>JALAZF010000593.1:1200000-2400000 GCA_022829125.1 Lathyrus tuberosus
ATGGACGAAGGAAGCCTTCAGTTTGATAAAGTAGAGAAAGAACAGGATGTTTCTGCCGTTACCATTTACTATAATCCAGTCGAGATACAGGTGCCTGTTGCAGAGCCTGTTGCTATCATCGTGCCCGAGGGGCCGAGACCAGTTACGATTATAGTTCCTGAATCGGCTGCTTATGTGTCTAATAGGGCAGTTCCGTGGCAGTATGGAACTGATACTCGTCAAGGAGGAAGCCGGCAGAAGGCAGAGGCTATTGGTACTAGCATTGAGAATGTCAGTGGACCAAGTGGTTTTACTAGGAGTGGTCGACTGTTTGCTCCCTAGACTTTAAGGAGTGAGGCTGAAGTCGCTGCAAGAGCAAAAGGAAAACAGGTGGTTGATGACAAGGTGCCTGCTCAGGAAGAGGACCCTAAAGTCAATTTTGATAGTGATGTTGAGGAATTTATGAGGGTTATCAAAAAGAGTGATTATAAGATCATTGACCAGCTTAATCAGACACCCTCTAAAATTTCGATATTATCCCTGTTAATGAGTTCAGATGCACATCGGGCTGCCTTGCTGAAAGTTCTGAATATGGCATACGTTCCCCAAGAGATTACAGTGAATCAGTTGGAGGGAGAAATTTCTAATGTGAATGTGAGCCACGGGTTGGGATTTACGAACAGGGATTTGACACCGGACGGACGTAACCACAACAAAGCACTGCACATCACACTTGAATGCAAAGGAGCAGTTTTGTCGCATGTGCTGGTTGACACAGGTTCTTCCTTAAATGTGTTACCCAAAAAGGCCCTGATGAAAATCGAAGTAGATGGATTGGTTCTGAGACCCAGCGATCTGATTGTGAGAGCTTTCGATGGATCCCAAAGATCGGTGTTTGGGGAGGTTGAACTACCTATACAGGTTGGTCCACAGATATTCAAGACGACCTTTCATGTTATGGACATTTAGCCTGCTTATAGCTGTTTGTTGGGCCGACCGTGGATTCACGCAGCAGGCGCAGTTACCTCCACACTTCATCAGAAGCTCAAGTATGTGTTCGAGGGTCAAGTGGTTACTGTTTGCGGCAAGGAAGATATATTCGTGAGTTATCTATCCACTTTCAAATATGTGGAAATGGATGGAGAGATTCATGAAACTTTGTGCCAATCTTTTGAAGCCCTGAATATCAACAACTTACCAGAATCTACTTCAGCAGCGGTGGTGTCGAATGTGCCAGGTGGGCCGAGTGCATCAATTGCGTCGTACAAACAGGCCAGAGAAGTGGTCGAAAGCGGAAAGGCCCAAGGCTGGGGTAAAGCTATAGATGTGTTCGTGAAAGAAGATAAGTTTGGCATTGGATATCAGCCGGGCCGGACGCCAGTTCCCCGATTCCGTGGGCCAATCAACTTCAACAGTGGAGGAATTATCAATCCCAACCAGTCCTGCTCAGCAATAGAGGATGGCGCTGAAAGCTCAGATTATCTGGACAGATGGGTATATGCACTGACTCCAGGCGAGGCGTTGCAAAATTGGTCTAGCGAAGAAATCGTTCATGTTGTTCACCATGCAGAGTAACAATTCTTGTCTTTCATAATGCATGAAATCCCACACTCTGCCCAAGGTGTGAGGATCCATTTGTAGGGCCACCATATTTTCTCATATAATGTTCAAATATCAATAAAAAGGACGTTTTTGTTTACAAATTTGTGTTCCTTTACTCTTTCTTTATTTTTATTTTTGCACAAAGAAAATTAAAAATGATAATGCACTTTCTTTTCTTTTGTTTTCAAGCAAAAATAATCTAAAATAAAGCATAAACCCAATCATGCAGACTGGATTCTGTGGATTTCTCTGAAAATGATTCTGTTATGCCCACGTATGATTTCGACAATCCGATCTATCAAGCTGAGGAAGAAAGTGATGAAGATTATGAACTCCCGGAAGAGTTGGCTAGGTTGTTGAAACAGGAAGAGAAGACCATTCAGCCTCATCAGGAAGCTCTTGAGATCATCAATATTGGGTCAGAGGAAAGCAAGAAAGAGATCAAGATTGGTGCGAGTCTGCGGGCTGATGTAAAGCAAGAGCTGATAGTCATGCTACGTGAATATGTTGACATCTTCGACTGGTCATACCATGATATGCCAGGTTTAGATACAGACATAGTTGTGCATAGACTACCATTGAAAGAGGACTGCCCACCGGTCAAGCAGAAGCTGCGCAGGACAAAACCCGAAATGGCTTTGAAGATCAAGGAAGAAGTACAGAAACAGTTGGATGCAGGCTTTCTGGCAGTAACCAACTATCCTCCCTGGGTGGCCAATATAGTGCCGGTGCCGAAGAAAGATGGCAAAGTCAGAATGTGTGTGGATTACAGAGATCTCAACAGGGCGAGCCCTAAAGATGACTTTCCACTCCCTCATATTGACGTGCTGGTTGATAATACCACTCAGTTTCAGTGTTCTCATTTATGGATGGATTCTCCGGGTACAATCAGATAAAGATGGCGCCTGAAGACATGGAGAAGACGACATTCATTACCCCGTGGGGTACCTTCTGTTACAAAGTAATGCCTTTTGGGTTGAAGAACGCAGGGGCAACCTATCAAAGAGCAATGGTGACGTTATTCCACGATCTAATTCATAAAGAGATCGAGTGCTATGTGGACGACATGATTGGTAAATCAAAGACAGAAGAGGAACATCTGATCAACTTGAAGAAGTTATTTGAGAGGCTGAGGAAATTCAGGTTGAGACTGAATCCTAACAAGTGTACTTTCGGCGTGCGATCCGGAAAATTGCTTGGTTTCATTGTCAGTGAAAAAGGGATAGAGGTTGATCCTGCTAAAGTGAAAGCTATACAAGATATGCCTGTACCAAAGACTGAGAAAGAAGTTCGCGGCTTTCTAGGAAGATTGAACTACATTTCAAGGTTCATATCGCACCTAACTGCCACTTGCGAACCAATATTCAAAATGCTACGAAAAGATCAAACGGTCAGGTGGAATGATGATTGTCAAAATGCATTCGACAAAATAAAAAGATATTTGCAGGAACCTCCAATTCTGATACCTCCGGTTCAAGGGAGACCACTGATTATGTACTTGACAGTGCTCGAAGGATCCATGGGTTGCGTTCTCGGTCAACACGACGAGACAGGTAGGAAAGAACATGCTATCTACTACCTGAGCAAGAAATTTACAGATTGTGAATCGCGTTATTCAATGCTTGAGAAGACATGTTGTGCACTCGCATGGGCCGCCAAGCGATTGAGACAATACATGCTCACACATACAACCCTGTTGATCTCTAAATTGGATCCGGTCAAGTATATTTTTGAGAAACCAGCACTTACAAGCAGAGTTGCAAGGTGGCAGATGGTACTGACAGAGTACGATATTCAATTTACTTCGCAAAAGGCAATCAAAGGAAGTATACTGTCAGATTATCTTGCGCAACAACCTCTTGATGATTACCAGCCCATGAGATTTGATTTCCCTGATGAGGACATCATGTTTCTCAAAGCGAAAGACTGCGAGGAACCACTTCTGGAGGAGGGGCCTGATCCTGAGTCCCAATGGAGTTTGATGTTTGATGGGGCAGTTAATATGAATGGGTGCGGAGTTGGTGCAGTCCTTATTACGCCTGAAGGTGTTCACATGCCCTTCACTACCCGAGTAACTTTCGGGTGTACCAACAATGAAGCAGAATACGAAGCTTGCATATTAGGGATCGAGGAAGCTATTGATTTACGAATCAAGACCCTCGATATCTTTGGTGATTCAGCACTGGTAATCAATCAAGTAAAGGGAACTTGGCATACACATCAGCAGAATTTGATTCCGTATAGAGATTATACGAGGAGATTGCTGACCTTCTTTACAACTGTCAAGTTGTACCATGTTCCTAGAGAGGAAAATAAGTTTGCAGATGCCTTGACCACTATCTCTTCGATGATCAAAGTGCATGGTTGGAACTTTGTGCCCAGGATTGATGTATCTCGTCTTGATAGGCCTGCTTTTGTGTTTGAGGTTGATGCAGTGTCTGATGATAAGCCTTGGTACCATGACATCAAATGCTTCTTAAAAAATCAAGAATACCCGCCTGGGGCATCTTCCAATGACAAGAAAACATTAAGAAGGCTAGCTGGTAGTTTCTTCTTGAACAAAGATGGTGTGCTGTATAAAAGGAATTTTGACACAGTTCTGCTCAGATGTGTGGATAGACACGAGGCAGACCTGTTGATGATTGAAGTGCACGAAGGCTCTTTCGGTACCCATGCCGGAGGACATGCGATGGCTAAGAAATTGTTGAGATTAGGGTATTATTGGCTGACCATGGAGTCAGATTGCTGCAAATATGCTCGCAAGTGCCACAAATGCCAGATCTATGCAGACAAAGTGCACGTTCCTCCTAATCCGTTGAGTATCATGTCCTCTCCGTGGCCATTTGCAATGTGGGGTATTGATATGATCGGGAAAATTGAGCCTACTGCTTCAAACGGCCATCGTTTCATCTTGGTCGCCATTGATTACTTCACTAAATGGGTTGAAGCAGCATCTTACGCCAATGTCACTAAGCAAGTAGTGGCTCGTTTCTTGAAGCGAGATATCATTTGTCGATATGGAGTGCCCGAAAGAATCATTACTGATAATGGTTCTAATTTGAACAACAAGATGATGGCTGAGCTATGCCGGGACTTCAAAATCGAGCACCACAATTCTTCTCCGTACCGCCCGAAAATGAATGGCGCGGTTGAAGCGGCCAACAAAAATATCAAGAAGATTGTGCAGAAAATGGTTGTCACGTACAAAGATTGGCATGAGATGTTACCACTGGCTTTGCATGGGTATAGAACATCAGTCCGCACGTCCACTGGGGCAACACCATACTCGCTTGTATATGGTATGGAGGCAGTTCTACTGATAGAAGTTGAGATCCCCTCTCTCCGAGTATTGATGGACGTTAAGCTAGATGAAGCTGAATGGGTACGAGCCAGATTTGATCAGCTGAGCCTTATTGAGGAGAAGCGATTAGCAGCGGTATGCCATGGCCAGTTATATCAGCGCAGAATGAAGAGGGCATTCGATCAAAAGGTTCGACCTCAAGTCTACAAAGTCGGGGATGTGGTGATCAAGAGAATACTTCCTCCGAGTACAGATCACAGGGGCAAATGGACTCCTAACTATGAAGGTCCGTTCGTGGTAAAAAAGGTCTTCTCAGGAGGAGCCTTGTTGCTGACAACCATGGATGATGAAGATTTTTCATCCCCTGTTAATTCCGACGCAGTTAAAAAATACTTCGTATAAAGAGACCCGCTGGATAAAAAAAAAAGAAGAAGAAGAATCCATGCAAAAAAGGGCATCTCGGCGAACCAAAAACAGAATAAAGGTTCGGGCAAAAATTAGGGATATAAATGAAAAGAATTGTACACCCGGTAAGTTGAAAACCCGAAATGGCAACTTAGGCAAAAATGGGTATCCCGGTGGATTGAAAACCTGAAAAGGCGATCCACACAAAAGAGGGATTAAAGCGAATGACTGCAGTCTGAATTAATCTGTATGTTTTCTACTCTTCAGCAAACTGGCAAAATTCCAAAGGAGGAATTGGTCCAATCATGAACTTCTGAAGGCAAAGATAATCAGGAGAGTTGGAGTATATACTGGCTATAACAGAATCAGAAATCAGTCGGAATCCAATTTCCGCATTATCATTAGGATAGATTTCTTTTCTCAATTTTATGGCAATCACCTCTTTCAGGGGTTTGCTTTTGATTGTAAATTCGCCAATTTTTGGCATTTCATCAATAAAGTTGAATATTCAATCACAAGCTTTTATTTTCATTTTACTGTTTTGTTTGCAAAAACGTCCGATTTTTGGTAATAAAACATTACTTTGAAAATATCTTGGTCTTGCAAAAACATGCAAAAAGACAATTAAAATTACTTTGATTGTTGAACAACCTTGGATGGTGGATTCAAAAGACCACGCAATATCCTGGGGCATGTGCATATTCTTTTTCTGTTACAGGTAATGAGCGTGATTGATCCAAGCAGCATGATCGTAACCACGAGCAGATATTTGCTACGACTTGATACTGTTGTATCTTATTAAGTCGATTCTTCCATTCAAGAGTTCCCACCGAGTTTCATGACGGCAACGGTGGTCGAAGGTGGAATTTTTCTGTGTTGATAATGGTTATTAATGCAGTGAATACTCCAGGTTAAGAACAAGTGCCAATCCTCCAGTACCTTGCAGACGATGTGAAAGGATGTACCAGCAAGTGGTAGTATCATATATCCCACAGGTTTCAGCATGTGAAATTTGTCAAAGAATAATCCCCAGCGGAGTTATTGACCCCCCCGAGCATGGGGCAGCTTGAATTTCCCCGGCAGAAGATGTTCCAGATCTAATATCCCCAGTAGAGTTTGGAGACACTTGGTCTTCTGTAAAATCCTCTTAAAAGGGAATTCCCCAGCACGAGACGCTTTAAAGCAGTTTTCTCTAGCAGAGTGTGTTGTAAACTCATTATCCCCAGCGGAGTTGTCAAAGGGAAAGTTTGCCCAACATGGGGCATTGTGACATTTATCCTAAACTCGACAGTCATCCTCCTCAGCAGATACCGAGGAATTACTTTGGGTTTCCCTAACAGATCTCTAGGGACTCTTTCTCAGCATGTTGCAACGGATTGTCTTTCAACCAAGATTTGCATATCCCCGGCAGAGTAGCCTTGATCCCTAGCAAGATCGTATCTCTGGTAATGGTACCCCCATAGAGTTCAGCATTGAATCTTGTCTGCTATACTCCCCAGCCGAGTCGCAGTAATTTCCCCAGCAAGGCCTAAAGAGATCGACAGAATTTCTTCTTCAGCAAGGTGTCAACCTATGATATTACCCAGCAGATGGTGTAATGCTCAGCAATGCTCATTTACAATCCAAAGTCCAATTTATTTTTGGCATGCGTACAGTTTGTTCATGTTATTCCAGCAGGTGGAGTGATCATCTGGCAATTTTAAGGTTCCAACGACAGTTTGGTAATCATGAAAGTCCAAACGACAGTTTGGCAGAGATTCCAACGACAGTTTGGTAATCATTAAAAATCCAACGACAGATTGGTAGAAATCCAACACGAATTGGTAAAAGCTGCTAAAGTCCATCTGAAGATGGCAAGTGTGAGATTCCAACGACAGTTTGGTAATCATTAAAATCCAACGACAGATTGGTTGAAATCCAACGCAAATTGGTAAAAGTCCAACGACAGTTTGGCAAAGCTTCCCACGACAGTTTGGTAAGCACTAGAAATCCAACGACAGTTTGGTAGGAAGTCCAACGACAGATTGGCAGAGCAGCGAAAGTCCATCGACAGTATGGCAAGCCAGTAGTCGTCTGACGTCGTTCAAAAAGACATTGTTGAAAGTCCAACGACAGTTGGGTGAGGCTTCCGACGACAGTTTGGTAAGCACCGAAGTCCAACGACAGATTGGTAAAGCAGCCCAAGTCCATCGACAGTATGGCAAGCCAGTAGTCGTCTGGCGTCGTTCAAAAGATAGACTTCTCCGATAACGTTTCGTTTGAAGATTCAATCCAGCGGTCTCGTCGGTTTTATATCCCTTTTCTTTTTCATCATCCAGAGCAAATTTTTGGTTATATTTGGTATTCAATCGCTATATACCGTGAAAGTCTGAAGGCAGTCGCTTTCAGGCATTCAGGTCTACAGCGTTTGAATAGGGGCAGCTGTAATACCCCAAAATTTGCTCTCCCTTTTTTGCATCATAGCATAGCATGGTCATTTACAATATCATATCCATCTCATTAGCATTGCATTGCATTTAACATAGAAAAATGAAACATAGCATTCCTATTACCATCAAGGCATGTGATCAGGTGGAAGGTGGACAATCAAGGGATCATTCAAAGCACAAAAAGGTCAATCAAGTTGCCTCAAGGCAAGCCAAGAGTCTCTCATGTCTCATACCATCTCAATTGATCATCCACAATCTCAAGGAAGTGAGATCCAATGGGAGATTGAAACAATACATACTTCAACATGTAAGAGGTTCAAAAACTGAAGGAAAACCCTCAAAAGAGATAGCTCATTGATCCAAAGTCATCCTCAAATGGCATATTTCATCATCCTTTAAGAGGATACACAACATACTCTGAGGAATTTGAAATTGAAGACTGCACATTTTTCTCCTAGGAGGTGGGCACCAAAACTAGGGTTTCTAATAAAATCAGGATATCTTTGATTTTTTGGACAAAACTTGATGTCATGGTATTCTATATGTCCCTAAGTGTATGTATGTGGAAAATCACTTCTCAATTGGTTTTAGAAGTGGTTCAATTGGAAGAAAGATAAAAAATCAGGGAAATTGGGGCCAAGTCAAATAATCAGAGGAAAAAGTCAACTCTTGACTTTTTGAGGCCAAATTCATGAAATTCATGTTATATGTGACCAATGTGCAAAATTTGATCAAGAAACTCCAAAGGAATCATGAAAAAATCAAGATGTAGAAAGTTGCCATTTTTGGGTGAAGTAGGGTTACTAAATATAGTAAGTTTTGGCCATTTTGCACCAGAGTTTGAACCAAGGCCATTTAAAATTGAAGCACCAAATGAAAATTCCACCAGGCCACAACAAAAGGTCTTGCTTTAAGCTTCAAATCCATGTGTAGAACATCTCCATTGGATAAAAATTGAGTGAGATATGATTGATCAAAGTTTGAGCAAAGTAGGTTCAAAACTAGGTCATGACCAAGGATTTTCAAGTCACGCGTGTGTCATTTTCACAAACACATGGTGGGCCAAATGTTTAGATCAATTACTCATGGTTAGAGGCCTCAAATGAAAAATCTTTCAACATGAAAGTTGTTCCTCTATGTGAGATCTTTAAGATTGGTGTTCATGGTTTTTTCATTTGATCAAAGGTCAAGAAGTTATGTTGAGTCCAATGTGTTATGATCATGCTGAGAACCTAGGCGCCATGTTACCTTGTCAACCAACCTTTGCCACGCCCTCATACCAGTCTCAAGCTTATGTGTTATAGGTCATTTTGCAGCTTACTCCAAACCCCATTTCAATTCAATTTTCATATCAAAGTTGTCCTATTACATCCCCTCTTTCCAACGTCTCCAAGAACTCATTAGATTATCCACAATGCCAAGAGAAAATCACCATTAAACATCCATGTTTGCATTATTTCCAAACTGTCATAAAAAACCAGAAAAATGAATGTTGTTGTTGTGGTCTCAGTTTGCCCGTGCATTGCTCACTCTCCAACTCTTTCTTCATTTAACCAAACATTCATCACATGTCCATGCACATGAGCACGTGCATTACATGAAAATAGAAAGAACAACTTGCTGAGCAAGTTTCACCTACACAAGCCGTGCCATTTCACTTCTCTTCACCTCCACCATAGTTTATCATGGGTTTTCATCACCATAGCCTTGCTCTCCCTAACTAACTTGACTCAGTTAGTTAGGGATGACTCACTTAACTCAACTGTGACTCACTTGACTCACTCATTAAACCATAGTTAACCCACACTATAAATAGAAATCTCACCTCACAGTTTCATTTTCTCAACTAGATTCTTCTCATTTCATTCCAAAACACTCTCTACTCTTCTCTCTGATTTTCTCACTCTTTTTCACCAACACTTCTTCCCTTTCACGAGTTGTTCATTGGCTTCATCTTTATCATCATCAATGGAGCATGACTGAATCCACACGATTTTCTCAAGAACACTTCAGCAAGCTTTGAATCTCCTTGTTCTCAAGATCTAGCATTTATTTTGCTTAGTTGAAGCTCCAAGGTTGCAGAACAAGTATTTCCTCTGGTTTTCTCAAACTATACAAGAACTGCAAGATCAGGTTCTAAATCTCACAAACTCTTTTCTCACGATTACTTGATTATTTTGTTGTTTTCATGATGATTTGAGCTTAATAGAAGCATTTGAACTCCGGCTAGTTGATAGAGCTTCTTAGAAGTTTAGATCCAAAAATTTAGGGCAATATGTTCATGCTTGTTTCTTGCTGTATGTGATTGGTTTGACAATTTCATTGGTGGAATCGTGATGTGTGTTACTTCCTCTTCATTTTGGCATATTGATTGTGAAATTCTGGAGAATTTGAAGTTGCAGACGGTGATGCTTGACCGGAGAAGGTGACCGGAGGTCCTTCTCCGGCCGGTGGTCTTTATGTTAGGGTTTCTGGCCAGAATTAATGTGGACCGTTTGATGTTCAAGATCCAATGCTCCAAAACGCGCCAACGCATTAAAATGCACGTGCTTCTCATGTGCTCATTCTGATTTTATTTTTAAAATTCGTGTGGCGTGGTACACGGTATGGAGTGTGGTCGTGCATGTACATCCGTTAGATTAGCATACTTTGACTGTGTGTATGACTTGACTTCATCCAATGGTTGTAATGGCTTTGACTTGTGTTGACTGGGAGTGTATGGTTGTTTTTGTGTTATGCGAGCTTAGTGGACCTAGTCAGATTGATATCCACACCTCCATGTTTCTGAGGCCCAAACGAATTGAACTGTGAATTTGCTATGTTTGCACCCCATTCTCATTGCATTTCATTTTTTATTTTCTTTTTTTACTTGTTTCATAATTGTATTTTAAAAATACCAAAATGTCATTAAAAATTCCACGAAAATTCATGTTGTATCTTGACATATTAAAGTAATTTTATATTATTTTTAATTCCAATTTTGTGAATATTTGAATATTAATTCATGATTTTCTTTTATTCCTTTTGGAAATTGTTTCTATTTTCATACCTTTACTTCAAACTTTTATTTCTCCTAAACCATTAAACATTTTTGATTCATTCTTGTTGCATTCATTTCATACCACATTAAACTTCATAAAAACATTTTTTTACATTTTGTTTACATTTTTTTCATTACATTTTGACTTCACTCTTTGGCATGATTAATTTTGGTTCTTCACTCTCTTTGACCCCTAATCTAAATGAATAATTTTGTGGATCTTTGAGTGAATTCTTGTGACATGTTTTGCTTCTGTTTGTAGAATATCTTGACCAAGTTTCATAATTTTTGGATGTGGTTAGCTATTTTTAGTTGAATTGTTCTTTAAAGTACCTCTAATTGAGCCCTAATTGCATGAACCTAACTTTAATTGATGAAAGGCACTTGTGCCATTGTTTGAAGTTTCTTTTTAGGTTATCTTAGATACCTTAAGACTTGCATGAATCATATTTGGTCAGTGGTGCATCATTTTGCCATGTCTTGATTGCTCATCTAAAGTTGAACATCTTATGTGAACTTTTTTTGACTTAAATGACTTGTGTTTGCATTTATATTCCTCCATTCATACTTGTATGCTCATTCATGCATGATCAATGGCATCTTGAACATGTTAAACTACTGACCTCATTCATTCTCAACTCATTCCATAAATATATGATCATTCCATCTCATGTAGGTGACTTAAATGCATTCAAAACATGAAAACTCCTTCACTTCATCTCTTCCTCATTCATTCACCAATGATTGTATGCTTTTGTGATGGACTTAGGCTACTTGTAATTGACATTTATAGGGCATTTTAAGACATGTTTGAATTCTGAACTTGATTTAACTTGGTTTGTTTGGCCATTCTAACATCATCTTTCTTACTTCTTCATCTTCTTTCTTCTTCCACAAGTAAAGGTAGTTACTTAGAACTTACCCTCACTTCTTTTACCCAATTTAGATGTGCTACTATTAGGAGTCAATTAGGACCTTTAGCTACTGCCCCTAAGTGGTTTGAGCCTTTAGTTGTTGTTTCTTCTTTGTTTGTGTGTTTACTTGCTTATCATTTGTTCACATGTGATATTTCTAACATTTTTAGGTGCAAATGGTAAGTAAATTGGATGTGGATATGCTTCCACCTCCTACCTTCTTCCCTTAACTCCTTTAATGCTTTCAAAGTGTGATTGTGAAGCATGTAATGCTACCATTTGCTTAATTGCACACCATCCCTTCTTAGGTTCTTTCTTAACTTCATTAAGGAGTAAGAAGAATACTAAGCTTTCTTCTCTTCTTCTTCTCATCCTCTCTTATCTTCTCTTCAAGCAAGGAGCACATACAACACTAAGGAGTTTCTTTCTTCTCTTTTAAACCTCACTAACCTTAGGATATCCATGCATGATAACACTAGGGTGTGTCTTAGTTCCCATTAGAGTTTACCTTTTCTCCTCTCTTGAGTCTCTCTTCTCATATCTTAAAGAAAATTCAAAAACATGCAATAAAGGTAGGCATTTATTGCATTTAGGCCTTTCATATAAAGAAAAGATTATAAGGGATCTTCTCTTATAATCTTAGAATGTATAGCATATAGCCCATCTTGGGTCAATGTGTTAAACATTTGATCTTGTATGAGGGACTTAAATGCAATACTTGTTGAAGGTACAAATAATAAAAAACACTTCTTCATTTCATAATCAACAAAAAACACTTAATAAACACAAGTATGCTAGTGTGTTTGAACCTTGACAATTGGAACTAAGTGTGGGGGTCTTCTTCACTCTTAGTGTGCTTTCTTATCCATTCCATCTTGGAATGTGAGAATGTACACATTCCAATGACTAAGATTTAGATACACTATCATATGTAAACAAATGAAAAACTCTTAAAAGACAAAAACAAACAATAACGTCTTTCCTTCGGGAATTCTTTTCTCATCTCATTCACCCCTTCCGTAAGGATGCGTCATTTCCGTTCTACCGCAAACATGTAACGCCTAAGTCTCCCTACAGCGAGCTGCAACACCTAAACTGCTGGAACACGAACGTTGACATACTCCACTAAAAAACACAAACAACTTTCCCTTAGTGAGGGGAACTACGTCGCTCTGATTCTCATGCTCCCGATGAGATACGTAGGCAGTGGGGTAGGGCCCATGCGAGCACTTATTTTATTTTCCCTACATTTGTTTTTCTTTCTCATTTCTTTCTTTCAGTTCCTTTTTTCCAGCATTCTTTTCTTACACCCTTTGATTGAAGCAAGCAAGCGTGGATCCCATCGGGTACGATGGACGCGAGGGGGTGCTAATACCTTCCTCTTGCGTAACCGACTCCCTTACCCTTTCTCTTGGTCGCAAGACCATGCTCTTTCCTTTCCTTCAGGTTTATGCGGTGTTTCCTTTCCCTCTCATGGGATAAATACACATTGCTGGCGACTCTGTTCGGTGCCACTTTCGCGTTTGTACTAGGATGAAAATCCCGGGAGCGACAGTATCCATACTGGTTTATTGAAATGTGAATTATACAGGTTTATGGAAATGTGAATTATACAGGATTCTGCATAAAAAAAATGGTTAAAAACGGATTTTTAAAAAAAATCTTCAAAATTATACGTAGACAAAAGACACCGCTTTTGAGAAAAATGCGTTGTCTAAAGGTATATAAAAAAATCAATATACGTATACATTAGACAGCGCTTTAGAAAGCGCTGTCTAAAGTCCCCCTTTATCGAGCGCTTTTGAAGAAAAAAGTGCTCTCTAAAGTATATAAAAAATTTCTTTAAAATTTTAAATGTATACATTAGACAGCGCTTTTAAAAGCGCTGTCTAAAGTCCCCTTTTAGAGAGCGCTTTTTCATAAATAAAAAAGTGTTGTCTTTACCTACGACAGCGCAGGCTTAGACAGCGCTTTTAAGCGCTATCATAGGCCAAAAAAAGCGCCCTCTTTTCCCTTGTTTGGCGTAGTGTCACCGGCCTATCTCTAGCCACAACATCGCCTTCCCCCTCACAAGGAAGTGAACAACCAAAACACCTGATCGTCTTCCCTCAAGGATCACATCATTCTCAAACAGTTGGACAATCCAATACTGCACTTCCTCATGCGACAACATGATATTCAATCCCTCAACCACTGGAATATCCAAGAGAAGCAGATACTTCTCCCCAACTTGTTTCATTCCCCACCTGCAAATGGAAAATAAAACAAGCACCAACAGTGTTTTCACACACATGTCGTTGTAATACCCCAAATTTTGACCACTTAGATTTCCCATCATTGTGAAAATCATCATCACAATATGGATGAACCATCATGCTTCATCAGTCTCCCCAAAGATGGGTAAGCATCCACTACAATCAAAATTAGGGTTTCAAGCCCTCTCTGAGTGCTTAGACAAAGGATCAATCAAGAAATAACATGATCTTCAACTTGTCTAATCTCTCAAACATCCACAATGGATCAAAAAGGACTCCCACTTCAAGGATTAAGCACAAGGCTGCTCCCTTCTAGGTGGATCAAGTCTCAAGATCGACAGTGTCACCAAATTAGGGTTTTGGTCGACCAGGGCCTCCAGATGGAAATTTTCATCTGGGCACAAGGCAATGATCCAAAACATGACCTAATATACTTCATGGAACCTCATAAACCCATGCATCAAGTCAATTTTGCCTCAGGGGATGCATTCATCAAAAATCAGGAATTAGGGTTTCTTGACCTAATTCACCCCTAAGTTGACTTTTGGGACAAACCATGAGCCAAGACCTTAAGAGATGATTTGAGGGTCTCTAATACACCATATTGATCCATTTGGAACAATGGATTGATCCAGCTTGAGCAACAAGTTTCATTTTCATTTGCACCACAATTAGGCTTTTAATGGAAAAGTCAACTGTAACTTTGACTTTTGACCAAGGCATGCTCCCAAACCCTAATACATGATTGAATATACCCTATGACACCCATGGAACATGTCCATCAAGTTTGATTTAGGTCAAGGACATGATTTCCTGAAGAATTGCACAGTTTGGAATTCATCTGATAAAAAGTCAACTGTGCACAAAAGTCAACTTTGACTTTTTGAGATTTTTCACCAAAATGGATTTTTAACCCTAAAATGATGTTAATGTATGATTTGAATCATCATTCATCAAGAAAAATCAAGAAAAGTGAGATAACTTGTAAAAGGGGTAACCATAAAACTTAGAAAATTTTCTAAGTTAAAAATAAAATGGCAAAGGTACCAACTTTGGAGGACCATAACTCCTAAACCACAAGGCCATTTTTTCTCATCCAAAGATGGATTTGTAGCCCTCATTATCACCTACAAAAACTTCAACTACAAGTCATTCCAATTCATTAAGGATTTTGAGTTATGGAGTGATCAAAGTGGCTGAAAAGTGAAAATGTCACTTTTTCCAACACTTAGTGAAATTTTCACTAAGTCAGAATTCTGCTTCACTTTTTGCCAAATGTAGGGGGATTTTTCACTTGGAATCAAAAGAGATCAAAACCAAACTTGTTCAAACAGTTGTTGTATCATGTAAGAGCTTTCCAAAATGGCCAAGAACATTGCCAAATTCAACCTACATCATGAGATACAACATTGGCAAGTTGCCTTGCTGAAATCTGTCAAAGCAAGGCAGAATTTGCATTTTGGCTCGATTTGCCAAAATCAGCCAATTGCAATTGCTCCAATCCACTTGGAAACCTCAGAGGATTGAATCCAAAGGGGACAATCACTGAGCCAAGCCTCCAAGGTCCAAGGAACAAAGAATAGCATGTTGAACCTAGAATGGCCAAAATAGGGACAAGACTTCAAATTTGGAATGAGGCATTCAATGGAACCATCAAGGTGGCATGGACTGAGCCATTCTCATCTGAAATCAGTCAAGACTTATCCAAGACCAAGGGGACCAAAGCTCTGTGCCCTAACCTCTAGTCAATGGCTAGAGGAGACTTTCATTTCCATTGGCCAACATTGAGGAAACCTACTTACCAGCTGCCATGTACTATTCCTTGCAAAACAAACTTGCTCTGCTATAAATAGAGCTCAATTGTGGTCAGTTTAAGTACACCAAAGCCATCTAACATATGCTTTCCTCAAAATCTCTTTCTCTTGGCAAAAATGCCTTTCTTAGCAAGGTAGCTATCGGGTTTTGAGTTTGAGAGCAATTCTGCACAAACCAATCACTCACACACCTCACATACATCACATATGAGCTGATCAAACACTCACATAACATCTGGAACATCAAAATCTCAAAATCACTTGCCATCCACACAAGTTTGAAGTGAAGTTGCAGCTGAGATGCCATAAACTGATCCAGTCCATTTCAATTCAATCCAAGTGTTCAAACACACTCCATATGGTGTAGGGAAGCTGTCCAGATCATCACAACTTGTCTGTAACACCTCCAACTCAAAATCACATCTGCTTTTGCTGTCACGACTTGAAGGTAAGCCTAAACTTGGGCATCTCTCAATCTATGCATATTTCCTCGCACAATAATTTGGCCATATGTTCATAATCATGCATGGAATGTTTTCCCTCAATTAATTGCATTGTTTGAATCGTGTATCAAAAATCCTAGCCTTCATGCAGAAATTAGGGTTCTTGAGGTCTCTTCGTGATTTCTTGTTGTATGTTTAATTTAAATGAAATTAAAGTACATAGACATGATCGTGAGGTTGAGACGAGCATAATGATATGTGGATTGCATGTTATAATTACGTATTCATGGAGATTGGATAGAAAACGCAAATCTGGGCAAACTGAAAAACGCGCGTGTTCTTGGTGTTGTTCTTGGCGCCATTTTCATATATTTGAATATTTGAATTTTGTGATTTTGTTTAATTGATTCAAAAATTAATTTCTCTCTGAGTTTTAATGATTTTGAGTTGATTCTTTTTTTAATAATTCACAAAAATGTTAAAATATTTTATTTTATCAAAAAATCCCAAAAATATTATTTATTTCATATAATTGATATTTTTGTAAAGAATTAATATTTTGATTGTTTTTGGCATTTTAAATATTTTTTCTACATTGATTTTGCAACTTTTAATGCTTTCTAATTATTTTGTAGGTCAATACTTAATTTTTGAAGCATTAATCCAAGATCACAATTTGTTTTCCATGTGTTAAACAATTTTTGATCATTTTAATTGAATTTTTATTCAATTAAATACTTTTTGAAAACAAATTAGGGTTTTGGATTAATTCAACCCTCACAAATCATTTTCAAAACACTTTGGGCCTCTATTACAGTGTAAGACCCAATCCTTTTTTGACCAAATCATCTTTGGGCCTCACTTATTGTATAAGTCCCGATACCGTCAAAAAACAAACGGCGCGATCGTCGCCTTTTCAAAAAAAACATCTGGGCCTCTATTAGAGTGTAAGACCCAATCCTTTTTTGACCAAATCATCTTTGGGCCTCACTTATTGTATAAGTCCTGATACCGTCAAAAAACAAACGGCGCGATCGTCGCCTTTTCAAAAAACATCTGGGCCTCTCCTCGAGCTATAAGACCCATTCAAAAACTTTTGGGCCTCTATTAGAGTGTAAGACCCAATCCCCCTTTTAACCAAAACATTTTGGGCCTCACTTATTGTATAAGTCCCTCTGCGTTAAAAGAAAACCTCGGCGCGATCGCCATTTTTAAACGAAAAATCATTTGGGCCTACCCTCGTGTTATAAGCCCCACTCTTTTTCCTTTAAACCTTTTTGGGCCTCTTGAGAGAGTGTAAGACCCATCCCTTTGTACAGAAAACCATTTTGGGCCCCAGTCACTTGTATAAGTCCCTCTGTACAAATTCAAACAGTGCGCTCACTGATAAAACCCTGGGCCTCTCCTTGAGCTGTAAGCCCCAAATCTTTCTTTTTCAAAGCACTTTCTCCTTTGATTTTGAATATACTGTTGTTTTCAATCTTTCTTTGTTGAACAACTAACCAAACAGCATGGAAGCTCTACAACCGAGTAAGTGGTTATCGCTTTCATTTACTGCTTTCATATTATAAACTGTATTGTGGGGCTGCTCATTGTAAGTCTCCTTTCATAAACTCATATCTACTGTGTAATAATAGTATAGATATTTCGAGTTTCCCCGGCAACTACGTCTAGAACTAAGTGACGCCGTTTCATTTATTCGTAGAAATAGATGCCTAGATCCCCAATAGGAGCACCAGATACAGTCTTCTCTTCGGCTGTCCTCCTTAGGAATCGTCAAGAAATTCTATCCCCCAGAGATGAATTATTCTCGGTGAAACTTCTCTTGAATTTCTTCAAACCGCCGAACGGTTCGGACTCTCTCTAAAAGTTAAAGTCACTGGATAGTAAACCTCGCACGTTTACCAGTGGTTTTAACTCTAAAAGAGTTTTCCTGAACTTTTCTTTGGTTTGGGACCCACGGGCTTCTTAAAAGCATCGGCCTCCTCTTGGGCATCATACAAGGACCCACAGGCTTCCTAAAAGCAACCCCGCCTCCTCTTGGGCATTATTCAAGGACACTACAGCTTCTTAGAAGTATTCACAGCCTCCTCTTAGGCTTCGTATAACGATCTCTTCCTCCGGGAATGATAGCCTCCTCTTAGGCTTCGTACAAGGACCCGTCGACTTCTTAAAAGATTCCAGCCTCCTCTTGGGCTTCGTACAAATTGTCCCGACGACCTCCTAGAGGTATAGGAACAGAACCTAGTCATCCTCATAGAACAGTCCTTTCATAGAGTCTACTACTGTTTCTCAAAGCATAGTACCAAAGATAAAACTCTAGACACGGACAGTCTAACTTCCTTGAGTCTCAAAGACATTCTCAAGCACCCTTCGTTAAATAGGAAGGAAACCCGCAGACTCGGACAGTCTCAATACCCTTTGGATTTCCCGTTTCCTCAAAGAGAAGGAAATATCCCTGATCCTCAAATTAAATCCCTGAGTACAGTGTTGCTCATATAAGAACTGATTTTCTCTTTTAAATCAGTATATTGGATCTGTCACTCAACTGAAACAGTTACAATAGCCTCCATCTCGGGCTTCGTACGAGATACCAAAATTCTCCCCAGTGGAGTCAAAACAACCTTTTCGCCTCTCTCTCAGGCTTTGTATGAGACACAAAAGATTCCCTCGTTGAGTCAATCACCTCTTTTTTGCCTCCATCTCGGGCCTCGTACGAGATATAAATCCCTTAAGCAAGAGTCGAACTCTTTTCTAGCCTCCTCTTAGGCTTTGTATAACGATATGCCCCACTGGGTCAAAAACCTTTAGCCTCTCTCTCGGGCTTTGTACGAGACACAAAATAGCCTCCTCTTAGGCTTTGTATAATGATTTTCCTAGCGGAAATTAGCCTCCTCTTAGGCTTTGTATAAGAAAACCACTGGTTGATCCAATCAATCTTTTAGCATCAAAGCTGTGCCATGTTCACAGTACACAAACATCAACAACTCCTTCATCTAATCGCTGTAAGCGGCAAGCCTCTGGATCATCTATATCCGTGCCACTGTCCCTCTTTTAGCATGAGAAATTCCTAAGGAAAGATGGCATTGCTCTACACTGAGTTAAAGTCTTCTCCTTCAGGTTAAAACCCTTTCTTCGGAAATTATGGCATTGCTCGGATCCGCGTATCCCAGTTAAAGTAATTCTCCTTCCCCCTCTTTAGAGATGACAAATTCTCTCTAAAGTCGAGGTCTTTCAGCTTCACGTCTTGGGCTTTGAACAAGACACAAATAGACCTTTTAGCTTCACATCTTGGGCTTTGAACAAGATACAAATCACCTTTCGCTTCACGTCTTGGGCTTTGAACAAGACACCAAAAACCAATTTCCTCCCATAGAATAGGAGGAACTACGAATGCTCTGATTTCCCTGTTTCGGTAAACGGGAATACGTAGGCATAAGATCGAAAGAAAAAATCTTAGCGAGCGCAATCAACAAAAAACCCAAATCCCATATCCCCATCAATCAAAAACAGTAATTCAAAAGCACCAGTCCTAACATCCTAATCCTTATTCCCCGCCATAAACCCTTTGCCTAGAAAAAAAGAAAGAAAGAACCTGTATTGGCGAAATACAAATAACCAGTACAAAGGCCCCCCTACATTGATAGCATCCGTAACCTAACAGACCGCTGTTTAAACTCAGTATGCAAAGCAGGGTTAATTGGAGACATCTATTTCCCTTCATTATTCAGCTCACAATAGGATAAAAAATGAATCGACCTGTAGTTTTAAGCTCAACCGCAGAGAGCGACCAGCGCTTAAGAACCGCGTCAAAAATCGGTCGCTACAGAAAAGTGGCGCCAACCGTGGGGCCGGTTCTTTCCTTCTTACAATTTAAACCTTGGGTAAGTCATTTTCATGGCGGTGGCCGCCAACAGAAAAGTGGCGCCCACCGTGGGGCCCGTTCCTTTCTTTCTACTTCTCTTGTGTGAAAAATTACACAAATGGCGACTCTGCTGGGGAGTCTCCTTTTCTGCCTTAGGGCATCATCCCCGTTTTCCACGGAAAATGGGAACTCTACCGAAGAGAAAGATTGACCTATGCTGGTCCATCTCTTAGGCAGGGAACCACAGATTGGGGCTTCCGCCGGGGAACCCATTTCTGTCAGGAACTTAAGAATCGTAGCTTTATAAGTCTAGGATGATTAGGACAAATATATATATACTGCTTTTCCTAATTGCTATACATGTTTATTTTTCTGCTAATGGGAATGCGGGTGATGCCGTTTGTGGAAAGAATGAGTATACACCTAGAAAAGCCCAACCTTTTTCGTAGTGCGGAAGCTATCGGAAATAGCTGTTACGTGATACTACCCTCATTTGAGGCTGGTGATCTATTCTCGGTGAATAGCACTTACTCTAAGATTGCACACAACTCGCTGGCGATCCGCTTGTTGTTTTGCTTTCCTGGGAGGAGCTGATGATAATGAGTACAGGTACAAAAATCACCCTAGTATAAACCTTTGGGGATGGGTAGAGCCTTGACTTCATGACAACGACCCTTTAACCCCATGTTTTTTCTATGTTTTTGTGTGCTGCATTCATGCATCCATTTAATAAAACATTAAAACATTCAAAAAATTTCTCTTCTAGTCTCTCTGTTTTTCAAAATTAAACTAAGACTGTGATTGCAAATATCAGAGAAAAAGATTACGCTAATGGATTTCGGTAGAAGGAGAACTCACCAGTATACCTTCAAGGTTCCAAAGTTAGGGGATTTAAGAAGGTTAGCAAGGATGATCGCTAACCCAGAGGCTTTCAGAGCCAAGCACGGTGGTTTGCTACCACTGTTAAGAGTCCATGTGATTAAGGGAATCATGGATGCGCTCATTCAGTTCTACGATCCGGTTTATCATTGTTTCACATTCCCGGATTACCAGCTGACACCAACGCTGGAGGAGTACTCTCATCTGGCTGATTTACATATCACTGATCGAGCTCCATTTTCTGGACTGGAAGAAATTCCAAAGAATCAGACTATTGCAAGAGCAATTCATTTGGACGAGTCTGAGGTCAGGACTCACCTGACCACTAAGGGTGGCATCCAAGGTTTGCCATCCCAGTTCTTGACAAAAAAGGCTCTATACTTCGCTAGTATAGGGAACGTGACTGCTTTTGAAAGCATCTTTGTCTTGCTCACCTACGGGTTATTTTTGTTTCCCAACATCAATAACTTCGTCGATATCAACGCTATTAAGGTTTTTCTCATTGGAAACCCCGTGTCGACTTTGCTCGCAGATGCGTATCATTCTGTACACTTAGGAAATTTGTACAGCGGAGGGGAGATCACATGCTGTGTACCTTTGCTTTACAAATGGTTTATCTCTCACTTGCCCAAGTCTGCTGCTTTTTGGGATTGCAAGAGTGTCTTACGTTGGTCGTAGAAGGTCATGTCTCGCACCAATTCCGATATAGATTGGTGTAATAGGATTTATGAGGGAATCGGAATCATTGACCGTTGTGGAAACTTCCCCAGCGTACCCCTCATAGGAACTAAAGGAGGAATCAACTATCATCCGATATTGGTTTTTCGTCAATTTGGATACCCGATGAGACACATCCCACTAGGTGTTCATCTGGAAGGTCTTTTCTTCAAGGAAGGAGAAAATGACAGAGCACTAAAGATGGAAATAGTGCAAGCTTGGAAACAGGTTCATAAGAAAGGACGAGAGTCTCTGGGAAAACCGGACTGTGTCTCGGTGGAGCCTTATCTCCATTGGGTACAAACCAGAGCTCTCAAGCTAAAAATGCCTTATCCTCATTACAGAATTCTTCCACCGAGGGAAACTGTCATGTACTTCATGACGGAAATCGAAAAGTTTCAGGTTACTCTCAACAAAGTACAAAAGGAAAGAAGATCTTGGAAGAACAAGTACCGCACCCTCAACGTAGAGTGCATCCAAATACAGCAATTACTGAAAGAGAAAGATGCTCTGATTGAAATTTTGGAGCAGCACACTGTAGAGAATCAAGATGACCAAAGGAATTTGCTCACTCCTTTCACTTGGCAAAGGAATGACAACCCGACAACGGCCCAAGCACCCCGGTCAAAGAAAAGGAAGATGCCAGAGTCAGCACCCGATTTCTCTTCAGAGAGGACTCGGGACCCATTAGTTTAGGTTTCTGTTTCTGCACTTTGTAATCTACTGTATTTCCATTTCTGTAATCCTTTGGAATTCAATAAAAAGGGTTTCCCCACTGTTTGATATTTGCAATCTAATTGTCGAAGTTTATTTTGATTAAACCAAACAACAATTAATATAATCATTGCATTCATCATTCTCACATCGCGTATTCTCCTTACCTACGAATCTCACGTTTGTGTCTCGATTCTAGAGTCAAACTGTCTCATTCGTATAATACTCGGGCCAATCGTCAGAAAAAGATGGATGATCTTGAGGAAGAAAATAGAGAGTTGAAAGAAGAGATCGACACTCTGAGAGAGGATATGAGAAAGCTTCGTAACGACATGCAAGCCATGGCAGAAGCTCAGCTACAAAGAACTGTGATCTCAGAGATCACCTCAACACCCATCATAGAAAAGTATGATCCTAGGTATCAAATGCCGAAAGATCGTCCTTGGGGCATGCCTGTTAACTATATCCCGGAAGGATATGTTCCGCCGATCACTGAAGATCAGGGAATCACAACAGAAGCCGCTGGGCCTGAAGGTTACAAACTTCGGGAAAGCGAAGATGCCAGGGGCATACTGAAGACTCCTGAAGGTTACAAACTTCGGGAAGCACCAAGACTTACTGCCGTAGTCATGGTACCACCCCCTGTGGTGCACACTGTCCCGGAAGGACAGATTCCACCAACACCTTCTGGTAAGAAGGAAACTATGTTTGACAAAATGGAGGAATTCCAGGAACAGTTCCTGGAAATGCAGAAAGAGCTGCAAGCCATTCGCGGTCAAGATCTATTTGGAAAGGACGCCGCAGACCTCTGCTTGGTCCCAAATGTAAAAGTCCCGCACAAATTCCAAGTGCCCGACTTTGAAAAATACAAGGGTAACTCTTGCCCTCAGAGCCATCTGGTGATGTACGCTCGGCGGATGTCAGCTCAGACGGAGAATCAGGACCTGCTGATTCACTACTTCCAGGATAGTTTAACCGGTGCCGCACTCAAATGGTACATGGGTTTAAACCGTACTACGATCAGCACATTTAGAGATCTTGGTACTGCCTTCGTCCAACAATACAAATACAATTTGGACATGGCACCCGACAGAGATCAACTCAGATCAATGTCGCAAAAGGAAAAGGAAACCTTTAAGGAGTATGCTCAAAGGTGGCGTGAAATTGCCGCTCAAATTTGTCCACCTCTTGAGGAAAAAGAGATGACAAAAATCTTCTTAAAGACCTTAAGCTCATTTTATTATGACCGAATGGTTGCCAGTTCACCCAGTGATTTCACCGAAATGGTCGGCATGGGTGTACGTCTTGAGGAAGCCGTCCGAGAAGGACGTTTGGTAAAAGACACTGGATCAGCGAGCGGTACTAAAAAATATGGTAGTGCTCTCCCTAAGAAAAAAGAGCAAGATATTGGGAATATCTCTCTCGGAAAGCAAAGGCGTCGTTATCAGCCAGTAGCAGCTGTTACTCCTGCTATCGGCCCCACGCCTGTTCCTATGTATCAACCTCAGGTTGCACAGAGCCAGCCTGATCAACAAAGGACACAATAGCCTCTTCAGCAGGCTCGTCCTCCATATAACAACAACCGTACAACACGGCCATCAGGATTTGATCCTATACCTGTAACGTACGCAGAACTGTTTCCGTTACTGCTAGCCAAGGGGCACATCTAGACTAAGTCTCCCCTTTCAGTTCCGGAAAATCCGCCTTTCTGGTTTAAGGTGGATCAAACATGCCCTTATCATCAAGGAGGTTCAGGGCATAACATTGAGACTTTCCTCAATTTCAAATCCGACGTGCAAAAGCTTGTTAGGAGCGGGCTCTTATCTTTCAAAGATACGAACCCTAATGTTCTCACGAACCCGCTGCCTCAACACGAGAAAGCTGCAGTCAATCTGATTGAGAAAGAGACTAACAATGTCTATCAAATTCACGATGTACTCTTATTGGGGACCAATCTGGTCAAGATGCATTGTAGACAGAGTGGATATGGCCATGTGCCACCTCATAACTATCACCAGTGTGATATCTGCTCTAAAGATAACCAGGGGTGTTCTGTAGTGCAAGCAGCTCTACAGGAACAAATGGATCTTGGATGGATCCAAGAGCACCGAGTTCGTGAAGTTAACATGGTTTACACGAATTCCAACGTCATTCAAAACCACGACATCCGTGCGATGAATGTCAACTTGGTGGCGATGCACTCAAGGCAAAGCCAGTATCATAATCTGCCGCGGCACGATTACAGTTCCTGTCTGATTTGCTCAGTAAATAAACAGGGATGCTCTTTCATACAAGAGGCCCTCTAGCGTCAGATGGATCTTGGATGGATCCAAGACTACCATGATAGGAACTCCTATCAAATCAATATGGTTCAGATCTTCGATATCCGCGTAATGAATACCAACCTGGTAGAGTTACATGCTGAGCAGGTCCGACTCGGATTCTTAATATCACATGATTACCAAAATTTTAAAGCGGGTTGCGAAAACGATCGAGGTTGTACCCTTGTCCAGAAGGCACTTCAGCACTTGTTAAATCACTGGTGGATGCCAATCTACATGGATGAAGATACTCAGCAAATTAGTATCAATAACAGGAATCCTACTCGTCGTCAAAGTCAGGATGTCCGATCAATGGAAGGTAACCTAATGAGGTTACATTGTATTCAAAGTGGGCGTGGCCAGGTGCCACCACACAACTATGACAGTTGTAGCGTATGTTCGGAAAGTAACCAAGGGTGTTACCTTGTGAGAGCAGCTCTTCAGGGTCACGTCGATCATGGAGAAATTCGTCCATATCCGGGTTCTGGACCCATCATTTGGTCGCCGAACTACCTTGCCAAGCAAGTTGAGGATGTTGTCACGATCTCTGGTCATCACAGGACCAGGGATGTTTTTGCCATCATTCCTCTACTTGACGTATCTAGAGTTCCCAACCAGGAACGGATCGAGATTACTTATGATGGTCAGAAGAATCAGAAGGTTCCCATAGTCATCTATCTACGGGGGCACTACCGTATGAATCAGCTAAGGCAATCCCTTACAAATACGGTGCAACAATAATAGAGAATGGAAAGGAAATTCCATTACCCTCCGTCGTGAATATTGCAGACATCAGTCATGTAACACGGAGCGGTCGAATCTTCAACCGAGGGGTTGGAGAATCCAACAAAGAAAAGGAACTTCAGACAGAAATTCCTGATCCACCAGTCGGTCAATCTGGTAATCCCGACTTTTCAAAAGACAAAGATGAGATGCTAAAGCTCATCCAAAGGAGTGAATATAACATTGTTGATCAACTGTTACAGACTCCTTCAAAAATCTCAGTATTATCACTGTTACTCAGTTCAGAAGCACACAGAGAGGCTCTACAGAAAGTCTTGGAGCAAGCCTTTGTGGAACAGGATGTAACAATTAGACAGTTCGATAGTATTGTCTCTAACATCACTTCCTGCAATAATTTGGGATTTAGTGATGAGGAATTACCTGAAGAGGGTCGCCGTCATAACATGGCGCTCAATATCACAGTTAACTGCCAGGGCGATGCTTTAGCCAACGTACTGGTAGACACAGGGTCAGCCCTGAATGTTATGCCGAAGTCCACTTTGATGCAATTATCATTTAAGGGCCCTCTGATGAAAGTCAGCGAGGTCATCGTCAAAGCATTCGACAGATCCAGAAAAACAGTTATCGGCGAAGTTGATCTTCCCATAACTATTGGTCCTCACACTTTCCAAGTCACTTTCCAGGTCATGGACATCCGGGCAACATACAGTTGTTTATTAGGAAGACCTTGGATACATCAGGCTGGAGCGGTTACTTCAACCCTCCACCAAAAGCTAAAGTTCGTCAAGAACGATCAACTTGTCACGGTTTGTGGGGAACAAGCCTTGCTTGTGAGTAACCTATCATCATCTACTTGTGTGGAACACGAGGAGGTTATTGGAACTCAGTTCCAAGCACTATCGGTGAGCAAGAACGGTCAATCCGAAGAAGGAACTTCAATTTCTTCATACAAAGATGCTATCAAAGCGGTCGAGAGTACCGATACAAAAGGATGGGGACGGCTTGTCATTCCTATTGACAATAAAACAAAGAAGGGTCTTGGTTTTTCTGCAACCTGTACTCAGACAGCTGTCAACGATGAAAGTCTTCATCCCCTTCAAAACTTCTTCCACAGTGGAGGTTTTCTTCACCCAGTGTCTCAGACAGTTCATGCTATCAATGAGGAAGATCCCTCTGACACAGATGAAGAATGGAAGTCCTATCTTAACAAGGACGGCTATATGTCTCAGGAATAGGTGCCTATGCCTTTTTGCTTTCCTACAGAAAGTCCGAGATTTATACCAAGATCAGATGTCGAAATGATCTACGGAGATTGTGATCCGGAAGGATGCCGTGCTCCGCCAAATTTATTAGAGGAAGACACTCTGATGAAAGAAAACTTTGATCACAATTACTATGGCCCGATGGATGGCCTGCCAATGTGGTAGCCTTACCCAGGAAACTTGGGGCAAGAAAGTCAGTCGAGTAATGAAAATCAGCTGACCGTCATTGAACAGAATACCTGTGTCCCCACCATGTCATGGGATCAACACTCAGGTCACTCGGAAACTACTCAACATGAAGATGAATTCGCAACATTTGCAGGACTTGAATTCATCAACTATGCTTTTCCCGGGGTCAACGTCATCGAGAGGGATGACTTCTCCACTTCCAAAGAAGTTTGGGACACTTTGGGAAAACCAAGTGGAAAATACAACTTTATGGTCAAGTACACTTCTCCCAAAAGCTCTCGTATCAGGCTCGAAGATATCCAGTCAACTGGATGGGGAGATACAGCTGAGAGCACCAATGCTATGCAAAATGCAACAGAGGAATCCTCCTACGACAATTCTGCCTGGGAGACAGATTCCAATGATCCTACTCCACCAGAAATCAGCGTCATTTCTGAAGACAAATCAAGGAAGGTGCCAGACTTTGTGATTCACCTAGGAGTTCGCCGCCAATGGGTTGCCGTTGAGGTTCCGAGGGTCGTTCGTCAGTCAAAGTAATTGCCATCTTTAAGCCTTTCACCCTGCCCAGGTGAAACGAATGTTTTGATAGGGCTCGCTTTTTGTAAATTTCCCTCTTCGCTTTGCCCAAAGCGACAGAGTTTTGTTTTATAGGGCTGTAGTTTCAAGATTTGACTTGTTCATTAATAAAATAACGTCGTTCTGTAATTTCCGCATTAATTGCTGTTTTCTCTTTTTGCTTTTTTAGAAAACGGTAATCCTAAAAAACATTCAATAATAAAAACAAGCAGTAAAATCAAAACACTGCACACACTTGCATTTTCTCTATCTCTTCTAAACACGAATCATCACGTCATGCAGATTGCTTGTTTTAAACCCCGTTGAAACATACGATCCGATGCCTTCTTCCAACTTTGAGTTCCCGGTATTCGAGGCTGAAGAAGAAGTTGACGACCAAATTCCAGAAGAGATCTCCCGACTACTCAGACAAGAGGAAAGGTCCATTGAACCTCACAAAGAGCCGTTGGAAACGGTAAACTTGGGTTCAGAGCAAGAGAGAAAAGAAATCAGGATCAGAGCACTGCTCAGTCCAACTGTCAGAGAGGGTTTGATAAAGCTTCTCAAAGAATTTCCTGATGTATTCGCTTGGTCCTATCAGGATATGCCAGGGTTGGATACCAGCATCGTGGAACATCACTTACCGCTAAGATCGGAATGTCCGCCAGTAAAGCAAAGGTTGAGACGCACTCACCCGGACATGGCCATCAAAATCAAGGAGGAGGTACAGAAACAGATCGACGCGGGTTTCCTCGCTACATCTGAATATCCTCAATGGTTAGCCAACATCGTACCCATTCCCAAAAAGGACGGAAGGGTCAGAATGTGTGTTAATTACAGAGATCTAAATAAGGCAAGTCCAAAGGACGACTTTCCTTTACCACACATTGACATGTTGATTGACAACACAGCAAAGTTCAAAGTATTCTCCTTCATGGATGGATTCTCGGGCTATAACCAGATCAAAATGGCGCCGAAAGACATGGAGAAAACTTCGTTCATTACCCCATGGGGTACCTTTTGTTACAAGGTAATGCCGTTCGGTTTGAAGAATGCCGGGGCAACCTATCAAAGGGCCATGACTACTCTGTTTCATGACATGATACACAAAGAAATCGAGGTGTATGTCGATGATTTGATTGCAAAATCAAGAACAGAGGATGAGCACATTGAACATCTGTCAAAATTGTTTGAACTTCTAAGAAAATTCAAGCTCCGCTTGAATCCCAACAAGTGCACCTTCGGTGTCCGTTCGGGGAAATTACTAGGATTCATCGTCAGCCAGAAAGGGATTGAAGTTGATCCTGACAAGGTTAAGGCCATTCAAGAAATGCCTTCTCCGAAAACTGAAAAACAAGTCAGAGGATTCCTGGGACGTTTGAACTACATCTCCAGATTCATATTCCTTATGACCGCCACTTGTGCGCCGATTTTCAAGTTATTGAAAAAGAACCAGGATTGCGTTTGGTCAGAAGATTACCAAACCGCCTTCGACAGTATCAAGGAATATCTGTTGAATCCTCCGATTCTATCACCTCCAGTGGAAGGAAGACCACTGATCATTTACCTCACAGTCCTAGAGGACTCAATGGGATATGTACTTGGCCAACAAGACGAAACTGAAAGGAAAGAGTCTGCCATTTACTATCTGAGCAAGAAGTTTACCGACTGCGAAACTCGGTATACAATGCTTGAGAAAACTTGTTGCGCTTTGGCTTGGGCAGCCAAACGTCTTCGCCAGTACATGATTCGTCATACTACTTGGTTGGTCTCCGAAATGGATCCAATCAAGTACGTTTTCGAAAAACCTGCTCTCACGGGAAGGATTGCCCATTGGCAGATGTTACTATCAGAATATGACATAGAGTACCACGCTCAGAAAGCCGTTAAAGGAAGTATTTTAGCCGATCATTTGGCTCATCAACCGATTGAAGATCAAGAATCAATCGGGTTTGACTTCCCAGACGAAGATGTCATGTATCTAAAGATGAAAGATTGCGATGAACCGCTACCTAGTGAAGGGCCAGAACCAGGTTCCCAGTGGGGACTTATCTTTGACGGAGCAGTCAATCATTATGGAAACGGAATTGGGGAAATCATTGTTACCCCTCAGGGTTCCCACATTCCTTTCACTGCCAGACTTACGTTCAAATGTACGAACAACGAGGCCGAATACGAAGCATGTATCATGGGTCTCGAAGAAGCGATTGATTTAAGGATCAAAAACTTGGACGTATACGGCGATTCAACATTGGTTATTAACCAGATAAAAGGAGATTGGAACACATACCAATCAGGATTGATTCCTTACAAAGACTGTGCAAGAAGGTTGTTACCTTTCTTCAACAGAGTTGAGTTTCATCACATCCCTCGTGATGAGAATCACATGGCTGATGCATTAGCCACTCTCTCTTCCATGATTAGTGTAGGTCGATGGAATGACATACCTAAGATCGACATCATGCGCCTTGAACGGGCCACTTACATCTTCGCGACTGAAGCAGTCATAGACGACAGACCTTGGTATCACGATATCAAATGCTTCCTTCAGAAACAAGAGTACCCATCTGGGGCACTCAGAAAAGACAGGAAGACCCTCAGAAGATTGGCTGGAAACTTCTTCCCGAGCGGTGACACTCTTTATAAGAGAAATTTTGACATGGTTTTGCTCTGATGTGTCGACAGACCAGAAGCAGACATGCTCATGAAAGAAATTCATGAAGGATCCTTTGGCACTCATGCCAACGGACACACAATGGCGAGAAAAATTCTCAGGGCCGGGTACTATTGGTTGACAATGGAATCTGACTGCTACAAGTACATGAGGAGGTGTCACAAGTGTCAGATATACTCCGACAAAATTCATGTACCGCCATCACATCTCAAAGTTCTTTCTTCCCCATGGCCTTTTTCCATATGGGGAATCGACATGATTGGTATGATTGAGCCCAAGGCTTCAAACGGACATCGGTTCATCCTGGTGGCCATTGACTATTTCACCAAGTGGGTCGAAGCAGCGTCATTCGCCAATGTAACCCAACAAGTGGTGGTCCGATTTATCAAAAACAATATCATCTGCCGTTATGGTGTTCCAAGTGAGATCATTACTGATAATGGATCCAACTTGAACAACAAGATGATGAAAGAGTTGTGTGCAGATTTCAAGATTGAACACCATAACTCATCTCCCTACCGACCCAAGATGAACGAAGCGGTAGAAGCGGCTAACAAGAACATCAAGAAGATCATTCAAAAGATGGTTGTAACCTATAAAGATTGGCACGAAATGCTACCCTTTGCTCTTCACGGTTATCGCACATCTGTCCGCACTTCAACAGGGGCTACCCCTTTCTCTCTAGTATATGGCATGGAGGCAGTTCTCCCCATAGAAGTAGAGATCCCGTCAATCAGGGTATTGATGGAAGCTCAGTTCACCGAAGCTGAATAGTGTCAAAGTCGACACGACGAACTGAACCTGATCGAAGAGAAGAGAATCACGGCACTATGCCACGGTCAGTTGTATTAACAGAGAATGAAGAGGGAGTTCGACAAATAGGTCCGACCTCGTGTCTTCAGAAAAGGAGACCTCGTGCTCAAGAAGATACAATCATTTCTCTCTGACTCTCGGGGCAAATGGACCCCGAATTATGATGGCCCATATGTGGTCACGAAAGCTTTCTCAGGCGGCGCCTTGAGACTTGCAACCATGGACGGAGAGGAATTTGCCTACCCCACGAATGTTGATGTAGTCAAGAAATACTTCGCCTAAACTAAACTAAAAAAAAAAAAACGTCTCGGTGGATTGAAAACCCGAAAGGGCGGTCCAGGCAAAAGTTAGAGACATGAGAAAAAAAGAATCATCCCGATGGATTGGAAATCTCATAGTACAATCCAGGCAAAAATTAGGGATAATGGCAAGTAACTATGTTCAACAGAGGGAAGTCCCTCAGCAGCAGTAGTTACATCATCTATCGGAGGAAATCTCCAGTCAAAGGTCATCTTCGACGGAAGCTCAGGATACCCCGAATTCAAAGTTGGTAGAAGGATAGTGGTCGTTATGTTTCAACGTAGCCCTTTTCCCTGTAAATTACCATTTTCTAACTTTGTATATACTCTTTGGAATCACGCGTTTGGCTGATCTCCATCTTATCAATAAAATTTGAGCCTTTGTGCTTTTTTTTGTAATTCTTAACTTGCTTTAGCTTTACAGAACGACGTTGTTTAAACTTAATCAGCGATTCTTGAAATAAAACAAAAATGAATTTACTTGTTAAAACTTTTTCTTCTTTTAAATTAAAGATGGCATTTCTTTTGACTGTTGAACATCAGAAGAATCTCGATCGCTTCTCCAAAGGTGTTTGAACCTCAAAGTGCAGAATCAAAGTACTCCTTCTAAACCAGTTCGCCTGAATGAAGGGATCAACTGTGTCAGAGACCTTGTTTCGTCTGACATCCTCGGCCGAGTTCTCATCTCTTAAGCCCGATCAACATAGCTCCCCGAGTATCCAATTGTGTTCATCCATTAGTCTGTATGTCGCGTCTGTTTTGTCAGCATAAACATACATACGTCATGCATTTTATTTGCGTTCGCATTTCGTATTGCATCACTATCACTTGAGTCGGTCTTGTCCCCTAGTGATAAACAAGTTTCTCAATCGAGTTTGTCAGTTCTTTCCTTGTCATGAAATGTTGCGTCTGCACAATCTCGCCACCAGTGTATCTTTAGATCAGAGTCGGCACTTGGCCACTTTGATAACTTGAACCTCTGAAAGATCAGATAACCTTCAACAGATGTCACTCTTCGCCATTGAAGATGATATCCTTGCTTTCCCGGATTAAGGAAAATCCACAGAGAAAGCCTCGTGATCAGAGATTCGGCAGTACATCAGTATTTCTCCGAAAAGTCGTTGATGAGAAGGTCATCCGCACCTCAAAATTGGATCCCATCATATGGCATTTCCCCGGGAAGATCCCGAGAAAAGTATGATGTAACCCCAAACAAAAACAGTCTCTCAAGAGACTCGCTTTCCCCAGTAGAATCGACAAATGGCGTCTCCAAAACAGAGAAGTTTGTGTACCTCTACAACTCAGACGACTGGGTTCCCCAGCAAGTCTGACATCAAAACTTTTTCCACTCAAATGGCATCTCCCCAGGAAAATTCGGCGAGAAGTTTGAAGGAAAGCCGCTACGAATAGCGTCCCTTGTTAGTATAGTTTATTGACAAAAGAAACTAAGACCAGTTCCTTGGTAGGAAACCAGGATCGAGGGGAAGTTTATATCAGAAGCTAAGACCAGTTCCTCGGTAAGAAACCAGGATCGAGGGGAAGTTTAAATCAGAAACTAAGACCAGTTCTTGGTAGGAAACCAAGAACGAGGGGAGGTTTATTTCAAAAGAAAACTGAGACCAGTTCCTTGGCTGAAGACCAGGATCGAGGGGAAGATTACCTTTTCTAAGCATCATTGCTTAGCTAAAGAAGATGAATGCGTAAGCTACCATTCATAACCACCATCAAAATTTTGGATATTCCGATATTTAATCCTCTTGCACCCCGAATGCTCGAATACCTTCGTCATTCATACCTTCGGGTCCAAGAAGATTAAATAGGGGCATCTGTAATACCCCAAATTTTGACCACTTAGATTTCCCATCATTGTGAAAATCATCATCACAATATGGATGAAGCATCATGCTTCATCAGTCTCCCCAAAGATGGGTAAGCATCCACTACAATCAAAATTAGGGTTTCAAGCCCTCTCTGAGTGCTTAGACAAAGGATCAATCAAGAAATGACATGATATTCAACTTGTCTAATCTCTCAAACATCCACAATGGATAAAAAAGGACTCCCACTTCAAGGATTAAGCACAAGGCTGCTCCCTTCTAGGTGGATCAAGTCTCAAGATCGACAGTGTCACCAAATTAGGGTTTTGGTCGACCAGGGCCTCCAGATGGAAATTTTCATCTGGGCACAAGGCAATGATCCAAAACATGACCTAATATACTTCATGGAACCTCATGAACCCATGCATCAAGTCAATTTTGCCTCAGGGGATGCATTCATCAAAAATCAGGAATTAGGGTTTCTTGACCTAATTCACCCCTAAGTTGACTTTTGGGACAAACCATGAGCCAAGACCTTAAGATATGATTTAAGGGTCTCTAATACACCATATTGATCCATTTGGAACAATGGATTGATCCAAGAAGCTTGAGCAACAAGTTTCATTTTCATTTGCACCACAATTAGGGTTTTAAGGGAAAAGTCAACTGTAACTTTGACTTTTGACCAAGGCATGCTCCCAAACCCTAATACATGATTGAATATACCCTATGACACCCATGGAACATGTCCATCAAGTTTGATTTAGGTCAAGGACATGATTTCCTGAAGAATTTCACAGTTTGGAATTCATCTGATAAAAAGTCAACTGTGCACAAAAGTCAACTTTGACTTTTTGAGATTTTTCACCAAAATGGATTTTTAACCCTAAAATGATGTTAATGTATGATTTTAATCATCATTCATCAAGAAAAATCAAGAAAAGTGAGATAACTTGTAAAAGGGGTAACCATAAAACTTAGAAATTTTTCTAAGTTAAAAATAAAATGGCAAAGGTACCAACTTTGGAGGACCATAACTCCTAAACCACAAGGCCATTTTTTCTCATCCAAAGATGGATTTGTAGCCCTCATTATCACCTACAAAAACTTCAACTACAAGTCATTCCAATTCATTAAGGATTTTGAGTTATGGAGTTATCAAAGTGGCTGAAAAGTGAAAATGTCACTTTTTCCAACACTTAGTGAAATTTTCACTAAGTCAGAATTCTGCTTCACTTTTTGCCAAATGTAGGGGGATTTTTCACTTGGAATCAAAAGAGATCAAAACCAAACTTGTTCAAACAGTTGTTGTATCATGTAAGAGCTTTCCAAAATGGCCAAGAACATTGCCAAATTCAACCTACATCATGAGATACAACATTGGCAAGTTGCCTTGCTGAAATCTGTCAAAGCAAGGCAGAATTTGCATTTTGGCTCGATTTGCCAAAATCAGCCAATTGCAATTGCTCCAATCCACTTGGACACTTCAGAGGATTGAATCCAAAGGGGACAATCACTGAGCCAAGCCTCCAAGGTCCAAGGAACAAAGAATAACATGTTGAACCTAGAATGGCCAAAATAGGGACAAGACTTCAAATTTGGAATGAGGCATTCAATGGAACCATCAAGGTGGCATGGACTGAGCCATTCTCATCTGAAATCAGTCAAGACTTATCCAAGACCAAGGGGACCAAAGCTCTGTGCCCTAACCTCTAGTCAATGGCTAGAGGAGACTTTCATTTCCATTGGCCAACATTGAGGAAACCTACTTACCAGCTGCCATGTACTATTCCTTGCAAAACAAACTTGCTCTACTATAAATAGAGCTCAATTGTGGTCAGTTTAAGTACACCAAAGCCATCTAACAGATGCTTTCCTCAAAATCTCTTTCTCTTGGCAAAAATGCCTTTCTTAGCAAGGTAGCTATCGGGTTTTGAGTGAGCAATTCTGCACAAACCAATCACTCACACACCTCACATACATCACATATGAGCTGATCAAACACTCACATAACATCTGGAACATCAAAATCTCAAAATCACTTGCCATCCACACAAGTTTGAAGTGAAGTTGCAGCTGAGATGCCATAAACTGATCCAATCCATTTCAATTCAATCCAAGTGTTCAAACACACTCCATATGGTGTAGGGAAGCTGTCCAGATCATCACAACTTGTTTGTAACACCTCCAACTCAAAATCACATCTGCTCTTGCTGTCACGACTTGAAGGTAAGCCTAAACTTGGGCATCTCTCAATCTATGCATATTTCCTCGCACAATAATTTGGCCATATGTTCATAATCATGCATGGAATGTTTTCCCTCAATTAATTGCATTGTTTGAATCGTGTATCAAAAATCCTAGCCTTCATGTAGAAATTAGGGTTCTTGAGGTCTCTTCGTGATTTCTTGTTGTATGTTTAATTTAAATGAAATTAAAGTACATAGACATGATCGTGAGGTTGAGACGAGCATAATGATATGTGGATTGCATGTTATAATCACGTATTCATGGAGATTGGATAGAAAACGCAAATCTGGGCAAACTGAAAAACGCGCGTGTTCTTGGTGTTGCTCTTGGCGCCATTTTCATATATTTGAATATTTGAATTTTGTGATTTTGTTTAATTGATTCAAAAATTAATTTCTCTCTGAGTTTTAATGATTTTGAGTTGATTCTTTTTTTAATAATTCACAAAAATGTTAAAATATTTTATTTTATCAAAAAATCCCAAAAATATTATTTATTTCATATAATTGATATTTTTGTAAAGAATTAATATTTTGATTGTTTTTGGCATTTTAAATATTTTTTCTACATTGATTTTGCAACTTTTAATGCTTTCTAATTATTTTGTAGGTCAATACTTAATTTTTGAAGCATTAATCCAAGATCACAATTTGTTTTCCATGTGTTAAACAATTTTTGATCATTTTAATTGAATTTTTATTCAATTAAATACTTTTTGAAAACAAATTAGGGTTTTGGATTAATTCAACCCTCATAAATCATTTTCAAAACACTTTGGGCCTCTATTAGAGTGTAAGACCCAATCCTTTTTTGACCAAATCATCTTTGGGCCTCACCTATTGTATAAGTCCCGATACCGTCAAAAAACAAACGGCGCGATCGTCGCCTTTTCAAAAAAAACATCTGGGCCTCTATTAGAGTGTAAGACCCAATCCTTTTTTGACCAAATCATCTTTGGGCCTCACTTATTGTATAAGTCCCGATACCGTCAAAAAACAAACGGCGCGATCGTCGCCTTTTCAAAAAACATCTAGGTCTCTCCTCGAGCTATAAGACCCATTCAAAAACTTTTGGGCCTCTATTAGAGTGTAAGACCCAATCCCCCTTTTAACCAAAACATTTTGGGCCTCACTTATTGTATAAGTCCCTCTGCGTTAAAAGAAAACCTCGGCGCGATCGCCATTTTTAAACGAAAAATCATTTGGGCCTACCCTCGTGTTATAAGCCCCACTCTTTTTCCTTTAAACCTTTTTGGGCCTCTTGAGAGAGTGTAAGACCCATCCCTTTGTACAGAAAACCATTTTGGGCCCCAGTCACTTGTATAAGTCCCTCTGTACAAATTCAAACAGTGCGCTCACTGATAAAACCCTGGGCCTCTCCTTGAGCTATAAGCCCCAAATCTTTCTTTTTCAAAGCACTTTCTCCTTTGATTTTGAATATACTGTTGTTTTCAATCTTTCTTTGTTGAACAACTAACCAAACAGCATGGAAGCTCTACAACCGAGTAAGTGGTTATCGCTTTCATTTACTGCTTTCATATTATAAACTGTATTGTGGGGCTGCTCACTGTAAGTCTCCTTTCATAAACTCATATCTACTGTGTAATAATAGTATAGATATTTCGAGTTTCCCCGGCAACTACGTCTAGAACTAAGCGACGCCGTTTCATTTATTCGTAGAAATAGACGCCTAGATCCCCAATAGGAGCACCAGATACAGTCTTCTCTTCGGCTGTCCTCCTTAGGAATCGTCAAGAAATTCTATCCCCCAGAGATGAATTATTCTCGGTGAAACTTCTCTTGAATTTCTTCAAACCGCCGAACGGTTCGGACTCTCTCTAAAAGTTAAAGTCACTGGATAGTAAACCTCGCACATTTACCAGTGGTTTTAACTCTAAAAGAGTTTTCCTGAACTTTTCTTTGGTTTGGGACCCACGGGCTTCTTAAAAGCATCGGCCTCCTCTTGGGCATCATACAAGGACCCACGGGCTTCCTAAAAGCAACCCCGCCTCCTCTTGGGCATTATTCAAGGACACTACGGCTTCTTAGAAGTATTCACAGCCTCTTCTTAGGCTTCGTATAATGATCTCTTCCTCCGGGAATGATAGCCTCATCTTGGGCTTCGTACAAGGACCCGTCGGCTTCTTAAAAGATTCCAGCCTCCTCTTGGGCTTCGTACAAATTGGCCCGACGACCTCCTAGAGGTATAGGAACAGAACCTAGTCATCCTCATAGAACAGTCCTTTCATAGAGTCTACTACTGTTTCTCAAAGCATAGTACCAAAGATAAAACTCTAGACACGGACAGTCTAACTTCCTTGAGTCTCAAAGACATTCTCAAGCACCCTTCGTTAAATAGGAAGGAAACCCGCAGACTCGGACAGTCTCAATACCCTTTGGATTTCCCGTTTCCTCAAAGAGAAGGAAATATCCCTGATCCTCAAATTAAATCCCTGAGTACAGTGTTGCTCATATAAGAACTGATTTTCTCTTTTAAATCAGTATATTGGATCTGTCACTCAACTGAAACAGTTACAATAGCCTCCATCTCGGGCTTCGTACGAGATACCAAAATTCTCCCCAGTGGAGTCAAAACAACCTTTTCGCCTCTCTCTCAGGCTTTGTATGAGACACAAAAGATTCCCTCGTTGAGTCAATCACCCCTTTTTTGCCTCCATCTCGGGCCTCGTACGAGATATAAATCACTTAAGCAAGAGTCGAACTCTTTCCTAGCCTCCTCTTTGGCTTTGTATAACGATATGCCCCACTGGGTCAAAAACCTTTAGCCTCTCTCTCGGGCTTTGTACGAGACACAAAATAGCCTCCTCTTAGGCTTTGTATAATGATTTTCCTAGCGGAAATTAGCCTCCTCTTAGGCTTTGTATAAGAAAACCACTGGTTGATCCAATCAATCTTTTAGCATCAAAGCTGTGCCATGTTCACAGTACACAAACATCAACAACTCCTTCATCTAATCGCTGTAAGCGGCAAGCCTCTGGATCATCTATATCCATGCCACTGTCCCTCTTTTAGCATGAGAAATTCCTAAGGAAAGATGGCATTGCTCTACACTGAGTTAAAGTCTTCTCCTTCAGGTTAAAACCCTTTCTTCGGAAATTATGGCATTGCTCGGATCCGCGTATCCCAGTTAAAGTAATTCTCCTTCCCCCTCTTTAGAGATGACAAATTCTCTCTAAAGTCGAGGTCTTTCAGCTTCACGTCTTGGGCTTTGAACAAGACACAAATAGACCTTTTAGCTTCACATCTTGGGCTTTGAACAAGATACAAATCACCTTTCGCTTCACGTCTTGGGCTTTGAACAAGACACCAAAAACCAATTTCCTCCCATAGAATAGGAGGAACTACGAATGCTCTGATTTCCCTGTTTCGGTAAACGGGAATACGTAGGCATAAGATCGAAAGAAAAGATCTTAGCGAGCGCAATCAACAAAAAACCCAAATCCCATATCCCCATCAATCAAAAACAGTAATTCAAAAGCACCAGTCCTAACATCCTAATCCTTATTCCCCGCCAGAAACCCTTTGCCTAGAAAAAAAGAAAGAAAGAACCTGTATTGGCGAAATACGAATAACCAGTACAAAGGCCCCCCTACATTGATAGCATCCGTAACCTAACAGACCGCTGTTTAAACTCAGTATGCAAAGCAGGGTTAATTGGAGACATCTATTTCCCTTCCTTATTCAGCTCACAATAGGATAAAAAATGAATCGACCTGTAGTTTTAAGCTCAACCGCAGAGAGCGACCAGCGCTTAAGAACCACGTCCAAAATCGCTCGCTACAGTCGTATACTAGGGAACAACATAATTAGACAACCTGGCCGGACGGACCGACATGCTCTGATACCACTTTGTAACACCCTAAATTCCCCCGAATAATTTAATCGAAAAATCAGAGTAAAATGAAACAACTCAGAATAAAAGGGTATTACTTTCAACAAGAACTTGTTCACAATAAGACATGTAACATATAATAAATATTAAGGCAACTTTAATCCAAAAATCATCTTTATTACATAGCGGAAATTCTTCATTGTGATCAACAAAATATAACGGTTTCAATTAATCAAAATATTAGTTTTGAAAAATGTAAAGGCAACTGTAATTCTTTAACAAAGTAAAATCATGCATAAAGCGTTCCCGACTCCCAATTTTACATATAAGAGCAGACTCCAAACAAAAGTGAAGCACCTCGTCTTCACCGACCACGACTTCCACACTACTCCTGATTATCTGCACGTTACCCACGCGGAGGCAACATTCAAACAGAAGGGGTGAGATTTCACATTCAATAATACAAGGCAATAACTCGTATAATGGAATTAGCAACACATAACATCATATAACTGCGCAACTCATCATTATCAATACTTTGCATAAGTCCAACAAAAAATCATCACATAACTTCGCTCAACAATACAACAACAAGACTCAACGGATGCAATGCAGTGCAATCATGCATGTGATACCAACAGAGCTACAACTCCCTTCGCTAATGCCGTGATTTGGCTTTGACAGGCTACAGTCCACTTCGCTTAACAAATTGCCAATTCAGGCCATCGTGGTGCTAATCCAGGCCATCGTAGTTAAAATGAAATGATTATGCAACGATACAATTAAAATGCAACAACAACAACAACATCAACTTCATAAATCAACATAGGCACTCGGCTTCTTCGCTTTACGACCACAACTTCGCATCACAACTTCACAATTAATCAACATTATTCTTCGCAAATAAACAATAATTTCATTCACACTTATAATTGCAAAACTCAAGCATGTATACTTTAATAAAAAACGCTTCAAAAGCAGCTCAAGGACATGACGAAATAATTATTAAAATACACCTAAATTCATCATTAAATACAAGGAATCACGTTCTGAATTCATTTCACAATCTGGAAAATTTTCAATTTTGAAATCGCGCTAAAAGTCAACTTTCACTTCGCCAAAAATCAGAATTTTAATACTATAATTCCATTTCAGTTATTCCACACAAGATAACTCACCCCTGGGCTAGAAACTATTATTATAAGATAGCTCGTCTCGTTATCTTTCCAACGCTTCGAGCGGCGTACGAATCGGACTCCCGGAACTCAAGATACGAATTTTCGAAGTTTCCAAAATTCTGCACTAACATAGCTACGGGTTTGATCACTTTTTGCCCAAAAACCCATCCGAAACTTCGATTTAATTCGTGAGACTCTTATTTTAACTTAGTTATACCTATTAGAACTCATTGGTAGCATAAAAACTAATTTTCACGACGATGAATTTCGCACCAAAATTTCTAGGTTTCACTATTCCTAACTCAAAACAGAATTTCTTCACATTATTCTCATAGAAACACTACATCATAACGATAATATTATAATTCAATCATTGCAAACTCCTAACATCAAATTGGGTTCAAATTCCTAATATCACGATACTCAACTAACACGTATCAATCAATTTCATTCATCTCTAACAACAACAACTATCGACCAATATCTAACTCAATCCCTTTCATGATTATTGAACCCGTATTAGAGAAAGTTAGTCCCACTCTTACCTTGTATTGATGAGCTTCCCTCTGCCTCAATGGGTTCTTCTCCTTCTTCTTGCCCTAGCCTCCTCTCCCTTTTGCTTTCACTTTCACGTATAAGTAAAAACTCCCTTCTCATTCTCTAATTTTTCTTTATAAAGTCTATCATTATGGATTACCTCTTTTACCCTCACTTACTCTTCTACAATTACGAGCTTGCCCCTCAATTATCTACACACCTTATTTTCTATTTATCTCATTACATTATTAGTAATATTTCTGGATCCAACTAAATACTAATAATAATAATTCACGTCAATTATATCATTCTACTAATGTCCATTTTACACTATGGTTAAGCAAATATTAATTAAATAAGCCTAACTAATTTTAGTCTCCACACTACCAACTTCTACGCTTTCGGTCATACACCCCTACGACCCTCAAGACTCAATCTTAAGGCCAGTACCCTTCACTACGGGTACATAAAACATAACAAATACACAACAAACATACAATCAACTACAACAACTCATTATTATATTCACAAATAATAAATAAATAAAAACGGGGCGTTACAGTTAAACCTACGGTCAAACTGTTTATTAAATAAACTAATAATTTGAAACAAATTTCATAGATATGTCACACATTATTATATGTTCTCAACTTAATAAAATAAATATTTCAAAAACCCAATACAAATTTAATACAACAATATTAATAATACATAACATAATATAGTTCTACACTTTATTTCAACCATCATTTAAGAATATTTTGACAGAACTAAAGAATTACAATAAAATAAATTAAACTAAAAACAAAAATTAAAATAATAGAATATAACAACTAAAATAAAGTTCAAATAATTAATAATATCTAAATTAAATAAGATTTAATTCCAATATATAAATAATACAATATACTTTATTAAACAACAAAAAATTGAATTTGAGTTGAACTATGACAAACAAGTCTTAATAGACAATAACAAACAATATTGACTTGAACGACAATCAATAGAGTTGGACATCGTGACTATGTTTGAAAGAGACGACATGATGATGATGAAGTGTGGTTGAAAGAAAAACTATAATAAAGTGACAAAACATAGAAGTTTGTATAGTTGTAAAAAACACACAGAATTCTTTTTTTGTGATTGAGAAATGTATGTTAAGTTTTGATATTAACATATTAAAATTTTTTTAAAATTTTAAAAAATGGTCAATTTGATGAATTTTTTTGACCCTGGCGGTTTTATAAAATCGGCTCCGATTCTTTGGGTCGAATGGTTTTGGACGGTTCAATCCAGTTTTTTCAGGTTTAACTCCGATTTTGACCCACTAGCAGTTTTGAAAGGTTGACCCAACTGAATTTATCTCCGGTTCCCGGTCCAACAAGTTGAACCGACCGGTTCAGCCCTTTTTTTAAAACAGTGGTACGGACGTGTTGCGTAGCCACATGATGATCTGGTGATTTTTGTTGTCCTAATCCTTAAGACGATCAACAAATTTTGTGGCAGATTCATCTTTTTCTCGAGTTGGTTTGACGACATCTTTGGTGACTAAAGTTTGCGGCCGATTAGAAAGCTCTTCATTCCTTGAACCCAAAGATTATAGTTTGAGTCGGTCAGGGTGGTTGGTATGGGTTCAACGACAGATCCACACAGAAGAAAAATAGTCAGGGCAAGGAACTAATGGGGAAATAAAGATGAAAAAAAAAGCAAAGGATCTATAACCTATGCTCTATATACCATATTAGCAGAATGTGTAGAATTATAAAGGCAAAATAACCTTTTTCGTCCCTTAACTTTCGGTCGTGGTCCTGTTTGGTCCCTTAACTTTAAAAAGTGGCAAGTTGGTCCTTTAACTTTTAAAATGATGTCACGTTAATCCTTCCGTCTGTTTCCGTTAGTCAAAGTTTGAAAACAGGTGCCACGTATTTTTAGGTGGACTTTATGTGGTTGACGTGGAAAAGTTTGATACAAAAGGTTGCATAGCGGCGCTTTTGCATGGCGTAATGGTGTTTGAACAAATTATTATTTTCTGTCATTCGCCAATAGCGCAAACACCACCCAAAACTTCCACTACTTTTGTGATCAAAATAACGACAGAGGTAACTACACAGACAACAACATATACCACACGAACCTCAAAACCCTTTTATTAACTCTCACTTCCAACACTCAAATCAACTACGACTTCTACAATTTCTCAAACGGCCAAAACACAAACACATTATACACTATTGGACTCTGCAGAGGCGATGTTAAGCAAACAGAGTGTCTTAACTGCCTCAAAGCTTCAACCAATAATCTCACACATCTTTGTCCAAACAGAAAAGAAGCAATTGGTTGGTACCAAGATGAAAAATGTATGTTGCGTTATTCGGATCGAAACATATTCAGGCTTATGGAAATAGGACCGACATATTATGCGAACAATATAACACCCCCAATTAAATAAAGCGGTAAAAGAAAATTCAAAATTTCATCAGAGTATATTTAAATTATCATGGCATAGATGGGGAGAATCACATTATATTGAAACAAATCATACAACACCTGCTCATGAAGATATGCAACAGTGGGGTAGCAATCAACAGAGGAACTCAGCTCCTTACACCCACATTTCAGATTTTAGAATAAAAGCGGAAAATCTAAAAACTGAATATCATATATATATATATATATATATATATATATATATATCATAAAAAGTTTGTCATACACCAAGTCATACATGTACACGCCAAAAGATATATATATATATATACATAATACATATAATCACAAATGGCCTCCCTAACTACCCGGTGTCACATATCAGAGCCGACCGACAAAAGAATGAAGACGCAAAGCTTCACAAAAAGACCTCCGGCAACTCTAATTTGCAATGCCTCATAGAGCATTATAAAACAGCAGAAGGGTGAGAAACACAATCATAATATAATTGCATATAACTATATATTAACACAGAAATACACAGGTAAAACATTCTCACCACAATGCTCCACAATCAAATACAACCCAACACAGTACAATTCTCAAGTACCAATTACCACTACACATCAATCATACACAATACATTCATTATCAATACAATTACAAATATTCCATCACATCAATCACATTCACAATTCCATGCACAATTAATCCATGATTTATGCAAATGCACAGAGACCGACACAATGACTCTATGCACATGCCATGAGGTACCGACTTCCAATATCTCTCATCACTAGTTCACTCAAGAACTCTGCTGGAATCATTGCTCGTTACTGAGGATCACTCAAGTAACACCCCGTCGGGCCTACGATGTTCCCCGTCTCTTTAGGTCCTCTTGGTATAAGGCGAACGACGTTTATGGATTGCTTTAGGTCCTCTTTGTATAAGGCGCACAATCCGATTGCTCACACCCCACATGGGCACACGATCGTCTATAACCATCGCTTTAGGTCCTCTTATTTTTAAGGCGCACGATATATCAAATCGCTTTAAGTCCTCTTATTTTTAAGGCGCACGATGTTATAGCAGATTCCCTCTGGAATCAATCCGTCACTCAGGACGTCACCAGAATGCATATCATGATGCTTGACATACAATGACTCATGACATTTAATATGCACACATATACCCCCATAATCATGCATATATTAACAATTACCACACATTTCATTCTCTTGCCCTAAGGCCACCAATCATTATCGCCATATGTATTTCATGCATTTACATCTCTCAACAGTACACAAGCCATAAAATATCCACACGAACAACATATTGTACATACACATCAAGTTCACCCAATTAAACGACAAAAGTCGACAACAAAACAACACATTTTCTAAATCCCGACATAATTTAATCGGCCAACAATCTCAAAACCCTCATCATAATAAAGTAAATTTCACAAGCTTTCTAACGCATCAAACCACACCTCAAACCGACTCACGGATCAAAAGTTACAGAGAAAACAAATTGCAATAAACTGTCATGTTCGCTGTGCGAAGCTCCTAGCGAGTCCTTCGCTACTTCATTCCTAGTGCGAATGTACCAGCGAATAATGGCAGAAGCAAAATAGCCTAGAAAATTCCCAACGTTCGCAGTGCGAACCATCCAGCGAATGCTCGCTACCCCATTCGTAGTGCGAACCCTCCAGCGAATGCTCGCTACCCCATTCGCAGTGCGAACCCTCCAGCGAACAGTGGAAGAATAAAAAATTAATACAGCGTTCGCAGTGTGAACCTCACGCGAACGCTCGCCACTCATCTGCTGGCCATTCACAGTGCGAACCTGCATTTTCAGCAAAACCCAGCAGCGCACCAGATCACCCAAAAATGATGTTTTCTCATCCAAAACATTTCCAAACCAACATATAACAATTAGAATATAACTCAATCATGGTACCAAGTATTCTACTACGTTTACACTGATTTTCAACTGTGAAACCATCGATTTCTCATTATCGACCTAGAATAGAAACTATGAAAACACAACAAACAATCCAATACACACATACATAATCATACACAAGCATATAATAATCGAGTTTCGCACCCTTACCCGATTAAATAGCGTGTAGAAAAGTCGGTTGATCGATTTCTTCTTTTCTCTCTTTTTCTTCTCTTCTTCCCTTTTCTTTCTCCTCCCTTTCTTTCTCTCTATTTTTCTCTCTTTCTATTTTCTATTCTTTCTACTTAATGAAAAATATCATGAAATGACCAAAATACCCCCACACTCAAATATCTCGCAAACGTTCCCAAAACCCGATAAAATATATTCACGATGAAAAATAACATAATTTCACATAAAAGTCGAAAATAAAATAAAATAATAATAAAATACTCAAAACGACTCAATTAAATAAAAACTGACAAAACTGGAGCGTTACAACTCTCCCCCACTTAGAAATTTTCGTCCTAAAAAATATACCTGAGACGAACAACTCTGGATACGACTCCCGCATCCGATTCTCCCACTCCCAAGTCAAATTGCCCTCAGCAGCGCCTCCCCACGCCACTTTCACAAGTGCAATATCCTTGCCCCTCAACCGCTTCACCTCGCGATCCAAAACCCTAACTGGTAATGCCTCAACCGTAAGGTTCTCCCTTACCTCAACCTCATCCATCGGAATCACATGCGACGGATCCGGAACATACTTTCGAAGCTGTGAAACATGGAACACATCATGCAAATTCGACAGACTCGGCGGTAAAGCCACCCTATAAGCCACAACGCCCACTCTCGCGGATATCTGGTGAGGACCAATAAACTGAGAAGTAAGTTTCTCCGATTTCAATGCACGACCCACACCCGTTACCGACGTAACTCTCAAAAATACATGATCGCCTTCTTGAAACTCAAGATCCTTCCGTCTCCGATCATGATAACTCTTTTGCCTACTCTGAGAAGCCTTCATTTTCTCACGAATAAGCTTCACTTTCTCCGTAGTCTGTTGCACCAACTCTGGTCCAACCACCGCACTCTCACCAGATTCGTGCCAACACAACGGTGTTCGACATCTTCATCCATATAATGCTTCAAACGGTGCCATTCCAATACTAGAATGAAAACTGTTATTATACGTGAATTATGTAACACCCCAATTCCCATCGCGAATAAATAATACGTGAAAAAAATCAGAGTAACTAAAAATTTATTTTTCCGACAGAAACAAGGATGTCACATTTAAATAAACAAAACATCATCCCTGCTCATAAATTTGATACATAGCGTAAAATAGATTACCCTCAATTGGGAAACTTTTCCATATAAAGGTAATACCAAATATATTCAACAATTATATACATAAATAACATAATCGTTTCCCCGACTCTCGTTCTACGTATCAGAGCAGACACCAAGACCGACAACAGAACGGAGGGCTAGTCTCCACAAAAGACCTCCAACAACTCTAATCTGCAATGCCTCATAGAGCATCATAAAACAGCAGAAGGGTGAGAAATAACAACTAAAATCAAGATTGTATAATAATATGCAAACACACATTCAAACACATGTATAAATCACCTCACCCATACCATCACATACTAACCCATATAGCATACCACACATAATAAATCAAATAATGATTTTCCACACATAACGCATCCATTCACAATTCTCACCACAATTCATCACAACTCACTCATATACATCACAATGTATATATGTACAAAACCAAGCATATTCATCATGCACACTTCCACAATTCTTATCACTCCACATAAACATACATATTTATGTTTATTCATCAATGCACAAATATAGAGATGATAAATGCAAATCATAGAGACCGACTCACGACTCTATGCAAATGCAATGCGGTACCGACTCAATCATCTCAAGTTCACTCAGGAACTCTGCTGGAACCATCGCTCGTTACATCACTGTAACTCCCCGTCGGGCCTACGATGTTCACCCATTGCTCACACCCCACATGGGCACACAATGTTTATGGATCGCTCACACCCCACACGGGCACACGACCCGATCGCTCACTCCCCACACGGACACACGATCGTCTATAATCATCGCTCACACCCCACATGGGCACACGACATTATAGCAGATTCCCTCAGGAACCAATTCGTCGCTCACACCCCACATGGGCACACGACGTTTCTGGATCGCTCACACCCCACAAGGGCACACGATCGCTTGTAATCATCGCTCACACCCCACATGGGCACACGACGTTACAACGGATTCTCATTAGAATCACTCAACACAAGAATGTACATCATTATGTTTCACATACAAAATGACTCAAGACATTTTTGAAATGCATACATATTCACAATATATTCATGCATTCATCTCATACAATCACAATTCAACCATATGAATTAATCAACATCATCACACTCATGCATTGCAAACCAATTCCAACAATGCATTTCAAACCATAAAGGCCACCAAATAACACACATTGAATTTCACATAAACAATGCATATCATCACAAACCACAACAATCATACAACCACAATTACCTCCATAAGGGATTCACACCACAAAGTTTACCCACAACACATCATAACAACATACATTGATATTCAATCAAACAATGTATTTTACTACCCAACAACATCATTAAATTACGCATCGAAGTCTAATCCAAAACAATGCACATATTTGCCATAAGGCCACAACCCATCATCACAACATTTCATCATATATTTTCACATCATATAACGGTCTACAAGCTACACGTTACATGTCACAAGCATATATCATGCTAACACATCAATCGCACATATTATACGCGATAAAAACCCGACAACCCAACACTTTTCCAAAATCACGACCTAAATAAATCATCTCCTACCCTACAAACCATTTTTAATAGAAAGAGCTTTTCATTAGCTTTCCAATGCTTCGAACGGCGACCAAAACGGACTTACGGTTTGAAAATTATGAAGAAAACAAAATAGAAAAATATCACGTTCGCTCAAGTATTCGCTAGGCGAACCCTAGCGAACCAAGGCAGTGGAAAACAGTCATAAAGTTCGCTAGGCGAACCTCTAGGCGAACATTCGCCCGTTCCTTCGCTGGGGTTCGCTAGGCGAACCCGCGAAACCCAGAATTCGCAGCAGCGTCAACCTAGGTCATATGGGACCAAAATACATCATTTTTATCACCCAAACCCTTCTAATTCATACCAGAACAACCAAAACATGTTTAGACATAATCAACGAGTATTCTACGCGGTTTATATCGAATTTCATCCGTGAAAACATCGATTTCTATCAATTTCTCCTAATTTGAATTGATAAGAAAAGTCGCGAAACAACCAAAACAATGACAACAAACAACACATATACATACACAAGCAAGATATAATTGAAACTTCTCAGCCTTACCCGATTATTCGCGCTCGAAACGGAATTCCCGCGATATTCCTCTTTTCTCCTCTTTTCTCTCCTCTTCCTTTCCTTCCCTTCTCTTTCTTTCCTTTTTCTTTCTTTCTCTCTTTTTCTTTCCACTTTCTATTTATATAAAATATCTAAACCCCTAAAAGACTATTTTACCCTTCAAACTCAAATATCTCGCAAACGCTCTCAAAACGCGATAAAACTTAAACATCGATGAAATATATTCCGGGAAATAAAAGTTGAAAAGAAATTATAATTTAATACAATTATTTTATCTATCAGAGAAATTAACCAATTAACTCAATTAGCAGGTAAAATACAATAAATTCACACATTTCACCAAATTCACATAAATGAAATAAATAAATGGAATTAAAAAAATCTGGGCGTTACAAATTCAATCAACGCAAGATAACTATCCCACGCACCACCTTGTTCCAAAACACAAGCTCGCAACAAATCTTCTAATGACTGAATCGTTCTCTCCGTCTGTCCATTCGTCTGCGGATGATAAGCCGAACTCAATCTCAATTTAGAACCCAAAGCCTTCTGTAAACTTTCCCAAAATCTCGAGGTAAACCTTGGATCTCGATCCGAAATAATACTCAATGGAACCCCATGCAATTTCACAATCACACTGATGTAAATCTCAGCCAACCTCTCCAAAGAAAAACTGATGTCAATCGAAATGAAATGAGCCAATTTAGTCAGCCTATCAACAATCACCCAAATAGCATTATGCCCTCGTTGAGTATTCGGCAACCCTGTCACAAAATCCATGGAAATGCTATCCCACTTCCACTCAGGAATATCCAACGGTTGCAACAAACCACTAGGCCTCAGATGTTCCACCTTCGATTTCTGACAAGTCAAACAAGCATAAACAAACCGAGCCACATCTCTTTTCAATCCAGACCACCAAAAAATCTTCTTCAAATCTTGGTACATCTTATTCGCTCCCGGATGTATACTCAAATTACTCCGGTGTCCTTCCTCCAAAATCATTCGTTTCAAATCCGAATCGTCCGGAATACAAATTCGACCTCGGAACCTCAAAACACCATTAATATCCACTTTAAAATCACTATTCACATCTTTTTCTCCCACCAACATCAAATCTACAAATTTCACATCCAGCTTTTGTTTCTCACTAACCGTCATCAGAAAATCATTAGTAATCGTTAGCATTCCAAGCCTTACACTATCCGAAGTCACTTCATAAACCAAACTCAAATCTCTAAACGATTCCAAAAGTTCCCACTCCTTAACCATTAAAGAGGACATATGTAACGATTTCCGACTCAACGCATCAGCTACCACATTAGCTTTACCAGGATGGTAATTCAAGCCAAAGTCGTAGTCTTTCAAAAATTCCAACCATCTACGTTGCCTCATATTTAGCTCTTTCTGATCAAACAAATATTTCAAACTTTTATGATCACTAAAGACTTCAAACCTTGCACCGTAGAGGTAATGCCTCCAAATCTTCAACACAAAAACCACAGCCGCTAATTCAAGATCATGAGTAGGATAATTTTTCTCATGCACTCTCAACTGCCTTGAAGCATAAGCCACCACCTTACCTTCTTGCATCAGAACACCTCCTAGACCAATCAAAGAAGCATCACAATAAACCACAAATGGTTCATTAGGATTCGGTAAAATCAAAACCGGAGCTGTCGTCAATCTTCTCCTCAGCTCATTAAAACTTTCCTCGCACCGAATATCCCAAATGAACGCTTGCCCTTTACAAGTCAACTGGGTCAAAGGAAGTGCTAGCTTAGAAAAACCTTCAATAAACCTTCGATAATATCCGGCCAAACCCAAAAAGCTTTGAATTTCAGTAACAGATTTCGGAGCCTCCCATTGTATAACTACTTCTACTTTAAATGGATCCACAGAAATACCATTACCTGAAATCACGTGCCCAAGAAAACTCACTTCTGACAACCAGAATTCACACTTGAACAACTTGGCAAAAAGCTTCCTTTCTTTCAAAACCTGCAAAACAATACGCAAATGCTCTGCATGCTCCTCCCGAGACTTAGAATAAATCAAAATGTCATCAATAAACACAACAACAAATCGATCTAAATGCTCGTGAAAAATACGATTCATGTACTCCATAAACACACCTGACGCATTAGAAACCCCGAACGACATCACAGAATATTCCTAATGACCGTATCATGTCCTAAAAGCCGTCTTCTGGATATCTTCTTCTTTCACCCTAATCTGATGATACCCTGACCTCAAGTCAATCTTACTAAACACACACGCACCAACCAACTGATCCATCAGATCATCAATCCTTGGAAGAGGATACTTATTCTTAATCGTCACCTTATTCAACTAGCGATAATCAATACACAACCGCATACTTCCATCTTTCTTTTTCACCAATAAAACTGGAGCACCCCAAGGAGAAACGCTTGGTCTCACAAACCTCTTCTCCAACAACTCACTCAACTGTTTCTTTAACTCAACCAACTCAGATGCCGACATACGATAAGGTGCCATAGAAATAGGTCTAGTACCAGGAACTAGATCTATAGAAAACTCCACCTCTCTCTCTGGCGGCAAGTCCGAAATATCCTCGGGAAACACTTCCGGAAATTCACACACAACAGGAAACACATCAAGTGAAACTTGACTATCCACAGTCAACGATGCAAACAACCTAAACAACTGAGCTTCATCCGCCAAAAGTCTCTTCAACTCTTTGGTAGATAAGAAACTCGAGTCTTCATCTTCTTCAAGAGAAGGAAACCTTACCAGCTTATGGTAACAATCAATATGAACCTGATTGAATTGTAACCAATTCATTCCCAGAACCACATCTAAACCCTCTAACGGTAAACACACCAAATCCATCTCAAAGTCTTTACCATAAATGGTCAAAGGACAACTTAGACAAACCAAAGAAGTAGTTACTGATCCCATTGCTGGAGTATCAATAACCATCTCACCATCCATCAAAGACAACACAAGATTCAAACGCTTCGCGCACTCAGACGAAATAAACGAATGAGTCGCTCCAGTATCAATAATAGCAACTAAAGGCGTACTATTAATAAAACAAGTACCTCTGATCAGACGATCTGTACTTGAAGTCTGAGTTCTTGCCAAGGCAAAAAGTTTCCCACCAGCTGGAGCTTGCTTCGGTTTCGGACACTTTTTACTAATATGACCAGTTTCACCACAGTTGAAACATTTCACCACATTCTTTCTCTTACACTCACCTGCTACATGTCCTAAACCTCCACAATTAGAACACTTTCCCACATCTTTCCTGCACTCAAATTGACGATGTCCTAGTTCACCACACTTAAAACATCTCGGAGAATTAGACATGCCTCCTCCACCTGACCTTCGATCAAAAGTACCCGTTTGTTTACCTTTTTCAACTGGTGTTAGATACGGCCCACCACAAAACTGTTGCTTCCCTTTCCTCTCGCTCACACTCTTATAGTGAGTAGAACGAGCCTTACTATCCTCTTCATAAATCCTACAAAAATCCACCAAATCAGAAAACCTCCGAATCCTTTGATAACCAATTGCCTGCTTTATCTCAGGACGCAATCCGTTCTCAAACTTTACACACTTAGAAAATTCCGTAGTCGCTTCGGCATAATGAGGATAAAACTGCACAAGCTCCACAAACTTAGCAGTATAATCAACAACAGACATATTACCTTGTTTCAGTTCCAAGAACTCGATTTCCTTCTTTCCTCTTACATCTTTAGGAAAATACCTCCTCAGAAAATTAGTGCTAAACACAGCCCAAGTGATTTCTTCCTCTGCAGCTTCCAACACCTGACGTGTACTAACCCACCAATCATCAGCTTCTTCCAGTAACATGTGAGTACCCAGTCTCACCTTCTGATCCTCAGCACAATCCATCACTCAGAAAATCCTTTCAATCTCTTTCAGCCAAATCTGAGCACCATCAGGATCATATCTTCCTTTGAAGACAGGCGGTTTATTCTTCCTGAACTCATCATTACCAGCAGCATTCGGTGCACCCTGCACAGCTCGGGCCATAGCTTGCATAGCAACAGCCAAAGCAGCTTCATTTCTACCAGCCATATTCTGTTCATTTCCAATAACAGAAACTATGGTTAAACAAACAGCTCTTCCAAACACCAAGACCAACAAGAACTGACACAACTGACACGGACGGGCTCAAACTGACACGGACTGGCTCAAACTGACACGGATTGGCACAAACTGACACGGATTGGCTCTGATACCACTTAATGTAACACCCCTAATTTATACCCCCAATTAAATAAAGCGGTAAAAGAAAATTCAAAATTTCATCAGAGTATATTTAAATTATCATGGCATAGATGGGGAGAATCACATTATATTGAAACAAATCATACAACACCTGCTCATGAAGATATGCAACAGTGGGGTAGCAATCAACAGAGGAACTCAGTTCCTTACACCCACATTTCAGATTTTAGAATAAAAGCGAAAAATCTAAAAACTAAATATCATATATATATATATATATATATATATATATCATAAAAAGTTTGTCATACACCAAGTCATACATGCACACGCCAAAAGATATATATATATATATATATATATATATATATATATATATATATATATATATATATATATATATACATAATACAGATAATCACAAACGGCCTCCCTAACTACCCGGTGTCACATATCAGAGCCGACCGACAGAAAAATGAAGACGCAAAGCTTCACAAAAAGACCTCCAGCAACTCTAATCTGCAATGCCTCATAGAGCATTATAAAACAGCAGAAGGGTGAGAAACACAATTATAATATAATTGCATATAACTATATATTAACACAGAAATACACAGGTAAAACATTCTCACCACAATGCACCACAATCAAATACAACCCAACACAGTACAATTCTCAAGTACCAATTACCACTACACATCAATCATACACAATACACTCATTATCAATACAATTACAAATATTCCATCTCTTCAATCACATTCACAATTCCATGAACAATTAATCCATGATTTATGCAAATGCACAGAGACCGACACAACGACTCTATACATATGCCATGCGGTACCGACTTCCAATATCTCTCATCACTAGTTCACTCAGGAACTCTGCTGGAATCATCGCTCGTTACTGAGGATCACTCAAGTAACACCCCGTCGGGCCTACGATGTTCCCCGTCGCTTTAGGTCCTCTTGGTATAAGGCGCATAACGTTTATGGATTGCTTTAGGTCCTCTTTGTATAAGGCGCACAATCCGATCGCTCACACCCCACATGGGCACACGATCGTCTATAACCATCGCTTTAGGTCGTCTTATTTTTAAGGCGCACGATATATCAAATCGCTTTAAGTCCTCTTATTTTTAAGGCGCACGATGTTATAGCAGATTCCCGCTGGAATCAATCCGTCACTCAGGACGTCACCAGAATGCATATCATGATGCTTGACATACAATGACTCATGACATTTAATATGCACACATATACCCCCATAATAATGCATATATTAACAATTACCACACATTTCATTCTCTTGCCCTAAGGCCACCAATCATTATCGCCATATGTATTTCATGCATTTACATCTCTCAACAGTACACAAGTCATAAAATATCCACACCAACAACATATTGTACATACACATCAAGTTCACCCAATTAAACGGAAAAAGTCGACAACAAAACAACACATTTTCTAAATCCCGACATAATTTAATCGGCCAACAATCTCAAAACCCTCATCATAATAAAGTACATTTCACAAGCTTTCTAACGCATCAAACCATACCTCAAACCGACTCACGGATCAAAAGTTACAGAGAAAACAAATTAGAATAAACTGTCATTTTCGCAGTGCGAAGCTCCTAGCGAGTCCTTCGCTACTTCATTCGCAGTGCGAATGTACCAGCGAACAATGGCAGAAGCAAAATAGCCTAGAAAATTCCCAACGTTCGCAGTGCGAACCATCCAGCGAATGCTCGCTACCCTATTCGCAGTGCGAACCCTCCAGCGAATGCTCGCTACCCCATTCGCAGTGCGAACCCTCCAGCGAACAGTGGCAGAATGAAAAATTAATACAACGTTCGCAGTGCGAACCTCACGCGAACGCTCGCCACTCATTCGCTGGGCATTCGCAGTGCGAACCTGCGTTTTCAGCAAAACCCAGCAGCGTACCAGATCACCCAAAAATGATGTTTTCTCATCCAAAACATTTCCAAACCAACATATAACAATTAGAATATAACTCAATCATGGTACCAAGTATTCTACTACGTTTACACCGATTTTTGACCGTGAAACCATCGATTTCTCATTATTGACCTAGAATAGAAACTATGAAAACACAACAAACAATCCAATACACACATACATAATCATACACAAGCATATAATAATCGAGTTTCGCACCCTTACCCAATTAAATAGCGTGTAGAAAAGTCGGTTGATCGATTTCTTCTTTTCTCTCTTTTTCTTCTCTTCTTCCCTTTTCTTTCTCCTCCTTTTCTTTCTCTCTATTTTTCTCTCTTTCTATTTTCTATTCTTTCTACTTAATGAAAAATATCATGAAATGACCAAAATACCCCCACACTCAAATATCTCGCAAACGTTCCCAAAACCCGATAAAATATATTCACGATGAAAAATAACATATTTTCACATAAAAGTCAAAAATAAAATAAAATAATAATAAAATACTCAAAACGACTCAATTAAATAAAAACTGACAAAACTGGGGCGTTACAAACAACCCGAATAACGCAACTGATTTGAGTGTGTTCAATGAAACTGTCTGCAACCTGCTTGATGATTTGACTAAGAAAGTTGCGTTGGGTGATTCATGTTTGCTTCAGTCTGTTGCACGTATACCGATTGAGTGTTGTAAAGATAAGATTAGTGGAAGGGTTGTTAGGCCTAGTTGTAACATGAGATTTGAAACCAGTTTCCTCTTCTATGATCCTACAACAACAACACCACCTCATTCGTAAGCTTAGGTTGTTCACTTCACCCTTGGAGGTTTAATTCATGTTGTGATCCTTTCTTCAATACAATTTAACAACAAAAAGTTTGAAGTTCTATTAACATAATGTAATTGAACGAATGCAGTAAGGGAAGACATGGACGCATCAATTACAGAGATTCTAAGTTGACACGCATACTGCAACACTGCTTAGGTGGCAATGCTAGAACAACTATCATTTGCACTTTGAGCCCTGCACGGAGGTATTATTCCAAGATATTGACACTTACTTTAATTGAGCTTCTCTTGTAATTAACATAATTATAAATAGCCCTCCATCTCTGTATCATATGATAAACTTTTATATCAATTGTTTTTGAATCATTCTGTCTCCCTTTGTCATACGATTCCATAAACCATAACTCCTTAGCATCACATCTCATCTCAGCAGTATTAATGGGGGTATTATTCTTTATACTTTTTAATCTAGCAGATTGTTATACAGTTTATTTTAGACATTGTTTCCATTCCTGCATGTTTTGCCATTACCAATTATGCACAAAAGTTTACAAATTTTTTATAGATTGATTGTACTTCATTAGGGAAAGAATGTATTCATAATCAATAAATTGAGTTCATGGCCAGAAATTGGAAGTGGATACTAATTGTCAGAAGGTAGTAGTAACTGGATACACACACAAAACAGTATGACCAAGTGGATACTATGGTTATGGGAATGTTAACAATCTTTTGAATGGGGTGTTTCTGTTACTGGTTATGGTTATGGTTATGGTAATAGTAATGGTTAGGGTAGTGGTTTTGATTATGGTAATGGGAATGTTAACAAACAAGTGTGAGGTGGTGTAGTGGTTTGACATGTTGTCTAGCAATCACTTGTACTTTTGTTCGAATCCTACATGAAGCATAATTTTTTAGAAATTTTCTGGGTATTTAATGACCCCACATGCCACGTCAGATGCCACCCAAGCAAAAGTTGACGCTGTTTTAAAAAAATGGACAGAAAGGACCACTTTGGAACTTTTTAAAAATAAGGGATCAGAATGAACTCCGAGGTAAACTTAAGAGACTAAAAAGAATATTTTGTCAATTATAAAATATTGAAAATTAAGTCATGCTTCTGTTTTATAGATTGTATTGTGGTATAATAAGAAGATATATATACAACTCAACACTAGTTAATTACGGTATGTAAATCTCCTATAATTCTTATAATAAGACTATAATAAAGTTGCAATTTCCTATAATAAAACTTTTATATATATATATATATATATATATATATATATATATATATATATATATATATATATATATATATATATATATATATAAGGAACATATCAATGAGAATTTTATTTTTATGGGAGAACATTAAAATGAATCTGAACCATTAAATTTTAAAATAAATAGTAAAAATTATGTGTTAATTTTTTTTTTGTCTCCATCATTTATTTAAATAATAGAGAGAAAAAAAAAACCCACATATCTCCTCGTTTAGGGATACATTTCGTACTTCTTAAGTGATCATAAAAATTTTAAAATTAAATTAATGCTTCAACTTTCTGCAAGTTGGTTAGAAGTGGATTCAATTGTCAAAAATATGACAAAATCGAATTGTGAAAATGTTTCACAGGTCACCAACTTTAACGGAGTTTACGATAAGTTTGAGCATTAATATTTAGATTTAAAATTTCTTCCAATAAAACTAATAAATATGACAGGCGTGTTTATTGATGTGCCGGTAATAATTTTTCCATTTCTATGCGGAACAAATTACCAAACACTTCAAAACAAATATATAACCTAAGAACTACATAACAATTTGAGGAATTTGTATTTGTAATTAGATGCACTGTTATTTAAATTCATTATATTCTCACATAATTAAACAAACATTGATTGGTGCTTAAGAGTGTGTTTGATGACATTATCTTAGTTTTCATTAGTTAAAATTTTTCCTTCTAGTCATGCTTGTGAAGTCATGCATTAAAGTAAATATAATAAAAGAAGTTATCCTTTCGGATAAAAAAGCTCCCAATGGTTTTGTGGTCATTAAATTGAAGTCATTAAAGGGATATATGTTTTTTATAAACAGATTTTTTGAAAGCACACTAGCACAAAATATATGCATAGTTGTCAAAATGTTATTGATCTCTTAAACCAACATATAATTTATTAGATAATTCAAATGCTACTAAAAGGAAAATATTAATACAGGTTCAAAACGTTTATATATTTCACCGTTGTAATACTATAAAACTAGATGAGCCTGATATATTTTTTATTTTTTTTTAAGTTATTCAATTACGGTCAATATAAACAACCGTGGTGATAAAGGAATAGTTACAAGCTTCGAACCCTAACAATTACATTTTTTCCATTTCTCTTATTATAAAAAGCGCGTGCCACTTAAGTTCAGAAATAAATAAAAAATTGAACACTATTTAACCACAGTTTTAATCAACAACCGTTGTAATAATATCTACATTTCACTGCGGTTGTAAATATCAATCGTGACTAAAGTTTTTTCTGATAAATTTAAAACAAAACATATTCATTATTTCCTTCATAACAAGCCCTAAGCGAACTAGCGCATCAGCGAACCAGCGACCCAGAGACGACAACGATAGCGGTAGCAAAATCTTTATATTCACAATCTTCGTTCATTTGAATCTTCATTGTTGATAATCTTCATTATCTCCATTCTTGATCTCTTCAAAGTAAGGTATGTTTCGTGCAAACTTCACTATCTTACTCATCTTTCTTATTCTTGATAATCTTCACCATTTTCATTCTTGTTTGATTTTGTGGTCTGTTTCTTGCAAAGCTCATATATGCTTTATCCATATGTTTAAGATTTAGAGTTGTATTATTGTACTAAATATGCTTTATGTTTTGTTGTTGGATTTTGTGTTCTGTTTCTAGCAAAGTTCATATGCTTTATCCATATGCTTAAGATTTAGACTTGTATTATTGTACTGAATATGCTTTAGTTTTTCGACATGCTTTAGGTTTAGAATTTGTTGTGCCATTCACAATATTGGTTTGATATAAATTAAAAAATTTATTATGGGTCGTAGTTTGATGAAAGCTAATATATTAGGTCTGATAGATGAGAAAGGAGTTCTTGAATTCCTTGAATACGCTGATCTAAATCTTCCTAACAATAATAATATCTTTTATTATCCTTGTATTAATTGTGGGATTATAAAGAAGGGTACAGATAATGAGATATTCCATTACCTATATTGTGATGGTATATGTCAAAATTATACAATATGGACGTGGCATGGTTAGGTGGAAAAAAAATCGAAACCCTGCGTCGCAAAGTCACGAAGTTAATGAAGATGAATATATGGATGGCCGTCTAGAAGATATGTTCTGTGATATTGGAGGAGCTTCTTTTAAGAAAGCTCATATTGATGATACTTTATGTAGTTACTGTTGAACCCTAATTTTTACCCCTAAGATTTCACACTTCTCATTTGCATCTTATACCACAAACAAGATAATGCTTTGGTTCCTTTATCCCTCTCTTCTTTGGGGTTTATGCCTTGCAGAGATCACTGAGCATCTGTGTATTTCTTATTTTCCTTTATTTGCTTATGTTTACTAACCTTTAATCAAAATCCAAAAATATGTTTGTTTTTGTCTTCACTAACTTTTTCAGGAAGGGAATCAAGGATATCAAACAGTCCCTCAGCTCTAATGAATTTCATCTGAACAATGTCAAAGTTGATCTGCAAACAATTCAAAATTCATCTGATCAAGAGTTTCCAAGATTTAATTGATTATTATTCAAGAGACTCCAAGGTTCATGTGTTTATTTCCATGCCTTCTTTGACAAATCAAGAAAATCGAGCCAGAGCCAGAACAATCCATCCAACATGGCCATTTTTCAAGTTTTTCAACTGTGCAATCGATTGCACTATTGGTCCAATCGATTGAACCAGTCATTTTTTGCCTAGATTTTGAAGTTTTCACCAGTGCAGTCTATTCGCGCTACAGTGCAATCGACTGAACACAGACAGAATTGGCCAAGATCCGCATTTTTCAAATTTTGAAGCATTTGGCACCAATTTTATCATTTGAGAATCTAGATCACCCAAAAATAATTCTTCTACATGATCATAATTAATTCCCACCATACACCTTCACTAATCACCACTTGATCTTGATTTTCCCTCCAAATTCAAATTCCAAGCCTAATTTTCATTTCCAAACCAAATTCCAATCCACCAAATTTTCCAAGCCTAAACTCTATAAATAGAACCCTCATTTCATTCATTCTTCAAGCTTTTGAGAGCCAAATTAACCTTGCTAAAATTTCTCTTGAAGCTTTTGAGAGCCAAAAAACCTCTTGCAAATTCTCTCCCCAACCACCAAAATTCACTCAAGGCTCACTTTTCTTCTCTTGAAAGTTAACAAGAATTCAAATTGAATCTTGTTCAACTTTGAGCTAAACCTTCACCCAAGTTTGTTTTCTTCATCAATTCTCATAGATTAAGGCTTTGGTGTTTGGATCTTGGAGCAATTTGAAGCAATTTTCAGATTTGGAGTGGTAATCTCAATTTCCAGCATTGTTGTTCTTGATTCATCTTCCACAATGTGATCCTTTAATAATTCTTGTTGCTTGATCTTTGGATCTTGCAATTTGTGATCCATTGGTGTTATTTGCTGTTGTTTTACTGGAATTTTTGTGCTAATTTTCATCCATGACCATGAGGTGTTTGAAGAAATGATTGGATCATGGATGCTAAATTTTTCAAAAAATTTAGTGCTGCCTGTCAGTGTGCAATCGATTTGCGTTTATGTGCAATAGACTGCCCAGTGCATTTTTTGCCTAAGAATTGCTGATTTTCTGTTGTGCAATCGATTTGCACACTGGTGCAATCGATTGCACGGAGGCAGAATGGTGTTTTGCACCTAATTTTGGGACTGTTTTGGTTCCTTTTCCATTTTCTTCCCTTTCCTTTTGTTCTTAGCCTTAGATCAGATAATTGTGTGGTTTAATTTGGCTTTCTCTTCATCTATTTCTCTTTTATTTTGATTGATTAAAGTCTTATGGATCATGGAATTCCTTTGTTGAATTTTGATCAAGACTAGATCGCTACCTTCTTTTCTTTTCGTGCGGTATTGCTTTTGGATGACGATCTACATATCGTTCATCTAGCATGCATTAGCACAAAGAGCTATTGACCGACCTCATTGTAGGGTAATTACTCCGTAAATTACTCGGCGATTGCTTAACATAGCGCAACATATGTCCCTTTATCGGAAACAATAAAAAATATTGATTATTTGTCTTTTGGTTCAACACTTATAAGACTTGTTGTTAGGAGGCTTTGGTCTTATCAATCCTCTAATGAGTTCTCATTAACCTTGCGCTAAGTGCAATTATTCAATCATTATTGATCACTAACAACTAACAGCTAATCACTAACTTTTAACTTTTACTTTTACAATTCCTTCTCGCTCCCTATCTCTCTTTTACTTCTATGCTCCATTATTATCATTTCATATCATGTTTATGCTTCCGCAATTTTTCCTTTGTCCGTTGGACACATGTTTATGCTTCCGCAATTTTTACTTTGTCCGTTGGACACATGTTTATGCTTATGCCTTTTTTCTCTTTTTCCACATGGACCAAAAACATTAATAAAGGCCAAAACCTCTAAAAAACTTGTGCTTCTAATCTTGGACTAAGGTTACTATCCTTTGCAATGGACATGGAGTTTTGCACCTAGACCTTGGACATCCAATGCTATTCTTGGATCTTTGGACTTAGAACTAGGGCTTTTTCCCTTTGCTTTGGAATTATGGTTCGAAGACATTGGACTTCAATGCTATTCTTGAATCCTTGGACTTAGAACTAGGACCTTTTCCCATTGCTTTAGAATTATGGTTCGCAGACTTTGAAGAGTTGTGCTTTTGCTTGGTTTATGGTGAAGATAGCTACATTTGTGGTTAGATCATTCTTATCCTTAGCTTTTACTTTGTGCTTTAGGATAGTCACTTCTTCTCCTCTCCATTCTTTAATTTTCAAAACTCTCTCCCTTTTTCATAACCTTCTTGATTTCAAACTATCACCTCTTTCATAATCAAACCTTGACTTTGTCAAGTGATTTTTACTCTTTTCTTTTCATTTCTTAACAAATTCTAAACTACATAAGCATATTGACACCTTTTTCAAAAGACTTAAAAAACATCAAACTCATCACTCTCTTTTTGTGCCCTCGTGCACTTTTTCCTTTAACTTTTTCATAAGTTTAGACATGATTCATTTCTTTAAGCGGAATTATTCGCTTGGAATAGACGACTTGTCTTTACATTTAAAAACAACCAAAACAAACAAATTCATCATTTGTACCGCGAACTACGGGGTTTTGATCCTACATTGCACATCGTGGGTACGTAGGCATGAGACGACAAGTCTCTCCAAACACAAAAATCTTAAAAAAGAATTCCTCTCCTCATCTCCTCAATCACTTTTCAAGCAAACATTTTCAGACCAAAAGCGGTAGATATTTTAAAGGGTTCCTATAGAGTACTATAGACGTTTTGGGTGCTAACACCTTCCCATTGCGTAACCAACCCCCCCTTACCCAGACTCTCTTCACTTGTTCTTGTTGTAGAGCTTGTGTAGGTTTTGTTCTCTCTTTTTCCTTTCCTTTTTGGGATAAAATATAAGTGCGGGTGGCGACTCTTACTTTTCGAGTTAAGTTAATCAATAGCTTACACTCATGATTTTGCCGCTACAGTTACAAGGACACCCCTTTATACAAGTGGTGCACAAGTTTTACACGACTGTATGCGGTTTTAAAATTGTTTAATCTGAAATCAAAAAATGGGTGGTTAGATGAAAGTTTCACATAATTGCTTCATTTGCTAAAACAAATGTTTCCAGATGATAACAATTTGACTGATCGTTGTTATGATGCCGAGAAGATATTGTGTCCATTGGGTTCAGACACTATTACAAACTAGACATTCGGTAACATTATATTACCACGGTCATTCCATCCACCATTGTAGTATATGAATCTGGATCCGCCTTATTTTTTTAAAGTCATTTCCTCACGATTTATAGACACTACCGTTGTGATTGAGTGAGTGGTACACGGTTTGAATCCTGTCATCTACATTTTTTTTCCATTTTTTGCTATTACAAAAAGCGTGTATCACTTAAATTCATAAATAAATAAAAAATTGAAGATTATTTAATCACAAATTTAATAATTAACCGTTGTAATATTATTTGTACAACCTTTGCCCTTCCCTAAAAACAGAAACACTCTTCCTAATTATAATGATGATTGAAAATTTTCTTCAGTTTTCAAGACGACCACAATGTCATTCAAGAATATCAACCATTAGAAGTAATCATTTCAAGTAATAAATCATCAGATCTTTCTTCTTCAACCTCCTATATAAAGGCACAGTTTCCTATAATGAATATCCATTTCTTCATAACTATTCTTCTTAACTACGTATCACAACATGAGTTCTCCGTCTGAAAATGCTAACAGAAATATCTCAACTGAAGTCACCACAATACAACACCATGATCATCAGTCAACTGAGGAGGTCCATTCCATCTGGATCAACTGCTGTCAGGGATGCACTTAGGGTTAGGAAGCCCAAGAAGAAGAAAAAGAAGAAGCTGAAGAAGAAGAAGAAAAAGGTGCCTAGGATGTTTTGTTACTATGATTCTGACAAGGGTAGTGAGGAGAAAGTCATAGATTATGAAGATTCCTTTGCTGGTAGAATTTATTGTTTCGACATTGACAATATGTAATGAGATAATTTATGCACTCCGCCCTCTTGGCCCTCTTAATGAATTTTTATTATTGTTATATATACTCTTTCATTTATATCACTATATATTATTGTTTTACAAAAAAATAGTACAAGCCAACAAAAATAAAAATAACAATCGAAACAGTAATGACAAATAACTATAACAATAATTAACACGCCTCTAACCACTGGGTCCATAAATAATTAAATAAATAAATTGTGAGAGATTTAACCACGGTTTTAGTAAAGAATCGTTGTAAAAGTTTAAAATGATATCACAGTTTTTCTTTCTAACTGCGATGAAACGTGATATAATATATCACGGTTTTTCTGTCTAACCGTGATGAAATGTGATATTTTTTTACTATATAAGTATATATCTTTCAGTACATAATAATCATTTCTCTCAAATGAAAATCCTAACATATTTCACTCTTCTCTCTCATACCATAACCCTAACATCCATGTCACTCTTTAATCTTTCTTGAACCTTCAGATTCGTCTTCACCAATCTTTATGATACTCTTTTATCATATTTCAGATTCGTTCATTGAAATCATGATTTGATTTCGTTTACATTTCTTGTTAAAAACGAGTTCTCATTTTTTATATGGTGAATGTTCTCATTTTTTTCAGATTCGTCTCCACCACCTTAACAAAGCGTACACTTTGGCTATGATAGACATGGTTTGTGTAGCTATGAAGAAAATTGCAAGAAGTATAAAGTTATTGTGTTAACTTTGTTCACCATGTACTTCTTCTTCATATCTTTATAAACTTGATGTGTAATACCCTAATTTTTACCCCTAAGATCCCACTTATCATTTTGCATCATCCACATCACAAACAAGGTCACAAACTTTGGTTCTTTTGCCCTTTTCTGTAGTTTTATTTTGAAGTAGATCACCAAACACCCCTGTGTCTTTCTTACTTGCTTTATATTGTGTATGTTTACTAACCCTAATCAAAATACCTAAAATATGTTTGGTTTCCTTTTGTTTCTGTTGCAAAACTGGTAAGGAAGATGTCAAGGATATCAAGCTTAGTTCCTCAGCATTATTCAAGCCCATTTTAATCAGGAACATTCAGAGGTTTAATAACTTGTCTCTCAAGAATTCAAAGGTTCATGTGTTTATTTTCATTCCTTCTTCAACGAGTAAACCTCAAGCCAAGACCAAAGCAATGCAACAACAAGAAAATTTTACACTTTTTCATTGGTGCAAATCGACTTGCACATTAGTGCAATCGATTGAACCCCTTCAAAATGGCGCAGGATGTGAAGTTTTTCAGCAGTACAAATCGATTTTCACATTAGTGCAATCGATTACACTACTGTGGTTTGGCCAAAAATTGTAGTTTTTAAGTTTTGCAGCATTTGACTTTTGATTGCACTTGCATTGATTCATTCTTACTTCAGAAAGAACACTCTAGAGCAGCAAAATCACACAAATATTATTCCCCTACCTCATCATGATTAATTCCACGATACACCCTCATTTTAAACCAATTGATCTTTGATTTGCCACCCAAACCAAATTCCAAGTCTCATATGCTCCAAACCTAGCCTCTATTCAAACAAACTCCCTCCATTCCAATTCACTTTCCAATCATTTTTTCCATCATTTTCTGAATTCTCTACTCATCAATTCTCATTCTCTCTCACTTTTTGAATTCTTCTCTCACTCTCTCCAGTTTTCATCTTCCCTAACCATTACCAAAGCTCTCTCCATTGAATGTTAACAAGTTTTTCATTGAAACTTGTTAATCTTTGAGTTAAACCTCCATCAAAACAATTCTTCATCATCAAATTCTGTTGAATCTAAGCTTTGGAGATCATTCTTTGAAGTTGATTTTGAAGCAAATTTAGATTTGGTTGCTAATTCTTGAATCAACATTGTTTGTGTTCATTTACATCTTTCACCATGTGATCTCTTGTGATTTGTGTGTTTCTTGATCCATTTGATTTGAAATTGGATTGCATCTGGTGTTTATTGATGATAATTGTTGTGATTTTCGTGTTTAATTGCTTACATGATCATTTGGTGTTTGAATGCATAAGCTATTTTGGAAAAATAATTTTGAAACTCATTTTTTGTTGATTCTGCAGGTGCAAATCGATTTGCACAATGGTGAAATCGACTTGCACCTGTTAATGCGCTCCTGGAATTCAATTTTTTTAGGGTACAATCGATTGCACCAGTGCATAATGATTTTTATGGCTTGTTTTTTGGACTGTTTTGGCTCCTTTTCTTCTTTCTTCATTTTTCCTTTATTTTTCCTTGGATTATGATTTTGTTGATGAAATTTCTATTCAAATTCCATGGACTTTGGGTGTTTTATGAAGTTGGATAAATATTCATTACTTTAAATCTATCTTTAAGTGAATCATTGGATTCATTTTAGGTGCTTTGAATTAGTGATAGGTTTAGTAATTTAATCATCCAAGAAGAGTGATGGAAATTGAAGATGGAATGATCCAATTGTTGTGATTCAATTTGGTTTCCCTTCTGCCATTTTATTCTCTTTTTGTTTTGTCCACTTAGACCATATTTCTCTTAAGAAATTAATAAATAACAAAACACTTAAAAGTATTGGTTCTCTTAATTGCATACTGTTGTGACCTTATGCTTGGACTTTGGACTTGGAGATTTGATACCTTGGACCTTTGTGTTGCCCTTGCCTGTTTGTTTGGAAATTTTCTGTGTGCAGGTGTTGATACTTTGACATTATGAAAATCATCTGATACATGACTCTCCTAATTGGCTTTTAAACCTTGGGAATACCTTATTTTAACTTTGCTATGGCTTAACTTTGGAATCCCTCTGATGCTTTAATTCATTCGTTAACATACTTGTGGTTTAAATCCAAAAGAGAATAGGGTTGCTTATGTTGACTTGTTTTCAAGTGTTTGCTCCTTGTGTGGTTAGACCTTTCCTTCTTTAACTTTTATTTTATGTTTTAGTGTAGTCAGTTCATCTCCTCCCCTTATTCAATTTTCAAATCTTCTCCCTTTTTCAAAACATTCTTGTTTACAAACTATAACCTCTTTCACAATAAAACTTGATTTTGTCAAGTGCATTTTCAAAACTTTTTCTTTAATAAATATTAACCAATGTTAAATATACTTTGACCATTTCAAAAAGACATAAAAAACACTTAAACTCATTCAAACTTTTGTGCCTTCGTGCACTTTTTCATTTAAAATTTTACATAAAGTTTAGACATGAGTCATTTTCATAGTTGAGATGTAATTCTCCTATTCCCCATAGTATTTAAGATGTTAATATTTTCCACTAAGATGTTGAGTGATAGACTTGTTGATTTTATCCAAGCAAAAAGCCTCCATCTTAAGATGATGCAAATGTTGTTTTCTTATACTTGTGGGCGACTATTTGTAGTTTTCTCCTTAAAATGACAACTTGTCTTTTTATTTAAAATGAACCAAACAAACAAATTTTGTTTTTTGTACCACAAACTACGAGGTTTTGATCCTATATTGCACTTTGTGGGTACGTAGGCATGAGTCTTAAGAAGTCTCTTCAAACACAAAAATCTTAAAAAACCAATTTCTTCTCTCATTTCCCCAATCTCATTTCAAGCAAACATTTTCAAACCAAAAAGCGTAGATATTTCGAAGGGTTCCTACCGAGTACTATAGACGTTTTGGGTGCTAACACCTTTCCATAGCGTAACCAACCCCCTTACCCTGTCTCTATTTGTTTGTTTATGTTTTAGAACTTGTTTAGGTTTTGTTCGCTCTTTTTCCTTTCCTTTTGGATAAAATAAAAGTGTGGTGGCGACTCATGTTCTATGAGTTGAGTTAATCAATAGCTTACACTCACAATTTTTACCGCTACAAAATGAAAATCATAATTTGTTCTTGATCCACGATTAGTTTAAAAAATATGCGTTCTTTAAACATTACATAATATCTTATATTGTTGTATGTTGTTGTTGTATGTTGCTATTGTTGTCCTTGAACCTTATTTTGTTGTATGTTGTTGTGTTGTTGATAAATGTTGTTGTATGTTATTGTTGTTGATTAATGTTTTAAGAATTTAAAGAACAAAACTTTGCTAAGTCACAAGACATTACATAATATCTTGTGTTGTTGTATGTTGTTGTATGAAGTTGAGCTAATTATATGCCATGTAGATTGTTTGTTTCACTAATCATTCACTTAAAATAAATTTCATTTAAATTGACATAGAAACTCATAATCTGAAAATGAAGTTGTATTCGAAAACAAACTTATATATATCAATGTTTTCCGAATTTCATTGACCTGATTCAATGACCTGATTCCTTCAACACATCCATATCTTCTCTTATAATTTAATTTGAATACTATCAATTTATTGATATTATCAATTTAAGACAAATTTATAGTATATTAATGAAAAGTGATAAATTGGAGTGATATTGAGTGTGAATAATTGGCACTTATTGGATATATAAATGAATAATTGGAAGAGAAATTAATGGCTGGGAGGGGAAAAGGGAAAGGAAGGGGACAGGGGAGACTTCCGCGATTCTTGGAACTGCCGTTGCCTGAACCTCCACCGAAACAGCGACAAGAGCTGGAAGTACCATCGGACCACTCAGTATCATCGGACCATGGAGAGGATTACAGTTCTGTGAGTAGTCATACTGTGGATTTGAGCAAGCCTACAATGGAGGAAACCCTAGTTCAAGAGAAATCTAAGGAAGAACCAAGAAAGCTTTGGGTGGATGTGATTAGCAATAATCGGAAGCCTACAAACGGTATGAATTTAGATTTCGTTGCCCCTAAGATTGTGAATGGAGAAATAGTTGTTGAAATAGATGAATCCGATATTGAATCTGAGGTGAAATATTGGGAAAGTGCTTTGATCATGTATGTTCTAGGGGGAGAGATTAGTATGAATATGGTCAAGCAATTTATGATGAAGAATTGGAACTTAGTTCAGCTTCCTGATTTGCTTTACTATGATGAGGGTTTCTTTCTCATGAGATTCAAATCATTCAAAGAGAAAGAGGAGATTCTCATGAAGGGACCCTACACTATCCAGAATATGCCAATCATTCTAAGGGATTGGAAGCCAGATTTTAATATGAAAAAGGATATGCTTAGGACTATCCCTCTATGGGTGAAACTTCCCCAATTGCCTTTGGAATTGTGGGGAGCTAAGAGTTTGAATAAGATTGGTAGTTCTATAGGGACCCATGTTATTACTGATGAGTGCACAGCTCAGAAACTTAGAGTCTCCTATGCTAGAACCCTCATTGAAGTAGATGCTACTCAGCCTGTTCCTGAAGAGGTTACAATACAGAATCATGAAGGAAAGCTAGTCAAGCAAGCCATTGAATATGAGTGGTTACCAAAGTTCTGTGGGAGATGCCAGAAATTTGGACATAATTGTGATGCCAAGAAAGTTGTTCAACAATGGATGCCTAAGAAAGATAATGAGAAAAAGCAGACCCAGGAGAAGGGTGAGCATAATAATGACAGACCTAATGCCACCAAAGACTCAGAGGTAGTTCAACTTGCAGTAATAGTGGGCCAGAATATTGGAGCAGAGACAATGAATAATCAAGAGGGAGAAACTAGTTGGAAAAAACCAAGAGGGAGAAACACAGACAGAGGAAAGAGGAAAGTAAGCTCCAAAGAGGAATCTAGAATCAATTGTAGTAATGGTTTCAATGCTCTAGAGGAATTGATAGATCCCCTAGGGTTACAAACCAATGGTTAATGATTGTTTCTTGGAATGTTAGGGGGCTAAATAAGGGTGGCAAATTGAGAGAGATTAGCTCCCATCTCTTTAGTTTGCAGCCAGATATTTGTATTCTTCTAGAAACTAGAGTGAAGGAGTCAAGGGCTGATCTAGTCAGAAGTAAGATGAAGATACATGAGAAAGTTATAGATAATTACCGCCATCATGATAATGGCAGGATTTGGATCAGTTGGAATAATAGAGCAGTAGAGGTTATCATGGATTCTTGTAGCAGTTAGTACATTCATTGCATGGTGATGGATCCTAATGGCATGCTTATGTTAAAGTTGACAGTGGTGTATGCTATGAACACCTTGGAGCAGAGAAGGATCTTGTGGAAGGATATTACCAATCTGCCAATTCAGCACAATGAACCTTGGGGCATTATTGGTGACTTCAATAATGTTCTCAAGAGTAAGGATAGGATTGGAGGAAGAATAGTAACTGAAAGTGAGTATAGGGATTTGCAGGATTTGATGGATGCTTCTCATCTCTCTGAAATGGATAACCAGGGAAACTACTTCACTTGGTACAACAAGCATACTCTTGACCCTATTTACTCTAGAATTAATAGTGTCATAGGCAATGTCAATTGGTTTCAGACTATGAACCTCCATCTAACTCACCTCCCACCAAGTGTCTCTGACCATGTGATGATCCACCTCAGCAAGAAGAATCTGAGTTATTCTACCAAGAGGAGTTTCAAGTTTATTAACTGTACTACTGAAATTAATGGTTTTCATTAAGCTGTTGCCAACAATTCGAAGGAGCCTATCAGTGGTACCCCTCATTTTATCCTTTGGGAAAAGCTTAAAAGACTTAGGCCCACCATTAGACAGTTGAGCAAGCCCCTAACTGATGTCAAAAGAACCTTAATGGCTACTAGAAAAGAGTTAGAGGAGTTCCATATTGAGCTTGCCACATATCATATGAACATAGACCTTATCCAGAAGGTTAAGAATAAGTGTGAAGAATTGATTAGATGGAATGCTTTAGAGGAAAAAAATTTGCAACAAAAAGCTAAAATAGATTGGATCAGACTGAGTGATGGGAATAATCAATTTTTCCATGCATCTCTCAAGGCCAAAAACCAAGCCAAATGGATGATAAACTTGTGGAATGATGATGAGTCTATGATGAACAATAAAAATGATATTGAAGATGCAGTGCTCAGCTATTATGAAGATCTTATGGGAAGAGAAGACATAATCCTTCATCATGTGGATATTGGTGTTATGAGAGAGGGTACTCAACTCAATTATGAGCAGAGGCAGATGCTGATAAAGCCCATAGAGAAGAGGAAATTTCCAATACTTTGCAGGATATAGGAGACTCTAAAGCCCTAGGGGTAGATGGTTACAGTGCTAAATTCTTCAAGAGCTGCTGGGAAATTGTTAAACATGATGTCACGGAAACTATTAGATACTGGTTCAAGTATAACAAGGGAATCTTAGCCTTCAACAACACTTTTGTCACTCTTATTCCTAAGAGTGATGGAGCCAAGTTCATTAGAGAGTTTAGGCCTATAGCCTGTTGTACTGTGGTTTATAAGCTATACTCTAAAATTTTGACAGCCAGGTTAGCTCATATCATTGGATCCATAGTTAGCCATCACCAGGCTGCTTTCATCCCTGGTCAACAAATCCATAATCATATCCTTTGGCAATTGAGCTCATCAAGGGTTACTCTAGAAAGAATGGAAACCCTAGATGTCTTATGAAACTAGACCTTCAAAAAGCTTATGACATGTAAAACTGGAGAGCTTTAGAAACCATTCTCTTGGAGGTTGGCATCCTAGACCAGTTTGTGAAGTGGATTATGAAGGGGGTTACTACTGTCTCTTATAGGTATAATATCAATGGAGAGAATTCTAGATTGATGAGAGCTAAAAGAGGTATAAGACAGGGGGACCCTTTTTCTCCCTTTTTTTTTGTTATTACCATGGAAGACTTGACTAGGCTTCTTAATAGAATGCAGAGGAATCCCAACATCAACCATCATTCTAGGTGCGAGAAGATGAAGATAACACACTTGACATTTCCTGATGATATCTTGCTTTTCTATAGAGGAGACAAGGGGACTCTATGATGCAATTCGCTTCATCAACAGGTCTGGTGGTCAACCCCTCTAAATGCAAAGCTTACTTTGGTGCAGTGGATGATAAGGAGAAGCATCAAATCCTTTTGAAGACTGGTTATGTGGAGGGGAGCCTACCCATCAAATACCTTGGAGTGCCCTTATCTAGTAAAAAGCTCTCTATAAATCACTATCTCCCCTTAATTGATAAGGTCTTACACTGTATTCATCATTGGAGTGCTAAAATTTTGAGTCAAGCTGGCAGGGTACAGTTGGTTAATGCTGTAACTTTCTCTATTAGCAACTACTGGATGCAAAGCTTCCCTATTCCAAAAGGTGTGATAAGCAGAATTAATAAAGCTTGTAGAGCTTTTATCTGGACTGGAGGGTCTAATCCTAGTAGAAAGAGCCCAGCGGCCTAGAAATCTGTGTGTAAACCTGCTAAGAATGAGGGGGGTTGAATATCATCAATTTGGATACTTGGAACTATATCACAATGGCTAAACTTCTGTGGAACTTATGCAGGAAGAGTGATAATTTGTGGGTCAAGTGGATTCATATGCATTTTATTAAGCATCGTGATATCATGAATGTTGAAGCTGCTGTTACATCTTCTTGGATGCTTAAGAATGTTTTTAGATGCAAGTATCTCTTCCCAATGATGCATAGGTATTCAGATGGAAGTATCATTGAAGGTAAATTCAGAGTTGGGGCTGGTTATAGAGAATCATTCTCCCAGGAAGACAATATGGACCGGTATAACATCATAGCTGGGAATAGAGCCCGACCTAGGGCAAAGATGTGTTTGTGGCTAGCCTGTCACAAAAAGTTATCCACAAAGGAGAGGCAAACTAAGTGGGGGTTGTTGGATAATAATACTTGATGTTTCTGCCAGCAAATAGAGAATGTTGACCATTTGTTCTTTAAATGTAACTGGATGAGAAGTATATGGAGTAAAGTCCTGCATTGGTTACAGGTCTTTCATAACCCTAAGCCTTGGAGAGAAGAGCTAGAGTGGCTGACTAGATTTTGTAAAGGCAAGGGCAGCAGAATGAACATGTTGAAGATAGCCCTGGCTGAGACTATATACCACTGTTGGCAGCATAGAAATACACATTAATGTTTTGATAGGGAAAAAAGTATAGATCAAGATAGTACTGTAAATAACATAGTAGAAAAGATAGTTCAAAGGGGGTGGGTTTGTAAAAAGCTTAGAAAGTTCATAGCTTTACTCTTGAGGTAATAGTCTTTTGGTGGGTTGGATCCTTGGGGATCACCTTTGTATTTCCTTTTTTTGAATTAATCCAATTTTTATTGATTCAAAAAAAAAATTGCCACTTATTGGCTTAATTCAACCAATAAACCTCAACTTTTGTGCACATGTTGTATACTTTACATTATAGTGTATATATTTCGTATCGTATAAATATCATTGAGTTTAATTGTTTTTCTCTACTTTTTGTAGGTATACAAGCAATTCTATTTTTTCATTGTCTTATAGAGCTTTGAATAAGCTTTCCAACGCTTCCGACCGCGCGTAAAACGGAGTTACGGTTAAAAAGTTATGGTCAAAACAAGTAATGGTTTGCTGTCATGTTTGCTAGGCGAACACCAAGTTTGCTAGCTGAACAAAAAGTAGTCAAAAGCATGGAAAACACTGTTTAAGAAGTAATTAGAGCGACATATGTTCACTGGGCGAACGAGACTTCGCTGGGCGAACACGGGACCCCAGATTTGCCTATAAAGTCGATTTTTAGATATTTTTTAGTTGATGTTTTTGGGATCTTTGAACCCCAACTTCATCAAACACATTTTTGGAGTTTAGAGAGCTTTGAAAACATCAATAGAGGTTGCAACTCGATGATCCGGGATTGAAGTTTCTTTAATCGTGGTTGAAACCGCGAGAGATTTTGATTCTTCTCCTTTCTTCCCTTTGTAGTTTCCATTTGTGGGGTTTGTATGTAAGTTTACTCTGATTTTATGTATATGTATTGATCATAGAATTGTATACGATCTATTTTACAATTCTTTATCAGTGTTATCCTTGTTTTACTCACTTTATACACTACCATGGAAAACCCCTTTCACAATGATTTGAAAAGGGGTACCATCACGCCTTACATACCGTTGTTAAGTAAAGTGTCGTTGTAAGTTCGCTATTTCTACAACTCTAATGCCCTGTATAATATATACCTAGAATAATACAATACAAGCATTTTATTTGGTACTGACACCATCATAAGTGCCTAATGGCATAATTCACATACTTGACCTTTTCTAAAACATAAACACAAACTATGGTACAAGATACGGAAACTAAAAATCTAAGATCAATATACAATATCCTTAATTGTATGCAACAAATTACACAGCGGAAAACTAAAGCTAAACTTCTCTTGAAACATCCAAGCATAGCTCCACTTGTAAATCAAACCTGCAACCACTGCCTAAAAAATAGGAACAAAAATGGGGTGAGATATTAACTCTCACTGAGTTCTCTATCTTATGGATTCTTTCGGCTTTACAGGGTTCTAGCCAAATCGGAACTCAAGTCAAGGGGAATGAAAATTACCTTGAGTTCTCAATCTCACACTATATGGAAACATGTCATGAGTCTGTTAGCTAAAGATTTTATCACTAATCAGTAACCTTACGAAGGCATCCCCTTTTCCCGTCCGCTTCTACGTCTAGAAGTTGACCCAAGTCATGGTTCCTTGTAACCTACTTGACATACGAAATAGATTCGGGTTCATCGGCCTGTTAACCATGAACCGTCACTTCTCATGGCCTGTTAACCATCGCTAGTCTCTTTACCCGTAGGCTCCATTCGTACTCACACGCGGGAATCAAACCTGCCAAGTAGTCGTGCTTACATTTCAGAGGAGCCCGAGGCTCATGAAACAACAAGTCAAGGGAAACGGTTACGATTACGTGATCTCACACACAATCGTGATTGTATTCGACAATCACAAGGCCACATTCGCTTTAAGGCCTCTTTTGCCTTTTCTCATAATCACAAAGGTTCACACATGTTCCATACTAGTGTTTCACTCTCTCCTAGACCATTACTCGTCAAGGATGCACCTTTCTACATCGAATTCCTGAGCATCATCATCTTGGTTATCTACTCTAGACTATTACTCGTCAAGGATGCACATCTATACATCAAATGCACAAGCATCGCCATATAGAGTTTCTATCATTTTCTAGTCACAACCTAGAATTATACCATTTGTTTTGGGGTAAAGTTTCATCACTCTTCCTAACTCATTTTAAGCATGCATATTCTCTCAATTTCTTTTTACAATAGGAGATTAGATGTAACATAATACAATAGAATAACCAAATGCATATAATACATCAACCCATAAAACACACATAATAGCATAACATGTCAAACATAATCCACATAGTAGTTCACACACATTTTAAGGCATACAAGGCACTACTATCCTCTACCAAGCATCCTTGGTTAAATCATGGTCTAACATTACCATTTACTACCTTATATGATCATCTTTCCAAAGGCTCTGAACTCGTATCAATCGGATTCCCGATCCTTGAGTTTTGGTGGAAACAAAATTAGATACATTAATTTTCTTTATTTATCTTATCAATTCATGGCATATAACCATTTTTCTACCTCACCATCACATAGAGCATTTAAGTAGCTTCCCAACGCTTCGAATGGGGACCAAAATGGACTCACGTTTCAAAAGATATGGATTTTCAAACATTTTTCAAAAGTCACAACAGTGGTAACCGGTTACTCAAAAATGGGTAACCGGTTACTTGCACGAAAACAGCCCAGAAACGTGATTTTTCCAAGGGTAACCGGTTACGCTCAGTAGGGTAACTGGTTACTACTGTAACAGAGCCAAAAATCTCATTTTTCTTCATTCCAAAACACTTCTAAACCATACTCTATCAACCCCAATCACAACCCGACTATTTCCACATATAACCCGACTATATTATGCTGTTTATTTCACATTCTATCCATTAGAAACATCGATTTCACATAATTAGCTCATTAATCAATTTCTAAACAAACTTTCTAACAATTTCAAACTTCTAAACTTAAGCTTCTAACTAGAACTTGAAGGTGCGAGAAAGACACAAGAAGGGGGAGTTTGAATTGTGTATTTACTCTTTTGTAACTTTTTGCATCTTGTTAATTTGATGCTCAAGAACCTTCAATGTTCGTTGAGAGATTCTGATCTATTAACTATAGAGTATGAGAATCATATAGGTTCTGATCATATGATACGATACTCAGAACTTGCAGTGCGAAAGCTTATCAGAGATAGGCTGCAAGGTTCTGACTTTACTTAATATGAGGTTCTGATATTCAATGCAGAAACATAAATAGAGATACTAAGCAAGAGAGTAAAGGACACACGATATATCCTGGTTCACCACGCGGGCTAATCCAATCCACCCTCCTCAGGTGATTTCGCCTTGAACACAAGGACTTAATCCACTATAACCAAATCATGATTACACTTGCACGGGCAACAACCGGTGACTAACCACTTGCACAACCGCACTGTGACTAACAACCCAATGAACCGTTCAGGGATCCAACAGGAAATAACATTCATTGATCGAGCAGACCCACTGCTGGGATTTCACAGCTAGCCGTTCAGGGATTCATGACAATGAATATAACGCTACTGACCATATTTCAGAGATGAAGATAAAGATTCATTGAGTAAGTTTCTAGAGATGAAGATAGAGATTCATTGAGTAAGATAGAGATTCATTATCTTTGAAGATAGAGGACAACACCTTAGCCTCATTCTCTTCATTGAGTAAGTTTCTAGAGATTCTGAATCCGTCATGTTCATTCAGCAAGAGATCCGAGATAGTTTTTCAGAGATGAATATTTTTTTTCCGAAAACGAAAGAGACAATGAGATTCTTGGATGTAGTTGTATGAATCCAGAAATCTTTGATTAGATGATCATAGGTCGGTCCTTCCAGCTGTTTGAAGTAGTTTTTCCAACCTTGGTTTTCCAGTGAGGGAGCAATGTTGCATCCGTTTGATTTCAGATTGTTGAAGTCAAGAATAGTTTCTGACAGAACCTTGAGATTGTTGACTGGGATTTGAGTGGTTGTGGGAATTGAGGCATTTTGTGAGACAAAAGCCATTTTAGAGATGATGAGGAGTTAGAAGGTAATTAGGCTGAAGATCTGGATGAGTAAAGGATGTGTAGCTGTCTTATGCTTTTATAGATGGAAACTAGGTTAAAATTTGTGGAGAGTTTGAAACCACATCGATTGATTTTCCTAGAAGCATTAAGTAGCGTGGGAAAGTGGGTTAATGATTAATCAGGAATCATAACCCTAAAGAGTAGTGACGAAGCCACTACTTAATTATGACCGGTGAGCAGTTTTATAATTTCTAGTTAATCCTAAGTTATCAAAAATATGTCTATCTATTGATAGATAAGTAATGAAATTTTCTTAAGGGTGAATTTAAATCTATCATAAAAGCATTCCTTAATTAGAATACTTGGGCAAGAGAATACATATCACGTTTAGATCATAAGGGCATATAAGAAGGATCCTATACACAAAAACTTGTGATCTTAAGAAAAGCTTAACTTCTATCTAGACAAAGAAGGTCATAGGATGACAGGACTCGGGAAGGATTTTCTCAGTCATTCCATTTCTTCTGCAATGACCGACCACTCCTTGAAGATCAAGAATATGAGAGATGACCCTACAATAGGGAATTTGGTAGATAGTGTCTTCTCTTGACAGGTTAATTTCTTCCTTTAGATGATTGTACATGGATTGAGGTAGGTTTATTTTGATTCTAGATATTAAAAAGAAAATAAACAGTCTCTCCATGTCAGATAACCATCCTCCTCCTCTTTCTCTCGGTCTGAAATTTGTTACCATCAGATTATACCAATCTTTAGCAATCGGAGTGAGAGTGCAAGGTTGAGTGGGATGGCCCTCTGTTTTTAAAATGACGTGCAGATGTCTGTCGAAGCTATGATTGTCGGAATTTCTTTCCACAGTCACACCATCTTCAACGCACCTAATGGCTTTAGTTATAATGGTGGGGTTGATCAAGACTGGATATCCAGCAACTACGGAAAAAATGGTATTTTTACCATAGTCATATTCAAGTACACGTGCATTTCCCCAAAACTCAGTTATAAGAGAAGGGAAGACAGGTCCAACAAGCATGTCGATGTAGTTTTCCCAATTCTGAAGTATAATACCAGAGATAATACTAGTTTTGTTGAGTTTTGGTAAAAGGTTTAGATCCAACGTGAATTCCTTTAGAAGCTCTAGATAAGAAATTTCTCCTCTGATATTGTGTGAAGACATTTCGAGCAGAAAACGAAGAGGGAAGTTCTAACCTACTAGATAGAGATTTTTCCTAGATGAGGAGAAGAGTTGTGAGATGAGCTTATGAGTGATGATTATTTATCACGCCTGGCACACGCGAGGTCATCATTTCCTAGACAAGCTATGAATAGCTGTGACGGTCAGTTGACAGGACATATGATAGACTTAAGTTGCCGTATGCCTAAGGTTAGAGATAAGGTAGCTGACACATGCGTAATTATGATTTTCTTGGAAATCATAAATATTTGATAATCTTACCATAATAAAAAGAGTAATGGGTGAGGCCATACCTTAGGGATGCTTAACCTCTTTGAAGAAAATCTTTTAGCTAAAACTTTTCGTGAAATCATTCCTTTCAGACTCCTGAATCTTTGAGCATCTTTCTGATTCTGCCTATTTCTGAGTAAGCTGCAGATGTTTCTTGGGTTCTTCAAGATAAGCTTGTCTTCTGACTTCTGAAGAGAATATTTTCTTAGAAAGTGATCCTAGTTGGATTATAGCTTTCTCTCTCTTTTCCTGTTCAACCTTGTCCTTTAGTTCTCTAGGTTACAATAACCGAGATTAGGACTTAGCATGATCAGAGTGACCATTTTAATTGATCTTAGCCAATTACATGCAATCCTTTTTGATAAGGCGATACTCATATGCGTGGGAGTATTACTGAGTAAACAGTAGATTTCATTTGATGACCCCATTCATAAACAACATATTACATCTGTTTTTGATTGTTTCTCACTTCTCATTTCCTTGATCCATAGAACCTGTTTAGTTCCGATACGGTTCCTGAGATATGGATTTGAATCTTAAATGACAAACTTTGAGAATTGGTTGAGTTCTCCTTTCATAGCCCGAATTCAGTTTGCGTTTGTGAGAGTTTCTTTTCTTTGTGAGATGACTGATTTCATTAGTTCAGTGAGAACCTTTGAGAGGTTATACGAGGAGGAATTATCATATCAACATCTAACTTATTCCTCAAGGTTATTTCAGAAATTGTTCAGAACCAAAACATCATCATGCCCCATGTGTACATCACTAGACATGATTTGCATGAACCTCTTGTTCTTACAATGATGATCAACTTATTTGGGGTTGTTCACACACATCAATGAGTTGACTAATTTCTTCAAACGAACATCATTATCGTCATCTTAGTTGGAGAACCTAGATACCTAAAATAATAGCATCTAATTTCATAGCACAAGTGGTTCTGAGAACACTTGATCTGTAGAAAATCAGATTATCAACATTTGATCTTTACTAGGATGATTTCAGGTTGTTGGAGCTTGATCACTGAACCAGTTAAGATCTTAAGAGTTCGTTCAGAATCAAGTAATTATTGAATCTTTGGGATTCAGTTCTCCATTGAATCTTTTGATCATTCCAGATTCTAACATTGAACCATTTCTAATAATTTGAATTTTTCAGATTCTGAGTTTAACAGATTTATTTCTGAAATTCAAAGTCTTAGAACAACAATCTTCCTTCTTTACACGAATAGCTCCATAATGAGTTTTTTAAATGAGAAAGTCAAGGGTGGACCTAATCCGTTTCTTGAAAACATCTCAAAAACTCATAAAGAATTAATCTTCAGCAAACAAGATTTCTTGCTTTCTAATGATTCATCTTTTAATCATATACGTGGTTTTATCCACACGTATTTTCCAGAATGAGCACTCAACCGATACTACCTTTCATCTGATGAATTTATCTTATCAACTGATTCTTCAATCTTTAGTGAGGCTTCATCTAGAATAAGTGAATTGCTCACGAAGTAATCAGATTGATTTCAATTTTGTACACAGTTAACTACTGAACTGTTACAGAAATTGTAAATGGATTTCAATCTCACCAAGAGTACTTCTACGCATCACATCTGGATCTTATTCTGACATTGTTAAGTGTTTGATGTAAATCAATAATAGAACCGGAGCTCTGATACCAATTGAAGGTGCCAGAAAGACACAAGAAAGGGGGGTTTGAATTGTGTATTTACTCTTTTTGTAACTTTTTGCATCTTGTTAATTTGACGCTCAAGAACCTTCAATGTTCGTTGAGAGATTCTGATCTATTTACTATAAAGTATGAGAACCGTATAGGTTCTGATCATATGATACGATACTCAGAACTTGCAGTGCGAAAGCTTATCAGAGATAGGCTGCAAGGTTCTGACTTTGCTTAATATGAGGTTCTGATATTCAATGCAGAAACATAAATAGAGAAACTAAGCAAGAGAGTAAAGGATACACGATATATCCTGGTTAACCACGCGGGCTAATCAAGTCCACCCTCCTCAGGTGATTTCGCCTTGAACACAAGGACTTAATCCACTATAACCAAATCATGATTAGACTTGCACCGGCAACAGCCGGTGACTAACCACTTGCATAGCCGCAGTGTGACTAACAACCCAATGAACCGTTCAAAGATCCAACAGGATATAACGTTCATTGACTGAGCAGACCCACTGCTGGGATTTCACAACTAGCCGTTCAGGGATTCATCACAATGAATATAACGCTACTGACCATATTTCAGGATTTTCCACAATGACCCTCAACCATTGTCATCTCAAGTATCTGATCACCACGTGATCTACTCAAGGGCCTCAACTCACAGCTGAACCGTTCAGGGATCCCATCAGGATATAACGTTCACTTGAGGAGTCTCAATTCATCTAGTTGAATCGGCAAACTAGAGATTACAAATTGTGCTTCTTAATAAGCAAGTTTCTCCTAGGTTTAGCTACAAGGAACACACACATGTGTTCAAGCATGTTTTGAGCAATCAGCTCCTTGCTTTCCTAAGAAACTACAAAGATGTATTTGATATTATGATTGTAGACATCTTGTAGATCTTCTTCTTCTTCGTCTTCTGGTTGAGCAAGCTTTGAGCAGCAACTCCTTGCATCAGATCTTCAATATAGCTTTGACGAGAAGGTAGGTTGATGACTTGACTGATCTTCAATGTTGTCTTCTTCATCAACAGCTTCTGTTTGATTGTTGTTGTTGTGTTAATTTGTTCTTTGGAGATTCAACAACAATTGCCAAGAGTGAAATAATGACAGCTTTGAATATTCTAAGTGTTACAACGAGAACACATCCTTGTTGCTATCTTCACACAATGACTTGGTCAATTTTGTAGATGAACATTCAGTTTGTAATTCTACAAGTTATTGACACATCAAAAGTAAAAACTCTTTCCATTAAATAGCGAGTAGAAATATAGCCGTTAGAGAATATTGTTGGCTGTTTGGAAAGGAGACGTTGTGATATAATGAGTTGTACTGACACATCTTCTTTTTACAGAGGAAGAAGTGACCGTACATCTTTTCTTGGGCAGTGTGTACATTTAACTCACAACGGTAATATTTAGACTTTAAAATTTCAGTGGCTTCTGATGTTAATTTGATGAAGCATGAGTAGAGTCTTCTTAGCAGAATATCTGATGCTTCAAGTCTTCCGTCGATTGAAGAAGTCCATTAGGAATCAGTCTTCAGAACTTCAGCACTTGGTCTTTAAGAACGTTATTCTTTTCTGCTTTAAGTCTTCCGAATCTTCAGAGCCTGTCTTCAGAGTCTTCAGAACTTCTTATTTGAAATCTTGATCTTCAGAACTCGTCAGTCTTCAGATTCTTTCTGCACTTGGTCTTCAGCGCCTTCAGTCATCAGAACTTCAAGTCATAGGAGTCTTCAGAACTTCGGTTCTTTCTGAGTGTACTTCTTCAGAAGCTTCGCTATCTTTAGAATATTAATTGCTTTTAGAGAGCATCCACAAGAGCATTGTAACAGCAATCTAGGCATCCTTGGATCTCGCTGATCATGACTAGATAAAGAAGCGTTCATGCTTCTCGCGACTTTAGTCACACATAGTAACTTCGCATATGTATATATTCAATCATAGTACATCTAGCTGGTGTATGTTGGTTATGATATCTTTAGTTCTTATGATCTGCACACTACACACGTTAGACCATAAAATGGTTCTTTCATAAATACTCATTGTTATCATCAAAACATAGATTGACTTGTAGAGACAATTCTTTCTCTCACAGAAACCACCTGGTAATCGAAGAGGAGTTTGAAGAAGATGATGAACAATGATCCAAGCTTTCTCTCCAAGTTTCTTCCTCTTTCCCTCTTCTCTTCTCTTCCTTTTCTCTTCTTTCTCTTTTCTTCTTCTTTCCCAACTTTTCTTTTCTTTTCTCTTACCAACAAATATATATTTAACACATTTTATATAATATAATCCATTAGGGTAAAACATCTCCGATTGATATTTAATCGCCTCACACCAATTGATCAATTATTAGAGTTACCATAAAATCCCCTCTTGAATTAAAATAATTGATCTGTCTCTTTAATAAAATAACTGATCTCTTCAGAGTTCACTAGTTGCTCTATTGATCCCACTTAACAATACTTAGAGAACTTATAGAGGATTCCGTTAATATAATTAACCAAAGATAGAGTACACAAATGCTCATATGATCTCATCGGATGTCCAATTAAGCATTTAGATAATATGGGGTATTACACTCTCCCCCCCTTAAATTCAAATTCGCCCCCGAATTTCCTCTACTCAATAATAACCACAACTTGTATCGCTGTCTTTGATCCACACTTAACTTTACTTCCATTAACAATTCTGACGTACTTAGATTCTAACTAGACTTCACAGACCAAAATCCTTATTTTCACGAATTACCAGACGTTATGTCCTTAGTCATACACTTATTCCCATATTGATTTAACTTCGAACTTTTCTTTTTCCGTAATGCATCTGTTGTCCCATACAAAAAGACTTGGTCGCATCTACCTTCGGAAAGAATGTACCATTCCATATTCCTCTACTGAGTTACAAACAAAACTGTAACACCTTATCTTGGTTCAGGATAATAAACACTCATCAAATCTTCGCGAGGTAAATTAGTGGTTGCTTTCTTTTAAGTAATTACCGACAAATTATCCTTCATAAATCCTTTAACATTCAAAACCACTTCATAATTAGTCAAACGACTTCTTTTACCAGTTCCATCTGTTCTGATGCTGTACATGGTACTCATTAAATCCGATATTTCATCTCTTTCATATCACGCCAAGAAGGTAACATACTTAGAACAAGATCTTCTTGTTTCCATACTTATACGCAACAATCCCTCAAATCCTTATTAATCTGACTGAACTCTTTCATCTGTCACCTTCCAATGTGCAATCCAAATTCTAACAGTGGAACACCACGGATTCTCAAGCACTACCAAGTAGCTAACAGTCAGTGGAGAAACACACTCATCCACTGAGGTTCTTACTAACCAATGACACAAGAAACTTACTGATGTCCTATGGTAGAACAGTCAGTAGATTTTTTGACTTACTCAAGGTTCCTTGTTGACACGAGATCTCAACCCAAAAACAACGTAACACCGACACTGAACTTCAATCAAATGTGAGTCACCACTTATCAAAACTTAAACCATCCAAAGTACAATTGTGAGTTTCCATACCACTCAGCAATTTACATACAAGATTCTACATACGCACACACCTTCGAAGTCCATACCACGTTTCTCAATTGAATCCACCTCTCTCAATCATTTTGTTCCATATACAATTCAAGTTACATGCTTAACTTTGGAACGTCCAATTCGTCTTCTTACTTGGAAGGATAACTTTCAAATTTCCTCTCTGGATAAAGTACAACTGTACACATCTGGTACTACTCTCTCGGAGTCTAAATCCGATGCCATAAACTCGCGGAAGATAGCAATTACTAACTCTGACCAACTGCTCATACCTTACTAACACCATAATTAAACACCGAAATATTCTTTGCGAGATAAAAACTTCGTGAGCATCCTCTAACTTCGTCCTTAATGCTCTTAACAGTACTGATAACGATACACCTAAGACTTCCTCACACTCAACACAATTCACAAGATTACTTCCCCAAGTCAAATTCCTTGTCATCTTAAACAAATGATCGACCAAATAACACCCTTCCAAAAGTTCCAATTTCAAAACATAAATTTGTATTTCATTTACTTGCAATCCCATTTTCTATTCTCATAACACTCTCCAATCTAGTTAACAAAATACAGATGATGGTTCCTAAGGGATTTCACAATTTATACACACACATTAATTGATTAACCATCCGAGCTGATCGGTTAACTCCTCAAAATTCAGTGCAAAGCACCATCCTTGCACGTGTTAATGGGTTAACCCCATTGTGTTAATCGATTAACACTGCTGCAGAAGCTAAAAAACAATTTCTTTTAATTCAAAAGCCAGCCCAACTCAAAACCATCAATCCGGCTTGCTTTAACCCATAACATCATTCTCAAATCGCGGCTCCTTATCTTGTATAACATTTACTAACCATGATCAACTCAAGGTAATATAGAACAAAGTTAAAACATGCAGATGACACACTCCAACCAAGTGACAAGGCAGAATTCCAAATTTCGACGCGGTCACACGACAAAGCCGCGAATATAGATCAACTCATTTTCTGCTCAAACAACTACACTAGCGGGAAGTCAATAATGACGACATTCTAGGGTTTTAGCCACAACTCATACTTGATTCGTCCATAAGCAAAACCCAACACACAACCATTACACGGTACCACAAAAGCAATGAACATAACATGTCAGTACACAACCTTGTTATCTCATTTGAACTCCTTGGTGAGAACTAAAATAACTACGTCTTTGGTCCAACAAAAGGTAGATTCCAAATACTCAGATTATTCACAAGTACAGAAGTTTCTCTATACTTGAAAATAAATCGGGGCAATGCATCCTCTTGAAGAACCTTTCCATCACTTCGTACACATTAACCGGGATTTCTTACCATTCACTATCCATTGACCTTCCCACTTACACCAAATTACTTAATAGAAGATTCGCAACCGAAAATTCTCATCAACTATTTATAAAACCCTTCCGGTATAAACCATTCCATGATTTACACTTAGTCCGTAATAAGTCCGGATTTTCCCCTCTTTGTTTACCGCAATCTTACTTCTTAAAATACAATATTCACTGATCCATAAGGTACGTCCCTTCATACTTGTCTCAAGAATAAAAATCCATCACGTACACTTGTGACCATGGTGCCACCACTATGTTTATTCTTAATACAAACTTCTTCTAGTCCGTATCACTACACTTTCCATTACTAAATGCAGCTCATTCTTTCCCCGACACAATACCTTATAAAGTTCCTTGGGTAAATTAGCAATTCCAAAAATGGTCTCTTTCCGAAGACATAACCCTAACGTATTATCTTGAGCCCAAACTCTCTCTTCATAACTGAATATACGCAACATAACTCCTACCATTCATCCGACACATATCTGTTTCACTTGAAGTATGTAAACACATCCCTGTGTTTCTTCCCACACTTCTCTATTACTTTAGGTTCTCATAAAAGCCGAACGTCCTTAACTCTCAACTTTTAACCAGTTGGAAGACATTGCTCGAACAGATTCCTTAAGGTACTCTCGTCCATTCAAGATACCATAGCAATCTTAGAAACTGAAACACCAATAACTATCTCACTTTCGGACCTTACGTCACACGTTCCACAAAACAACTTTTCTTTTCCACGGAATGAGATTACTTGAAATCTTTGTCCATACTAGTGGCCAATCCAGCTCTACTAGCGACTTTACATATTCCTTGATACCTTATCCAATCGTTCGATAGAGATCCTTGACTTTCAGATTCCATCCATACCAAAGGATTGCTTGAACAGTACAGTACTCTTCAATTCCATGCTACCCAAATCACAACTTCTACTAAGACCTCAACTGAGCTGACCAAAACTCCTCACTACTAACTCTTGGCTTGAGCCTACCCTCACAACACAAGTTCCGACAACACTTCGGAGTCCTCGTGGTCGTTCAACCATGATTCTGCCTATCACATACATAGCATTAGGTTGATCACGCCCAACACAACATAGTATGATATTAAGATTCATGCTGGCAAGACACACTTAAGAGGCAGGAATAGATTTACTTATGATGCTTCATGGCTAGCTCGAGGACACGACCTGCTCTGATACCAACTATAATGCACTGTATAATATATACCTAGAATAATACAATACAAGCATTTTATTTGGTACTGACACCATCATAAGTGCCTAATGGCGTAATTCACATACTTGACCATTTCTAAAATATAAACACAAACTAGGGTACAAGATACAAAAACTAGACAAAAGAAAAATCTAAGATCAATATACAATATCCTCAATTGTATACAACAAATTACACAGCGGAAAACTAAAGCTAAACTTCTCATGAAACATCCAAGCATAGCTCCACTTGTAAATCAAACCTGCAAACACTACCTGAAAAATAGCAACAATAATGGGGTGAGATATTAATCTCAGTGAGTTCCCTATCTTATGGATTCTCTCGGCTTTATAGGGTTCTAGCCAAATCCTAACTCAAGTCAAGGGGAAGGGAAATTACCTTGAGTTCTCAATCTCACACTATATGGAAACATGTCATGAGTCTGGTAACTCAAGATTTTATCACTAATCGGTAACCTTACCAAGGCATCCCATTTTCCCGTCCGCTTCTACGTCCTGAAGTCGACCCGAATCATGGATCCTTGTAACTTACTTGACATATGAAATGGATTCGAGCTCATCGGCCTGTTAACCGTGAACTGTCACTTCTCATAGCCTGTCAACCATTGCAAGTCTCTTTACCCATAGGCTCCATTCCTACTCACACGCGGGAATCAAACCTGTCAAGTAGTCGTGCGTACATTTCATAGGAGCTCAAGGCTCATGAAACAACAACTCAAGGGAAATGGTTACGATTACGTGATCTCACACACAATCGTGATTGTATTCGACAATCAAAAGGCCACATTCGCCTTAAGGTCTCTTTTTCCACAAACACTAGTAAAGAAGGCAAATATGATAACGCATTTAAAAATTTTCTTGCCAAAAGCGTAGATAGAAGCAAAATGGCTTCACTAATCTATGGAGTCAATAGAAATGGCAGTAGAGGTCTAGGATATTCAGGACCATCTCAACCCTATGATAAAACCAGAAACATCAAAATAATACCTCTATTCAAACAGTTTATTCTCTCTGGTACTGGCCTTAAGCATTCAGAACCAAAAGGCTCAAACACTGGGATTAAACAAACACACACACTAAGGAAATATCCTAAACTAAACACTATGCACAAACTCCACACCGTTTCACTAACGTACGGAAATCTAAAGGGATCAGAACCTTTAGAAGAACTAATGTGAAAGGACCCATAAAATGGGTACCTAAAAACAAGATAATTTATGTTGCAGATATCCTTAATAGCTTCATTGAAACACCAGTCATGGTACCTGGACAGTGGGTGCTTGCGACACATGACGGGAGAAAGCCTTATGTTCCAAGATCTGAAACTTAAGCTTGGAGGCGTTGTCGGTTTTGGAGGAAATCAGAATGGAAGAATCATTGGCTCCGGAACTGTTGGAAATGGTAAGCTTCCTTCCATTAAGAATGCTTTATTAGTAGAAGGTCTAATTGTCGCTCCCGGGATTTTCATCCAAGTACAAACGCGAAAGTGACACGAAACAGAGTCGCCAGCAATGTGTATTTATCCCAAAAGAGGGAAAGGAAACACTGCGTAAACCTGAGGGAAGGAAAGAGTATGGTCTTACGACCAAGAGAACTGGGTTTGGGAGTCGGTTACGCGAGAGGAAGGTATTAGCACCCCCACGCGTCCATCGTACCCGATGGGATCCACGCTTGCTGCTTCGATCAAAGGGTGATAGAAAAGATGCTGGAAAAGGAATGGAAAGAGAACGATAAACAAATGTAGGGAAAATAAAAAAAGTGCTCGAATGGGCCCTACCCCACTGCCTACGTGTCTCATCGAGAACATGAGAATCAGAGCGACGTAGTTCCATCACCTAAGGGAAAGTTGTTTGTGTTTTTTAGGGAACGACTAATGTTCTAGCTCATGTGTTGTAGGCTCGCTGAATCGAGTGCGTTACCGTCTTGCAAGAGAAAGAGGAGGAGCACGTTCGTACGTTGAGAATGAGTGAGATGAGAAGAGAATTCCCGAAGGAAAGACGTTATTGTTTGTTTGAAGTTTTTTAGAAAGAAGTGTTTTGATGGTTTTGTGTTTACAACGCATATTGTATTTAAGTCCTTCACGTAGGATAGAATGCCTCGCACATCGACCCCAGACGGGACGTATGCTAAACATTCTAAGAAAGTGAGAGAAGACCCCTCACTATCTTATTCTCACATGAAAGGCTCAAATACAATATTTGTTATGCCTTTTATAAAGTGTTTTTTATTTTTGTTTTGAGATGAGAAGAAGAGAGACTCAAATAGTTGAGAAAGGTAAAATCTAATGAGGGAGACTAAGACTCAAATCCTAAAGGTGTCATACATGGATGTTCTTATGGTTAATGTGGTTTAAGAAACCTAATTCTAAGAGAAAGGAGAAGAAGAGTATAAGAAGCAACTTACTTCCAAGATGGAAGTTAAGTTGATCTTAAGGAGGGATGAAGAAGAAGTTATTCAAGGAAAGCATATAAATGCTTCTCATGCTCACAAGTTGAATTATTAGAAGAGATAAGAGAAAATGAAAGAAAGAAGCGTATGTGCAAGCATCTCCACACACTTACTTACCCTTAGCACCTACATGAAAAAGTTAGTACAAAAACTATTTACAAGTAGTGGAATAAGGAAAGAATAACAAGTAGTGCTCCAACAAATTAAGAACCAATGAATAAAGATCCTAAGAGTTGAAAATCATTCAAAGTCAGAACCTATACCTAAAGGATGTTCTCTAATATTAAGATATCTAATACACACTAACTACGCACCAGCAAAGCCTTAAACATCAAAGAAGTGCACTTATGAAAGGAATAGATGAAGAATGAGTGAAAATGCAAAGTGGTCATGCAATAATGCTTCATGATAGACCAAAGTCATAATCATATACTATTTATAAAAGTCTTCTAATGCACATGAATCATCACACAAGTCATGGATAGAAGAGTACAATTAGAAGAAGTAAGATGAAGGAGAAGTAAGTATAAGAGAAACATGTTCACTTAGATGCACAAAGTGACCTATAAAGATGCATGACATGTGAAATGATTGATGAATGCATATGGGCAGTAGCATACCATTGATGATATGCTAGTGGAATGAGGTAAATGTCATACAAAATACACACATGAGACATGTAGAGCATAAGAGGAGATAAGAGATGGAAACATGTCAAAGTTCAAATTAGAATTCATAAATTCATATCAAATGCAAATGCAAACCAAAGTGACTTATAAATAAAACAAAGGTGACCTATAAAAGCATACAAATGACCTATAAAAGATGCACAAAAAATCATAAAGTGGTGGCATAAATGCCTCATCAAAACATGTTAGCATGAATTAGGGGAAAGTGCACAAAAGTAACTTCAAATGCAAGGAATCAACAATTATCAAAGCATATGATAAAACTTTAAAAAGAAAACACATGTGTTAAAATCCCATGACCAAACTCAAAAGAAAACATGACCAAAGAGTCACACTAAGTTACATTTAAACACCTCAAAAGAAAACTCAAATATGCACATCAAAAAATATGATAAAATGAATTTAAAAATGCAACTAAATTTTTTTTAGATGCTTCACTATGCCTTTTAACCAATGCAAAAAGAATGGATACAAAATATTGTGTGAAATGAGAGAAAGAAAATGCACAAATTCAAGTGTTCATGAAGAAGCTCACTCAAAAAGAAATTGAAAAGAAAATATGGACATATGCTCAAAATTTAATAAAAACAGAATTAAAAATAATATAAAATTATCTAAATGTGTTAAGAACATACATGAATTTATTTAGAATTTTTCAAGGTGTTTTGGCATTGAAAAAAAATGGAAATTGGAAATAATATGGGAAAAATATTAAAAAAGCACAAGGAATTGGAATGTGGGTGCAGCGTGAGTATTTTACAGTTTAAAAGAAAGAAATGGACTTGGGATAGAGGTGCAAATATCAATTAAAACCCAGTCGATTACAAATGTGTGCGTGTGATATGGTGTATACTTAGTTATCATGTGATACAATCAATGCCGTGTGATTAATCAAGCAATATAATCCAACGCAACACAAAACACGCACACCACAGTTAACATGCACTCACACACACGTGAACCTATGAAGCAAAACAAAAATTGAACACGTGATCCCACATTCTCATTAATGCATTGGCGTGTTTCTATTGGTTAGCCGAAAAAAGAAGATGTTGCACCAATCACAAGTCTACACGTGGTTCCTTTCTCTTACTATGATTAATCCATAATCACTTAATCATTGGAAAGGTATGAACACAACCAATAGCCTACGGACACCTCATCATCTTCATCATTAACTCATGCAAAAATGCAAAATTTTACATAGAAACAAAAAAATATTGCAGAATTTTTATCCAACTTCTACATCAAATATCTCCATCAATTTTTAACGAAAATCAACGAAACAAAATACCAAACTGAAGCCCAAACTTCATAGATCATGAATATACTAACTAAATCTCGAAAAGATCATTCTAACATCAAGAAAAATAGCACGAAAGTGATGTGTTCAACATAAATTCTCAAAAATCACAAAATCACATAAAATCCAAATTGAACAATTAATTGTGTGCCATCATTTCAGGACTTCCAGATGCAATGCATGGTTACTAATTTCACATTATAAATCCCTAAAATCAGGATGAAATAAAGAAAAAGTTTCAAGATCCCTAACCTTGTGAGATGCAATTTGTGTTTTAGAAAAACCCAAGAACTTGCAAGATCTTCAAATCAACGCTTTAAGCCAAATAAAGGCTAAAACCAGATCCTATACTTGATTGGAGTAGAAATTTGGAGTGATGTGTAACACCCTTCTACCCCACATACAATTTCTAGTAAAACATTTCATATTATCAGAGTAAAACCAACATAAAGGGTGTCACACATATTCAAAGGCATCATGTAAATATCATTGTCCTGTCGCGTAACACGGGTCACTCGTTCATCAATATCAAAATTAACAACTACGCAGCGGAAATCAATTTTTATTTTAATTCCATTGAATACTTCATATTGAATATGTCCAAATTAAACACCGTCATCAACATTATAAAAATTCAGTCATAAACTAAAAGAAATGAGGTTCACAACAATTTTCCCAGCCCGATGTTATATGACACAGAGCAGGACACCTCTAACTAGACAGTAATAACGAAACACTCCAAAGCTACTTCCTTCGTCACCTCTTAGCTATTTTTGGTTATCTGCAAGTTACCCACATAAGAGGCAACATTTCCAAGCAGGCAGGGTGAGAAAACATAATTCATTATGGTAATACAAAGACATGGAAAATAAATAAATAAGCAACAACAACATCGGAATCATCATCAACAGTTATTCACAACACAATCTCAACTACTTCACAAAATGCTATGTCAAACATAATGGTATGCAAGGGATGCATGTGGTACCAATTTTTCTCCATGTGATGGACACTGGCCATCAACCCTCCACAAGGGAGCACAACATAACAACGTATCACTCAAATCCGCACTATGGGATTGAAGCTACCAATAGGCCGAAGCCCCAACATAAAATGCCATGAAATGCAATGATGCTAAGCTCTTCATTTCATCCAAATATCAACATGTGCATCATTCGTTTCACTTTCAACAATATTCATCATAAAAATCGTGTTTTATCATCCATACAGCGACAAAGCAACGAGACAGCAAAAATCAGCACGAAAAATGTCAAAACAGCAAAAACGGAAAATACTCAGTAGCCTGACACGGCCGCCCGTGTCCCGTGACACGGCCCGTGTCAGGAGGCCTACACGAAAAACCCAAAAATGAAAAAAAATTCAGCAGGAACAGAGGCCTGACACGGCCGCCCGTGTCCTGTGACACGGCCAGTGTCAGAAGCTCTATAACAAAATTATTTATTTTCCCCAACCAGTAGGCTGACACCGGTGCCCGTGTTGTGTGACATATAAGAATGACATTCTCATTGTTCAAATCTATGTTAATGACATTATTTTTGGTTCTGCTAACTCTTCTCTATGCCAAGAACTTTCAAAGTTAATGCAGGCCGAATTTGAAATGAGCCTCATGGGAGAACTGAAGTTCTTCCTTGGAATTCAGATTGATCAAAGATCAGAGGCCACTTACATCCATCAAACCAAGTACACAAAAGAACTTCTGAAGAAGTTCAAAATGACGGATTGCAACATTGTTAAAACACCAATGCATCCAACGTGTGTCACGGGAAAGGAAGAATTAGGAGTTAAGGTTTGTCAAAAACTCTATCGTGGTATGATAGGTTCTCTCTTATATCTAACTGCTTCTAGACCTGATATATTATTCAGTGTACATCTATGTGCTAGATTCCAATCAGATCCAAGAGAATCACATTTAACCGCTGTCAAGCGAATTCGAAGGTATCTGAAAGGAACAACTAACCTTGGCCTAATGTATAAGAAAACATCAGAGTATACTCTTTCTGGTTACTGTGATGCAGATTATGCGGAGACAGATTAGAAAGAAAAAGCACATCTGGGAACTGTCAGTTCTTAGGAAGAAATCTAATCTCATGGTCAAGCAAGAGACAATCTACAATTGCTCTCTCAACAGCAGAAGCAGAATACATATCGGCTTCCCTATGCAGTACTCAAATGCTATGGATGAAAAATCAACTAGAAGACTATTAGATACATGAGAGTAACATTCATATCTTCTGTGATAATACTGCTGCTATCTGCTTAAGTAAAAATCCAATTTTGCATTCTAGGGCTAAACACATTGAAATAAAACATCACTTTATTAGGGACTATGTTCAGAAGGGAACTCTATGCTTAAAATTTATTGATACTGACCATCAGTGGGCTGATATTTTCACAAAACCCTTAGCTGAAGATAGATTTCTAATTATTTTAAAACACCTGAATATGAAGTACTGTTCAGAATAAAAAATTTTCAGAACCTCATGTGTTTAGTCAGAGAAAATTATTTTTCAAATCATCAGAACCATTCTCTTAACGCATCTCAAGTTCTGATAATTTTGTGACATGTCATATTTTCGAAAAGTTATTTTTGTACGTGATTTAAATAAAATTAAGTCACTTTAACTATTCAAATTAAACAAACAACATTTCTCTCGAGATTGACCCGACTTTATCACATTTATTAGCTTATCCCCTCAAGAGTGTATCTGTCCTTTAAACCCTCGAGAATTTTTTTCTCACAAACCCTAAAAAGGTTAATCGACTCTCATCCATTTCTCTCTCAATCTATCACTCTCTCAAAATCAACTCAAAGTTCAATCCTCATTCCCTCTTACCACCGTAAGGATGAACACTCATCAACAAGATAATGTTTAAATCTCCCAAGAACTACCATCCTCATCCATCACACCCACTACTACTCTCTCAATGACTGAACCAGTTGTTTCAGATCCATTAAATCTTCCCTCAATTGATGCAAACCATGTCACCCAGAAAATTCGCTCTGTGACATGTGTGACACATGCAAACGATCTAACTGTTCTGAAAGAGCTAGATGTTGATTTCAACAACCTCTCTGATAATGGGTTTAACCTAATTGATAAATTGGGTGCTCAAGAATGGAAAAATTACTTTGATAGACTAAGAGGTCCATGTTTTGATGATCTAGTGAAAGAATTCTGGAGACATACAGATACAGACGAATTCCATGTGGTATCTTTTGTTCTGGAGCAGAAGATTATCAACATTGAGAGATCTATCTCTGAATTGCTAGGAATGAAGTTCTTGGAAGGAAATAGGGTGTACGGAAAAACTGAGAAATCTGAGTCAGTCATCAACAAAGCTATCTTCAAGAGCTGTCAATCCGGAACAACGGACTACAAAAGCAAAAACTTGTGCGATAACCTAAGGATCTGGCACAAGATCATTCTTAGATGCATCTATCCAAGACCGGGAAAGAGTGCTACAGATTTTGCCAACGCAAATCAAAAACACATGTTGTACTACCAAATACTACTAATTGATAAAAAAATTATATGTTAATTGTTCTAAATGTTAAACCCCAAATACTACTAATATCAAATGAATATAATATAGAATACTATAAATTAAAGAATAAGACAATGTCAATTTAGGTCGAGGCATTAGGAAACAATGGATTAACAGTATATAGCCACCATAGGTAAGTTATCCAGTGCACTTGGTCTCAAGACTTATAGTTTCTATGATACATTTGTCAGTTTTTACTAGCACTTTTGAATACACGGGAATTAGGATGGATACATGAACAACTTTTGAACATATTATATTATTCATTAGAAACATGATATACCAATCGGAAACTTTATTAAAAACATGATATACCAATTTTAGTAATATATTATATTATTTAATTGCTGGAGCGGTAAAGCGAAAAGCAAAATTAATTAAGTGTTCAGTTTTTGTCGTCCCCACAGATATCGGTTCGAGGAAAAAAATGTCGATCGATAATCTTTATGTATCTAAATTTGGTTTTAAATGGTTTGAGAGTAAAGAGACAAAAGAAAAACATATTAACAAGAAAATAAATATATTCTTTAGAGAGAAGAAAACTCGACACGAGTTGTATTTTCTTATACCTATCAAATACACAATCTACCAATCAGTTATACGCAACCTAAAACACTCGTCAATATCATCACGTATTCTCTTAATACCGTCTATGTCTAGAGCCGTGTCGTGAGAAATACCGTATCCACCGCTATACGATTTCTCCATATAACAACTGATACAATAAGCTTTAAATTCAACACAAAGCAAATATCAACCACAAATCGATTTCTCCAATTTGTGCATCGATAGATGATTATCCTAGATCCGGATTCGATAAGCACATGTTTATCACAACTCAAATCCAAACATCACTACTACAAAACACGCATTCAACAACGCCATGGTCACCACGGTTTTTCTCTAAACCGTGGTGACATATCTTAATTAAGGCGCTACCATATTATTTTGTTTTTTGATTAATTTTTTTTTATATAACAGCGGTTACAGAACCAACCGTCGTGATACACTCAAACTTTCGTCAGTTCGAACCTCAACGCCATAAAATATTTTATTCCTTTAACGTTAAGGCTCACCTTTTCTTTTTTATTTATTTTAAAATTCACAAATAAAAGGGTTATCACTACGTTTCTTCTGCTTAACCTTAGTGATATATTTATAATAAATAAATACCTATCTATACGGTTGGTAATGTTAACCGTTGTGAAATAGTTTACCCATATATAAGCGAATTAACTTCACTTATTAACAGTAGCGTCGTTGCCTTCACACTGAAACCCTAGAACCCATTTTTCTCTTCGTTTTCACCATTAGTCATGAATCTTGTGCTTCATACATTAAGGTATTCTTCGTCTTCCATCTATTGTTAGATATTTCCCATTATCTTGTTTGTTGCATGTTGTTTTTGTTGATTGTTCTCATTTTTTCATATTCGTTTGCACTACCTTAACAAATACCATACTTTGGAAACTTCATAATGTTTGTGTAGCTATGAAAAAAAGTACAAGAAGCATGAAGCTATGATGGAAACTTCATCCACCTTATACTTTTTTTTCATAGCTTCACGAACAAGATGTTAGTAAATGAAGAAACAACATGAAGGTGTGAAAAACGCAAGAAAGGGGGGTTTGAATTGGTTTTTCAAACCAATCATTTCTTTTAAATAACTTTCTTGTCAAAAACTTTTACCCTTTTATAAAGAACAACAGCTTAGTTAAACACAGAGATATAAACACATTATGTTTATACTAGTTCACTTGAGAATCTCTCAAGTTAATCTAGTCCACCCGCCAAGGTGATTTCGCCTCTCTCAACGAGGTCTTAATCCACTATTCAACAAAAGAGTACACTGCATGAGCTACACAGCTGGTGACTAACAACAACCTCTAGAACTCACACGTTCTAGACTTCTCAAGTAATCCAACCACACAGGTCTTACTTAAGGCATAACCTCTAAGACACACGTCCTAGACTTCTCAAGAGATCTGATCACTAAGAGTCTCTTAAGGAATATAACTTTTAGTTCAAATACAATGAGTTTACAGAGAATTGTTTCTTATCAAGCTAATAATATAAACAAGTTTTTAGACCAAGAATGACTTAAGAAAGAAATAGAGTTAGAGAGTATTGTCGTTGTTCGCATGTGTGTCTTTCTTCAAGTCTTTGAGCTTCCTTTTATAGCCGAGTGAATAGAGCCGTTGAGATGGAATCAGGAGGGCTAGGTAGCCTTACGACTAGAAGCGTGAGGACAGGTACAAAATCTTCTGCATGCTGCGCGTCCTGTCTGTGTCAGATTATCTCGTTTGTATGTCACACAGTCTTCAAGAATATTAACGTTGTAATGTGGTACAGCTGTATAGTGTACCAGGTTTTCTTGGCTTCTCAACTTCAGAGGCATTTTGTGAGCGTGAGTAAGAAGGGAAAACATTGCTCGGTTCTTGAGATTATCAAGTCTTTGAATCACCAGCTCTGTGCTTCCAGAATCTGCAGAACTTGTCTTTAGAACCTTGTTCTCTTAATCCACTTTCTTCAAATCTTCAGAGTCTTCTGATAATATTTGATTGAAGCATGAATAGAGTCTTCACAGAAGAATATTTGATGCTTCAAGTCTTCCGTCGATTGAAGAAGTCCATTAGGAATCAGTCTTCAGAACTTCAGCACTTGGTCTTTAAGAACGTTTTCCTTTTCTGCTTTAAGTCTTCCGAAACTTCAGAGCCTTGATCGAAAATCGTGAGGCTTCAGCATCAAGACTTTGTTCCATCAGAACCCTTGTCTTTTAACCTTCATAATTCTTTTTCCTTTCTGTAATTCTGGTACAGATGTGTGATGTCTTGTGCAATGTCACAACATCGCAATCAGCTGTATGAACAAGGCAATAATAGTAACAGTAACGCATAAACCACACACAAGGAATGTTCACCCAGTTCGGTTCAACAACCTACATCTGGGGGTATACCAAGCCAGGAAGGAAGTCCACTATTAGCAGTATCAAATTACAGACTCAACAGACCAGATGACATCTACCTAATTTAATCACTACCCAATGACCCTTCTATCTAAGTCCTCCCTAGATAAGAGACTCCATCTCACTTCCAATCATCTCAATGATGTCTAGCAGTCAACTTCACCGTCACTGCATCAACAGCTTGATTACCAACAACTTTACAAACACGGAAAACTAGAAGTCATACTTTCATGACACACCTTGGAGTTGCTTCCAAGCATCCTCCAAGAACAATACAATACTCATTACCTACAGGTTTCTGAGTAATACCACAGTGACCATCTGACAACCCGAGTGGCTCACTTAGACAAAGCCCTAATGATCTACATCTTGGACCCGTACCCTATTCTAGGTTACAAGCATTCTATTTATAATATAATCCCAACTGGATTTGGGCCTTCAAATCATATCAAATCTTCTGTAACAAATCTGCAACAGATCCTGCTTCTAAATAGATCTTCAATCAAATCTTTAATTAATTCTTCAATAATTAACTCTAAATATTCTCCATATCTTTACGCTTTAAATTCGCAACAAACTAATCTTCTTCATAACTGATTGCACCAAGAAATTTGCATCCAATCTAACTGACAGATCTCCTTAAATTAACCTAATCAGCGCAACCCTATTACAGCCTGATGTTTTAATGTTCTGGTATAGTGATGTTAAGACATCGTATGTGACATCACTCTTCAACACTTTAACTCTTCAACAATATTCACAGACCAGAATGTTAGCCATAACAATACTGTTAGAAGCTCATGTTGCAACATCAACCATGACATCAATATTGTTTTAACAAAATTTCATCTAATTACAAGAACTTACAATCTCCCCCTTTGGCTAATTTTGGCTAAAACAAATATATAAACATTACAACTCAGATTACTGCAGTAATTACAACCCTACACTACTGTTAGACGTCATCTGATCCTAACAATAAACAACAGTAGCTACTGTGTACTGCAACCATGGAGAATCATCTTCTTGGCTAATTTTGAATGATGTTAGGACATCATGTTGGACATAACATCACTATATAACATCAACTCCAGGCAGCACATCAGGACCTAAGAACAAGACAGTCCTGAAGTATTGGTGCACATGAGGAAGAAGATAACTGACACTCCCCCTCAATACAGCACATTTCTTTTTTCTTCCAGGTCAGACCCAGAACAACTATAAAAGACTCCTCCAAAAAAGAAATGTCTGTCTAGACATCAAAGACCAATGGTGGCATAAGAGAATTCTGCACACCCTATTTGATCAGACGCTCCTAGTCGACCCGTGGCATAAGACGAAACTTAAGAAGTGCCATTCTGCCAACCCAGGTAACTCAGAACATAAGTCACAATTGTGTTCATAACTCAGGACACAAGTCACAAAGACTCAACACCAACTTAAGGATGTAACATCCTCTTCTGCAACATCAGGAACTGCAGATTCTAGGCATAACATCTGCACAAACCAATTAGCCAAACCCTTTCCTTTCTCCCCCTTTTTAGCCACAAATTGGCAAAGGAAGCCCTCACAGAACCAGACCCAAGTAGTGCTTACCCAAAAACGAATAAACGCCATAGGACTTATGAAACAAGCACACTCACTGGCTGAAGGAGAACAAAATAACCCCTATAAATAGCTGACCAGTAACTTTGGAATTAACGAACCTTGAATATGTCAAGGTTCTTGGTCAAAGAAACGCTGTTTTAGGTATCAAAAACTGCATTCAAATTCAATGCCTACCTTCCAAAACTGCCTTGATTGCCTTAAATGTTTCTCAACTGAATCTTACCATAAGTTAGGCCAATAACGCTCCATGCATAGGCAGAGACACGTGTTTCGCCTTATCCTTGCACTACCGACCAGAAAAATTCCTTGTTTGGCTCAAGAGAAACATGTCCTGTATCATGTTCTGACATCTTACCAAAACAGTTTGTCTGCTTCCTCATAAGATTATCAACCCAAAGACTTATACAAACACATCTTTTTATCTAATGGATACTGAGACGACTTCTCACAATTCCTTCTAGATTCCTTTAAAAAGCAGAGAAAAATAAAGTCACCCAGATACACCAATTTTGCTTTTCAGACCTCTCCTGCATAGGCACTATCTTCACACAGCTATGATATGTCCTATCAAGATGTTTGACATCACACTGCACAAACTTGAACAGCCCACAGCCTGCTTACAATAATAGGCTTATAGACAACAGCATTAACAGTCAATGCTCTTTATGTTATCACAAGGATATTGCCACAATCTGGTATATGTTGAGCAAGACCTCACCATGTTGATTTTGGATACATGGTCTGCCAATTCCAATAAACACAAGCCCACTTGATTTGAAGTTTCTCAAATATTCCATAACAAATATCTTTAGATTACTTGCAACACAAGATAAGGACTGCCACCACCTTTTACTTGTATAAGAAGGAACCTCCTTATCTTCAGCCATTTTGATCAGATTGCACCACTGGTAACAACCTCCTGTCCTTACATTCATCACATCCTAATTGAGTCTTCAACATGAGAGTAGTCATGTATTACCAGAACTACTTACCATCAAGATCAGAATCTGCCCATTCTAATCCACATTATGTCAAAACTGCCACTTCAGACGATAATGCTGCTTCTTCCAACTCTACAAACTACGATGTTGCAACAGTATGTAGGACATCAGCATACGACAAAGGAACACACCACTTGCTCACAACCAGCACCAGCAACTATACCGAAAGCAAACTAAAGGGAATCACATCAGACAACTAGACAGGACCTAGTCTCAAAGACAACCTCTACCAAGGCACCAAACACCAAGTTCTGACAACTAATGTGACATGGTTAAAAACAGATTCCCAAGAAAACAAGTTTCCAACCCAAAGACCACTTTGACTGGTCAGGCGATACAAACAAGGACTCTTATGCAGTATAAAAACCAAGCCTCCTTGCTCCTAACCGCACATCACAGATAGAACCATGAGTCAATCTAACAAGGATGCAAAAGGGAGTCATATGCAAGAAGTCAGAAAACCATATCCACAGAGGTTGAAGGACCAAACATTGTCCACAACTAGTACAACTTCAGGAGTAAAGAGAACAAGAAAGATATCAGAGACAAGGATGAAGACCATCAAGAAAAACCAAGTGCAACTTCAAGCTTCTGATGATGACTGGGATGAAGATTGGAAAATTTTTCTTGATTCAGGGGGTTGGGATAATCTTTAGACTCTTTGTTTGTTGTTTTTACTAATCTTGTAAGCTTTCAAAAATGCAATAAATTTCTGTTTTAATTCTGTTCCGTTTATACTAAACAAATGCAATAAGGAACACAACTACATAAGACACTTAATCCTCATGTATGCAACTTCCCAATTTGCTTCAAAATAAGTGCCAACACCAAAAGCTGCAGTAATATCAATCACACGTCCAGCTGCATAAAATTGTAACAATCTCCCCCTATCAAGGATAACATGTGCTTCTTCGCATCTTCATGTCTTCAAGAGCTCACTCTTTGTTCAACTCACAATTTGAACACAATCATCACTTGTATCAATACTCACATGATCCCAAGCTGATCAACTTTTCTCTATCTAAGACCACCAGTACTCCTTTGCAAGAAGAAAACCTTAAATGAATGGAGAACATGAGACTCATCTTGGTTTGTTATCTTCTCATGCTCCAAAACTCACACCTTGCCACCTCTGAATCTTCAGAAAAAAATAGTCCAAGACTACCCCATAGCAATACTAAAGAAAGTCACTTCCCTTAGTAGAGCCGTCAGTAGAAAGCCAGAGATAACTGCCACTTATCCTCGACCTTCACAACCAGAGAAAACACCATGCTCCAAACCACTGATCCAAGCTGTAACCATCAAGATGTGATGTCTTCATATCTTACAGCCTCATCAACTGTCTGACTTAGAGATGTTGGATGTCATCAACATTCCACAATCTATCTGCCTCTCATAATCCAAACTCATCCCAGACAATTTGGATAATACTCCATAGTCACCAATCAACTCCACCAGTTGATTCAACTCCAAGATGCTTAACCCTTGAAAATACTTCCAAAATAGCCACATAAAGTAAATTCTCAACACTTCTACAGTCCTGCACTTTAACCTCAGACATATACATAGTCTCCCGTCAATGTATATTATCATTAGTTGAATGCACAACATTATCCAAAGCAGACAAATATTCAACTATTGTCATGCTATTTATCACAATATACAACATTTTATCTGGTCTGACATCCTTTTCCTGCAGACTTGAGGCACTGGTTGATCCCACTTTTGCTAATCCACACCACTGATCACTTTAGATTAGGTAAGTGGCTTGACCTGATACTTCACCGTGAGCACAACTAACTTTCTTTGGCTGAGAAAGCAAAGAACTGAAATAATGTTTCAACATCAGTTCCGACATCAGTTTACTGCTATGGCTTTGGAGACTACAACCACACATATCTCTTGTAGGGAATACATGAGACCAATTCAAGCTTAGCTTCTTTCTTGATGAGGCTTCCTTCAGTTCATGCATCTTCAGATATACAAGCATTATATCATAACCAAAAAGATCCTCCTAATTAGGTCACCACTACTAAGCTTAAGAGATAACTTATCAAGATTTTCACTCCCGCAAGAAAAATTTGACAGTGACACTCTTTTGCTATGGTTTCATCCACTTCTTTCATCATCACGAAAATTGATAAGAAGGAATCAAAGTTCTGAACAGATTGGTCTTTAATGTCTGATTTGAAACAGAACCTTCCATGTCATACAGTCTTCAATAAGATCCATTCATCTTTTTGTCACTTCTTTTCCCAAAACAAAGATATGAAATAATCCTCGTTGAAGTTGTCTTGCATCAACTACAACATCAAGAATATCCTACTGAGAAGACTAACCCCTATGAGAATACCTTTCTAGAATCTCACCACCAGAGATACAAGACCCAACCAGGGTTACATCAGATACCATATGCAACGGAACATACAACAACTCCTCAACAATAGTTCTCCTGATAATCATGTCATGAATAGCCCATCCTTCACTTCAAGGGATCATACAAACCACTATATGAATTGACCAAGTCCATAACTTAGCAAAACTATCTTCCTTGCTCTTGAACCAGAAAGTATCTTCCCAAGATCTCATCTAGAAACAGACAGGATGCCTACTCTAATACCAATTGTAATTCTGGTACAGATGTGTGATGTCTTGTGCAATGTCACAACATCGCAATTAGCTGTATAAACAAGGCAATAATAGTAACAGTAATGCATAAACCACGCACAAGGATTGTTCACCCAGTTCGGTTCAACAACCTACATCTGGGGGCATACCAAGCCAGGAAGGAAGTCCACTATTAGCAGTATCAAATTACAGACTCAACAGACCAGTTGACATCTACCTAATTTAATCACTACCCAATGACCCTTCTATCTAAGTCCTCCCTAGATAAGAGACTCCATCTCACTTCCAATCATCTCAATGATGTCTAACAGTCAACTTCACCGTCACTGCATCAACAGTTTGATTACCAACAACTTTACAAACACGGAAAACTAGAAGTCATACTTCCATGACACACCTTGGAGTTGCTTCCAAGCTTCCTCCAAGAACAATACAATACTCATTACCTACAGGTTTTTGAGTAATACCACAGTGACCATCTCACAACCCGAGTGGCTCACTTAGATAAAGCCCTAATGATTTACATCTTGGACCCATACCCTATTCTAGGTTACAAGCATTCTATTTATAATATAATCCCAACTGGATTTGGGCCTTCAAATCATATCAAATCTTCTGTAACAAATCTGCAACAGATCCTGCTTCTAAATAGATCTTCAATCAAATCTTTAATTAAATCTTCAATAATTAACTCTAAATATTCTCCATATCTTTATGCTTTAAATTCGCAACAAACTAATCTTCTTCATAACTGATTGCACCAAGAAATTTGCATTCAATCTAACTGACAGATCTCCTTAAATCAACATAATCAGCGCAGCCCTATTACAGCCTGATGTTTTAATGTTCTGGTATAGTGATGTTTAGACATCGCATGTGACATCACTCTTCAGCACTTTAACTCTTCAACAATATTCACAAACCAGAATGTTAGCCATAACAATACTGTTAGAAGCTCATGTTGCAACATCAACCATGACATCAGTATTGTTTTAACAAAATTTCAGCCAATTACAAGAACTTACACTTTCATATCAGAGTTGTGTGAATCTTGTTTTATCTTCGAATTGAGTTCAGTTCTTCGAAGCATCTTTCATTAATCATTTCGCGAATTCACGGAAGCAGAACCTGTTTGCTAGGTTCTCACAAGTAACAACATTAGTTGCACAAAATCGTTCATACAAATATACATCTATTATCATCAAAACTTAGAGATAATATTGCAGAACCAAATCTTGTTCTCACAATCTCCCCCTTTTTGATGATGACAAAACTATATAATTTGATGACACAATTTTGATATATATAACACAGAGAAAATGAAAAAGTTTTTAGGATAGCTTATCCTTTTTATGAAGTGCTCCCCCTGAGTATTAGATTAAGGTTCTTGCTAGGGCTCCCCCTGACTTCATTAACCTTTTGAGTCTTTCTTCGTCATCAGAATTCTGAGTTATCTGCACAGAGAAGAAAAATACAGAAAAACAATCTAATGGATTTATCTGTTAGCATGTAAGCAGCATTGTTTTTCGAAGACTGACTATAGGATCAAAATTATCACATTCATATAACTTTCTCCCCCTTTTTGTCATGAATCAAAAAGATAAACATAGGGTAGTCCAAGGGTGAAAAACACAGAACTAAAACTTTAAAAGAAAAACAAAGGATTATTTGCTGTCAGAGGAGAGTTTGTCCCAGATTTTCTTCACCATGATCTGAAGATTTTCATTGACAGTATCTTGCTTGTCAAACCTTTCTCTGAAGTTCTATTGTTCAGTTCTGATTTTATCAACGGCGTCTCCTAGACGCTTGATAACAGGATCAGAGGTGGAAGCAATCATAGCACTTTCTTTAGCCTTTTCAGCCTCTGTAACTTCTTGTGCCTTTCTAGCAGCTTGCTCTTCTGCTTCTTTAGCAGCCTTCTCTTCAGCTTCTTTCTGCTTAGCAGCTAAGAACTTGAGTACTTTGACTCTTGCTTCAACTTCTGCTCTCTCCTTAGCTTTTGCTAGTTCAGTAGTTATGGTTATGTTTGAGAAACTTTCAATTCTTGTAAGTTCCATGTCCAGCCATTTTTTAAAACTTTGACAGGCACTCTCAAGTTCCATGAGCTTTGTGCTTGTACAAAGTTCTGCTCTTAACTTAGCAAACTTCTCAAGTGCTTGGTCATGAAATTGACTTGTACACTCTTCAAAGGAACTTGGAGGTGGAGTATTGTAGACAACCAGAGTGAGATTAGATTCGGCAGAGTTGATTTCTGGTGGTTGTTGTTGATTGTTAGGAGAGGTGACTTCTAGATTGTCAGAGTTCATGAGATTTTCAGGTAAGACAATTTCTAGAGATTCATAGGAGGTTTCCTCAGAACTAGATTCAGTAATGGGAGCTTGAGATTCAGAGATTTGATTTGTTGGTTCTAGTTCATTTGGCTGAATTGTTGAGGTAGTTGTTATTGAAATATGGGTAAAAACAATCTCAGACCGGATTGGGTTAGTTATTGATGGATTGTTGGTTGATTGATTAGTGGTTGGTAAAGGAATAGAGAAAGGTGGAGGTTTAAACCTTACTTGTGGAATGAAGGTAGAGGTGATTGATGAAGATGGAGCAGCAATAGATGGATTTGCATCAACTTTATTGATTTTCTCAAGAAGAAGGGCCTATTTTCTGGAGATTTGAGTTTCATCCTTTTTCTTCTTTTTACCCTCCGCGTCTTCTTCAGCAAGCTTCCTCTTACTCCTGGTAATATGCTTTGACTGAGGGACAACTTATTCAACTCTAGATTCTGCTTCTCTCATTATGGCAATGTAAGAGGCTATGGCTGTTCGATTATCCTCTTTGTGGTAGAATGGATAGTTTTCCACTGGATTCCTGATCTTTTTCACCGTGTCGGGAGAATTAGGTGTTGGTTTCACTTCTACACTTACAATCATCTTCATATCTTTAAGATTTACAGCAATGAAAACTTCTCCAACTCGTTCATTCAGATATTCCGTGAAATTTGCTTCTTTGGTCAGATAATCCACTAATCTGCATTCAACCAGAATGTCAGAGATCAATCTTCCAAAAGGAATGTAGTTGAAAATCTTCTTTTCTGGTGAGGCTGTTGTTCTGGTTTTGCGCACCATATCCCTTAAATAGTAGAACAAAATGGAGGGAAGGCACATTTTCTCATGTTTGTGCAGGTAGTACAACATGTGTTTTTGATTTGCATTGGCAAAATCTGTAGCACTCTTTCTCGGTCTTGAATTGATGCATCCCAGAATGATCTTATGCCAGATCCTTAGGTTATCGCGCAAGTTTTTGCTTTTGTAGTCCGTTGTTCCGGATTGACAGCTCTTGAAGATAGCTTTGTTGATGACTGACTCAGATTTCTCAGTTTTTCAGTACACCCTCTTTCCTTCCAAGAACTTCATTCCTAGCAATTCGGAGATAGATCTCTCAGTGTTGATAATCTTCTGCTCCAGAACAAAAGATACCACATGGAATTCGTCTGTATCTGTATGTCTCCAGAATTCTTTCACTAGATCATCAAAGCATGGACCTCTTAGTCTATCAAAGTAATTTTTCCATTCTTGAGCACCCAATTTATCAATTAGGTTAAACCCATTATCAGAGAGGTTGTTGAAATCAACATCTAGCTCTTTCAGAACAGTTAGATCGTTTGCATGTGTCACACATGTCACAGAGCGAGTTTTTTGGGTGACGTGGTTTGCATCAATTGAGGGAAGATTTAATGGATCTGAAACGACTGGTTCAGTCATTGAGAGAGTAGTAGTGGGTGTGATGGATGAGGATGGTAGTTCTTGGGAGATTTGAACAGTATCTTGTTGATGAGTGTTCATCCTTACGGTGGTAAGAGGGAATGAGGATTGAACTTTGAGTTGATTTTGAGAGAGTGATAGATTGAGAGAGAAATTAATGAGAGTCGATTAACCTTTTTAGGGTTTGTGAGAAAAAAATTATCGACGGTTTAAAGGACAGATACACTCTTGAGGGGATAAGCTAATAAATGTGATAAAGTTGGGTCAATCTCGAGAGAAATGTTGTTCGTTTAATTTGAATAGTTAAAGTGACTTAATTTTATTTAAATCACGTACAAAAATAGTTTTCCGAAAATATGACATGTCACAAAATTATCAGAACTTGAGATGCGTTAAGAGAATGGTTCTGATGATTTGAAAAATAATTTTCTCTGACTAAACACATGAGGTTCTGAAAATGTTTTATTCTGAACAGTACTTCATATTCAGGTGTTTTAAAATGATTAAAAATCTATCTTCAGCTAAGGGTTTGTGAAAATATTAGCCCACTGATGGTTTGTATCAATAAATTTTAAGCATAGAGTTGCCTTCTGAACATAGTCCCTAATAAAGTGATATTTTATTTCAATGTGTTTAGCCCTAGAATGCAAAATTGGATTTTTACTTAAGCAGATAGCAGCAGTATTATCACAGAAGATAGGAATGTTACTCTCATGTATCTGATAGTCTTCAAGTTAATTTTTCATCCATAGCATTTGAGTACTGCATAGGAAAGCCTATATGTATTCTGCTTCTACTGTTGAGAGAGCAATTGTAGATTGTCTCTTGCTTGACCATGAGATTAAATTGCTTCCTAAGAACTGACAGTTCCCCGATGTGCTTTTTCTTTCTAATCTGTCTCCGGCCTAATCTGCATCGCAGTAACCAGAAAGAGTATACTCTGATGTTTTCTTATACATCAGGCCAAGGTTAGTTGTTCCTTTCAGATACCTTAGAATTCGCTTGACAGCGGTTAAATGTGATTCTCTTGGATCTGATTGGAATCTAGCACATAGATGTACACTGAATAATATATCAGGTCTAGAAGCAGTTAGATATAAGAGAGAACCTATCATACCACGATAAAGTTTTTGACAAACCTTAACTCCTAATTCTTTCTTTCCCATGACACACGTTGGATGCATTGGTGTTTTAGCAATGTTGCAATCCGTCATTTTGAACTTCTTCAGAAGTTCTTTTGTGTACTTGGTTTGATGGATGTAAGTGGCCTCTGATCTTTGATCAATCTGAATTCCAAGGAAGAACTTCAGTTCTCCCATGAGGCTCATTTCAAATTCGGCTTGCATTAACTTTGAAAATTCTTGGCATAGAGAAGAGTTAGCAGAACCAAAAATAATGTCATTAACATAGATTTGAACAATGAGAATGTCATTCTTATATGTCTTGCAGAAAAGGGGCACCCGTGTCAGCCTACTGGTTGGGGGTATGGAAACAACGGTCTCTTTGGGTGCAGTTTCTTTGAAAGAAGGAGTATAAACTCTTTCGCTTCGGGTTATCTTCCCTGTTCCCACTATGTTTGTCACATCTTCAACAGTGGTTCCCACCTCGTTCCTTGGAACCACGTCTTCAACAGTGATTCCCACCTCATTCCTTGGAATCACGTCTTCTCGTCTTTTGTTACCCATAACATTCTCATAAACCCACGGTACGGCCTTGGTCCCTCTGAACCTAAATGGAATAGGGTGTCGGACATCATATTGCTTTGAATGATTGGCAGTGGAAACAGCAACAGACTCAGAGTTGTTGAAAAATGGTACGGGTTTGTTGAATACAGGAATCACAGAACTTGACTTAGGCACGTTGGACACAGGCACATGCTCTCTTGGCTTCGGTAGATTAAACACAGGTTCAATTACTACAATCTTACTCTCCTTTTCCATGCTGAATACTTGTTGAAAACCTTCGTTGATCAAACACTAAACATCGTATTGAACTAAACTGTAGCCCTTGATACTAGTATTACATTCCTCACAATCATCATGACAAACTTTGACCAAACCAGCTTTGAACAACTTAGCATGAAAGGCTTTGATAGGAGTTTTGATCTTTGCTGCGTCCAAAACCAACACCTCATCATTTTCATCTTCGATGGCATTAGTAGTCCCATGGGTGGGCAAAGGATTGCCTTTCACGTTCGGCTGGTTGTCCGCAAAAGACAAGATTTTCTTTTCTACCAAACCTTTTACTACATACTTCAAAGCAAGACAACCCTCCAAATCATAACTAGCTGCCCCTTGATGAAAGGCACAATTTACATTTGGATTGTGGAATCTCATAGACTTCTCTTAGGGTGGACCTAAAGGTCTAGTGACAATCAAACCTTGTTGAACCAGAGAAGGATATAATTCAGTGTAAGTCATAGGTATGGATGGTAACAAAGGCTTTTCCCCCTGTCTTCTGTAAGAAGTGTTCTGCTCAAGAGCTTGCTATCTCTGTTGTTGATATTGTTGGGTATTTGGCATCTGCAGATAAGCTGGCTGCTGATAGACCGGCGCCTGCTGCGCTGCTTGGTGATTAAAGGTAGGTGTCACAGCTGCTATATAAGGTTGCTGAACGTAATGCATGTGGTAGATCGGTTGTTGGGTAAAGTTTGGAACCGACTGTTGTTGGTACATAGGTGTCGCTCCCAGGATTTTCATCCAGGTACAAATGCGAAAGTGGCGCGGAACACAGCGTCGCCAGTAATGTATATTTATCCAAAGAGAAGGAAAGGAAACACTGCATAAACCTGAGGAAGAGGGAAAGGAATGGTCATCGCAACCATAGCCTGGGTTCGGGAGTCGGTTACGCGAGGGGAAGGTGTTAGCACCCCACGCGTCCATCGTACTCGATGGGATCCACGCTTGTTGTCTATCCTAAGGGTGAGTTATCCTAAAATCTATGGATGTACTGACACGGGGAAGGGGAAAACAAAGACAGACTCGGTAGGACGTTATGTCCTAGGACTACGTACTCCCTTTGTGCAATGGGAAATTTAGAGTCAACGTAGTTCGGACCAAGTTCTTTTTGTGTTTTTTATGAGCGACGTTAAGTTCGTGTCCGACAATTAGGGTCGATGCCTGTTTGCGACTCAGACGGAAAGTAACGTGCCCTTTTTGAAAATAGCCTTTAGTTTGACAATCCCGTAGGACAAAAAGGTTTGAAGTTTGTTTGTATTTTTTAATACAGAAGTGACTTGAGTTAGTTCATAACTCAACTTGAACCAAAGTCTATGACATGGGAACGAATGCGTCGCATGGTGGTCCCCAATGGGACGTATGCTCAACACTCTAGAAGAGAGAATGGGGACCCCTCAATCTTCATTTCCAATGTTTAAGGCTTGTGTGCAAGGCAAGTTGACCTTATTAAGTATCTTAGAGATGTTATGAGATGAGAAGAGGGACTCAAAAGAAAAGAAAAATACTAAGGGGATTCTATCCTAATGTTATCATGCAAAGATGGCCCTAAGGGGAGGTTTGAGAACAACCTAAGTCTAAAGAATAGAAAAGATGAGAGAAAGAAAGAGTGAGGGTGGAAATGGATAACTATCCACACCCTCAAATAACTTACCTCTGCCTCTGCATAAAAGGTTAGTACAAAATAGACATACGTAACAATAAGACAAATGAAACCCAAGCAAGTCAAAACCAAAGAGAAATGGTTACAAACCAAATGAAACTCATCCAAGTCAGAATGTGGATAACCTAAACATGTGCCTAAACATGCTATACAGATGTCACATGAGACGTGTTAACAGATATCCAAGCATCAAACATCAATAGAAGAAGAAGGAAGCATATAGGTGAAACATGTTCAAGTATGCAAGATGAAACATGAATGACATATGATATGAATGCAAAGCTCCAGGGTCAAAAACGTACATCAAATGAAGTGCAAAGGGATGATATGGCATGGCTTACACAAACCAAATATAAGTCATGAATAAGCATAGATGAGAAGAGGTGAGAAGATAAGTCAAAAGAGGCATGTAAATCAAGCATTGAACATATGCACAAAGTATGCAACAACCTCACACCTATGACCTATAATTGCAAACAAATGACCTATAATAATTCAAACATGATTTATGAAGTCAAAGAAATAATCCCAAATGATGGCACAAGTGCCTTCTCAACAAGTAATCAAACATGATCAAAGATGTGCATAAAAGAAGACCTCAAACAAAGAGCAATCAAACAATTAGCAAAACACCTTTAACAAATACCAAATTAATTCTCAAAACACCTCAACCAGGGGTAACATCATGTTAAAAACTCATGCAAGAATTCACAAGATAAGTCACTCAAACAATCATGTAAAGATCAAACAAGAAACATGACTCAATATGCAAAAGAAAGGGACTAGAATGCAATATGAAATGATTTTAAAAATAAGAGAAATTTTTTTTAATGAACTCCAATATGATGATGAAGCAATACAAAAAGAATGGACTCAAAATGTTTTATAGACTATGAGAAATAAATTCAACAAGTCACGGTATGCATATATGGAATAAATTCAAAAGAAAATAACCAAATAATTACTTCAGATACTAAAACTTAAATAAAATACTAAAATAAAATTTGGGAAAATTTTATAAAACTCTAAAAATGTTTCATGAATTTTCTGGTAATTTTTGGATGCAATTATCTATTTTTAAAAATTAAAAATGAAATAATGCAATTAAATAAAAACAAAAAGGAAAATAAAATGGGAGGTGCAAAAAGTAAACAATTTACGTTGAGAATGAAACATGGGCTTAAGTGGGGGTGCAAAGAGCAAGCCCAATCCAACAAAAAATCAGCGAAATAAAAATGGAATACATGCTACACAGTCAACTGATTGACTTGACACTAACCATTGGATTAATCAGACACTTCATATCAGTCACTAAAGTCAACAGGCAATCATGATGAGAGGCATAGATCCACACACCCACACTAACAACTATGCACACACACACACACACCAAATCATTCAGAAATTAAAAAAGGAACACGCGAACGGCACATGGCAACATTAATGCGTTGGCGTAATAATAACCATCAGATTCCATCAACGCACATAAACCAATCATCAAATCAAAACGTGGGGCTCAGATTAAGGGTACATAGTAGTTAGCATGGAATGGCACGCATGTAAACCATAAAATAAAAACAAAAATTTAAAAACGTGGAACGCTGTGGACCTTTAGATCAGAGCAATGGACGGTCATGATTTCGTCCCCTACCTTTGAACCCTAACTCACCGGAGATCAAACCCAGACGCTGGAGCCCTAGCTCCGGTCGTCCCTTCCGGCCACCTGCAACCCCAAAATCTCCCAGAAAACGCAAACGAATATACCTTTCAAATCATATTTTCACCAGGATCAATAATATCATATTATTTATCACAAAATATGCTTCAATAAGGAGAATCGAATGAAACAAAGTTGGATCCAAAACTTTCAAACTCACAACACAACCATATTACACGTCCAATCTCAAAACAAAACATATCAGAATCATCAGTGAGTGTCATAGATTATTATACGCATAAAAAAATTGAGTTTTAATAGCATGCAAAGTGTCACTAACCTGAGATCAAGCAATCCGTACCCTTGTTGTTAGCTTCAAATGATGGAAGCTTTGTGTTCTATGGATCCCCAGGACTCAGAATGTGAAAGAACTTTGTGAAAAACCCTAGTGGATTGAGAGATTCGAAGGAGAGAAGGATTAGGGTTGAAACATGGATTCTCCTCAAAATAACATGCCTCATCCTCCAACCAGTGCATGAGTAAGCTTAAATACATTAGGTTACTCCACTGATTAGCATTTAGGTCTTATTCATTCCTTAGTTAATGAGTTTTGGGTGATTTGGCAAATTTGCATTTTGAATCACACACCCCCCTCCATGCGTGTACACCCATGCATTCTATGATGGATCACTTATTTGTCAATTGCTAATCACACCTGAATTGGATTTGGGCCTTGAAACATCTTGATTCATGAGCTTTGATGCTTCTTACAATTTTGCATAATGTGAAATAAGTGATGAATTTGTCATGGAATCCCTTGGTTCAAAGGAAAAAAATGATCCTTATGGAATATACTTTGAGTTTAGAATGTTCCTTGAAGCAATGGGACCAATTATAGGTCACTATGTCCCAAAATGCAAAAGTTGTGAAAATGGAACCATGAGAAAACCCTAAAAACCACTTTGCCTTCTTTTGATCATAACTTGAGTTTCACAAATGATATAGAGACCATCTAGTACTTGTTGGAAAGGGGAGAAAAATATCTTCAACTTTAATGTTTGAGAAAAATTTATTTGAAGCTTCCTTGATGGTGAAAAGTCAAGTTGTATGTAGTGTAAAAACTTGCCAAAAATGGAAACTTTCAAATTATAGGTCATTTCCATATTTAGTAACTTTTGTACCAACCCTTGATTCTTGATAAATGGTATGAAACTTGACCTTGAAGACCATATGAGGATGTGAGACCCTGAACCTTGAATAGAACCTCAAAATCTCATAGTTGACTTCCCCTCTCACATTTGACTTTTCTCCAATTCTCCTTATTTGCAATCAATTGACCCATTGAACCTCTTGTGAACCAAATTGATGGGCCATTTTCCAATCCTAGATACTTAGGGACCCAAGGAATACCATGGAATCAAGTCTTTCCCAAAAAATCAGAAATAGACTGATTTTATAGCAAACCTTAATTTTAGTACCCTCAGTCTAGGAGGAAATAACACATCCTCAAAATCCAAATTCCTCTGAATATGATGTGTATCCTCTCCAAAAAAGATGAGATTTACCATTTGGTGATGATAAAAACCCAGGGAGCCTGCCCATTGGAGCAATAAACCCAAGAATCTCAAAACCCTAGTTTCTGCCCTGGGTAGGAGAGAGTGGTTCACTTGAGATCTCCTGCCAATTGTGAACTCTTGATGATGTGATAGACCAAATAAGATCTCTTGGCCCCCAAGGCCCCTTAGTGACTCAAATAATGGTGGCATCAATAACCATTTCTCCTCTTGATCTCTTGGACAATACAAGGGCTCTTACTTGACCCTTTGAAGGACACCTTCTCCTCCTGAACTGCCTCAGGCACCTTGACCCCATGCTAAGAACCAATGATATGCACACATGATAATGCAAAAATGAAATGAAACATAAGCCAGTTAGTACTAAAGTAAGGAGAGCAAATTTTGGGGTGTTACAATAGGCTGCTTCCACCTTGGGTTGCTTTTCTTTCCTGCCGTGATGGCATTAGTCTCTCCCTCTTTCTTCTTGTGGAAGTGGCTAGGAGCTTTCTTGGTACTGGTATTGGTATTGGTTGAACTACTTGAGGAACTGACTACCTTCCCACTCTTCAATCCAGCCTCCACTTTTACGCCAACTGCGACAATATCAGCGAAGTTAGCATTGATACTACTGATCATCCTCTCATAAAATTCTAGCTTTACTGTATCTACAAACCAATCAGCCAACTCTTTCACAGTCAAGGGAGGTTCAACTTGAGATTCCGTTTCTCTCCATCTTTGTGCATATTCTTTGAAAGATTCAGTATTGTTCTGGCTCATACTTAACAATTACCTGCGGTCAGGAGCTAAATCCATGTTGTACTTGTAGTGTTTCACAAAACTTAAATACCACTTAGCAGCAGCCCCTTTTAAACTGTCTTGAAAGCAGTGTATCATCAGTTTGTCATTACGTACATGTGCAGCCATTCTTCGATAGTACATGATCAGATGAGACCTGGGATATGTGGCACCTGAGTATAACTCAAAATTTGGCAGTTTAAATTTAGACAGAATCACTAATTCTGAAACCAAACACATGTCTCTAACATTAGTGCTAAATGTATTACTTCCCTCTATCGCTTTTATCTTTCTCTGCATTATCTCGACACTTTCTTTCAATTTTTCGTTCTAATCATTCCCCTCTTCTAACACGTCAATGTAATCATAAGGATGATGGTACTGAAAAACCGGGTGTACCTGTGTTTGTACTGCTGGCGGAGCAAAGGTGGGAACAGCCTGCGGAGTTTCATTAACTAGAGGGACTGCCTTCTGAGTAGACGGAGGAACCGTGGCACAGATAAATTCAAAGGGCATGCCCAAAGTGGGGTTCACGGTGGGGATAACAGGGGGTTCCACCATTGTAGTGATGATCTCGGAAACCACAGTGGCCTAGGTGTCCATTTTTGCCTTCATAACATTAATAGCCTCGAGGATCTGTCGTATCCCTCCTCGTATTTCATTCAATTCGTTGTTGACTCTGTCCATTTCTCCATATGCTTCTGACATCTTTAATCGAGCTTGGGCCCGAGTGTTGTAGTTGTGTCTGAGATTCAGTGTGACGATTCTAGAGAAAACGATGGTGACATAAGATAAGGACAAAGAGGAAGATGCATATGTTATGATATGATGCAAATGAGGATGTTGATGCAAATGCAACCTAAACTATCAAGCAACCAAAGAGATTTTGCAAATAATGTAGACAATGGAGTTTTCCACAAAACAAACTTCTTCATTAAGAAATCTGGCGATCATTACATTAGGAGCAGTGCATCTTCATACTCCGAGTACATAAGTGGGATTACACCCACGACAAAAGGGAAATTGCAACAACAACAACAACAGGAAATAACAACAGAACAAAAAAGGAAATAACAGCAACACCAAGGAAACTAAAAGTTGGACCCACTAGTTGAGGTCCCCTCTCCTTCATTGATCCTCTTCTTCAGTCCATCAATGCGCTCATTGATCCTCTCTTTCTCAAGAAACAAATCTGTTAAATCATCCATCATCTTCTGTCTGGTCTTAGGGGGTGAATCATGGTGAGGGAATGGTTTTCTCGTCACACGAGCTATGTCACGAGACCATTGTAGGTGAGCCTCGGTGATAGGGCATTCAACCATCCACAGTTGTTTGTTGATTTGGCGCCAGGCGCGCTCAAATCGTAGCTTCATCTCAAATCCTTCTTCTTCCTTAAAATACATCATCTGCATGTCATCATCATCTGGAATTTCCTCTTTCAGATGGCCCAACTGGCGGCAGGCTAGGACAGGGATGTAATTATACAACCGTTCCTTCCCATAAGGGGTACATTAGGGCAATCCTCACAGCTATGGATCACAATGATTCCTTCGTCAGTTGAATCATACCATTCAATGTCGGTATGCTTCAATTCCATCAGCTTTTTGGACCAGATTTTGCAGTCCTCAACCTCCCAAAAGGCTGGAGTCTTCAGCAAGTAGGACATAAACCATTTGTAGAAAAGGGCCACACAACAGACAATTTTCCCCTACCTCTTGTATACCTGGTCTGCACGGCATGGTAGACATCTGCTAGCAGTGTTGGAACTGGATTATTGAATATGAATATCTGGATGGCCTGAATATCCACAAATGTGCTTTGCATTTGGAAACAGAAATAAACCATAGATTAACAGAGTGAAATTTGATTCAAACAGTGTCTCATGCCCTCTGTTCTTGAAATAAAGAGCTTTTTCCAGCAAGAATTGGGCGGGTAGTCTGCGTCGTCCTCCTTTGATAGTCAGATTAGCCTGGATGTCAGACACTCTGATCCTTGTTATCCTGGCGATGTATCTAAGGGAAGGCATTCCCTCAATTCCAGAAAAGATAGGAGCTTCCCTGACCGGAATCCCTATCATAGCGGAGAATTCTTCCAAAGTTGGCACCAACTGGAATTTTGGGAACACGAAGCACCGATATACTGGATGATATAGTTGAACCAGAACTTCAAGAGGCCCTTCAGTCGCCAGGAGTCTCATCAAGGGAAGAATACACCCATATCTGTCAGCGAAGGCTGATTGGTCTTCAACCATGTCCCCCAGCCACAACAGTTGCTCCAGCTATGGGAGCTCAAAAAAGTAAGGCCAGACTCTTTTTCTTGCAACATCCATGTCTACAAAATCTGCAAATTAAAGTTAGTATCTTGATAGTTTAGCAAAAATGCGAGGTGCAATGCAAATTACATGCGTAATTCAAGGAAACTCAAACTCTATTTTGCAAACACTATTGGATAAGGAACACTTTGTAAAATTTAAAAGGGAATCTCATTTCATTAATGACGGTCTTTTTGGATTACAAAAGAGATGATTACATCTTCAAAAGCCAAAATAAAATTACAACAAAAAAAGAAACTAAGTCTTAGGACCTTCGGATCAGTCTTCTCCCATCAACCTCATCGTGAGCTTCTGGACCTCCTTCTGCAACCTTTTATTCTCAAGGACGACTTTGTCCACATATGGCTTCCATGGTCCTGATGGAGATGGAACACTAGCATTAGATGATGTGCCAGGAGAAAATAAATCCCCTTGCGCCTTTCTCTTCTTGGCGGAATCTTCTTTCTCTCTTTTATGGATCTTTTGGAGTTCACTTATCTCGTAGTCGAGGATCTGGTATTTGTTCTTCCATGTGTCTCTCTCTCGTTCTGCCTGAGCAAACTCAATCTTCAATTCGTCCACATTGCTGGCGAAAAATAGAACAGGGTCTCGAGGAGCTAATGGAATAGGCTCGTGACGGTCGTAGGGCATCTTCAGACTAACAACCCTTTCCTGTACCCAAAGAGTATAAGGCTCAGAAGCCAAACACTCAAGTTTTCCTAAAGCAGAAATTCCTTTCTTGTGGACATGACGCCAAGCATGCACAATTTTATCCTTGAGCACAGGATGCTTGTCTTCTTCAAAGAACAGTCCCTCCAAATAGATGTTACTTGGCTTGTCCTCCATAGAGTAACCATGTTGACGATGGGCCAAGGCTGGATTATAGCTCACGCACCCTTTTGTACCAAGAAGAGGTACATTAGAGAAACCCCCACAGTTATTGATCATGTCTCTGCCTTCGAGTGTCGGATTATACCACTCCAAATCAGTATTTATGAGGGACATAATCTTCTCTGACCATAGAAGCCCATCTTTGAGGTCCCAAAAGGAAGTTGAACGAGGTAAGTGAGAAATAAACCACTTATATAACAATGTAGCACAGCAGGTTACCAATCCTCCTCCATGCGAGTTCCTCAGATGTACTGAATGGTAAGCGTTAGCAAGCAGAGTTGGAACTGGATTTCCAAGGATGAAAATTTTGATTGCATTCATGTCGACGAAGTTTTCGATGTTGGGAAACAGAAATAAACCATAGATGAGTAGGGCAATAACAGCTTCAATGTCCCTCATGTTCTTCGTACTAGCATAATGATGAGCTTTCTCCATTAGAAACTTGGCAGGCAAACCGAAAATTCCTCCCTTAGTGACTAAGTTAGCTTTGACATCTGACAATTTGAGGTGAACGGCTTCTGTAATGTCTTTCTCTTTCGGTTTCCCTTCTAGACCCGAGTATGGAGGACTTGGAGTGATGGGAATACCAACCAAGATAGCATACTCCTCAAGAGTAGGCATCAACTGATAATCTGGGAAATTGAAGCAATGGTACAAAGGATCATAAAATTTTACAAAAGTGGGAAGCATCCCATCTACCATCTTTAACTTCATCAAGGAGAAGATCTTCCCATACTTGCCTCGGAACGTTGATGATTCATTGATTGTCTCACCCAGACTCTTCAGATTTTCCAACTTTGGACTAATGAAGGTGTATTTCTGCATTTTCTTTCTCCCAAAATCCATCCTATAGAGTTTGCAAAACAAAATTGAGTTCCTTGAATATGGCATGGAAATGATGTATGGATGAATGTATGCAACACAAAACACACATAGATAGATAGGCATATACACGCAACACAAAGAGCCTAGGGTCGGAGGTCACAAGGGTGGAGCCATGGTTTACCCTTCCCAAATAGGTATGTGTTAGGGGTTTATCAATTGCAGAACAGGGTTCTAAAAAGTGCCCAGAGTCGACAACCCATCTTTCGGATTTTATCGACTTCCCAATTACTTGGTAATCAATAAAATTCTCAAGAGAGTCTCGTCTGAGTGTAGTATCGCGTAGAAACCATTTAGGATTACTCCCTCATAGTCATCGTACTACATCCTAGAAGGCCAAGTGGGGTAAAAGGGTAACTAAAGGTCATCAGAATCACGGGCACCTAGGTCGAAGGTGGAAACGCATTCACGATTGCTCGTTTAACATATACCACCTCCAAGAGGGCCTCAATTGAGTGTGGAACTTCAAGTCAACTCCTTTGGGATTACTCCCTCGAAGTTTCCTTGACTATGTCCACGATCCTAATCAAATGTACTCCCAAGTCCGGGTTAGGACTTATCTCACCACTCAATAGTAGCACCCTGCCAAACAGAAGATCCAAGCAAAATTGATATACAGATATATACAGACATGTACAAGTATAACAAACAAACACAAATAACATAAACAAAACAAGGTGGGCTTAACCCTCAGATTAATCCCCAGTGAAGTCGTCATTTCTGTTGCGGTGAGAATCGGATAACAAGCTATTAATTAACTTGCATCACAAAACTTTGAAATTCACCACCGACTTTGATTTATCCAAAGGAAAGGTTCAAGATCGAGAAAACCTAAAGGGGGAGATCTAAGGTTCGGGGGTTGGTTATACTAAGGGAAGGTATTAGCACCCTTAATATCTATAGTACTCTACAGGAACCTCTTGTTTAGTTGGTGTTATGTTATTGCTTGCTAAGATATCTACTAAAGGTAAAGGTAAAGACCTATGGGTATGTACACTAAGTTTGCTCGCCAAGATGTCGCATCATGTGCCTAAGTATCTGACTAAAGAATTAGAGCAACTGTAGTTCACCTAACTATGGGTAGGGAACCATTGACTATGGCCAAAGTTCCAAGGGGAAATGAGTATGTGCTCATTTAGAGTTTAAGAAACTCTCTAAGTCTAAGTTGTAATGGGGGAAGTGAATACTCAAAGTGATGAGTCTCACATAGAGTCCAAGAACTCTAAATTGTTGTAAGTTAAGATTGATTGGTTATGAGGCCAAGGAGGAGTGGCTATGATTATGAGGTCAAAGCCTACCTATGACTATGAGGTCAAAGGTTTAAGAGATGGCTCTATGACTATGAGGTCAAGAGGGGATCCTATGACTATGTGGTCAAGGAGGATGGAAATACCTATGACTATGAGGTCAAGGGTTAATTATGAGATATCTATGACTTTGAGGTCAATAGAAAGCCTTTCCTTTGGAATCGGGGGAACGACAGTTTTATGAAACCAGAAGTTTACATGGATATTTACAGAAAAATGCAACATTAAATAGGAAGATATTAGGGTGAAACAAAGTGTGTAACATCATACAAGGTTAGAACCTATATGCATTAAGCAATAGCTAAGCAAGATGACATGATAAGAATCAAGAGCAACCAAGAAGTGCAATAAACCGTAAAAGGAACTTTAAACTTCCATCATGAATAAGTGCCTTAAAACTAAATATTTTCATCAATCTCTTTTTATATTCAAAAGGTTAATTCATTTAGGAACATTTGGCAAAAAAAATGAATGAAAAAGGATGAAAAATGATTAAGTTATGAATGTTTGAAGTTAGGGCATAAACCATAAGAAACAACATGTCATAAAAAATAAAGAAAGACGTCCCCATGGGTATTGAACCTAGGACCTTGCGCATACAGCCTAAACCTTACCCATTGAGCCAATGCGCGCGTGCTTAACCAATATGGACTGCATTTTAATATATGTAAAACAAAGCATATTTTAAAAGTCAAAAATAAAAGGACTTGGGAGAGGGGGATTCGAACCCCAGTCCTCAAGGTCAAATGCGCGTGTGTAAGTGTGTGCTTGCCACTGGGGTGGCTGTTACATCCAGTTATTATTATGATTCAATATTCATTTAAGTTCTCATACACGTAAAAAATGCAAGCTTGGCATTTGGATGATTCTTTTTGGTCCAAACCAACATTTAACTCTCAATCAAAGTAGGTTCAGAACAGGATCCTTGAATCATGCCAACGATCCTTCAAGTCACATAGAGATTCTTTAAATTAACCAAGTAATTAAATGAGTTATAATCACCATAGAATGCTCCTATATTTCATGAGTTATTCTCTGCTTGAAATTACAACAAAACCATACCAAACAAACATACCAACCATTTAGGCTATGAAGTCAACTTGAATCAATGTTCCTGTGATGGTGTGATTTCAAAGTGAAAGAATTGAATACATAGTGCAGAGGGAAGAATAGCATGGCATTAATGAAAGTTCATCCTAGCATCTCAAGTCAAAATCCTATTCAATTCAAACTGACAAAAACATCAAACATATCCAAGGACAAATACAAGACAGTCCAGATACAAGCATGCCAATTAAAATCCCTAATCCTTCATTAATCAACACAACAGATACAAGCAAATGATCTATAGCATTAAAACAGGCTGAGGATTAAGTGTATGAAGCAATAGAATTGATCATGGCATCAGTAGGTATGACATGGCCTAGCAGTAACAACAACCATAAATTCAACATTGACTAACAAGGGCAAACTGTGATCTATGTTCATGGAATGATGACATGTATCAAATTTTCTTGACATTAGCATTAACCCTCAGCAAAGCAGAAAAGTAATAACAGCTAGGTATTGGTGACATGTGAGAATAGGGTATCAACAAAACCAAAGTGGTTAGTATGTAGATAGGCAACATGTCAATTAGGGCAGTTTTTGTACATATCACAAAGCCATAACCTCAAAGGATTCTCAATGGTACATATTAATCTTAGCATACCAAACTATCTTGATTTTGAATGACAAACAACATATCATAAAACATTGTGAGTATCAAACAGGTCAGCAGACATAAGCTTCAATGGATTCAGCAGTAGTTGGTACATACATAGTAAATACAACATATAGCAGTGGTTCTCACAATTTTGCTGCATACCAAAGCAGGATATTTGTGCACACAAATCATCAACACTTCCTAACTCAGACACACATAAAAAGGACCTTCTGAAAGGCTGCATTCATGTCTTGAACAATAGGTATAGCTTGATGGTTACAGACATGGATCATACATTAGTCATAAGTGCACACCAATCATATTAGCTCAACAATCAAATAGTATGGCATGATAGTTCTTGACTTTAGCAATGAGAAAGTTCTCAAACACACAAACATACACAACACACATATTAACAAAATTCAAGTCAAATTGGCACACATGCCCTGAATACAAGGTCTGGCCTGATGGACATAGCACAGAATAAGGTAAACACAACACAAGCAATAATTCAAGAGGTTCCACATCAGTTGGAAATGAGCAGGCATAAACAATCCAAAAGGCATATTGCAAATGATAGGCAATGCATAACTTGCACACATGCTAGATAAATCATATGAAAAGGATATCATACAATATTTTGCAAAACCAACTTAACAAAGCAGACTGTAATGGACATGTAAGCCTTGAGAATAAAACCAATGACATGATGGTATCAGACAAATGCATTGTGGCATGACACTGAGCAGAGATGCATCATATTGAAGTTTAGGCAAGCACATAGGTAAAGCCATTTAACAAAGTAAAGTCATACATATCCTGAGTCATATATGTTATTAATCAACAATCAATGATGACATCAACTGAACATGGCATAGCCATTGTGTGCACAATGTGAAAAGAAATGTATGAGTGTGTCAATATATCAAAGTGAGTTCACAAACAATGTTTAGTTTAGGGACAACATTACCAGGCTGCAAACAAGTTAGCATTAAAAGTCAAAACCAGTTACATGACTTTAACAAGTCAACAAATCAGACATATCAGTTTTAGACACCTCAACCACCTTGACTCAAAACTAAGGTCATGACATGGTGGCTCTCAGCTTGGATCACAAAGAGATAAACATACACATATGGACCAGGTTCAAGGCAGGTTGGTACACACATTATGAGCATAAAGTGTATCAAGCATATTCACAACTTGGAAACATGTCAAATGACAATTCAAGGTTAGTATACATATCCTGAACACAAAGCTTAACACGAAGAACAAAAGCATGATATCCCAAACAAGACCTTCAAGAAATTATCAGTTTCATCAAAATAGTTTTAGCATGCACAAAGTGAAGTGTCATGATATAACAAGTCATGAAGTATTGAGAGGCACATGATTAAGTAGGAACAAAAACTTAATGCAAATGGACAATGATCAAAACTTCATCCTCCAATATCCATTTTAGTTATGAGCATGGCATAGCAATTGTGTGCACAATGAGGTGTGAACAGAAATATGTGAATGTGTCAATATCATAATGAGTCCACAAACAATGTTCAGTTTAGAGACAACACCAGCAATTACATACACAAGCAGTTAGTTATCACCAAATGGCATCATGTTACTTCTTACATAAGCCAGTATGAAAGATCTATTCTTAGACCAAATAATTTGTTTTATGAAACTCACACATATGACTTGAACAACCAAGTAACAATGATTCAACCTAAATGTAAAGCAAATGGCATATTGAAAATATTCACACAAGCTTGAAATCATAGCAGAGGTTTTAACATAAAAAAAAGTAAACCAATCATATCAGGAAGTTAAAACAGCAATTTAAAACTACAAATCAAACGAGTTGCACATTTCAAAAAGTTAATAGTTCAAAATATCAACCTTAAGCATCAAAGAAACAACTTAGTTCAAAATACAAGATCATGGCATGCCAAAGTTGTATACATATCAGAACATGGACAAACTTTATGAACCAATACAAATGAGCATACCAAAACAAACAGGTGCAAGTGTTCAAATTAGCAAGAATGAATTATATTTGAGAACATTGTCATAACAGCATCCAAACATACCTGTAAAAGTTGTGAGCCTGTTTGTTTCACTTTCATCCAAGCATTAGCAAGTTTAACAATGACTAATAAATTAGTCACACATGCTCATAAGGCATAGTAATAACAACAAAGGATATAACATCTTACTCCATATTAGCAGAATAACCAACTATGATTAATAGCTAGGACAGAAAACTCACACACATGTTTTATGCACACTGAGGTAAGAAACACACAAGATAGGCACTATAGTAGCAAGCATGACAGTTATGAGTGATGAGTAAGCATGCAGAAAAAGGAAAAAAGAGATGTTACCAAGTGGAATATGTCCACTGCAACTTCTGCTAGACAAAAGTTCCTCTCTTGTTGAAGCAACACCAACTTCCAATGCCAAGCCTCCTCCTCTTCCTCTCTTTGCAAAACTTGAAACTCATATTGTATTTAGAGTGTTTGGTGAAAGGTGTTGGTGAGAAATACAAGCATTATGGACTGCTATTTATGGGGAAAGTAAGAGAGCTCAAGGTATGGCTAACTTGCAAAAATTGCCAACAATTCCCTTCCCATTTCGTGTGAGATATTCAAATTGCAGAGCCAAATCTTCTAAAATCTCTGAACATCTGAGCAAGGACTGTTGTGAACTGATTGGTCCAATGCTCAATGAATAAACAAGTGTTTTCTACTTTTGGAAAGTTTCTCTCTCCCTCCCACTTGCATGAACAAGTCATAAACCATTATTTTAATGCCAATCTAAATGAATTTCGTGGAAAGGCTTGTTTTAATGTTAAATGGATCATTAACACTTATAAATTATGAAAATTGGTGATTAGGGAAGTGTTTGAGTCAAAACTCAAAAGTTGGTTTCTTGCATTTTGAGGGATGAAACCCTCAACGTTGGCTCTTCGAAACTCCCAGCTCCCTTGATGGATGGAGGAGTTCTAGTACTCTTTGGAAAGCTCTCAATGCCCTCTACAACTTTCATGTCCAACGATTTTTGAATTGAGACCTAGAACTTTGTGAAAAACTGGGTTGAAGTTGGTTGTTGATTAAGGCAAAAAATGCTGAAATTTCACAGTCTTGGGTCAGTTTGGCTTGTAAGCTTCATAACTCAAAAACCATGCATTTTTAGGAGAAAAGTCATAGTTAAAACTTTGAAGATCTTGGAAAGAGCTCCCACTTGGGATTTGAGTCACCCCATTTGGATGTGTGGTTTGGAAGTTATGACCATTTCAAGTTAGCACAAGAGAGGGAAATTTCACATATGAAAAGTTTCATGATCAAAAACTTTCTTCCTTTGCCAGAAACTCCTTGAAACTTGATCTTGAAACTTTGAATCATCAATAAGACATGTTATGATGAGTTGAGGCATTGGAGGTTTCATTTGGTTCAAAATCCCAAAGATCAGGGTTTCAGACAAAACCCTAATTTTGACCTTGAATGCACTGGGACAAACCTTGGTGATCTTGCTTCTTTATTCACATCTAAAGCTCATAGAAGACCTTTAGGGATGTCTTTTATCATATGGAGTCGATTCCTAAGGCTTGAGAACAACTCTTGATCAAAATCAAAGGCAATGATCCACTTGTCTTAACAGAAACCCTAATTTGGAAACATGGTGAAACTGTGGCTCAAACTACTCATGATGAAAGTCAAATGATTTTGAATTCTTGTTGAGTGAGACCTCTTGGTGTAGCGAGCGATTTTGGACGTAGTTCTTAAGCACTATCGCTCTGGGGTACTACAGGTCGATTCATTTTTTATCCTATTGAAGCTGATGAAGGAAGGGAAATAGATGTCTCCAACTAACCTTGCTTGCAAACTGAGGTTAAACAGTCAAAACTATTGGTTTACAGATGTGGTTCGTGTTCACGGGCCTCTCTCTGTTTATTTTGTTCAGAACGAAGTACCGGGACTGTTCATGGGGAATTTGTTGGGATATTGTGCTAGACTGGCTGGAGGTAGGGGACTTTTTTTTTTTGATTAGTATGCTCGCTAAGATTCTTTTGCAATCTTATGCCTACGTATTCCCGGGATAGGGAAATCAGAGCGATCGTAGTTCCTCCTATTCTATGGGAGGAAATGGTGTTTTGGTGTCTTGTTCAAAGCCTAATACTTGAAGCTAAAGGTGGTTTATATCTTGTTCAAAGCCCAAGATGTGAAGCTAAAAGGTCTATTTGTATCTTGTTCGAAGCCCAAGATGTGAAGCTAAAAGGGTGTTGACCTTAGAGAGAATTTGTCATCTCTAAAAGGGTCTGTTTGTCACAATTTTTGGGTGACTAATTATAAAGGAGAATTACTTTAACTGGGATATGCGAATCCGGCAATGCCATAATTTTCTTTATAGGGGATTTTCAATCTGAAGGAGAAGACTTTAACTCAGTTTAGAGCAATGCCATCTTTCCTTAGGAATTTATCATGCTAAAAGAGGGACAGTGGCGTGGATGTAAATAATCCAGAGGCCTGCCGCTTACAGAATTAGACGAGGGAAAAGAAGTTGTTTAAGTTTATATACTGTGAGCAAGGCACAAATTTTGATGCTAAAAGGTTGATTGCCTCAACCGGGGTTTTCCTTATACGAAGCCTAAGAGGAGGCTATTGACCCAACAAGAGGATGCTTTTGTGTCTCGTACGAAGCACGAGATAGAGGCTAAAAGGGTTGACTCATAAAGAGAGTGTTTTTATATGTGTCTTGTGCGAAGCCCAAAACGGAGGCTAAAAGGGTTTGACTCAACAAAAGAGTCTTTTATACTCGCCGAGAGAGTGATTTTGTATCTCGTACGAAGCCCGAGATGGAGGCTGCAAAGGTTTGGTCTCCTGGGGAGAATCATTGTACTAAGTCCAAAATGAGGCTAGGGTTACTGTTTCAGTTGAATGACAGATCCAGTATGTTGGTTAAAAGAGAAAATCAGTTCTTATATGGGTAATGTTGTACTCATGGATTTGATCTGAGGATCGGGATTATTTCCTGTTCTTTAAGGAAACGGGGAATCCGAAGGGTATTGAGACTGCCCAAGTCTACGGGTGTTTTTTCCTATTTTTGAAAGGAACTTGAGAATGTCTTCGAGACTCAAGGAGATTAGACTGTCCAAGTCTAGAGTTTTATCTTTTATACTATGCTTAAGAGAGATCACGAGACATTATGTTCACCGTAGGAAGATCTAGACTCTTTGAAAGACTGTTCTATTAAGATGACTAATTTCTGTTCCTATACCTGTAAGAGGTCGTCGGGACAATTTGTACGAAGCCCAAGAGGAGGCGAGAAAAACTTTTAAGAATCCGAAGGGACAATTTGTACGAAGCCCAAGAGGAGGCTATCTTCCCGGAAGAAGAATCTTTATACGAAGCCTAAGAGGAGGCTGTGAAAACTTCTAAGAAGCCGACGAGTCCTTGTACAATGCCAAAGAGGAGGCGGGGATGCTTTTAGGAAGCCTGTGGGTCCTTGCACTAAGCCCAAGAGGAGGCTGATGAACAGTTCCAGAAGGGGTTTCACTTGGAACATTGGCCTTCTGTATATGAACTATTCAAGGGGGAGATTTCATATATCTAGTTATCTAAAATTGTTGTAAAAGAAAATTTTCATGGTTTAGGTTATGTTGAAATATCCGGGAGAATGTCAGATGTAAGGAGACGAGGTTTTGTCTAGTTTTAGACGTAGTTGCCGGGGAAACTCTAAATATCTATACTAGTATTACACAGTCGATATGAGTTTATGAAAGAAGACTTACAGTGAAACAACCCCACAATCAGTTATATACATATGAAAACGGTAAATGAAAGCGGGTAAACACTTACTCGGTTGTAGAGCTTCAATGCTATTTGGTTAGTTTGTTCAACAAAGAAAGCTTTGATAACAATATTATATTCCAAATCAACAGAGAAAGTGCTTTTGAAAGGAAAATTGGGACTTACAGCTCAAGGAGAGGCCCAGGGTTTAATCAGTGATCGCACTGTCGTTTTGTACAGGGACTTATACAAGTGACTGAAGCCCAAGAAAGTGACTGAGGCCCAAGAAAGGTTTTCTGTACAAAGGGGATGGGTCCTACACACTCTCAAGAGGCCCAAAATGATTGAAAGAAAAAGAATGGGGCTTATAACACGAGGGTAGGCCCAGATGTTTTTTTTTAAACTGGCGATCGCGCCGAGCTTTTCTTTTAACGCAGAGGGACTTATACAATATCTGAGGCCCAAAATTGTTTTGGTTAAAAGGGGATTGGGTCTTACACTCTATTAGAGGCCCAAATTGATTTGTAATGGGTCTTATAGCTCGAGGTGAGGCCCAGATGGTTTGTTTTAAACGGGCGATGATCGCGCCGAACTTTTGAAATACAACGGGACTTATACAACAATTGAGCCCCAAAATAGGTTTGTATTTACAAAGGATTGGGTCTTACACTCTATTAGAGGCCCAAAGTGTTTTTTAAAAGGTTTGATGAGGGTTGAATTAATCAAAACCCTAATTTGTTTTCAAAATGTATTTTAATTGAATAAAAAATTCAATTAAAATGATCAAAATTGTTTAATATGGGGAAAACAAATTGTGATCTTCGATTAATGTTTCAAAAATCATGTTTTGACCTACAAAATGATTAGAAATCATTAAAATTTGCAAAATCAAGAAGGAAAAAATATTTTAAATGTCAAAAACAATTAAAATATTAATTCTTGGCAAAAATATCAATTTTATGAAATAAATAATACTTTTGGGATTTTTTGGTAAAATAAAATATTTTAACATTTTTGTGAATTATTAAAAAAAGAATCAACTCAAAATCATTAAAACTCAGAGAGAAATTAATTTTTGAATCAATTAAATAAAATCACAAAATTCAAATATTCAAATGTTCAAAAATGGCGCCAAGAACATGGCAAGAACACGCGCCACCCTCTGTTTTTGCAGATTTATGTTTTCTATCCAATCTCACTGAATACTTGATTATATCATGCAATCTACATATCAATCTACTCGTTTCAACCTCACGATCATGTCTATGGTCTTTAATTTCATTTATTTTAAGCATGGAATAAGAAATCAAAGAGAAACCTCAAGAACCCTAAATTCTGCATGAAGGTTCAAAAATTCCACACACGATTCAAACAATGCAATTGATTCAGGGAAAACACTCTATGCATGATTATGAACATATGGCCAAATTATTGTGCAGCAAAAATTGCATGAATCATAGAGTTAGAAGAGCTCATGCTCACCTCTTGCAGCTGGTGATCGTGTTTTGTGTTAGAGGTGTTACAACTAGGTTCCAATGATCTGGATAGCTTCCCTAGGTGCCATGGAGTGTGTCTAGATGCTTGGAATGATTTGAAATGATCTGGAACTTGAGATGGTACCTCAACTGCAAATCTGTCAAAGGCTTGAGCAATTGACTGGTGATTTTGTGATTTTGATGTTCCAGATGTTATGTGAGTGTTTGGATCAGTTCTATATGATGTTTATGACGTGTATGTGTGATTGGTTTGATTGGATTTGCTCTCAAACTCAAAACCCGATGGTGACTTGCCTTAGAAGGCAAAATTGGAAGTGAGAAGGTGATTTTGAGGAAAGCATCTATTTGATGGCTTTGGTGTACTCAAACTGAGCACAAATGAGATCTATTTATAGTAGAGCAAGTTTGTTTTGCAAGCAATAGTGAATGGTAACTGCTGCAGAGGTTTGGCCAATGGTTGTACTTTGGAATCTCAAGTCTCCTCTAGCCATTGACTAGAGGTTAGAGCACAGAGCTGTGGTTCCCTAGTTGTTGGATCATTCTTGACTGAATTCAGTTGCAATTATGTCAGTCCATGCCACCTTGGTGCATCCATTAAATGCTCCAATCCAAAATTGGAGTCTTGTTCCTCTTTTAGGGATTTCTAGGTTTGGCATGCTACTTCTTGTTCCAAAGACTTTGGAGGGTTGATCAGTGTTTGTCCCCTTTAGATTTGATCCTCAGATGTGTCCAAAGTGATGACAAGGCTTGGAATTATCTGATTTTGCCAAATCGAGCAAAAGTGCAAAATTCTGCCTAACCTTGGCAGTTTTCAGCAAGGCATATTGCCATTGTCATATCTCATGGCTCAAGTGGAATTTGATGGAGTTCTTGGCCATTTTGGAAAGCCCTCATATGATACAATAATTGTTTGATCATAATTAGTTTTGATAATTTTTGGATCCAAGTGAAAAATGCCCATACATTTGGAAAAAAGTGAAGGCAGATTTTAACTTAGTGAAAATTTCACTAAGTGTTAGAAAAAGTGGCATTTCATGTTTTCAGCCACTTTGATCATTCCATAACTCAAAATCCATAATGAATTGGAATGAGGTGTAGTTGAAGCTTTTGTATAGGGCCATGAGGGCTACAAATCCAGCTTTGGATGGGAAAAAATGGCCTTGTGGTTTTGGAGTTATGATCCTCCAAAGTTGGTACCCTAGCCACTTTCTTCCATAACTTAGAAAATTTCTAAGTTTTTATGGTTACCCCTTTTACAAGTTATCCCACTTTTCTTGATTTTCCTTGATGAATGATGATTTAAATCACACATTAACATCAATTTAGGGTTAAAAAACCATAATTGTGAAAAATCTCAAAAAGTTAAAGTTTGACTTTTGTGCACAGTTGACTTTTTGTCAGATGAACTCCAAACTGTGTGATCCTCTATGAAATCAAGTCCTTGACCTAAATCAAACTTGATGGATTGATTTCATAGGTGTCATAGCGTGTATTGGATCATGTCCTAGGGTTTGGGAGCATGTCCTGCTCAAAAGTCAAAGATACAGTTGATTTTTCCCGCGAAACCATAATTATGGTTCTGATGAAATTGAAACTTGTTGCTCAAGATTCTTGGATTAATCCATTGTTGTAAATGGATCAATGTGGTGTGTTAGAGACCCTAAAATCCTCCTTTGAGGTCTTGGCTCATGTTTTGTCCCAAAAGTCAACTTAGGGGTGAATTAGGTCAAGAAACCCTAATTCCTGATTTTTGGTGAATGCATCCCCTGAGGCTAAATTGACTTGATGATTAGGTTTATGATGTCCCTTAGAGCATCATAGGTTATGCTTTGAAGCATTGGCTCATGCCCAGAGGAAAAATTCCATTTGGAGGCCCTGGTCGACCAAACCCTAATTTGGTGACATCGGCGATCTTAAGGCTTGATCCACCTAGAAGGGGGAAGCCTTGTGCTTAATCCTTGAAGTGGGAGTCCTCTTGATTCTTTGTGGATGTTTGAGAGGCTAGACAAGTTAAAGATCATGTCATTTCTTGATTGACCCTTTGTCTAAGAGTTCAGAGAGGGCTTGAAACCCTAATCTTTGATAGTAGTGAATGCTCACCCATCTTTGGGGAGACTGATGAGGTATGATGGTTTACCCATATTATGATGATGTTTTGCCCAATGATGGGTAATCTTAGTGGTCAAAATTTAGGGTGTGACAGATGCCCCTATTTAATCTTCTTGGGCCCGAAGGTGTGAATGACAAAGGTATTCGGGCATTTGGGGTGCAAGAGGATTAAATATCGGAATACCCAAAATTTTGATGGTGGTTATGAATGGCAGTTTGCTCATCCATCTTCTTTTGCTAAGCAATGATGCTTAGAAAAGGTAAACTTCCCCTCGATCCTGGTCTTCAGCCAAGGAACTGGTCCCAGTTTTCTGATTTAAACCTCCCCTCGATCCTGGTTTCCTACCAAGGAACTGGTCTAAGTTTCTTTTGTAAACTTCCCCTCGATCCTGGTTTCCTACCAAGGAACTGGTCTTGGTTTCTTTTGTCAATAAACTTTATTGACAAGGGATGCTATTTGTAGCGGTTCTCCACAAACTTCTCGCCGAATTTTCCTGGGAAGATGCCATTTGATGGAAAAAGTTTTGATTGTAGAGAGGCATAAACTTCTCTGTTTGAGACGCTGTTTGTCGACTCTACTGTGGAAAACAAGTCTTCTTGAGAGACTGATTTTGTTTGGGGATATTACATCCTACTTTTCTCGAGATCTTCTTAAAGAAATGCCATACGATGTACCCCAATTTTGAGGTGCTGATGACTTTGTTGACATTGACATTCTGGAGAGAAGGACCAATGTGTTGCTGAAAGTCTTTAGTTGTCAGGCTTTCTCTAGGGATTTTCCTTAATCCGGGAAAGCGAAGATATCATCTTCCATGGTGAAGAGTGATGCTGGCTGAGGGTTCTCTGGTTTTTTCAGAGGTTCAAGTTATCAAAGTGATCAAGGGCCGACTTCATCCCAGAAATAAACTAGAGGAGAGAGGTAGTTCAGATGCAACACTTCTTGACGAGGAAAGAACTGACAACTCAATTGAGAGGACTGTTATCACTAGGGGATAAGACCGACCAGAGTGATAGTGATGCAACATGAATATGAACGCAAATCAATAATGCATGATGTATGTATGTTTATGCTGACAAAACTGACGTGACATACAGACTGATAGATGAACATAAATGGATACTTGGGCACTGCTGGGGACGGAGAGGTACCACTGGTTCATGATAGCAATTCCACCTTGCTTAGGAGAGATAGTGCATGCGGGGAAAATCGTTGGTCGGGCTTAGGAGATATGAACTCTGCCAAGGGTGTCAGATGAAACAATGGTCTCTGACACAGCTAATCCTTCATTCAGGTGCACTAGTTTAGAAGGAGTACTTTGATTGTGCACTTTGAAGCTAAACCGCATTTGGGAGAAGCCATCGATATTCTTTCGATGTTCAACAGTCAAAAGATATTGCCATCTTTATTTTAAGCGGAAAAATTTTACAAGTAAATTCATTTTTTTGTTTTATTTCAAGAATCATTGATCATGTTAAAATGTCGTCCTGTAAAGCTAAAACAAATAAGAATTGCAAACAAAAGCACAAGGGCTCAAATTGTATTGATAGGATGGAAATCAGCCAAACGCGTGAGTCCATAGAGTATTTACAAAATTAGAAAATGGTAATTTACAGGGAAAAGGGCTATGTTGAAACATAACGACCACTATCCTTCTACTAACTTTGAATTCTGGGCATCCTGAGCTTTCGTCGAAGATGACCTTGACTGGAGTTTTCTGATGGATGGTGTAACTGCTGCCGAGGGACTTGCCCCTTTGTCGAACATAGTTACTTTCCGTTATCCCTAATTTTTTCCTGGATTGTACTGTGATGTTTCCAATCCACCGGGATGATTTTTTATCATGTCTCTAATTTTTGCCTGGACCGTCCTTTCGGGTTTTCAATCCACCGAGACGTTTTTTTTATTTATTTAGGTGAAGTATTTCTTGACTACATTAACATTCATGGGGTAGGAAAATTCCTCTCCGTCCATGGTTGCGAGTCTCAAGGCGCAGCCTGAGAAAGCTTTCTTGACCACATAGGGGCCATCATAATTCGAAGTCCACTTGCCCCGAGAATCAGTGAGAAATGGCTATATCTTCTTGAGCACAAGGTCTCCTTTCCTGAACACGCGAGGTCGGACCTTTTTGTCGAACGCCTTCTTCATTCTTTGTTGATACAGCTGACCATGGAATATTGCTGTGATTTGCTTTTCTTCGATCAGATTCAGTTCATCGTGCCGACATTGACACCATTCAGCTTCTGTAAGCTTAACTTCCATCAATACCCGGATTGATGGGATCTCTACTTCTATGGGGAGTACTGCCTCCATGTTGTATACTAGAGAGAAAGGGGTTGCCCCTGTTGAAGTGCCGACAGATGTGCGATAACCGTGAAGAGCAAAGGGTAGCATCTCATGCCAGTCTTTGTAGGTTGTAACCATCTTCTGAACAATCCTCTTGATGTTCTTGTTAGCCACTTCTGCCACTCCATTCATCTTGGGTCGGTAGGGAGATGAGTTATGGTGTTCGATCTTGAACTCTGAGCACAACTCTTTCATCATCTTATTGTTCAAGTTAGATCCATTATCAGTAGTAATCTGGCTCGGAACACCATACGGCAGATGATATTGTTTTTGATAAATCGGACTACCACTTGTCGGGTTACATTAGCGTATGACGCTACTTTGACCTACTTGGTGAAGTAATCAATGGCTACCAGGATGAACCGATGTCCATTCGAAGCTTTGGGTTCAATCATGCCAATCATGTCGATTCCCCATATAGAAAAAGGCCATGGGGAAGAGAGAAATTTGAGATGCGTTGGCGGTACATGGATTTTGTCTGAGTATATCTGACACTTGTGACATCTCCTCATGTACTTGTAGTAATCATATTCCATTGTCAACCAATAGTACCCTGCTCTTAGAATTTTTCTCGCCATTGTATGTCCGTTGGCATGAGTGCCAAAGGACCCTTCGTGAATTTCTTTTATCAGCATGTTTACTTCTGGTCTATCTACGCATCGGAGCAAGACCATGTCAAAGTTCCTCTTATAGAGTGCATCACCGCTCAGGAAGAAACTACCTGCTAGCCTTCTAAGGGTTTTTCTATCTTTCTTGGATGCCCCAGGTGGGTACTCTTGTTTCTGAAGGAAGCATTTGATATCGTGATACCAAGGTTTGTCGTCTATGACTGCTTCGATTGTGAAGATGTAAGCGGGCCTTTCAAGGTGCATTATGTCAATCTTAGGTAGGTCGTTCCATTGACCTACACTAATCATGGAAGAAAGAGTGGCTAAGGCATCAGCCATGTGATTCTCATCACGAGGGATGTGATGAAACTCGACTCTGTTGAAGAACGGTAGCAACCTTCTTGCATAGTCTTTGTAAGGAATCAGTCCTGATTGGTATGTGTTCCAATCTCCTTTAATCTGATTGACGACCAAAGCTGAGTCACCATATACATCCAAGTTCTTGATCCTTAAGTCGATCGCTTCCTCTAGACCCATGATACAAGCTTCGTATTCGGCCTCATTGTTTGTGCACTTGAACGTAAGTCTAGCGGTGAAAGGAATATGGGTACCCTGAGGGGTAATGAAGGAGGTATTCTCCATGTCTTCCGGCGCCATTTTGACCTGATTATAGCCCGAGAATCCATCCATAAAGGAGAAGACTTTGAACTTTGCTGTACTGTCTACCAGCATGTCAATGTGTGGTAAGGGAAAGTCGTCCTTTGGACTTGCCTTATTTAGATCTCTGTAATCAACACACATTCTGACCTTTCCGTCCTTTTTCAGAACTGGTACTATGTTGGCTAACCATTGAGGATATTCTGATGTGGCGAGGAAACTCGCGTCAATCTGTTTCTGTACCTCCTCTTTGATTTTGACACCCATGTCTGGATGAGTCTGTCTCAACCTTTATTTTACCGGCGGACATTCCGATCTTAATGGTAGATGGTGTTCCACGATGCTGGTATCCAACCCTGGCATATCCTGATAGGACCAAGCGAATACATCGGGAAACTCTTTGAGAAATTTCGTAAAACTTTCTTTGACAGTTGGACTGAGCAGTGCCCCAATCTTGACTTTTTTTCTCTCTTCTTTCGATCCTAAGTTGATTGTTTCCAGCAACTCTTTGTGAGTCAATGGACCTTTCCTCTTGTCTGAGTAGTCGGGAGATTTCCTCTGGAATTTCTTCGTCATTTCCTTCTTCAGCCTCAAATACCGGGAACTCAAAGTTGGGAGAAGGCATCGGATTGTATGTTTCAACGGGGTTTAAAATAAGCAATCTGCATGACGTGATGATTTGTGTTTAGAAGAGGTAGAGAAAATTCAAGTGTGTGAAGTGTATTTCTTTTACTGCTTGTTTTTATTATTGAGTTGTTTTTTAGGATTACCATTTTCTGAAAAACGAAAAGAGAAAACAGCAATTAATGCAGAAATTATAGAACGGCGTTATTTTATTAATGAACAAGTCGATTCTTGAAACTACAGCCCTATGAAACAAAACTTTGTCGCTTTGGGTGAAGCGAAGAGGGAAATTTACAGAAAGTGAGCCCTATCAAAACATCCGTTTCACCTGGGCAAGGTGAAAGGCTAAAGTACAGATAACAATTACTTAGACTTATGAACAATCTTCGGAACATCGACAACGACCCATTGGCGGCGAACTTCTCGGTGAATCACAAAGTCTGGTACCTTCCTTGATTTGTCTTCAGAAATGACGATGATTTCTGGCGGTGCAGGATCATTGGAATCTGTCTCCCTGACAGAGTTGTCGTAGGAGGACTCCTCAGTTGTATTTCGCGTAGTATTTGTACTCTCAGCTGTATCTCCCTGTCCAGTTGGCTGGATATCTTCGAGCCTGATATGAGAGCTTTCAGGAGCGGTGTACTTGACAATGAAGTCAAATTTTCCCCTTGGTTGTCCCAGGGTGTCCCACACTTCTTTGGAACTAGAGGAGTCATTTCTCTCGATGACGTTAACCTCGGGAAAAGCATAGTTGATGAGTTCTAGTCCGACAAGCTTTGCCAATTCATCATCGTACTGGATAAGTTCGGAATGACCTGAGTGTCGATCCCATGACATGGCGGGGACACAGGTATTCTGTTCAATGATGCTCAGCTGATTTTCATTGTTCGGCTGATTTTCTTGCCCCAAGTCTCTGGGATACGGCTGCCAGATAGGCAGGCCATCCATTGGGCCGTAATAGTCATGGTCAAAGTTGTATTTCATCGGAGTGTCTTCCTCTAATGAATTTGGCAGAGCACAACATCCTTCAGGATCATAATCTCCGTATATCATTTTGACATCTGACCTCGGTGTAAATCTCAGACTCTGTGCGGGATAGCAAAAGGGAGTCTGTGTTTCGCCCTGAGACGTATAACCGTCCTCGTTGAGATAGGACTTCCATTATTCCTCCGTATCGGAGGAATAATCTTTATTGATGGTATGCACGTCTTGAGTCACTGGTTGAAGGAAACCTCCATTGTGGAAGAAGTTCTGAATGGGACAAAAACTTTTATTGTTCGCAGCCGTCTGAGTACAGGTTAAGGAAAAGCCAAGACCTTTCTTTTTCTCATTTTCAGTAGGAATGACAAGCTGTCCCCATCCTATTGTATTGGTATTCTCGACCGCTTTGATAGCATCTTTGTATGAGGAAATCGAGGTTCCTTTCTATGATTGATTGTCATTGCTCACCGTAAGCGCTTGGAACTGAGTCCCAACAACCTCCTCGGGTTCTACACAAGTAGATGATGATAAGTTACTTACGAGCAAGGCCTGTTCTCCACAGACTGTGACGAGTTGGCCGTTCTGGACGAACTTTAGCTTTTGGTGGAGGGTCGAAGTGACTGCCCCAGCCTGATGTATCCAAGGTCTTCCTAATAAACAACTGTATGTTGCCCGGATGTCCATGACCTGGAAAGTGACTTGGAAAGTGTGAGGACCGATAGTTATGGAAAGGTCGGCTTCGCCGATAACCGTTTTTCTAGATCCGTCAAATGCTTTGACGACGACCTCGCTGGTTCTCATCGGAGGTCCTTTGAATGATAATTGCATCAAAGTGGATTTTGGCATAGCATTCATGGTTGACCCTGTGTCTACCAGTACGCTGGCTAAAGCATCGTCCTGGCAGTTGACCGTAATGTTGAGCGCCATGTTATGACGGCGACCTTCTTGTGGTAATTCCTCATCACTAAATCCCAAGTTATTGCAAGAAGTGATGTTAGAGACAATGCTATTGAACTGTCTGATTGTTACATCCTGTTCTACAAAGGCTTGCTCCAAGACTTTCTGTAGAGCCTCCATGTGCGCTTCTGAACTAAGTAACAGTGATAATACAGAGATCTTTAAAGGAGTTTGTAACAGCTGATCAAAAATGTTGTATTCACTCCTTTGGATGAGCTTCAGTATCTCATCATTGATTTTAGAAAGGTCGGGATTACTGACCTGACCGACTGGTGGATTGGGAACTTCTGTCTGAGGTTCCTTTTCTTTGCTGGGTTCTCCAACTCCTCTGTTGAAGATTCTACCACTCCGTGTTACTCGACCGATGTCTACAATATTCACGACGGAGGGTAACAGAATTTCCTTTCCATTCATAATTGTTGTTGCACCGTATTTGTAAGAGATAGCCTTAGTTGATTTATACGGTAGTGGTCCCGGTAGATAGATGACTATGGGAGCCTTCTGATTTTTCTATCCATCGTAAGTAATTTCGATCCATTCCTGGTTGGGAACTCTCGATTCGTCAAGTAGAGGGATAATGGTACAACCATCCCTAGTCCCCTGATGATCAAAGATTACGACAACATCCTCGATTTGATCAGCGAAGTAGTTGACTGACCCAGAACTTGACCATGGTTGAATCTCTTTGCAGTCCAACTGACTTTAAAGGCTGCTCGCACGAGGTAGCATCCTTGATTATCCACTGAGCAAACTCCACACCGCTCATAGTTGTGTAGTGGCACCTGGCCACTTCCGCTTTGAATACAGTGTAACCTTACTAGGTCTGTTTCCATCAACCGAACATCCTGACTTTGATATCTAGTAGGATTCCCGTTAGATTGGAAGCCACCAGTGGTTCAACAAGTGCTGAAGTGTTTCCTGGACAAGGGAACAGCCTTGATCGTCTTCGCAATCCGCTTTACAGCCCTGATAATCATATGATACCAGGAACCCGAGCCGGACCTGTTTAGCATTTAACTCGACCAGGCTGGTATTCATCAAGTGAATATCGAAGATTTGAATCATGTTGATTTGATAATGATTCCTATCATGGTAGTCCTGAATCCATCCAAGATTCATCTGACGCTGGAGGGCCTCTTGTACAAAAGAGCATCCCTGTTTGTTTACCGAGCAAGTCAGGCAGGAATTATAATCGTGACGTGGCAGATTACGATATTGGCTTTTCCTTGAGTGCATTTCCACCAGGTTGACATTCATTGCACGGATATCGTGGTTTTGAATGATGTTGGAATTTGTATAAACCATGTTAACTCCACGAAATCGGTGCTCTTGGATCCATCCGAGATCCATCTGTTCCCATAGAGCTGATTGCACCACAGAACATCGTTGATTGCTTTTAGAGCAGATATCACACTGGTGATAATTATGAGGTGGCACATGGCCATATCCACTCTGTCTACAATGTATCTTGACCAAATTGGACCTTAACAAGAGTACATCACGAATTTGATAGGTGTTGTTAGACTCTCCCTCTATCAAATTAATTGTAGCCTTCTCGTGTTGAGGCAGAGGGTTTGTGAGAACATTCGGATTCATATCTTTGAAAGATAAGACCCCGCTCCTAACAAGCCTTTGCATGTCGGATTTGAAACTGAGACAGTTTTCTATGTTATGCCCTGGTCCTCCTTGATGGTAAGGACAAGTCTGATCCACCTTAAACCAAAAAGGCGGATTTTTCGGTACTGTAAGAGGAGACTTAGTCTGGACATGCCCCTTGGCCAGTAGTAACAGAAATAGTTCTGCGTACGATACGGGTATAGGATCAAATCCCGGTGGCCGCGTTGTACGGTTGTTGTTGTATTGAGGACGAGTCTGCTAAAGAGGTTGTTGTGTCCTTTGCTGAAATTGCTGCGACTGCGGTTGGCTTTGAGCAACCTGAGGTTGATACGTAGAAACAGGCGCAGGGTTGATAGCAAGTGTTACAGCCGGTACTGGTTGATACCGTCGCCTTTGCTTTCTGAGAGGGATATTCCCAATATCCTGCTCTTTTTTCTTAGGGAGAGCACTACCGTATCGTTTTGTACTACTTGATGATCCAGCGTCTTTAACTAAACGTCCTTCTCGGACGGCTTCCTCAAGACGAACTCCCATGCCCACCATCTCGGTGAAGTCACTGGGCGCACTGGCAACCATTCTGTCATAGTAAAATGAGCTCAAGGTCTTTAAGAAAATCTTTGTCATCTCTTTTTCCTCAAGAGGTGGACAAATCTGAGCGGCAATCTCACGCCATCTCTGAGCATTCTTCTTAAAGGTTTCCTTATCCTTTTCCGACGTTGATCTGAGTTGATCTCTGTCTGGTGCCATGTCCAAATTGTATTTATATTGTTGGACGAAGGTAGTGCCAAGATCTCTAAAAGTGCTAATCGAAGTGCGGTTTAAACCCATGTACCATTTTAATGCGGCACCGGTTAAACTATCCTGAAAGTAGTGAATCAGTAGATCCTGGTTCTCTGTCTGAGCTGACATTCACCGAGTGTACATCACCAAATGGCTTTGAGGGCAAGAGTTACCCTTGTACTTTTCAAAATTGGGTACTTGGAACTTGTGTGGGACTTTCACATTGGGGACTAAGCAAAGGTCTGCGGCGTGCTTTCTAAATAAATCATGACCGCGAATAGCCTGCAGTTCTTTCTGCATTTCCAGGAACTACTCCTAGAATTCATCCATTCTATCGAACATACTTTCCTTTCCACCAGAAGGTATATGTGGAATATGTCCTTCCAGGACAGTGTGCACCACAGGGGGTGGTACCGTTACTACGGCAGTGAATCTTGGCATTTCCCGAAGTTTGTAACCTTCAGGAGTCCTCATTATGCCTCTGGCATCCTCGCTTTCCCGAAGTTTGTAACCTTCAGGCCAAACGGCTTCTGCTATGATTCCCTGATCTTCAGTAATCGGCGGAACATATCCTTTCGGGATATAGTTAACATGCATGTCCCAGGGACGATCTTTCAGCATTTGATACCTAGGATCATAATTCTCCACTATGGGCGTTGAGGTGATCTTTGAGATCAAAGTTCTTTGTAGCTAAGCTTCTGCCATGGCTTGCATGTCGTTACGAAGCTTTCTCATATCGTCTCTCAGAGCGTCGATCTCTTCTTTCAACTCTCTGTTCTCTTCCTTGAGATCATCCATCTTTTTCTGACGATTGGCCCGAGTATTGTATGAATGAGAGAGTTTGACTCTAGAACCGAGACACAAACGTGAGATTCGTAGGTAAGAAGAATACGTGACGTGAGAATGATGAATGCAATGATTATATTAATTGTTTTTTGGTTTAATCAAAATAAACTTCGACAATTAGATTGCAAATATCAAATAATGGGGACACCCCATTTTATTGAATTCAAAGGATTGCGGAAATGGAAATACAGTAAATTACAAGGTGCGGAAAGAGAAACCTAAGCTAATGGGTCCCGAGTCCTCTCTGGGGAGAACTTGGGTGCTGATTCTTGTACTTTCCTTTTCTTGGACCGGGGCTCTTGGGCCGTTGTCAGGTTGTCATTCCTTTTCCAAGTGAAAGGAGCGAGCAAATTCCTTTGGTCATGTTGCTCTAAAATCTCAATTAGACCATCCTTATCTTTCAGCAGTTGCTATATTTTGGTGCACTCCACATTGAGAATGCGGTACTTCTTCTTCCAAGACCTCCTCTCCTGTTGAACTTTGTTGAGAGTAACCTGAAGTTTTTCCGTTTCAGTCATGAAGTACATGACAGATTCCCTTGGCAGAAGAACTCCGTGGCGAGGATAAGGCATCTTTAGCTTGAAAGCTCTAGTTTGTACCCAGTGGAGATAAGGCTCCATCGAGACACAGTCCGGTTTTCCTAGAGACTCCCGTCCTTTCTTATGAACATGTTTCCAAGCGTGCATTATTTCCATCTTTAGTGCCCTGTCATTTTCTCCTTCCTTGAAGAAAAGACCTTCCAGATGAGCATTACGCGGGACATGCCTCATCAGGTATCCAAATTGACGACGAACTAAGACTGGATGGTAATTGATTCCTCCCTTAGTTCCTATGAGGGGTACGTTGGGGAAGTTTCCACAATGGTCAATGATTCTGATCACATCATAAATCCTATTGTACCAATCTATATCAGAGTTGGTAAGAGACATGATTTTCTGCGACCAACGTAAGGCACTCTTATGATCCCAAAAAGCAGCAAACTTAGGCAAATGGGAGATAAACCATTTATATAGCAGGGGTACACAACATGTGATCATTCCTCCGTTGTATAATTTCCTTAAGTGTAGAGAATGACACGCATTTGCGAGTAAGGTCGGTACGGGGTTTTCGATCAGGAAAATCTTAATGGCATTGATATCGACGAAGCTATCAATGTTGGGAAACAAAAATAACCCGTAGGTGAGCAAAACAAAGATGCTTTCAAAAGCAGTCACGTTCCCTATACTAGCAAAGTATAGAGCTTTCTTTACCAGAAACATAGCTGCTAAACCTGAGATTTCTCCCTTGGTGGTCATGTGAGTCTTGACTTCTGACTCATCCAAATAGATTGATCTTGCAATGATTTGATCTTTTGGAATTTCTTCCAGTCTAGAAAAGGGAGCTTGATCAGTAATGGGTAGATCAATCAGATGAGAATACTCCTCCAGCGTTGGTGCGAGCTGGTAATCCGGGAATGTGAAACAGTGATAGACTGGATCGTAAAACTGAATGAGTTCCTCCAGTATTCCCTCAATTACATGGACCCTTAACAGAGGTAGCAGACCTTCGTACTTGGCTCTGAAAGCGTCAGGTTTAGTGATTTTCCTTGCTAATCCTCTCAAATCCCCTAGTTTTGGAACCTTGAAGGTATACTTGTGAGTTTTTCGTCTACCGAAATCCATGAGCGCAATCCTTTTCTCTCTGACATTTGCAATCATTGTCTTAGTTTAATTTGAAAAAGAGAGACTAGAAGGGAAATTTTATTTTTGCTTAATGGTTTTTTTTTAAATGAATGCATGAATGTAACACACAAAAACATAGAAAAAACATGGGGTCAAAGGGTCGGTGTCATGAAGTCAAGGCTCTACCCATCCCAAAGGATTATACTAGTGATTTTTGTACCTGTCTCTCAAAATCATTGATTCTTGTTGAGATAACATTAGCGGGCCGAGAACTGTGCTAGGTGATGTATTTCGAAGAATCTCAGAAGAGGGTAGTATCGCGTGACAACTATTTCTGATAGCTTCCGCACTACTGAAAGAGGTTTTTCCTAGGTGTATACTCAATCTTTCCACATGCGGCATCACACGCATTCCCATTAGCAGAAAAATAAACACAGATATTAATTAGGAAAAGCAGTATATATATATTTGTCCTAATGTCCTAGACTTTTTAAGAGCAATGAATCTTATGATCCTAACAGAAACTGGCTCCCCGACGGAGTCGCCATCCTGTGGTACCTTCCCAACTAAAAGGTTTTTGACCTAAGATCCTAGTGAGGGCCGATTCTAGCAATAATGACATTCCCCGATGGAACCGTCATTCAGTGATACCTTGTGAACCCAAGGACTCGTCCTAAGAGAAAGTTTCAACCAGAGAGATAAGAGAGCGATTTTGGACGTGGTTCTTAAGCACTGTCGCTCTGGGGTACTACAGGTCGATTAATTTTTTATCCTATTGAAGCAAATGAAGGAAGGGAAATAGATGTGTCCAACTAACCCTACTTGCAAACTGAGGTTAAACAGTCAGAACTGTTGGTTTACAGATGCGGTTCGTGTTCGTGGGCCTCTCTCTACTTATTTTGTTCAGAACAAAATACCAGGACTGTTCATGTGGAATTTGTTAGGATATTGTGCTAGATTGGCTGGAGGTAGGGGACTTTGGTTTTTTGATTAGTATGCTCGCTAAGATTCTTTTGCAATCTTATGCCTACGTATTCCCGGGATAGGGAAATCGGAGCTATCGTAGTTCCTTCTATTCTATGGGAGGAAATGGTGTTTTGGTGTCTCGTTCAAAACCTGAGACATGAAGCTAAAGGTGGTTTATATCTTGTTCAAAGCCTAAGATGTGAAGCTGAAGGGTCTATTTGTATCTTGTTCAAAGCCTAAGATGTGAAGCGAAAAGGGTGTTGACTTTAGAGAGAATTTGTCATCTCTAAATAGGTCTGTTTGTCACAATTGTTGGGTGACTGATTATAAAGGAGAATTACTTTAACTAGGATATGTGAATCCAGCAATGCCATAATTTCCTTTATAGGGGATTTTCAATTTGAAGGAGAAGACTTTAACTCAGTTTAGAGCAATGCCATCTTTCCTTAGGAATTTCTCATGCTAAAAGAGGGACAGTGGCGTGGATGTAAATAATCCAGAGGCTTGCCGCTTACAACAATTAGACGAGGGAAAAGGATTTGTTGATGTTTATATACTGTGAGCAAGGCACATATTTTGATGCTAAAAGGTTGATTGCCTCAACCGGGGTTTTCCTTATATGAAGCCTAAGAGGAGGCTATTGATCCAACAAGAGGATGCTTTTGTGTCTCGTACGAAGTTCGAGATAGAGGCTAAAAGGGTTGACTCAATAAGAGAGTGTTTTTATACGTGTCTTGTACGAAGCCCAAGACGGAGGCTAAAAGGGTTTGACTCAACAAGAGAGTCTTTTATACTCACCAAGAGAGTGATTTTGTATCTCGTACGAAGCCCGAGATGGAGGCTGCAAAGGTTTCCTCTGCTGGGGAGAATCATTGGACAAAGTCCAAGAGGAGGCAAGGGTTACTGTTTAGGTTAAATGACAGATCCAGTATGTTGGTTAAAAGAGAAAATCAGTTCTTATATGGGTAATGTTGTACTCATGGATTTGATCTGAGGACCGGGATTATTTCGTGTTCCTTAAGGAAATGGGGAAACCTAAGGGTATTAAGACTGCCCAAGTCTACGGGTGTTTTTTTCTATTTTTGAAAGGAACTTGAGAATGTCTTCGAGACTCAAGGAGATTAGACTGTCCAAGTCTAGAGTTTTATCTTTTGTACTATGCTTAAGAGAGATCAAGAGACAGTATGTTCGCCGTAGGAAGATCTAGACTCTTTGAAAGACTGTTCTATTAAGATGACTAATTTCTGTTCCTATACCTGTAAGAGGTCGTCGGGACAATTTGTACGAAGCCCAAGAGGAGGCGAGAAAAACTTTTAAGAAGCCGAAGGGCCAATTTGTACGAAGCCCAAGAGGAGGCTATCTTCCCGGAATAAGAATCTTTATACGAAGCCTAAGAGGAGGCTGTGAAAACTTCTAAGAAGCCGACGGGTCCTTGTACAATGCCCAAGAGGAGGCGGAGATGCTTTTAGGAAGCCTGTGGGTCCTTGCACTAAGCCCAAGAGGAGGCTGATGAAGAGTTCAAGAAGGGGTTTCACTTGGAACATTGGCCTTCTGTATATGAACTGTTCAAGGGGGAGATTTCTTAGATCTAGTTATCTAAAATTGTTGTAAAAGAAAATTCTCATGGTTTAGGTTATGTTGAAATATCCGGGAGAACATCGGATGTAAGGAGACGAGGTTTGGTCTAGTTCTAAACGTAGTTGCCGGGGAAACTCTAAATATCTATACTAGTATTACACAGTCAATATGAGTTTATGAAAGAAGACTTACAGTGAAACAGCCCCACAATACAGTTATATACATATGAAAGCGGTAAATGAAAGCGGGTAAACACTTACTCGGTTGTAGAGCTTCCATGTTGTTTGGTTAGTTTGTTCAACAAAGAAAGCTTTGATAACAATATTATATTCAAAATCAAAGGAGAAAGTGATTTTGAAAGGAAAATTGGGGCTTACAGCTCAAGGAGAGGCCCAGGGTTTAATCAGTGATCGCACTGTCATTTTGTACAAGGACTCATACAAGTGACTGAGGCCCAAGAAAGGTTTTCTGTACAAAGGGGCTTATAACACGAGGGTAGGCCCAGATGATTTGTTTTTTTGAACTGGCGATCGCGCCGAGCTTTTCTTTTTACGCAGAGGGACATATATAATATCTGAGGCCCAAAATTATTTTGGTTAAAATGGGATTGGGTCTTACACTCTATTAGAGGCCCAAAATGATTTTGAATGAGTCTTATAGCTCGAGGAGAGGCCCAGATGGTTTGTTTTAAACGGGCGATGATCGCGCCGAACTTTTGAAATACAACGGGACTTATACAACATTAGAGGCCCAAAATAGGTTTGTATTTACAATGGATTGGGTCTTACACTCTATTAGAGGCCCAAAGTGTTTTTAAAAAGGTTTGATGAGGGTTGAATTAATCAAAACCCTAATTTGTTTCCAAAATGTATTTTAATTGAATAAAAAATTCAATTAAAATGATCAAATTGTTTAATATGTGGAAAACAAATTGTGATCTTGGATTAATGTTTCAAAAATCTTGTTTTGACCTACAAAATGATTAGAAATCATTAAAGTTTGCAAAATCAAGAAGGAAAAAATATTTCAATTAAAATATTAATTCTTGGAAAAAATATCAATTATATGATATAAATAATATTTTTGGGTTTTTTTTGGTAAAATAAAATATTTTAACATTTTTGTGAATTATTAAAAAAATAATCAACTCAAAATCATTAAAACTCAGAGAGAAATTAATTTTTGAATCAATTAAATAAAATCACAAAATTTAAATATCCAAATGTTCAAAAATGGCACCAAGAACATGGCAAGAACACGCCCCACCCTCTGTTTCTGCAGATTTGCATTTTCTATCCAATCTCACTGAATACTTGATTATATCATGCAATCTACATATCAATCTACTCGTTTCAACCTCACGATCATGTTTATGGTCTTTAATTTCATTTATTTTAAGCATGGAATAAGAAATCAAAGAGAAACCTCAAGAACCCTAAATTCTGCATGAAGGTTCAGAAATTCCACACACAATTCAAACAATGCAATTGATTGAGGGAAAACACTCTATGCATGATTAAGAACATATGGCCAAATTATTGTGCAGCAAAAATTGCATGGATCATAGAGTTAGAAGAGCTCATGCTCACCTCTTGCAGCTGGTGATCGTGTTTTGTGTTAGAGGTGTTACAGCTAGGATCCAATGATCTGGATAGCTTCCCTAGGTGCCATGGAGTGTGTCTGGATGCTTGGAATGGATTGAAATGATCTAGAACTTGAGATGGTACCTCAACTGCAAATATGTCAAAGGCTTGAGCATTTGGCTGGTGATTTTGTGATTTTGATGTTCCAGATGTTATGTGAGTGTTTGGATCACTTCTATATGATGTTTATGAGGTGTATGTGTGATTGGTTTGATTGGATTTGCTCTCAAACTCAAAACCCGATGGTGACTTGCCTTAGAAGGCAAAATTGGAAGTGAGAAGGTGATTTTGAGGAAAGCATCTGTTTGATGGCTTTGGTGTACTCAAACTGAACACAAATGAGCTCTATTTATAGTAGAGCAAGTTTGTTTTTCAAGCAATAGTGAATTGCAACTGCTGCAGAGGTTTGGCCAATGGTTGCACTTTGGAATCTCAAGTCTCCTCTAGCCATTGACTAGAGGTTAGAGCACAAAGTTGTGGTTCCCTAGTTGTTGGATTTTTCTTGACTGAATTCAGTTGCAAATGTGTCAGTCCATGCCACCTTGGTGCATCCATTAAATGCTCCAATCCAAAATTGGAGTCTTGTCCCTCTTTTAGGGATTTCTAGGTTTGACATGCTACTTCTTGTTCCAAAGACTTTGGAGGCTTGGATTAGTGTTTGTCCCCTTGAGATTTGATCCTCAGATGTGTCTAAAGTGATGACAAGGCTTGGAATTATCTAATTTTGCCAAATCGAGCAAAAGTGCAAAATTCTCCCTAGCCTTGGCAGTTTTCAGCAAGGCATATTGCCATTGTCATATCTCATGGCTCAAGTGGAATTTGATGAAGTTCTTGGCTATTTTGGAAAGCCCTCATATGATACAATAACTGTTTGATCATAATTGCTTTTGATACTTTTTGGATCCAAGTGAAAAATTCCCCTACATTTGGAAAAATGTGAAGGCAGATTTTAACTTAGTGAAAATTTCACTAAGTGTTAGAAAAAGTGGCATTTCATGTTTTCAGCCACTTTGATCATTCCATAACTCAAAATCCATAATGAATTGGAATGAGGTGTAGTTGAAGCTTTTGTAGAGGGCCATGAGGGATACAAATCCAGCTTTGGATGGGAAAAAATGGCCTTGTGGTTTTGGAGTTATGATCCTCCAAAGATGGTACCCTAGCCACTTTGTTCCATAACTTAGAAAATTTCTAAGTTTTTATGGTTACCCCTTTTACAAGTTATCCCACTTTTCTTGATTTTCCTTGATGAATGATGATTCAAATCACACATTAACATCATTTTAGGGTTAAAAAACCATAATTGTGAAAAATCTCAAAAAGTCAAAGTTTGACTTTTGTGCACAGTTGACTTTTTGTCAGATGAACTCCAAACTGTGCGATCCTCCATGAAATCAAGTCCTTGACCTAAATAAAACTTGATGGGTTGATTTCATAGGTGTCATAGGGTGTATTGGATCATGTCCTAGGATTTGGGAGCATGTCCTGGTCAAAAGTCAAAGATACAGTTGACTTTTCCCGCGAAACCCTAATTGTGGTTCTGTTGAAATTGAAACTTGTTTCTCATGCTTCTTTGATCAATCCATTGTTGTAAATGGATCAATGTGGTGTGTTAGAGACCCTCAAATCCTCCTTTGAGGTCTTGGCTCATGTTTTGTCCCAAAAGTCAACTTAGGGGTGAATTATGTCAAGAAACCCTAATTCCTGATTTTTGGTGAATGCATCCCCTGAGGCTAAATTAACTTGATGATTGGGTTTATGATGTCCCTTAGAGCATCATAGGTTATGCTTTGAAGCATTGGCTCATGCCCAGAGGAAAAATTCCATTTGGAGGCCCTGGTCGACCAAACCCTAATTTGGTGACATCAGTGATCTTAAGGCTTGAACCACCTAGAAGGGGGAAGCCTTATGCTTAATCCTTGAAGTGGGAGTCCTCTTGATCCTTTGTGGATGTTTAAGAGGCTAGATAAGTTGAATATCATGTAATTTCTTGATTGACCCTTTGTCTAAGAGCTCAAAGAGGGTTTGAAACCCTAATCTTTGATAGTAGTGAATGCTCACCCATCTTTGGGGAGACTGATGAGGTATGATGGTTTACCCATATTGTGATGATGATTTGCCCAATGATGGGAAATCTTAGTGGTCAAAATTTGGGGTATGACACTTGGATGTAAGTAAACTCAAATGGTTGATGAACCAAATAATTCTTGACTGGACAGGGAAAAATTCTTTAGTGAACCCTCAGGTTAAAACCCTAATTCCACCCTTTGGTCTGGTGATCCTTTGTTGACTTGACTTGATTCAAAGTCTTGAGATCTTGGTACCAATCTAATGGTGAATCTTCATGATGATTGTAGGAAACCATAGAATACCTTAGGAGGCCTTGAATCTCTTTGTGCAAACCCTAATTTAAATCATAATAGAAACAAACTGCCAGATATGAGTTAGTTAAAATAGTGCATATATGATTGATCCTAAATGTCTATGCAAGATGTTATGACATCTAAGAGGTAAAATTTGGGGTATAACAGGCACGATGGAGGTGCTTCCTAAAAGGTTGAACGCATCACGTGGGGGACTCAATGTCTCATCAGTCGGGTTATGCATTTACAGCATTTGAGGAACTTAAATTCCTCAAACTAATCAGACTCTCTCCTGAGGGACATAGTGTCTACTCTGTCGGGATTTTCCAAAAACCAAGCCTAAGAAGCACAACCTATGTCAAGGCCTGGATACTTAATTTCTAGTCTTACTAGAATGCTTAATGGAAGTCCCGCTTGAGAGATTTAGGCACCTATCCTGAGGGACTTAGTGTTGCGCTAGCTAAGTTACACGTTATTCCGTCCAAAAGAGCCCGGACTCCTAAGGTCGTTTAAAACCTCAAAATGGGAAGCACTAGTTCTCGGGATACTCCTATTAGTCGCTGGAGAAAAAATTGTCTTCTACTAGAAGGTCTGGTGCCTGAGGGACTACGTAGTATTATATTAGCAAAGGGCCTTGCCTATGGCAATGCCCTGGGACCGCCCTTGGAAGAAGGTGACTACATAAGGTTGTGCGAAGGCAGGTATCGCCTCTCCCATAAGTCTTCATCTCCAATGGAGAAAAAACATGGGATAAGATGTGTTTTGGATAAAAAGAAAGTCAGAGTCGTTAGTGACTTATGTATCCCTTCGATATAGGAATTCAATTGTCCACCATTTGACAAAGTGGGCGGTGACCTTTTCTGAGGAAACCATAGGTCCTGGAGAAAAGGAGACTTTAAGTCATACACACTCTCAACTACTTAAAGAGAATCACGCTCGTTACCACCGTAACATACACGGCTAATCTAACCGTCCGCCTGCAACCTAGCAGCGCCGACCACCAATAGGGTATCTCAACTCACGTGAGTTAGTCCCTTAAACATCCTCAAACACCACCGCACATGGCTTCTCGACTCCGTGAGCAAGCCCTCTCTACCCAAGCGTGTTGCATACCTACAAAAGGCCTCTAAGTCTCTCTTCCTTTGCAATGGAAACACACACACCCTATACTTTTTACCAATACTTGTTTCTTGGCATAATAAAGATAAGAATCTTCGTTCTAATGAGCTAACTTCTCCTTCTTCTTAAGGTTCTTGCATCTGCATAAAGAGGACGGGTGTGATGGTCAATCATTTCTACTTTCTCCGTCTCTACCTCGTAGCTTCTCTTCCTATTATGGCACCCTAATCACAAAGGTTAACCCCCCTTGTAAGTTGTGAGAATCAAACCTATTTCCATGATCAAATTTCCTTACATGCTTGTTTCTAAAGTGTTAACAGTTAGGCTTGTTTAGGTTATGGATAAGACAATTTTACTAAATCAATCAAAATTCCTTGTTAAAGAGACGTTGTTACACTACTACAAAATGCGCAAACAACAACGCCTAAGTCACCACGATTCTTCCAAAAACCGTGGTGATATCTCTAAACTCACGCGCTAACTTTATGTTATATTTTTTAAGTAAAATTTTATAGGGTATAATAACGGTTGTAAGTATAACCGATATGATAGAATCAATCTTTCATGGGTTCGAACCTCAGCTGTGGCAAATTTTGTTTTCATTTAACGTTAAGACGCTCTTTTCTTTTTTATTTATTTTTAAATAAGGGATATCACTATGGTTATTATGGGTAACCGTCGTGATTTAGTTTTTTATTATTTTAAAATATAAAATATAATTACGGTTATATTTTTAAACCATAACGAAAAGTGATATTTTTTAATATATAAACGAAAGTATCTGTTGCCTAGTTCATAACAGTCGTTTCTCTCGAAATAAAACCCTAACATAACCCTCTCCTCTCATGAATCTTAACCAATACTGTAACAAGTGATTGGAGAAAAGAAGCTTAAAGGATATCTGACGGGAGCAACGTTCGGTGCAAACTCCTACGGCGGCGAAGATGGTATGTTCTTATGCTCTCTTCTTTCTACTCTTCTTCTAAATGTTGTTGACGTTTAGAATTTATGATTATTGTTTTAGGGTTTGGTTTTAGGATGTTGTGGAAAACATTATGTTACTGATGTTTTAGGGTTTAGTTTGATTTTTGTTGTGTTTCCTTGTAGATACATGGTGATGATGCTGGTAGCAAGTGTATACTATGGTGATGTTTCATATGGTTTTTGTTGCCATGAAGAAAAATATAAGAAGTATGAAGTTATTGTATAAACTTCATCTACCTTATATTTTTTCTTCATGGCATCACAAACTAGATGAACTTGATATATCTTGATTTATTATAGTTCCACGATTATTTTCAATAAGAGGTGCGTTATTGACTCAATGTATCTTGATTTGTTACAGTCCCACTTGGGGTTTTATTGCTTAAATAATGTATGTTTTTTATTGTGTTGCATGGATTTGTTGTATGTTGTTGTTGTTGTTGAGAAATGTTCTCAAAATAAGAACAAAACAATGCTAAGTCACAACATAGAGGCTTCTTGTGACTTAGAAATATTTTGTTCTTTAAATTCTTATACAGGTTGACAAGTTTAGTTTATTATATACTATGTATATTGTTTGTTTCACTAACCTTTTAATGGAAATGCAATCATTATATTGACATAGAAACTTATAATCTAAAAATTAAGATGTATTTGAAAACCAACCTATATCAATCAATGTTTTTCGAATCACATCCGTCTCATTCATCAATTTTTATGTTCCTTAACACATAATATATTGTTCAATGGTCTGTTTGCTTCAATTCATCGATATTTACAATCGTGTTGATAAGCGACGATGATGAGGTAAACTATAATAAAAGATATCGATGCATTGAAGGAATCAGACAATTGACCTGTATATGTGTTAAAGAACATAAAGTGTGCAGAATGAGACTGATTCAATTCGGAAAACATTGGTGTGTTTAAGTTGGTTTTCAAGAATAGTTTAATTTTCAGATTATATATTTCTTTTCCAATTTTAATGGTTGTATTTTTTTAAATGGGTGTATGGTAAACCAAGCAATATACATTGGTATATAATAAACTATGGGTACTTTCCACAACGCTTTTCTACATTAATCATGACCTAATGTAATTTAGTTGCTCTTGTTGGGTTTCGAACCCAGTACCTTATGTATCACAACAGTTGTTAACCATAACCGTTGTGATATAACGCGCACTTTCAAGAATACAACAACAGTCTCAAGGCCGTGATTATAAGTAGTGCATTTACCACAACACTCTACATATATAACAACGCCTTGATTTGCATTATTATATGTATTTTTCAAATGTTTTTAAAGGGGTTTTCCGTAGTAGTGTTAGTTAACGGAGAGGTGTTTGTGATAAGTTGATTGATTTGAAAAAAAAAAACATGTCTCATTTTTTTAGGTGGACTTTGAAAAAAGCACATGGTTAACCAAGTTGAAGTTTTATAGTTTATATCCTTATCAGGTTAATATTTTGTGATAAGTTGATGTCTTGGGTGCACTCCTGTGTTTTTCTAGCAATCTAGCGATCTTGGAGAATGGTTTTCTCAACCCAATAAACTAGAATTAAGTGGAGGTGGGTGGGGGTGGTGTGGGGGTGGAGGCGTGAATTAAGAGATCCACTGGCTCATTTTCTTTCCTTTCCTGTGGTTTTAGTAAGTTATTTACCAGAGTTTTCTATCTTGATTTTTTTAGTACAAGGTAGGCCTTTTGGATTTGATGGTCTATCATATATAGTATGCAGATTACACACTTAATTTGGTTGAAGTATTGATTGAGAATATCTAGTTTAGTAAGCCCATCCCTTATGGGTTTAAGTATTCCTCGAGTCTCAAAATCTTCTAAGAGTAATGTCATATGGGTTAAAGTGGATCCAATTTTTAGGGCTCAACTAATGATTTTTTCCATTAGAAGCAAAAGACTCTCCCTTTCAAGTACCTTGGGCTACTGGTCGGAGGTAATCACTATGCCAAACAAGGGAAAAGAGAGCGCTTTTTTTGGCCTATGACAGCGCTTAAAAGTGCTGTCTAAGCCTGCGCTGTCGTAGGTAAAGACATCACTTTTTTATTTATGAAAAAGCGCTCTCTAAAAGGCGACTTTAGACAGCGCTTTTAAAAGCGCTGTCTAATGTATACGTTTAAAATTTTAAAGAATTTTTTTATATACTTTAGAGAGCGCTTTTTTCTTCAAAAGCGCTCTATAAAGGGGGACTTTAGACAGCGCTTTTGAAAGCGCTGTCTAATGTAAACGTATAATGATTTTTTTATATAGCTTTAGAGAGCGCTTTTTCCTTAAAAGCGCTCTCTAAAGGGGGACTTTAGACAACGCTTTTAAAAGCACTGTCTAATGTATAACTTTAGACAGCGTTTTTTTCTCAAAAGCGCTTTCTTTTGTCTATGTATAATTCTGAAGGTTTTTTTTTAAATCTCATTTTAACCATTTTTTTATGCAGAAACCTGTATAATTCACATTTCCATAAACCTGTATAATTCACATTTCAATAAACCAGTATGGATACGCATTTCCATCAACAAATTCTATCTCAAAACTAGAATTTACATTAATGCAGAATTCGCACAAATTCTATAAACTAGAATTTGTACATTTCAATAAACTAGAATTTACATGCAGAATTCGCACAAATTCTATTGTATGGTTTCAAACCTGTATAGAATTTACATTTCAATAAACTAGAATTTACATTCACAAAACTATACATTCAAGAAAGAATTCTTCTTGCAATAAAAAATTCGCACAACTCCTCCTTAGTATCTTGCAATTGTTTCCTCGTGTAATAAGGACACGTCATATCATCGAAATACTACATAACAAAACAAAATACGCATTATTTAGTTAAAAATAATAAATTATATGACATATCCGATAAATATTAAAATAAATCCTAAGTTATTAAACCATGCATACCGTAATAGGAATCTCCAATTGTCCTATTTGAAGGATTTCTCTCATGAACCTCAAAACGAAGTACCCGCAGTCTATGCCATTACGCTGACGAGGGCACTACACATAGACAAAAAAATAAGAAATAATATATAGATGTTTTGTGTTATCAAGTAGCATCACTAATAAGCAATATTGTGAAAATTAATATACCTCCACTTTTACCCATGTAATATTGGTTGCTCTAGCCCGTGCTACACGTGCGTATCTTCCTGGTTACTAGACATTTGACCTTTAAGAAAGAAAAAAATGAAAATTAAATGACAAATATAAAAATCCATAATCTTAATCCATTGAATGATATAAGTTATAATTTTACAACTAGTACTTTTTTCACTAACGTATCTTTCTTTTCTTGTTTGGAGTATGTTCTACCCGTCTCTTAACAACACGGACGGTTGGATTGATCCAAATATCCTCATTATGATCATTTCTAGTATATGATTCATTCGCTATAATATTTTCATCTTGATCATTTCTAGTAAATGATTCAATATCAACATCAATATCACCTTGATCTCCAACGTTTTCATCAATTACTTTGTTAGATAAAAGCACTAAAGAAAAAATGTTATACCTGTAGGGAAACGATCTGACTTTCATACTTTTTGAACACAAGTAACCCCTATACACGTATCATAAAATGAAATATCATTAATTGACCAATTATGAGTCATAACTTGATAAGTGGCAACATGTAATCACAAACAAGCAACAATTAGAGGTAAACACCTACATATTCCAAGTACTTGACCAAATACTCAAGAGCAAAATAAATACTTTAGAATCACTAAGTTTAGAGAACAGATCAAAATACAAGAAGAAAGGTGAGAGACAACCATTAATATAGGCTCATTGACTTATAATATAACTTTAAAAACCACGAAAAATTATAATTTAAAGTATCAAAAAAATTCTCTCCTCAATAAGTATAAAGTAGACAATTAACTTATAATAAAAAGTCACAAGTTCTAGAAAATAAAAAGATGCATGGATACACATAAAAAAGAAAAAGGTTTACAATGAAATATTTGACCCTAAATCACACAAGTGTAGATATTTTAAAGTTGAATAGATTATCAAATGAAGTTATCTTTTCTTAAACCAAATATTCTAAAGCATCTTACCTATAGTAGTCTTATTCCACTCAAGGAAAGAAATGATGATGCGACCTCCTGCATAATAATGAGTAACTTTATATATATATATATATATATATATATATATATATATATATATATATATATATATATATATGTATGTATGTATATATAAAAGTTACTCATTATTATTAATTTATAATTATTATATAAGTTACTCATTATTATTAATTTATAATTAGGTGTTGTGTCAGGTGAACCAACATTTAAATGGTTCATTGGGGATCATGCTTAAGAATCGATAGATTTTATCTTGTATTCTATAGTGTATCTCTTCACATACAGTTATACCCATTAAGATTTAAAAAAAAAATTAATTGTGTGAAGAAAAATCATCTATTCAATTAAAAATTGAAATTTTCCTGTAAAAGAATATGTAATGAATTATAGCAAGCAAAATAATATGCATATTCCATATATAATCAACTTAAAAAATTCTGGGTACAGAGAACAGAAGCAACAACAACATTCTGATATAGGGCAACAACAACAGCAACACGACAACATCAACAACACAATGAGGCTAGGGCAACAACAACAAAATGCAAAGACGAATGCAAACACGTACCATATTCGTTTTCAGAGGATAAGAGAATAAGAACAACAACAACAACAACGTTTTCACGAATTGAATGCAACAATGACGGCAACAGTGACGACAACGGTGACGGCAACGGTGACGGCAACGGTGACCGCAATGGGAATGCAAGAACGACGGCAATGGCAATGCAAGAACGACGACAAGGGTTTCGGTAGAAGAAACGGTCAAGCGAAGAAAATGAATAGAAGTGTTTGAAAATGTTTAGAAATTGTTTTATATCTTAATTCGTAAATGACCTTAGAGGGCGCTTTTCAGAAAGCGCTTTCTTATGTGCAACCTATAAGAGTGCTTCCCTTAGAAAGCGCTTTCTAAAGTGAAAAGAATTTAAGACCTATAAGAGCGCTTTTCTGAAAGCGCTTTCTAAGGTTAACTTTAAACAGCGCTTTTTAAAAGCGCTGTCTAAAGTAATACCTATAACAGCGCTTTCCAAAAAAGCGCTTTCTAAGGTGGCATCCATTCATTGCATTTAACAACGCTTTTTAAAAGCGCTTTCTAAAGCCTCTCTTTTACTGCGCTTTTTTTTAGCAAAATTTTTTTATTCTTTTTAGCAGCGCTTTTTTATAAAAGCGCTGTCTTTTTGGTGCTGTCTATTCCTATTTTCGGCGTAGTGAACCCCAACCTAGAGGCCACTTAGGAACGATTTTTTAACCTTATTTCTGGTGGAATTCATTGGTGAAGGAATATGTATGTCATTCTAGGGCGTGAGTGATCTTACTTACTTTAGTTCTTATTGCTTTCTTATCTTTTTCTTATCTTTCATTAAGATACATGTAAAGATGTTGGAAAAATATATAGTTAGGATCCAAAAGAGGTTCGTGTGGGGCGGGGTGACGGGAGATTCTATGATTTTTTAAGTTCAGTTGTCGGATGCAATCAAACCTTAGGGGAAGGTAGTTCGGGAGTCTAGGATCTCCACTAGGTCAAATTATTTATTTTGGCTAAATGGCAGTGATGACTAGTCTCATGTGCTTCTAGTCTATAGTATAAAATTATGCCTACTAGAGATATGGTGTTCATGCACTTTTGGCCAAATGATAGGGTTTTGGTTTACATCCACCTAGTAGAAATTTGTTTCTCTTCTTGATCCGAAAGCAGACAACTCATATGGTTTATTTGTGGAGAGTGTTAACTAGAGGGTAGGTCTAGTCTTCGCATTGGTTTCTAGAAAGTGAGTTTGGTCTATAAATGGTAGCGATGTGGGAAGATGGGGTTCTAATTTCAGATCTAAAGTGAGATCTCTCATTTTCTATGAGTAAGAGATTGTCTCAACTATATACGATTTTTTTTCTTGGATAGTGATAGATGGTGCGACACGAAACATCAAAGATGGAGTATTATCGGTAGCCTCTGAGTAGGGCTATCGGTAAAAGTGGTTGTGTTTTCTTAATATTTTTTGTAATATATGATCCCTACTAGAGATAATTTTTTAATTTGGAGATTTTAGTCAACCTAAGACATGTCTTTTCCCCACCGTTTCGTGATCCGTGATGAAATTGCGGCTATGTGGCATAAAAGTTTCAGTTAGTTGGAGTCATTGGTTATAAAATATTCCTTTACTTTACTCCCTCCGGCCCACAATGAGTGACCTATTTGAAATAAATAATTGTTCCAAAAAGATTTACCCATTTTAATTTTCAATGCACGTTTTCCAGTTCTAACATCTAATTAATATTACCTTCATCATTCTCAATACTTGATAAGAGATATTTTAGTAAAAATATCATTATCTCTTTCATTTATTCATTTTCTTAATCTGTGAAATGATTAACTCACTACTCAATGTGGAACGGATGACTTAAAAAATTATAAGTAATATATTTGTATATGTATTTGTTCCGGACTGGACCAATGGCTAGGCATGGGCCAATCCACTTCTGCTTCCAGAACGGCCTAATAGCCTAAGTCCAGCCAACATGGGGCAACATTTACCTTTCTGCCCCTCTACCGGGCACATTTGGACAGATGAACCTTAAGGTCATTTGCTCCCCCCGACATTCCTGCCTGTTACGCACGTCTCCATCATCCAAGAACGGTCATGACGCATGTGCCCGGAACTACACCTTTACCCGTGACAACAACTAGTTTTGGGCATCTTTGCCCGTTATAACGGCTAGTTTTTGGCAGTTACATATTCTTCCGAAAACGGTTATTCCGCCACGAAAATAGGGACCGTTGGCCACGCGCTGGGGGTATTATAAAAACCCTCTCATTTGAGAGGGTCAGATATTAAAAATTATCCTAAGAAACTCATACTTTTGTACTTGCCTTTCTCTCTCCGGATTCTTACTTTAGCATCGGAGTACCTTGCAGGTACACCCCTCCTCATCTCACGCACCCAGCATCACAGACGTTCTTCTTAGCCATTTCTGAATCTGAGCAACCTTCACGATCAGTATTAAAATACAGTTTTATTTGTTTCATGTTCAAAAGAGAGTCATCTGAAATGTAAAATGCAAAAAGCATATATATGACTAAATATATAATGGAATCCTGACATAGAATATCACTTTTACAAAATCTAACAATTTACATAAATTTACAAGATAACACAACTAAAATTTTTGTACTATTATAAAATCAAAATTCTAAAAAAAAAAAGAATATTATGAACCCAGATTATGAAAATGAAGCACCATGATCCTAGCTAGCTCTCATCTTCATCATGCATCACCTCAGTATTCTTGTTAAAAATCTTGGAGGATGGTGTTGCAAATCGAGCTGAGAATGACCTTGAAAAATCATCATCATTAGAATAACCATCATCAAAATTTTGTGAGTAAGAGCTAGGATCATACAAAAACACAGCTGGTGAAGATGATTTAAAAACTCTCCTCTTTTTCTCTCTCTTGATCTTCCTCCACAGTGCTTTCAACTTTGCTATCATTATTTTGCTCATAAATTCATTGACACATACAATAGGGTCAGAGCCAATTCTCTTATAACTTGAAAAAATGCAGTTATTTCTTGAGCCTAGACAGTCGCAATTTTCAAGATCCATGGTGTATGAAGTAGAGAACAAAGGAAGTACAAATTAGTTTAAGGAACCAATTTGTCAGGAGTGCATGTACTTACAAAGGCTAAGGCTAAAGGCTATTTATATAGTGATGGCATGAACAATTTTCCTTTCCCTTTTTTCAATCTTCTCATCACCACCTCAGCAAAGCACAAACTCTGAGCTAAAATGGACCAACAAAAAGAATTTTTTTTTTTGGATAGTCCAACAATTTTTTTTTTCAAAAGGCCATTCATTGATACCAAAAAGAAAGAACAAGAAGATGTTCCTGTACAAAGCCAAAAACCAGACAGAACTCCACCCACCGAACTATAATCCAACAATTTAAAAAGTTCCTTTTGATGTCACCATTTCAACTTGTTACTAGTATATATTTTTTAAAAGCAATATTAAAAGTACTTTTTATGTCAGCAATAAAAGTAGGTATGATATTATTTTTTAAAGATTCCTAGTATAGTGGGTGTAATACTACGTAGTCACATGGGGCATGGCTTAACTGTCAAGTTATACTTTGTAGAAAGATAAACAATAAATGTTTAGAACACCTAAGACCTACCCTACATATTTATTTCACAAACAAAACACTTCTTATTAAGAAAAACACTTGCAGATGACCATCACAAGGCTAAATTCAAATGAATGTAAGTTGATAAATCAAAATCCACCTCAAGGAAGTTCACAAATTGAAATATAAGTACTTCAATTGCCATATGATCGGTTACTTCAAAAAGATTTGTATTGAAATAGGAGACAACAATAGATTGGTTATGAGTGTACATACGACACTAGTGGTGACAAGTTAGAAACCAAAAAAAACAGTAGAGTTGTTCACTTTAGACTTAAGAGCCGAAAAAAAGTAGAGTTGTTCACCTTAGAAACAACAAAACATGCAAGATTCAAATTGTTCACCTTAACATCATGTCGATTCTTTTTACAAGATGTGAGGTATATTCTGAGCTAAAACTTTAATCCATAGGCATGTTTGGTAAATTAGACTATTACATTAGACTTGAATACAATATGATAAATTTAGGCACTGATAATGCTAAAGTGTACTAAAATGTATGAGTTTATACATAGTAGATTGTTCAACCATTGTTGCTCGTGCATGGAAACACCTTCAGTATTGGTCACAATAATTTTATTTGAATCATTTTTTACGGCGTTCCATGTACTCTTGTTAATGGAGCTGACATGAATACTCATACAAGCTTTCCAATAGCTATAATTTTCGTAAGTGAAAATTGGTGCTCTATTGTATGCTTCCTTAGGTTCGGTAGCCATTCTTCTAAAAAAGCAAATCTTAAGCACATAATTAACCGAAACTCTTGATACTACATGTTAAACGATAGACTTCGATCTAGGGGGGGGATTGAATAGATCACAAATTTAAAATCATACTTTTGACAAAAATTATTTTCAAAAGTTTTATGGCACAATCGAAACTACCCGAATTGAATCGTCTAACCGAACCTCTATCGAAAAGCTTGGATATGCGTAAAGGCACACAATTGAACGATAATGAACACAAATTGTTCAACAACGATCGATCACAAACAATTAAATACTACGCTATACGTAGAGCATATTTTAATTATCAATAAACACAAAAAAATAAAATAAAACAACTTATTGAACACTTTGTGAGCAATCAATATCTTTTGGAAATTTGATTTGTTTTGTTGATCCAAAAACCAAACACAATCAAACGAGTTGTGATTTTTTCAAAAAAGTCAATTTCAAAATGTGATCAAGAATTAATTTTCAAATGAATGGATCAAACAACAATGGATTCAATAATTTTCAAACACACAAATTAAGAGAGAGAGAGAGAGAGAGAGAGAGAGAGAGAGAGAGAGAGAGAGAAAGAGAGAGAAGAAGGATTTGTTTCGACAGTAACCCAATCGGACTCACTATGGGTACGTCTTCCTTGAGGTAGTTGCAATTAACATTACTTTGGAAAAAGTGTATATACAACAAATGAAGAACTCTAACCATACAAACCCTATAGTTTGTTGTTGATTTTACCACCTACAAAACCTTTGATCAAAGATTGATCATGTCACTTACAATGTCACTCCAATTCACCAATTCTTGCTACTTCTTTGCAAGGCACCTCCTTGTCCCAAGGCTCTCACATGGTCGAATTTATCTCAGGCACAAACTTGGAGAAACCCAAGATTTACCAACACGATCCACCGTTTCACGCTACTCCCTTGCAAGGTACCCCTTGTCCCAAGGCTTTCACTCGATTGGATTCGAAATGTGTAGTCTTGTCCAAAACCTTCAAATCCTAAATGATCTTGAAGGAAAACCCCAACTTAGTTTTCTTATTTGAAACCCTCAAAGAACTCAACCTAATATTCTCGGTACAATAACCGAATTGGACATTATCAACCCTAATCTAAATGGTCACCTAATCAAAAAATTATTATGTGTAGTTTGATGTGTGTGTATGCATAGAAGAGAGGTTGAAGATGATGAGTGTGTTTTGAAATTCTAGTTTCATATAGGTTTTACTCAAGAACCTTACTAGATATGATGCATGTATCAATTATTTATAAGTATGCAAGTTTGGAAGCAAAAGGAATGCAAACAAATGGAGAAAATTATGCGTTTTGGAAAAATGCATCGCATGTGTCGACCTATGAGCGCTATTGGTCAACCTATGAAAGTAAATGTGTCGACCTATCAAGGTCTTAGGTCGACCTATAAAGGTTTTTTGTCGACCTCGTGTCGACCTATGTTAGTCAGCACATGGATTGTGGCTACAAGCTTGATTATTGAGGCATGAGTGTAGACCTGAACAATCTATGTGTTGACCTATGCTGAAGAGTATACTTCTATAGGTCAACCTAAACACGTATGCGTCAACCTATGTTGTATTGTTTTCACAAATACCTTGTTTTCAATGAATTTATGCTGTATGAACCTTTTTGAAAACATTTTAATGCTTCCTAATGATATGATGCACATCTAGAATCAGATGATAGCGTCCACTTATACATTAATGCTAAACTATCATAGTTTTGACATCATTCAAAATACATCTAATAGAAAATTTCACTAACAAACATGTCTTCTGACTAGAGTACTCCTGATACTCTCATATAATAGAGTCAACAGACGTGATACGCGACATGTCTTGTGTTTTTACTAAAAACTATTTGGTCATATTGCTCGCAGCTGTAGTGAGAAATTCCACAACTACTGGAAACAACGTGGTTACATTATTATTGAGTGGCCGACGAGATCTTCCCGATGTCCCACCTAAGCCTTTTAAGCTACTAACCATGCTGCTGGTTTTTGTGATTCATTTGAACTAATGCTTCATAGTCTTATTCATGGTCTTTATCTTGTGTGTACATGAAAAATATGTGAATTGTCTGAAAGAATTAACACAAACCGATGATGATGCTTCTGATAAGATAGATGTGGATGGATCACAAATTTGGAAAGAGGTTGTCGGGGGTAAGTCTCGAGGGAGGTGTTACGGAACTGCACAAATGGAGGTGAACATAAATATGGAGTGTCATACTTGACATATGTGACAAATACACATTGTAACATGGAACTTAGATCAATTTTTGAAAAAATATATACCCGTAAAATGAGAAAAATCGTCAACAAACAAAACAAAATAACGAAAACCATTTGTTGAAGAAATTGGAGAACGCCCGCAAATATCTGAATGAATAAATCAAAAGGAATATCTGAAATAGAAACACTATGAATAAAGGATAATGCAGGTTGTTTGGCAAGTTTACAATGTAAACAATCAAAAGACTCAAAATTTGTGGAACCTAATAGAAATAAGATTAAGTTTTAAATTAGGAATGTAGTAGGTGTCAGAAGGGTGAGATTTGAGGTGGATACATCACTAGTATGAGTAATGTTCATTGTTTTTCCTATGGCTATGTGTATTAGTGGCAGAGAAGAAACAAGTGTTATCGAAGGTAATTATTTAATACCAGTGGTCATATGATTACAACATGCAAAGTCAAAGAACCAACGAGAATTACCATGAGTAGCAGACATAACAGTAAAGGTGTTGGAAGATATAACCTGTTTGATTAAAGCTTCAATATCGCTTATAATGATGGGAGTGGAACCCTGAATGGTAGCAACAGAGATGGAAGAATATATCGACTTTGGAACATTCTTGGATTTGAAAGAGCCATGATTTTGTTTTGGAAGTCGTGTGTGAGAATGTTCAAGAATATGTCCAATACCATGAAAATACCTACATTTCATTGTATGGCAATTAGTAAATACATGACATGTGAGATTACAATTCTTACATTGATGATGATTTGATATTTGGTGTGAGAATCGAGCAGTTGAAAGAGGAGTATTCATTTGAGAATTTTTATCTATATTTAGGCATGTTTCTTAAAAAATGATTTCTTGAGTAGCTCTATCCAACGACGGAAGTAGATTTCGATGCAGCAATGAAGCTCGTATGACTTCATATTCGGGCCAAAGAGCCATAAGAACTCAAATGAGATGCAAATGATCTTCATTTATTTTGGCTAGAGATATTTGATGCCAAATTTGTTGGACTTGAGGAAGAAAATCTTTCACTAATTGACCAGATTCTTGCTTAATATTGAGAAGCGTGGTCCACAATTGATAACAGTAGGCAAGTCTGGTTATTTGAAAATTATTCTTCAAGAAATCCCAAATTTCTTTTGCAAAATCATAGTTACCACATTAAATATGAATTGATGGTACGGACCAATATTTTAAAAATCGGATCGGAGATCGAACTTGTGAAACTTATGGTTTAAGGATCAATTGTTAAATCGGTTAAACCTACGGTCGAACTGTTTATTAAATAAACTAATAAAATGAAACTAAATTTCATATATATGTCACACATTTTTATATGTTCTCAACTTAATAAAATAAATATTTCAAAAATCCATTACAAATTTAATACAACAATTGTTCTGGACTGGGTCGGCGCTTGCCCATCCGTCGGGCAGGCCCAACCCAATACTGCGATGCGGCCCAACAAGTCCCAAGTCTGCCTGTCGTCGAGCATACCTGGACCTCTTCATCTTCGAGCACGTAATAATTGTTATTGTCGAGCAGAAGTTACATACAACGGGGAGCGGTCACGCCTCTCCCCCCACGATCTCCACGTGCTCCTCCACGCGAGGACACATCATCAGGTAACATTCACTTCCAAAAGAGCTGGTCAATCCACTTTCCGGAGATCACGGGACCGTTACTCCAGGGCGAAGACCACGCGCTGGTCTTCACTACGCCACATAAGCCCTGGCAGTTATCTGCACTGGGTTGGGTCGTAAGGCCCAAAGCAGATTACCATTGCCCCTGCGCTGGGGGCCGCCTATAAATACCCTCTCTCATGAGGAGGTCAGGTTACATTACATTCTAACTCTCACTTTTAATTTATGTACTTGCTTGCTCCTGTCCTTACTTTGGCATCAGAGTACCTTGCAGGTACACCCCCCACCGTCTCATCACCACCGGAGTAGCGGAGCTCAAGATGTTGTTGGCCATTAATCTCCTTTCTGATCAGGTACGATCAGTGGCGCCGTCTGTGGGAACCTTTGCTTTCCCGTTTTCCTCTTTGTAAAACCAAAGCAACTTCCATTCTCTAACAACCATTTCTAGCTCCCAACCTGAGATCAAGACTCTGGACACCGCCTTTGCGCAATTTAACAACGAAGACGACCACGACGACAATATGGTCGTCAACGTCGAAGAAGGCGACGATATGGATGGCCGTACTGGCTCCCCTTCCTCTGACGACGCGCCATACAACGCCGCCAAATAGGACAACGCTCTCGCTATCTACCAGCCGATCCCCACGCCACCAAATGTTGATCCAAACACGGTGGCCTTGTTCACTCTGATCAATCAAACTAACCAACTGATCTCCCAGCAGAACATGAGGATAGAAGCGCTCAAAAGGGGGCAAAAACGACGCTCTCCTCCGCGGAGACATCGTCGCCCTCTATCTCCCAGTCGTTCTCCTTCCCTGCAAAGGACACCACCGGTCGACTCTAGGATCCTGACTCTCCCAGCTGAGGGACGCCGCCCTCGCCTGGAACGACCCCAGCCTGTGTTCGCCCAGAATCTCCATCGCTCGCCTCCTCGGAAGTAACAACGAAACTCTCTTGCCCAGAAGAGGAGCAAAGCTGACGGCGAAGAGCCGAAGAGCAGTCCAAGGAGCTCCCCTAACGACATGCCAACAAGCGCTCCTCCACCTCAAACAAGTCCTTTCGCAACCCCGGTCCTCTCACGACCAGAGGGCGAGGAGACATTATTCCTATACCTCGCCATCACGAGCGAAGCAGTTAGCGCAGTCCTAATCCGGGAAACCACCGACGGGCAAAAGCCAATTTACTTCACCAGCAAAGCCCTCCAAGGTCCGGAACTTAGGTACCAATAAATCGAAAAGGTCGCCCTAACTCTCGTCACTGCGGCTAGAAGAGTGCGACATTACTTCTTGGCCCACACGATCATGATGAGGACCGAGCAACCCATACGACAACTCCTCGGTTGGCCGGACATGGCGGGGAGGATGCTCAGATGGTCGCTCGAACTCGCTAAGTTCGACATCCAATACGAAGGCAGGAAGGACTTGAAAGCTCAAGTACTGGCCGACTTCGTGGCGGAAATGACGCTCCAAGAGCCTTCGTCCAACGGATCCCAAAATTTGACAATCTACGTTGACGGGGCATCCAGCTCGAAAGGAAGCGGAGCAGGCATCATCCTCGAGAACAGGGAAGGCATCCTGATCGAATTCTCCCTCACATTGTCTTTCCAGACGTCGAACAATCAGGGTGAGTACGAGGCATTCATCGCCAGGTTACGCTTAGCTGAAGACATCGGGGCCAAAGAGGTCAAAATATTCACCGACTCCCAGCTCGTGGCCTCCCAGGTACGAGGAGAATACCAAGCCAGGAACGACAGCCTCATCGAATACTTGGCTTTGGTGAAGGAACGGTGAAAAAGTTCTCCTTGGCGGAAGTAAATCACGCCCCGCGCGAACACAATACTCGAGCAGACGTTCTACCAAAACTCGCAAGCACAAAGAAGAAAGGCGGAAACAAATCCGTCATTCAAGAGGTGCTCTCTCGTCCGAGCATCGAGAATGTCGTCCCCGTGGCTGACGTGAACGCCATTGGAGATAGCCATAGCTGGATGACCCCGGTGTACAAGTACCTCAAGACGGGCAAGCTACCCGACGGCCCTAAAAGCGCCGGAGTGGTTAGGCGACGCGCCTGCTCCTATACAATTGTCGAAGATAAACTATATCAACGCGGCTTCTCGACCCCTCTTATCAGGTGCGTCGAGGAGTCCAAGGTCCCCGGTATACTCCAAGAGATTCACGAGGGGATCAATGCGCAACACCTCGGTGGATGATCAATAGCCCGTAAAGTTTTACGAGCAAGGTACTACTGGCATACCATGCAGCGGGACGCCAATGAGCACATCAAGAAGTGCGACAGATGCTAACGACACGGGGACATGCACCTAGCCCCACCCAGCAAGCTCAAAACACTATCGTCCCCGTGGCTATTTGCATGGTGGGGGATGGATATCCTTGGACCCTTCGTCGTGGTGTCGTACCAAAACAAGTACCTGATCGTCGGCGTTGACTATTTCATGAAGTGGATCGAGGATGAAGCCCTGGCCAAAATCACGGCCCACAACATACTGTGTTTCTACAAGAGGAACACACTAGCCCGGTTTGGCGTGCCCCAGGCAATTGTCATTGATAACGGGACACAATTCACTGATAAAAACTTTCACGTCGGTCGAGCATCCCCAAACGAACGGGCAAGCTGAAACGGTGAACAGAGTGATCCTGCGAGGACTGAAACGGCGACTAGGCTACGCCAAGTAAATATGGGCTGAGGAACTACACAATATCCTTTGGGCCTACAGAACAACCCCGCACTCCACTACCGGGGAGACCCCCTTCCGATTAACCTACGGAACTGAGGCGGTGATCCCTGTAGAAATAAGGGAATCGTCAAGAAGATTAGAGTCTCCCCTCGATGAGTAGACAAACGATGAGGCTCTCCGGGAGGAGCTCAACTTTGTCGAAGAGATAAGGTCGGACGCGTCCCTCCGGGAGGCCTCCCTTAAACAGAAGTTAACTTTATGCTATAACAACTGATTTTCAGGTAGGCACCCTCGTCCTACGAAGGAACCAGAAAGATTCGCAAGAAGGCAAGCTCGCCGCGAACTGGGAGGGCCCTTACCGCGTCCGTGCGAAAACGGGGACAGGAGCCTTCTACCTTGAAAATCTACACGGGGAGGAACTTGCTCGACCATGGAACGCTGAAAAGCTTAAACATTATTATAGTTAAACATTGCCCATGACCCATTCGTGTTGCGACCTCGGGGGCTCACTAAGGTACAAGTGCGACTCCCCTCTAGACAAAAAGACAAGAACCCTCTTTGTGTGTGTGCGAGGACCCTTGATTCGACGAGGACACCTCAACCGAGCTCTACCGTTGCCGTACTAGTTTTGCTGGGCACTCAACTCATAATGGGAAGCCCACGCCGCGAAGCTAAGACCTCGATCGATCTCTTGGCCTCGCTGAAGGTCAGAACACAGCTCCAACCACTCGACCAGTTCCCTACACTGTCGAGGATCAACAAGGTCAAGCGGAACCCCCAATTACTTATACAAAAACAAAACAGATATATCATCAAGCATACAAACATCACACACACAGATAAATAAGATAAAACATTAGGTCGGGCATAAGCCCATTGTGCAAATAGTACATACAAAAACGTTATAAAGCCCCTAGCACGCAGGCCGAGCAAAGGTAATCACAAAAATTGGCGCGCAGTCCAAAAAATCTAGACAAAAGAAAAGCTAAGCATCCAGGTCCCCCTCGGGCTGCCCTTCCTCTGTGTTCTCGTGATAATCATCCTCCTCGGACGCCAGTGCGAGAATCTGACCTTCAACTACTACATGGTAAGGGCCAGTTCCCTCAGTGATGAGCTCGAGATTCAGTATCTGAAGCTACTTCAAGGCTTTAGCAAAGCCCAACTCGACAGACTGGAGGACATCCTGCTCGATCTGCCTGAGCTTTGAGATCAATTTAGCCCGAGAGGTCAGCAGCTTATCGTCCTCAATTTCCTCTTCAGCGGGTTGCACAACCTGCTCCAGCTCAGCGATTCTCGCTTGGATATTTTTCCGCTCCTCAACAGAGTTCTTCAACTTCCCTTCCAGCTGCCCCTAAAGCTCGAATTGGGTCTCATTCAATTTTTTTGTACTGCGCAAGATCCTTGCTCAGCTTCTTCATCTCAGCCTCAACTGACTTGAAGCTATCTTACAATCTAGTCAGCTCCGACGACGGACGGGTTTTGTCGGTCAGGACCAGCGCTATAACACAAACCCACATCTCGAAACCCGGTCAGCACCCAAGATGGCCTGGGCTTCGGAGGCGAAGACGGTCGGGGAGTTGTCCCCCGAGAAGAAGTTAGGCCTCATATGACAAGGTGGGAACACAAACTTTTCACGGGGAGGACTCACAGTAAGATCGACGTGCGTCTGCCCGCTGGTTCGCTGTCTCTTCGGGGACCCCTGCAAGTTAGGAGATTGGCTACACTGAGGGGAGCCAGAGGAATCCCTAGACGTCGGTATAGGACCCGGGTGCTGCTGCTGGATCTGCTAGACTCGTCCCTTTCCGCCTCTCTTCGAACCTCGAGTAGATGTCAACTTCTTCACACATTCCTCCAAGCTCGAAATGACACCTAAAAAAAGAGAGTAAACATCAGTAAACCAACGGTAGAAATGATAATGGACCCCGAGTCAAGGGTATGCCCACTACCTAAGAACCGAAGAGCCTCCTCTTCGGTATCACACTCGAGGAGGGCCTTTGTGTTTATGAGTCGGGCCTTTGTGAGGGTCTCCCCGCGGTCGTTGCTTCAATTCTCTTGGCAGCCATTTTACTTGAAAAGCAGAGGAAATTGGTGAATTCGATAGCCTAGATCAAATTCACCCATCCACCACTGATCAAGTGAAAGGGCGAAGAAAGGATATGGGGAACTGCTCGGTGGAACGACCCTCCGACCACGATGATCGGGGTCACACGCAGGTGTGTTCAGTACCTTTATCCCATTCACCCAGCATCCTCAGGGTATTCATCGGACGTCCCTGGGACCTTCATTAGGTCCCCGACGCCTTTGTCCCGTGTCCCCAGGGGATTCATCCCGCGTCCTCGGGACCTTCATCAGGTCCCCGAGAGACTCATCCCAACTCCCCGTAGTATTCATCGGAAACCTAAAGAAGCTCCACAGTTTTCGTCGGAAACTCGGTGGCCTCCCCGGAAACTTCATCAGTTCACTGGAGAAACCACCGTAGGGAACATAAAATAGCAAAAAAAAAGGGGAACCAAAAACTTACTTGAGATGGTGGTTGAGAATTTCTGGTGCGGCGGCATACAGTGGAAGGACGGCGACGGATGTTGGATAGGGGAGGGAAGACTCGGAGCAAAAAAAGTGGAAACGTGTAAATGACACAAACTCCACTCCTATTTATATAACTGTTACGCGAATCGAGGCGCCCCTATGCACTTGAGTACCCTAGCCCTAGCCGCCCTACGTATTAATAACGAGTGACACGTGGCACGCGGATTCCCGTGTGCTCCTTTTCACTTACCCTGGTGCCCGGATGATGAACGCGTCCATCCCTTCTCATCTCCCCGCATCGTCGCCCAAGAATGACATTAGAAACTCGGGCATACTTCAATCTTCGAGAACCCTGCACGACGAGCATCCCCTACTCCTGATCACCTACTTTTCCGCTAACTCGGTGCTACGGGATACGTAACGTTGTCTGGCGTGCCCGACGTACGGGGAGCCCAACGGTTGATGTAATCTAAAGAGGCGGGACACCATGTGCGCCTCGAGCCCTATGCTGCATTAAATGCGTCATGATGGCTAGGCTAGGATCATGATGATGCCCCTAGCCGTGCGTGCTCGTGCACGTGCCTTCAGAATGGCTATAAATAGAGGGAGAAGCTGCTCATTTGCACTTTTCGCTTCTTTCTCCTCCTTACGCTTCTCTGTCTGAGACTTCTGTTCGCTGCCGTTCGAGCCGCCGTCAACCGTCGTCCAACCTCCATACCAACTCCGAGCATCGTCTTCGACCCTCAGATACATCCTTGACCATGTAAGTTGTTTAACTTTACTCTAGTTTCCATCTTTTTTTTGCTTCCTGTTTTTCTAGAATGCATGCGGTTAGGACGATTCTAGGTAGGACAGTAGCGGTTTTCGGTGACTGTTGGTGGCGGACGGTGGTTTGGCCACTTTCTGTAGCTGTCGTGTTTGCCGGAACCTTAGGAGCCTAGAGGTTTAGGTTGTTTCTGATGCCGTTGTGACGACATGCGTGTGTGTCGTTGGCAGAGTTCACGAATTTTCCGGTGTACTTATGGGTTTTTCGGCAGGTTCATGAGTTTTCCGATAGACTTTCTGTTAGCCCCTAATTTTGACGTCTGATATTGAATTAAGAGTATTAATCAAAGAAATAGAATTGTAGAGAAGTTTAGGAGGACTTCGACTGGAATGGTATTCCCAGAAATTCTAGTCGAAAATGTCCTTGTGCAATAGAGACATATTTTATGGACTTAGAAATATTTCTAACAATTTGGAAATATGGTTCGATGGAAGCGTTGCTAATAATGTTTGATTCAAGATTTGAATTAAAATAAGGGAGAGAACTTTGTTCTTATCCATTTGATGGCAGAAGACACGTGGAACATATTTAAAGGACGAAGACATGCAGAATGCCATTTGTCTTGCTCTAGTTAGTAGACCGTTAGGGGTAGTTATTTTTTACTATTATAAATAGCAAGTATTAGTGTTAGGATTTGTGTGTGTTCAAGATTCGTCTGAGGAGAGCTCCTCGGAGAGTAGCGACACAGAAGTTACGGCCACTCCCAGCGACGTCGGCAAGACTTCACCTAAGGGGACTTTTGTGGAGGAATGGATATTTGCAGAGCCTGCCTCCATTTTTGCCTCGTTTCCCGAGGATGCCTTCACGACCGTGGGGGTGGAAGGGGAATGAAAGTCACACTTTCTTGGTGAAGACGGTCGTATCTACATGGATTACGGGTAAAGGTTCCCAATGTATCAGTACGTCTTCAAGGACATTGGGCTGAGGTTGCCTTTCTCTAACTTCTAGATATCTGTCTTCGTGCACCTGGACCTGGCCCCTTTGCAACTGCATCCTAATTATTTAGCGTTTATCCATGCATTCAAACTGACGTGTAAGTTCCTGAAGATAGGAGCCACTCTCCCCTTATTCTTTACAATCTTCCATCTCCAGAGGCAAGTTTCGGGGAGGAAGTTCGACTGGGTCTCGTTAAGGCAGACGAGAAAGTTGTTCAAGCTGTTTTCCGAGTCCATAAGGACTTTTAAGGAGAGGTTTTACATCATCGAGCCTTTGTCGGAGAAGGCCCAGGATTTCACGTACGTCTGGGAGATGTCGACGAATGAAAATGGGGAGGATCTTTATGACGAAGAGGGCAAAGTAGTGGCAGATAGGTCGCTGAAGTTCCCTTTCTGCTGGAGTGGGTCTCTTTTTTCCTAGGGAACTGACCAGTACCTTGCCCAATTGGAGATGCTAGAAGATCACGACAAAGCCGGCTACGCGGCGTTGGTAAATTTCATCAACAGTTTTACCTATGTGGAGTGCTGGACAAAGAGTGGGAATCTGATCTTCGAGGAAGATGGCGAGCAAAATGTGGAGGGGTGCTACATCAACACAAAGGGGCTCCTTGAGTGTAGGACTCATGCCGACGCTCTTAAACTGTTGGGTAGTCCTTATTTTTTCAGCTTGTTTAGATAAGTGTTGTTGCGGTGAAAATCGGATAACAAAATATTAATTAATTTGCATCATATTTCTTTTACAACCGACTTTGATTTATCCAAAGGAAAGGTTCAAGATCGTTAGAAAAAACACTAAAGGGGGGAGATCTAAGGTTCGGGGGTTGGTTACGCCTAGGGAAGGTATTAGCACCCTAAACGTCCGTAGTACTCTACGGGAGCCTCTTGCTAATGTTATCTTATGTTTGCTAAAGGTTCTATGCTAAAGGTTTAAACCCTAGGGGTTAGTATCTAAGTATACTCGATAAGGCATCTCACCTTACGCCTACGTATCCTCGGGAGTAGAATCAGAGTATGCGTAGTTCTACTTCTACTAAATGATTGACTATGGCCAATATTCAGAGGGGAAATGAGACAAGCTCATTGTAGAGTTCAAGAACTCTCTAGATCTTGTTGAAATGGACCTATGTTATGTTTTAGTCAGTAGGGAAAGTGTTAATTCATTAGGATGAATAATCACTAAGAGTTAAAAACTCTCTCCTAAAGATAGTTATAATTTCTATGGCTCTGATGAGGCCATGAAATGAAGTTTCTCCTAAGAGGTTACTTAGGTTAAGGTGGGGGCTATGACTTTAAGAGTCAATGTAAGATAAAAGGCATAGAAGATAAAACATTGATATAAGATAATATAATGAAAGCAACATAAGCATAAGGATGGCAATATGTTTCATGATAAAGTATGGATAAGATGAACATGATCATTATAAGGACATATCAATATGTTTCAATCCTAAGGAAGACAAAATTACAGAATACTTACAAGATAAAGATAATGATATTAATTAAGGATGACATTTAAAGAAGAATAACATTCATATTAAAGTCAAATATATAATGAATCAAATATGGATGGATTAATTCAAGACTTAAACAAACCATTAGTGAAATAACACTCAAGATCAATAAAGGTGCTCATAAATATATGTTAACAATTAATCCAAAGGTGATAATCAATTAACACTTAATAATTAAAATACATATTGGAATTAACAATTAATAACACAATACATAAAATAAAAAAACAATTAACAACCAAGTTAAAATACAAATTGACAATTAAAATTTAAAGATTAACAATTAACAAAACCAACTAACAATTAAAATCAAAATACAAATTGATTAACCATTAGCAATTAAAAATTAAAATGCAAATTAATAAATTGCTGATAAAAATAAAGATTAAAAAATATTTTGGAGTTTTGGAATAAAGAAAATATTTTAAGCAAAAATAAATAAAAAAGAAGTTTTTAAAATGAAAATATTTGAAGTAAAAAAAAGGTTTGAAACAAAAAAAACCCAGGGGGGCACACTTAGTAATAGCCATAGTTAGAAAAGATATAGGATGAAATGGGCCAGGCGAAAGGGGGGTGGCAGTAGCAATAGGGCCCAAGCGAAGTCCAAAAGAAAAGGGAAGGAAAACTTAGGCGAAATAAAAAAGGACCAAAAGGGTTGATCTGCAGGATCGAACCCAGGTCATGTGATTGAGAGGCGAGGCAGTGCATGTGTGTGACCGTTGGGACGGCGTATTCATCCGGTAAATATACGCTTCAAATAACATATAAACTAAAGTGTTCATAAAATATATTAAATGAAACAAAAGCACACGCACATGTGGAAACGAAGCGTGATACATGAAATCAATCGGTCACATATTTAAAACACTACACGACAAAACCACACAGCAGCCAATCAAAAATCACGCATGGACATGGAAGCATGCAAAAACAGAATAACCTCGTATTGCATTTTGAAATAAACATCAAACATCATTAATCTTTAAACTCACATAGAATCTTCAATGTGCAACCAAATAACATGAAGTAATATACCAAATTAAAGTACTCAGAACGTAGAACATAATGAAGCTCTGATCTAAACAAGTTAGTGACTATACCATGAGCAAAAAGCCAAAGAAAACCATGGTTCAAAACTGAAACTCAGCTCAAGAAAAAGTGAGAAACCAGCTTATGCTTCAATCTAAACCAACCTATTTGTTTTAAAACTTAACAACAAACATGTAGTAAACCACAAACTCCTGACCTCCCTCACACGATATCATGAACAAGCATTAACAGTTAAAATTCAAATGAGTTGGAATAAAACCATATAGCCAGCATACATTCAAGTTACCAGTTCAAACAAACTCAATGCATTATATGGACATGGCAGAGGCATGAAAGGCAAGACATAACAGCATGGAAACAAAACTCTACATTCAATGCACTTTAGCATAATACGACTGTATGTAGCATTCTCAAACAAATCAAACTTCAATCAAAAGGCACCAACATATACCAACATTATTTCAACATGTCATTATGAGCAAAAGTTTTAACAACATAATCAATAGGAGTTTAACTAAACTTGTATATGTGAGTATGATATTGTGAACAAAAACCAAGAGAATCCATCATTCAAAGTGAGAACTTAGAAAACACAATTTCTGTTTCCATTCACAACCAACATAAACCTTGACAACTTGATAACGACATGTACTATGAACAAGCCACACCAGAATGAACACTCAATCAATATCTAAAACTCCAACGGTTTGGAAATAGCATCATACAGGTTGACATACATTCAAGTCAATCACACATATAATGAACATCATTCAGAACAAAAACTCCATCTCTAAACTTCAACCATAATCATGAAAACGAACCCTAGCATGCATACTATCATAAAACTAACACACATCATACATTGTGAGGAAGCATATTTGGTGTTCAAATGATTGGCAGGAAATATATTCTTTAAGTAACATTTCAATTCAAACATGTCACTACTACTGTCCTTATCAATTAGTTTACATTAAACCAACAAGGAAAGGAGCACGCAACTCTAAACAAAATCAACAGCCATGTTATTCATGCAAGGATGTAAAACAAACTTTAACAGCTTATGCATACCATAATTTACATACGATAAATATTAGAGCTATCATGTCCAGTACGCATATATTCAAAGTAACATCCATTTTCAAGTGGTTATTCATTTTAACATGTGTTCTTATCATGGAAAAACAAACTCATACATTCATTATGGCAGCCATGAGAGAAGTAAATATGTATATTCAAGTTTTTATCAAAGTCAAACTTAACATAGGTAAATAACAATATGCATATCATGAACATTCAAATATTAAACAGAAAAAGAAATGATCTAACATGTAGATAAGATGGATTCAACATAGTATGATAAGCATGATAAATGGGAGTTTGAGGAACTTACCTAGTTCCTAAGCAAGTGACAAGATTCCTTTCCTTTCCCAGCTAGCTCGTGTGCTTCTCCAAAGAACAAGTTTTTAGAGTAGTTTTTGTGTTGTTTTTGTTGGTGAAAAATGAATGAGAGATGGGTCCTTTATATAGGGAGTTCAGCTGGTCCATAGCCTTGATGATACATGGTGCAATGGCTTTACACAAGAGAGAAAGATCAAGCGTGGAGATATGAAGTGGGGTTGTTCTGAACCAATCTTATAGAGCCAAGTGAAGTTCTTTCTCTTTGCAACTAGGTCAGAAAAGTAGTGTATTTTGGCTTGTATCTAATGGATTAAAGATGTGCACGAAGGAAGGTTTTTGTTTGCTTACAAATGTCAACATGAAAGTACAAAAGGAAAAGTACTTTGGAAGCTTGTTCACGGGTTTGGTGGCAAAGTGAAAGGTTGGAAAAGATATGGTGAGGGTCTGTAGAATGTACTTGGAGAGAGGGGATGAAATTCAAATTCAGAAATTGAGGTATAACTTGGTGCAAAGTCAGTTTCGAGTAGCCTTATTCCATCCATGATATCTCTTAATTTTGTGATCCAAATCTCATGCTCTTGGGTGCTACGGAAAGCCTTTGCATCATACTACAATGTTGGTGTTGAAAGGTACTTGAAATGAAGCCTTGAATTGGTAGAAAAGTGGCCTATAAATCGTGTCCACCAAGCTGCCAAAATGAACTTAGAAAATTTCTAAGTTATAGAAATTTGACAACTTCAAGTGCCCTTCTTTGACAGTCCATAACTTGAGAATGGCTTATCCTAATGAGATGTTCCACATATGGTTGGAAAGCTCTCATCATGCTCTACAATTTTCATTTGGGATCCAAGTCTTGAATCCAAATGGAAATGGGTGAAAAATGAGGTTAAAGTTAAGGAAAAGAGTGATGAAAAGTTTTGAAAATTTTCTCTCTGTTTGGTCAAAATATCTTGCAAGCCTCATAACTCAAAAACCAAGCATTTTTGGACAAAAAGTCATATGGAACAAATTGAATATCTTGAAAAGAGCTTTCCAATGAGCTTTGAGTCATTCCAATTGGGTGTGTGGTTTAGGAGTTATGGTCATTTCAAATTATGCTATTAGGGGAAAAATCTCACATATGAAACCTTTCTTGGTCAAAACCCTACTTCTCTTGCAAGAAACCTCAGGAAACTTGATGTGGATACTTTGAACACTTCATGAGACATTCTATGATGATTAGAACCATTGACACGTCATTTGGACCAAAATTCCAAAGGATTAGGGTTTCAGTCAAACCCTAATTTTGATTGTGAATGCACTGAGGTCAAATCTTGTAAATTTGCTTCTTCTTTCTCATCTAAAGGTCTTAGGAGACTCTTGAGGATGTTGATAAACCAATAGAATCAAGAATTATGGGTTGGGAGTTCATCTTGATGAAAATCAAAGCCATTGACTGACAAGTGTCACATAAACCCTAATTTGGAGGTATGGAGAGGCCGAGGCTCAAACTTCTCTTGTTGGTGACCCATAGATCTTGGATTCCTATTGAATGATGTCTCTTGGAGGTAGATGACCTTAAGTGGTAAGTGAACCACACAAGTCTTGACTTGATAGAGCCAATACTTAATGATTTCTTCAGGGTAAAACCCTAATTCCAAAGTTCTTGCACTGGAGATCTTTTGTTGGCTTGACTTGCTTCAAAACAACTTGTGGAGCTTCATGGTGATATGTAAACCTAATTTCAACAGAAAGAAACAAACTACAAGATATGGGTTAGCTCAAACAATGCAGAGATGCTCCTAAGATGCACAAAAGCTGGATGACATCTAAGGGTAAAAATTTAGGGTATAACAGTTGACCCTATTTAAATAGGTTCACCAGATGGCACGAGGAACGGAGATTCCAGGGGCATCAAGGTGAAAGATATTTAAATATAGCAAACCAAAAATTATTCCCTTAGATGGAATGCAAATGCTAAGGAGAAGCGACAGACATGCAAATGCTGACATGCCATGAACTTCTTAAAATGATGATATGATGCCAGGAATGCAAAAGACGCAGACAGACCAGACACCCAGGACAACAGGAAGCAAACACACAAGACAAGCTTCGTCGGGGAAAGACGAAAGTTAGTATCCACAAGAAAAACTCACTGGGGATACAGGCTAACCAACGAAAGAGACTCACTGGGGAGGCTCCAAAGAAACACGGGGGAAAAACCAAAAAACAATCTCCACTGGGGAAGAAAAATCCAGGGAGACAAACAACTGGGGACAAAACAAAACCCACACTCTTCCTGGGCGTGAAACCAGAAAGAAAATCCTGATCACTAGGGACCAGCCTAAAAAAGAGAGACAACCAAGCAAAGACTTCCTGGGGATTCTTATACCGGAGAGTTCAAGATGGGATCTTCAAGAAAAGCCAGGAAGACAGAGACAAACTCTGCGCACCAGATAGGAGCCTTATAAGGTGAAGAAATTTGTTCCAAAAAGCTTAGCTTAAATCAATTTTCAGAAAATCCAAGGTAAGGGTTCAATGTCCGACACGATTCAAACAAGAACAATGTTAAAACAAGAAGACAGTGCTTGACACGATTCAAACAAAGTCCCAGTTCAAGTTTGACACGATTCAAACGAGAACACACAAGAAAATGCTTAACACGATTTAGGCAAAGTCCAAGTTCAAGTTTGACACGATTCAAACAGGAACACACAAGACAATGCTTGACACGATTCAAATAAAGTCCAAGTTCAAGTTTGACACGATTCAAACGAGAACACACAAGACAATGCTTGACACGATTCAAACAAAGTCCAAGTTCAAGTTTGACATTATTCAAACGAGAACACACAAGACAATGCTTGACACGATTCAAACAAAGTCCAAGTTCAAGTTTGACACGATTCAAACAAGAAAACACAAGACAATGTTTGACACGATTCAAACAAAGTCCAAGTTCAAGTTTGACACGATTCAAACAAGAACACACAAGACAATGCTTGACACGATTCAAACAAAGTCTAAGATCAAGTTTGACACGATTCAAATGAGAATAGTTTTAAAACAAGAGGCAGTGTCCAACACGATTCGAACAAAGTCTCTATTCAGGTTTGACATGATTCAAACAAGAACAAGTTTTAAAACAAAAAGACAATGCTTGACATGATTCAAACAAAGTACAAGTTCAAGTTTGACACGATTCAAACGAGAACAGCTTTAAAACAAGAGGCAGTGTCCGACACGATTCGAACAAAGACTCTATTCAGGTTTGACACGATTCAAACAAGAACAAGTTTTAAAACACAAGACAATGCTTGACACGATTCAAACAAAGTCCAAGTTCAAGTTTGACACGATTCAAACGAGAACACACAAGACAATGCTTGACACGATTCATGCAAGGTCCAAGTTCAAGTTTGACACTGATCAGTGAATTTTGATGCACATTCCTCTATGCTTAGAATTAGGAATTTCTTTGGTTTGGTTTGTTTATTTTTCTATTTTACGAGATTTTTATAATTTAATTTATTTTCAGCCTTATTTGATTTTCGTTTGTCATTTTCAGCATTAGCTGCTTTTAATAAAAAAACCATAACTAGAGCTACAGGAATCGGATTGAGGCGTTCTACTAGTTGTTGGAAAGCTGAGAGAAAGAGCTACAACTTTCAATTGGAAGCCAGAAGCTGATTCAGAATACAGATGCCTCGGAAAATTCGTTGAAGTTTCAGTCATGAGAAACAATTAGTTTTGGACCCTTTTTGGGCCGGTTTTTATCTTATTTTAGATCCAGTTGGGTTATGACCCGATTTCCCTTCTCTTGTATAAGGAGAGAACCGTGTTACTGTTCATTCTCTCTTCTTTTCATGAATTTTTCTTTGGCTTGTACAATTTGAATGGATAACTAATCCTTAAGGTTGATCTACTGTAATCGCGCCTCCATCATACTTTGAGGTTCTTATGTTTCTCAATTAAATTTATTTTCCTTTCAATTATTCTCTTTGATTTGGTGTTTGCTTAATTCGACTTTTCTTAGAGTTGATTGATTAATTTCGATGATTGTATGTTCCTATAACTTTTAATCGCCGTTTACGTCGCTTTGTCGTTAAATCGCGTTTCTATATCGTGTTTGCTTAATTCGCGATTGTGTTTATCCGTTTGCTTAATTCGGAAATTAGGAATATATATCTTTTAGTATCAATTGCGCTTGTTGATTGATATTGTAATTGAAAAGGGAATAAAGTCCGCTTAGGGATTGAGAATTATTCGGATCAATGATAAGTAGGAGACCGATATGGTAGATCAGCTTATTTCATAATCATTTTTTATTATCACTTATTTTCTCATTATTTTTCTAAATCAAAACCAAAACCCCCCACTAAACCTTTTCTTTAGTTGGTTGAATCATACAAGAATCCTTGTGAGAACGATACTTGAGTTGTCGTTACCGTTACTACTATTTTAAAAAATACTCGTTTTGATCTGCGCGCGACAGCGGATCAAATTGGCGCCGTTGTCGGGGATTCTTGTTGATTTTAGCCAATTTTAGGATTTTTGTTTAGAGTTTTGTTAGAGTTTTTTTTTTTGTTTTTACTTGTTGATTTTCAGGGTTGCAGTACAGTGTTAAAAATTCCAGCCTGTCAGGTAAGTTTGGAAGCTACTGTTTCGATTTGCCTCGAATTTTTTCCAGAAAATTAGAAAAAAATCGACGAACATTACTCATTTAGAATACAATTCTAAAAGATTTTGAACCTGAAAATCGCAAATTCGTTAATTTTATATTTTATTTGATTTATTTTCTATTTTCATATTTTCAAAAAAATCCGAAATTTTTTGTACAAACTCATTATGATTTGATTTGATTTTTAGTTATATTTTCATAATTTTTAGATTTTATTTTATTCGCTTTTCTATTTTTCCATTAATTTCTTAATGAGGACATTGTAGGTATTTTCTTAATTATTACTGCATTGCTGAGTTAGTTATGTGTTTTCTTTTTCTTTGTTGATTTTTTTTTTCTTATTAAGTTTAACATGTATAATCAAAGAACTCTTAGAGAATTTGCAGCTCCTGATGTTCATTACAATGGTTTATGTATTGAATATATTGATTTTGCTGTACTTTTTGAATGGAATTCTGGTTTAATACACTTGTTGCCAAGCTTTAATGGTCTTGCAGGTGAGGATCCGAATAAGCATCTGAAGGAATTCCAAATTGTGTGCTCTACACCTTTCGAACCTTCACTAGAGGACCTTATCAAGCAAATGGCTATCAATGATCTCCAATTTCAGCAACGAACAGATTCTAGTATTAAGGCCTTGCAGACTCAGATTGGACAACTTGCGACCTCTATAAATGCCATGTTGCAAGCTCAAGGATCAAACCAACAGCCCTTGGAAGAGCATTCTATTTTTCAAATAGATTTGTCTTCTGAAACTGTTAATGATACTTGTACTTATTTGTTTGCAGCAGATTTTCCATCATTGTCTGATTTTGATGATGTTTACTCTTGTGATATTTGTACTAACATTAAAATTTGCTCTGTTTACGCTGAAATTGAGGTTGCCTTGCAAGTTGATATTGTTACTTCAGATGAGGTTGCAAATGAAGTTGTTCATGTAGATGAAGCTCTCGACACCCCGGATGCCTGGAACAAACCATCCACCGAGAAACCACCCTCCTTAGAGCTGAAACCACTTCCTAATAATTTATTTGAATTTGTGCAGGAAGAGAAATCATTGCAGGAACATAAGAAGGGAATTGGATGGACCTTGGTTGACACTTGTGATATTAGCCCATCCATGAGTATGCATAGGATCTCAATTGAAGATGGAAGAAAAGCAGTGAGGCAGCCCTTTAATTCTTTAATTTTTGATGTTGTGAAAAAACAGATCACATTCACGTGCCCATTCGACACTTTTATTCATCGAAGATTCTTCTTTGATCCTGGAATAAAAGGTGAAGGAACTAATAAATATCCCAAGGTCAATGGATGTTATGCAAAGTTACTTTATGACATCCCCACTTTGGAAGAGGAGCCTACAGAAGATCTCTATTTGGGAAAGGCTGCTTATGTGATCACCTATCCACCTTGACTCCTCGGGTGTGTCCTTTCCTATCTCTCCTCACTCTTATTTTATATTTCTGTTCTTTCATTGAGGACAATGTATGTTTTAAGTGTGGGGGAGGGGACCTATGGTTTATATTTTGTTTTCTTTGTTTTTGTTTATTTCTTTTTCAATAAAAAAAAATTTATTTAAATTGCATGCTTTTTCGTTGGTTATTTAGTTACAACTGTGAGTTTGCTCTATGTTCTTTGACAAAAGACTTGTGGTGTGATGTCATTGATTCTTTTTGTGCATTCTTAGTGTAATATGTCGGACTAATCTCTGAATTGTACATCATTGGTGGTAGATCACTAAACCTTGTGAGATTTTGAGCCTAATAATGGATATACATCAAAAATCCATCTCTTTCTTTCTTGTGTGATTTCACTCATGTTTGTTAGTCTCTAGAACTTGAATTGACTCTTGTTGAAGCTTTTTATTTACTTGTGCACACTGAAATGATAAAGGCATTTTGTTTTGTTTTATTTTTGACTAGTTAGCCAAAAAGCCAACCTTGATAATATTACCTCTTGTTTTCAAGCCCCTTTGAGCCTATTATCCTTTTTTTGTTTAAAACTCATTACAAGCCGAAAAGTGAAAAACAATGAAATAACCCTATTCAAAGGGTTAAGAGAGTCTTGTATAGAGTTATGTGGGGTTGAGCATTATTTTTGAATGATTGTTGTAATGTTGTTATGATGTTGGCAGAAAAAAAAATGATGAAAAAAAAATTTAAAAAATAGAGAAGGATGTCAATTCATAATCCTTCCGAAAAAAAAGAAGAATAAAAGGAAAAAGAGAAGAGAAATAAGTTGTGAGGTTGTTGTTTGAAAGCAATTGATGTATCATGTAGTTCAACTCCCGTAATTCTTTCAATTTTCTTTTAACTCTTTGATTTTAGCCTAGTACCCCTTAGGATCTATCCTACCCTTACCTTGGCCACGTTACAACCTTAATAAAAGTCCTTTTGATCTTTGTGTGCATGTAAGTCAATTGTGAAAGTTAGAGTCTTTTCAATCTTATGGTAGTACTAACTCTCAAGTTGTGCTTTGAGTGTAAACAGTAACCTAAACACTTGAGAGTTGAGTGGAAATAGTTTATCTTGTGAGGATCTTGATGCTTGTGATGTACTTTTTGGTCATCTGTTTTTCATATATACTTTGAATGTCACAAAAGAGTTAATCACTAATGTCATATTCTTAAATCTTATAGTTAGAAGTTGCTCGCACCTTGTATCCATAGAACCTTTGAGATTGCATGTTCTGTTTGGTTTTGTTTTGAAGTTTTCTGTTTTAAATTCTTGATTTTGCTCGGAGTGCAAAAGTTCAAGTGTGGGGGAATTTGATCAGTGAATTTTGATGCACATTCCTCTATGCTTAGAATTAGGCATTTCTTTGGTTTGGTTTGTTTATTTTTCTATTTTACGATATTTTTATAATTTAATTTATTTTCAGCTTTATTTGATTTTCGTTTGTTATTTTCAGCATTAGCAGCTTTTAATAAAAAAATCATAACTGGAGCTACAGGAATCGGATTGAGGCATTCTACCAGTCGTTGGAAAGCTAAGAGAAAGAGCTACAACTTTCAATTGGAAGCCAGAAGCTGATTCGGACTATAGATGCCTCGGAAAATTCGTTGAAGTTTCAGTCATGAGAAACAATTAGTTTTGGACCCTTTTTGGGCCGGTTTTTATCTTATTTTAGACCCAGTTGGGTTATGACCCGATTTCCCTTCTCTTGTATAAGGAGAGAACCGTGTTACTGTTCATTCTCTCTTCTTTTCATGAATTTTTCTTTGGTTTGTACAATTTGAATGGATAACTAATCCTTAAGGTTGATCTACTGTAATCGCGCCTCCATCATACTTTGAGGTTCTTATGTTTCTAAATTAAATTTATTTTCCTTTCAATTATTCTCTTTGATTTGTTGTTTGCTTAATTCGACTTTTCTTAGAGTTGATTGATTAATTTCGATGATTGTATGTTCCTATAACTTTTAATTGCCGTATACATCGCTTTGTCGTTAAATCGCATTTCTATATCGTGTTTGCTTAATTCGCGATTGTGGTTATTTGTTTGCTTAATTCGGAAATTAGGAATATATATATCTTTTAGTATCAATTGCGCTTGTTGATTGATATTGTAATTGAAAAGGGAATAAAGTCTGCTTAGGGATTGAGAATTATTCGGATCAATGATAAGTAGGAGACCGATACGGTAGATCAGCTTATTTCATAATCACTTTTTAATAATCATTTTTTTCTGCTTTGTTCTCTTGAATCCAAAACCAAAACCCCCCACTAAACCTTTTCTTTAGCTGGTTTAATCATACAAGAATCCTTGCGAGAACGATACTCGAGTTGTCGTTACCGTTACTACTATTTTAAAAAATACTAGTTTCTGATCCGTGCGCGACAGCGGATCAGACACGATTCAAACGAGAACACACAATACAATGCTTGACACGATTCAAACAAGGTACAAGTTCAAGTTTGACACGATTCAAACAAGAACACACAAGACAATGCTTGACACGATTCAAACAATGTCCAAGTTCAAGTTTGACATGGTTCAAACGAGAACAGTCTTAAAACAACAGGCAGTGTCCGACACGATTCGAACAAAGACTCTGTTCAGGTTTGACACGATACAAACAAGAACAAGTTTTAAAACAAAAAGACAATGCTTGACACGATTCAATCAAAGTCCAAGTTCAAGTTTGACACGATTCAAACGAGAACAGCTTTACAAAAGCTTTAATGTTAAACTTCTTGAAGAACAACAAAAGGTTTTAAAGATTCAAATCCGGCGCGCAAAGGTTAAGACCGAACAAGCACGACACAAAGCAAACCGGGAATGTCTTTACTTCACTAGGGAAATAAAGACAGGCACAACAAAAGACCACAAGCAAAGCAGAGCACAAAGATCCGAAGATGCTAGGGTATGATGCATATGCTTAGCTATATGCTAGAAACAACGCGACGACGCAAAACAGGAAAGAAGAAAGGATAACAGAAGCCAACACCCTGAAACCCAAACATCAAGGATAACCGAGGCAAACTTCTTTTCTCTGGAGATGGCAGATCCGTGCCAAAAATACAGTACTACTAACTCTTCCTGTACCAACTCGATTCCAAAAAAACATCTTGATATCAGAGTAAAACTTAGTTCCTCTTTGTGTTTTCTTAATACTTTCCGCTTCCAAGATTCAGATGAAAATGACGAAGTAATTGTCCTCAAAGGCCAATAACAACTCTAGTGACTAAGAATGCTGTCGTTTAACAGCTGTCTTCTCTGGGGACTCCTGGACGAAGAGCTGAAATCTGGTACTTAGAGGTGAAAACCAAACATAGGCCTAACTCAGACAAATGTTTTGGATATACTGGGAAAGTTCCTCTTCTTTGTTGGGGAAGTAAATCCATTGGGAACTGTCAAAAATCAACTGAAGTAGCAACTTGATGGGGAGCTAACAAAGTAATTATGCGTTCCACTGGCATAACTACCCTCTTCAAATCTTCTCTGCCCCTGGCTAGACGGTCTAGTCAGAATGCGATAACACGAGGATTTTATAGAAGAATTGGCATACAGGGTATTCCAATATCTCCGAACTCTTGGAAAGATTTCGACATAACTGCCCCAGATTAGGGGATGGGTAATCAAAAGAATTTTACAGTAGACTCGAAATATCAGATACTTCAATATCTTCCAACTTGAACAATCAAAAGAATTTTACAGAAGAATTGAAATACCAGACACTTCAATATCTTCCAACTTGAATAATCAAAAGAATTTTACGGAAGAAATGAAATACCAGATACTTCAATATCTTCCAACTTGAATAATCAAAAGAATTTTACAGAAGACTTGAAATACCAGATACATCAATATCCTCCAACTTGAATCTTGACGTAGCTGTTTCCGTTCAGTTATACTCGAGATACTCATATTGTAGCAGAAATTATTGGGGAACGGATTTTCCCCTGCTGATGGGTTACTGAATTCAAAACTTGTCATAAGATGATCTCAAGAATATTTGCCCCAATATTCTGAATTTGCATAATTCTGCCTCTGATTTGTCAACTCCTGGGATAATAGATTGGCTAACCTCACACTTGGTTGCCCCTGACTGAGTCAAATTTCCTTTATCAAGTTCAATTCCTTAACTGACCGCGTTTATTGGAATTCCTTGATATCGAATGGTATTGCAAACAAGCGTTGTTCATTAAAATTGGCAAAATTTAATGCAAAGGTTTAATGCAAACTTTTGAAAACAAAGCTTTGATAAAAACGCACAGTGAAATGATTAAAATAGTAAAAAACAATGGTGGGTCTAGTCATTAAGGAAGTGACCAACACACGCGAGTAACAAAGATTATTAGGAGTCAGGTTACTCAACCTTGCTGTAGTATGCTTTCAAAACAACCTTACCTCAATTAGGTCTTTTAAGGGTTGTATCGTGATATGGTTCATGGTCTATGAAACAAAAGATAAAGGCTCAAATCCTACGCTCATTTAACTCAAGATATACGTTCAAATCTCTGAAAAAAGGAAGTCACTTGATTTGAAAGCTGACTGGCGCCTAATGGGAAGCGCTCGTGTTTGAATGCATAACCGAGTTAAACTGAGAACTACCCTGCCCCAAGGTTGAGGTTTAAGGGTTTTTTGTGTAAAGAAAGAAAACTCCTACTTCTTGGCTCGAAGGGAGTTAACAAGGGATGAATTGAAACAATGCCTTACATCCTCGGCGAGGTTAATTTGAAAGTATACCACAGCAATTACGAACATGAGGTTTTCATCATCCTCCCATATCTTTGCTTTAACAAAAGTTTGAAAAAGGAGGTGAAAAAGATAGAGATATATATTTGAACACGAGAATAAATGAGTGAAACGAATGGACTTAACCAAAAGAAGCATAAATATTTCATTAATGTTGCCAATTTAACTGTACAACAAAGCTTATGAGCAAATACCAATACAATTAAAGGAAATACAAAACACAGCCAACTTTGGCGAATCATTCCAAAGATCTTAGTTTCCGGGTCCAAACGGAAAAAAGTCTTCACCACCAATCACTTGTTCCTTGTGGTATCGAACTTTAAGAGGCCTTGCAGGTCCTTTACCTTTTGCTTCGAAAGTTGAGGTACCGGCGTCTGAAGCAACTTCCTGAGGTTTCAGATTCTTTAGCAAGCTCATCAACTTCTCTTCAAATTCCTTGCATTCTTCAATGGGATGTCCGATAGTCCCAGTGCGAAATTTGCATTCAGTCCTTGGGTGGTCTTCTTCGAAGATTAAGTCCTTGTCGTGGATCATTTCTTGCACAAAATATTCTAATGCTCGACAATTGTCCAAAACATGTCCTTCAGCTCCCTTATGGAATTCACAGGTTAGGTTGGGATCATACCAAGGTCCCTGGAAAGGTGTGAGAAGTCGTGGAGTTACCAGCTTATTTTGCATCAACAGTGGGAAAAGTTTGCTTAACGGCACAGGGATAGGCTGGTGGTTAAATTTTCCTCTTTTGGCAGCACACTTCTTTTTATCTTGAGGAGAAACACACGTTGGGGGACTGAAAACCCCTCTTCGTAAACACTTGACGAAGATTACGTTTGGATGCAGGAACCGGACCAACGTTCAGCTTGCATGAGGCTTCTCCAAACACCAATTCTGGACACGAGAGATCCTTAGGAGATGGCAAAGGATAGTTGATTTGAATGCCCTGAGGCGTGAATGATAACTTATTGGAGTCAAGTAGAGTCTAAACCTTGTCTCTGAGTACTCTACAATCTTCAGTTGAATGCTTTTGTGCCCCGACATGGTAGTCACAACGGATGTCGGTGTTAAAACCCAGTGGGTCTAGAAAAGAGGTTGGATCTCTCTCTTTTGGCACTATCAATCCACTTTTGATCAAAACTGGCAACAGCTGACTGTATGCAAATGGCAACCGAGTGAAATTCTTCTCTGGCTTCCTTGGCCTCTGTCGTTCATGCTGATGTGGCAAATGTGCGCTCTTGAAAGCTGGTTTGGCAGGATAAATGCAATTCTCCTTTTTCAACAGAGTTTCCAGAACCCAATTCATCTAGCACTTAAGGATTCTAACCTCCTCTCCCATTTCCTTCTGGTACTCCAAAATTTCCTCCATCGTTGTTAGCGTGACCTTCATAATTTCCAGAAACTGCTCCCTTCCTCTTTGGAGCTCTCTCAATTCATGGTTGACTCTGTCCATCTCACAGTACTGTTCAGACATCCTTTGTCGAGTTTGGACTTAGGTATTGATGTTTGGAAAATCAGGGTGACGGGTTCTGAAGAGAACGAGACGACAATAAGACAAAGAAGAACGCACATGCACATGCAAAGGATGCAAAATGATATGCAAAAATGTAAATGCAAACTAAACTATCAAGAAACCACAAATATTTACAAACATTATAGACAAATGGAGTCTTCCTCAAAATAAACTTCTTCATTGATATTGTCAGCTGTTACATTGGGGTTCAAAAGGTAAGGACGCTCTAAACTGAAATGAGAAATACAATATTGATAGAAAACAACAGATGGCGCTTCTAAAAGTTTGATCCACAAGAGGATGATTCTTCTTCTCCATTAATCTTCCTTGTGAGCTCTTCAATGCACTTTCTAGTCCTTTCCCTTTCGAAGAACAAATCAGCCATTGCTCCTGCCATCTTCTGCCTGGCTTTAGAGGGTGAATCATGTCGAGGGAATGGCTTCCAAATCACTTGAGCAATGTCACGGGACCACTGCAGATGGGTCTCAGAGACCTGGCATTCAGCCTTCCAGAGTTGTCTATTGATATTACGCCATACATACTCGAGTTTCCTTTTCATCTCAAATCCTTCATTTCTTTCATAGTACATCTTGATCATATCCTCGTTTCTGGGAGGTTCTTTCTTCAAGTAGCGTAACTGGCGGTGGGCGAGAACAGGATTATAATTGATGCAACCATCTCTACCCATCAAAGGCACATTGGGGCAGTCCCCACAGCTAACGATCATAGTAATCCCTTCATCTGTCGGGTTATACCATTCGATGTCAGTGTGTTTTAACTTCATCAATTTCTTGGACCATAAACCACAGTCTGCAATTTTCCAGAAGTTAGGAGTTTTTGGTAGGTAGGAGGTGAACCACTTGTAGAAAAGGGCCGCACAGCAGACAACTTGTCCACCGCCTCTCAAATATCTATACTGAACTGAGTGATAAACATATGCAAGTAAAGTAGGGACCGGATTGTTGATGGCGAATATTTGAATGGCCTGGATATCCACAAAATTCTTGTTACTCGGGGATAAGAACAAGCCATAGACCATTAAGGCAAAAGTTGATTCAAACAATGCCTCGTTTCCCTGGTCTTTAAAATAAAGGGCCTTTGCCATCACAAATAAGGCGGGGAGTCCAGGTCGTCCTCCTTTGATAGTAAAATTATCTTGTATGTCTGATACTCTGATCTTCGTGACTCTGGCAATTTCTTTGACGGAGAGCATCATCCTGATTCTAGAGAAAATTGGAGCCTTCTTGACAGGAATTCCGATTAGAGCAGAAAATTCTTCCAAGGTCGGTACCAACTGAAACTCAGGAAAAAAAAAACAGCGGTAATCGGGATGGTACAGTTATACCAAGGTTTCCAACAATCCTTCCCTCACTTGTAACTTCATTAGTGACAGGAGGTCTCCATATCTGTCAATAAAACCTGGCGGATCCTCAATCTTTCCTCCAATCTCTATCAACGGTTCAACATTAGGGATCAGGAAGGTAACAGACCAGTTTATCCTTTTGGTAGCGTCCATTGTCTATAAAGTCTGAAAAACAAAGTTAGCGTCTTGATAGTTTAGCAGAAGATGCAAAATACAATGCAGAGTTTCATGGAATTCAGACGTCCGCAAAATATCAAGAGATATCAAAAGACCTCATTTTCATTAGTGAATTACAATAGTTGATACACTTTCAAAAAGCCCTAAACATAAAGCTAAATAAAAGCTAGAAAGTCCTAAGGAGATTCTCCCAAGAGTCGTAGCTTGAGCCTTTTGTTTTCTTCCTCCATCTGATCTCTTTCTGCAACAAGGTTATCGACGATCGTCTTCCAAGCTGTAGGCTGAACAATATGAGAACTTGGGCTTTCTTGGACCTTCCTTTTCTTGTAAGAGGTCAGTTCTTCATCCTTGGCGCGTAGCTATTTTCGAAGTTCAAAATTCTCCTCAACAACCACCTGATACTTGAGTTTCCATGCTTTCTCGGACCGCTAGGTTTGTCTCAATGATATCTCTAACTCCTCTTCCTTTGACATGAAATACATAATAGGTTCTTCTTTCATGGGAATTGGTTCCTCCCTCTTGTATGGCATCTTCAATTCAATGGCTATCTTTCCCACTGAAGATATGGCTCCAAAGAAACACAATTGGGTTTCCCCAAGAAGCTACTTTCTCTTTTACACTTGCTATCCCAGGCTTTTAAGATTAACTCCCTTTGTTCTTCATTCTTATCATACTCCTCAAAATAAATTCCTTCTACATGGATGCTTAGAGGTTTATCCTTCATAGGGTATCCTAATTGACGGCGTGCCAACACCGGATTGTAACTGATTCCACCTTTGATGCCAAGAAGGGGCACGTTGTTATACGGGCCACAACTGTCTGTTATTGAGATTTTGTCGTACACTCGATTGTACCAGTCAATGTCTGCATGAGAAAGGGCCATAATCTTCTTAGACCACCATCCCTTCTTAGGATCCCAAAATGCACCTTTCTTTGGTAAGTGTGAAACGAACCATCTATATATCACAGGAATGCAGCAAGTGATCTGTCCATTATCATGGGCGTTTCTCGTATGGACTGAGTGGTAGGCTTCAGCAAGTAAGCTAGGTACAGGATTCTGCTTTAGGAAAATTTTGATTGCATTTAAATCCACGAAGTTGTCAAAGTTCGGGAACAGAAAGAGTCCATAGATGAGTAGAGCAAAAACAGCTTCAAAGGCGACCTTGTTGGAATGTTTAGCAAAGTAACGGGCTTTTTCAAACAGGAACTTAGCAGTGAATCCAAAAATTTCTCCCTTGGAGATTAAGTTTTTTTTTATGTCAACTAATTCCAAGTGAGTCTCTTTAGCTATCTTTTCCTCTTTTGGGTCTCTGTTGAAGATGGGAAATGGAGAATCATCCTTGACGGGTAAACCAACTATCTGAGAATATTCTTCAAGTGTAGGAAAGAGTTGATAGTCGGGAAAGGTGAAACAATGATACTTTGGATCATAGAACTGAAGAAAAGTTGAAAGGAGTCCTTCATCAACACTTTTCGTCAACAATATCCACAAATTCCCATATCTGTCTTTGAATCCTTCAGGGTCTGTTAGCAAATCTCCCAATCTCCTTAGGTCGTCCAACTTAGGGTTCTTGAAAGTGTATTTCACTGTTTTCCTTCTTAATTCATCCATGATATCTCTGTGACATTAAAAAAAGAAGTGTGAGTTCCATGAAACTGATATGCTTATGCTTATGCTATATGGATGCAACAAACACAGACAAATACAAACACATAAAGGTTTGGGTTAAGAAGTGTGGAGCCAAGGTTCACCCTCCCATTGGTATGCACTATGGTTTTCACCTGCCGAACAAGGTTCTAATGGGTTCCCAGAGTCTACGATCCATCTTTCGGATTTTGTCGACTTCCCAGATGACTTGGTAATCAACAAAATTCTCAAGAGAACCTCGTCTGAGTGTAGTATCACGTGACAACCAATTCAGAAATAGACTCCATCATGGTCACCGCACTACATCTAAAAGACTTAAGTTGGGTTTGGTAACTACGGTTCTCAACCTCAATGGCACATACATTGAGAGTAGCACGCTTTCACGAAAAGGATCGTTCAACATGACTAAACTCTCAAGAGGGCCTAAGCTGAGTGATGGTGTCTCAAGTTAACTTTTTCAGGAATCGACTCCTTCAAAGCCCCCTTGAATATACCATCGTCCTATCATAAGTGCACTCGAAATCCGGGTATAGGATTTATCTCACTCATAGATATCATATCAACCCAAATTAAACAGAAAAAAGTCAAGCAAGAACACATATACAGATATATAAGCAAATATGACATACATAAGCATATACAAGTAAATAAGCAAACATGAATAACATAAAAGCAAGATAGGATTAACCCTCTTAGGAAAGAACCACCAATAGGTTTAACGATCCCCAGTGAAGTCGCCATTTCTGTTGCGGTGAAAATCGGATAACAAATTATTAATTAATTTGCATCATATTTCTTTTACAACCGACTTTGATTTATCCAAAGGAAAGGTTCAAGATCGTTAGAAAAAAACCTAAAGGGGGGAGATCTAAGGTTCGGGGGTTGGTTACGCCTAGGGAAGGTATTAGCACCCTAAACGTCCGTAGTACTCTACGGGAGCCTCTTGCTAATGTTATCTTATGTTTGCTAAAGATTCTATGCTAAAGGTTGAAACCCTAGGGGTTAGTATCTAAGTATACTCGATAAGGCATCGCACCTTATGCCTACGTATCCTCGGGAGTAGAATCAGAGTATGCGTAGTTCTACTTCTACTGAATGACTGACTATGGCCAATATTCAGAGGGGAAATGAGACAAGCTCATTGTACAGTTCAAGAACTCTCTAGATCTTGTTGAAATGGACCTATGTTATGTTTTAGTTAGTAGGGAAAGTGAAAATTCATTAGGATGAATAATCACTAAGAATTAAAAACTCTCTCCTAAAGATAGTTATAATTTCTATGGCTCTGATGAGGCCATGAAATGAAGTTTCTCCTAAGAGGTTACTTAGGTTAAGGTGGGGGCTATGACTTTAAGAGTCAATGTTAATCACCTTCCTTTGGAATGGGGGGGAAGACGGTTTAAGATAGCAATAATAAAAGGCATAGAAGATAAAACATTGATATAAGATAATATAATGAAAGCAACATAAGCATAAGGATGGCAATATGTTTCATGATAAAGTATGGATAAGATGAACATGATCATTATAAGGACATATCAATATGTTTCAATCCTAAGGAAGACAAGCATACAGAATACTTACAAGATAAAGATAATGATATTAATTAAGGATGACATTTAAAGAAGAATAACATTCATATTAAAGTCAAATATATAATGAATCAAATATGGATGGATTAATTCAAGACTTAAACAAACCATTAGTGAAATAACACTCAAGATCAATAAAGGTGCTCATAAATAAATGTTAACAATTAATCCAAAGGTGATAATCAATTAACACTTAATAATTAAAATACATATTGGAATTAACAATTAATAACACAATACATAAAATAAAAAAACAATTAACAACCAAGTTAAAATACAAATTGACAATTAAAATTTAAAGATTAACAATTAACAATACCAACTAACAATTAAAATCAAAATACAAATTGATTAACCATTAGCAATTAAAAATTAAAATGCAAATTAATAAATTGCTGATAAAAATAAAGATTAAAAAATATTTTGGAGTTTTGGAATAAAGAAAATATTTTAAGCAAAAAAAATAAAAAAGAAGTTTTTAAAATGAAAAGATTTGAAGTATAAAAAAAGGTTTGAAACAAAAAAAACGCAGGGGGAGCACACTTTGTAACAGCCATAGTTAGAAAAGATATAGGATGAAATGGGCCAGGCGAAAGGGGGGTGGCAGTAGCAAAAAGGCCTAAGCGAAGTCCAAAAGAAAAGGGAAGGAAAACTCAGGTGAAATAAAAAAAGGACCAAAAGGGTTGATCCGCAGGATCGAACCCAAGTCATGTGAGTGAGAGGCGAGGCAGTGCATGTGTGTGACCGTTGGGACGGCGTGTTCATCCGGTAAACATACACTTCAAATAATGTATAAACTAAAGTGTTCATAAAATATATTAAATGAAACAAAAGCACGCGCACTTGTGGAAACGAGGCGTGATACATGAAATCAATTGGTCACATATTTAAAACACTACACGAAAAAACCACATAGCAGCCATTCAAAAATCACGCATGGACATGGAAGCATGCAGAAACAGAATAACCTCGTATTGCATTTTGAAACAAACATCAAACATCATAAATCTTTAAACTCGCATAGAATCTTCAATGTGCAACCCAATAACATGAAGTAATATACCAAATTAAAGTACTCAGAACATAGAACATAATGAAGCTCTGATCTTAACAAGTTAGTGACTATACCATGAGCAAAAAGCCAAAGAAAACCATGGTTCAAAACTGAAACTCAGCTCAAGAAAAAGTGAGAAACCAGCTTATGCTTCAATCTAAACCAACCTATTTGTTTTAAAACTTAACAACAAACATGTAGTAAACCACAAACTCCTGACCTTCCTCACACGATATCATGAACAAGCATTAACAGATAAAATTCAAATGAGTTGGAATAACACCATATAGCCAGCATACATTCAAGTTACCAGCTCAAACAAACTCAATGCATTATATGGACATGGCAGAGGCATGAAAGGCAAGACATAACAGCATGGAAACAAAACTCTACATTCAATGCACTTTAGCATAATACGACTGTATGTAGCATTCTCAAACAAATCAAACTTCAATCAAAAGGCACCAACATATACCAACATTATTTCAACATGTCATTATGAGCAAAAGTTTTAACAACATAATCAATACGGAGTTTAACTAAACTTGTATATGTGAGTATGATATTGTGAACAAAAACCAAGAGAATCCATCATTCAAAGTGAGAACTTAGCAAACACAATTTCTGTTTCCATTCACAACCAACATAAACCTTGACAACTTGATAACGACATGTACTATGAACAAGCCACACCAGAATGAACACTCAATCAATATCTAAAACTCCAACGGTTTGGAAATAGCATCATACAGGTTGACATACATTCAAGTCAATCACACATATAATGAACATCATTCAGGACAAAAACTCCATCTCTAAACTTCAACCATAATCATGAAAACAAACCCTAGCATGCATACTATCATAAAACTAACACACATCATACATTGTGAGGAAGCATATTTGGTGGTCAAGTGATTGGCAGGAAATATATTCTTTAAGTAACATTTCAATTCAAACATGTCACTACTACTGTCCTTATCAATTAGTTTACATTAAACCAACAAGGAAAGGAGCACGCAACTCTAAACAAAATCAACAGCCATGTTATTCATGCAAGGATGTAAAACAAACTTTAACAGCTTATGCATACCATAATTTACATATGATAAATATTAGAGCTATCATGTCCAGTACGCATATATTCAAAGCAACATCCATCTTTAAGTGGTTATGCATGTTAACATGTGTTCTTATCATGGAAAAACAACCTCATACATTCATTATGGCAGCCATGAGAGAAGTAAATATGTATATTTAAGTTTTTATCAAAGACAAACTTAACATAGGTAAATAACAATATGCATATCATGAACATTCAAATATTAAACCGAAAAAGAAATGATCTAACATGCAGATAAGATGTATTCAACATAGTATGATAAGCATGATAAATGGGAGTTTGAGGAGCTTACCTAGTTCCTAAGCAAGTGACAAGATTCCTTTCCTTTCCCAGCTAGCTCGTGTGCTTCTCCAAAGAACAAGTTTTCAGAGTGATTTTTGTGTTGTTTTTGTTGGTGAAAAATGAATGAGAGATGGGTCCTTTATATAGGGAGTTCAGCTGGTCCATAGCCTTGATGATACATGGTGCAATGGCTTTACACAAGAGAGAAAGATCAAGCGTGGAGATATGAAGTGGGGATGTTCTGAACCAATCTTATAGGGCCAAGTGAAGTTCTTTCTTTTTGCAACTAGGTCAGAAAAGTAGTGTATTTTGGTTTGTATCTAATGGATTAAAGATGTGCACGAAGGAAGGTTTTTGTTTGCTTGCAAATGTCAACATGAAAGTACAAAAGGAAAAGTACTTTGGAAGCTTGTTCACGGGTTTGGTGGCAAAGTGAAAGGTTGGAAAAGATGTGGTGAGGGTCTGCAGAATGTACTTGGAGAGAGGGGATGAAATTCAAATTCAAAAATTGAGGTATAACTTGGTGCAAAGTCATTTTCGAGTAGCCTTAGTCCATGCATGATATCTCTTGATTTTGTGATCCAAATCTCATGCTCTTGGGTGCTATGGAAAGCCTTTGCATCATACTACAATGTTAGTGTTGAAAGGTAGTTGAAATGAAGCCTTGAATTGGTAGAAAAGTGGCCTACAAATCGTGTCCACCAAGCTGCCAAAATGAACTTAGAAAATTTCTAAGTTATAGAAATTTGACAACTTCAAGTGCCCTTCTTTGACAGTCCATAACTTGAGAATGGCTTATCCTAATGCGATGTTCCACATATGGTTGCAAAGCTCTCATCATGCTCTACAACTTTCATTTGGGACCCAAGTTTTCAATCCAAATGGAAATGGGTGAAAAATGAGGTTAAAGTTAAGAAAAAGAGTGATGAAAAGTGTTGAAAATTTTCTAAGTGTTTGGTCAAAATATCTTGCAAGCCTCATAACTCAAAAACCAAGCATTTTTGGACAAAAAGTCATATGGAACAAATTGAATATCTTGAAAAGAGCTTTCCAATGAGCTTTGAGTCATTCCAATTGGGTGTGTGGTTTAGGAGTTATGGTCATTTCAAATTATGCTATTAGGGGAAAAATCTCACATATGAAACCTTTCTTGGTCAAAACCCTACTTCTCTTGCAAGAAACCTCAGGAAACTTGATGTGGATACTTTGAACACTTCATGAGACATTCTATGATGATTAGAACCATTGACACTTCATTTGGACCAAAATTCCAACGGATTAGGGTTTCAGTCAAACCCTAATTTTGACTGTGAATGCACTGAGGTCAAATCTTATAAATTTGCTTCTTCTTTCTCATCTAAAGGTCTTAGGAGACTCTTGAGGATGTTGATTAACCAATAGAATAAAGAATTAGGGTTTGGGAGTTCATCTTGATGAAAATCAAAGCCATTGACTGACAAGTGTCACAGAAACCCTAATTTGGAGGTATGGAGAGGCTGAGGCTCAAACTTCTCTTGTTGGTGACCCATAGATCTTGGATTCGTATTGAATGATGTCTCTTGGAGGTAGATGACCTTAACTGGTAAGTGAACCACACAAATCTTGACTTGATAGAGCCAATACTTAATGATTTCTTCGGGGTAAAACCCTAATTCCAAAGTTCTTGCACTGGAGATCTTTTGTTGGCTTGACTTGCTCCAAAACAACTTGTGGAGCTTCATGGTGATATGTAAATCTAATTTCAACACAAAGAAACAAACTACAAGATATGGGTTAGCTCAAACAATGCAGAGATGCTCCTAAGATGCACAAAAGCTGGATGACATCTAAAGGTAAAAATTTAGGGTATAACAAGTGTTTTCCCCGTTTGCTAACGTGCCCGTGATATTTTGTAGGTGAAATGCCTTCAGCGCATGAGCGGATGGTAAAGAATGCCCAGGCGAAGGGCAAGACCGGCGCGGCAAACACGAAAGGTCAGCTTATCCAACGTGTGCCACCTCCACAGATGGGGTCAGGGAGCTCTTCGCCGACTCCGCTGCCTATCCAGGGTTCCTCGGTCCCCGGAACCTCGAGGTTCAAGAGAGTCCAACAGAACGAGTTGGTGGACCTCAGCCATCTGGGGGAGAAAAGCAAGTTCGAGCTTCCTCCATGCCTTTACAACAAAAAATTCTTCGAAGGCTCCTCCTTGACGGTTCCTTGGGTAGAGTCTCTGAAGCTCGAGGGAATGGACAGCCCGAGAAAGAGGGCGATGCTGGCGCAGGATGGCTCTGCCCTTATTAGGGTCCTAGAGATAGCTGTGGTCTATGTTGAGGAGGATTCTCCGCAAGACTCCGAGCTGAAGAAGGCCCAGGCTGCGATAGCAGTCCTGGAGGAGAAGGTGAAGAAGGACAAGGAGGAGGCCAAAGCTACCGAGGAAGCGAGGAAGAAGTCTCAGGAGGAGCTGACTAAGATCTAAGGGGAGAAAGACACCCTGACTTCGGAGAAGAACGCCGCACAGGATTTGGTTGAGCAGATGAGGTATGTTGTTGCCCCTGCTGAAGACGAGCATGAGGATCTGAAAGTGCTAAAGACTCGGGCTGAGTTGGTTTCCCGCATTATGCAGGTAGAGGATGACGTCTATGCCATTGGAGATAGCTCCTTCAACAACGCTATGGAGCAGCTGAAACTTGCGAACCCCGGGGTCCCACTGTCCACTGAGGGGACTAGTTTCTTGTACCATGTAGAGGGTGAAAAGATCGTCATCCCCGACTTTCTTCAGATTTGAGAGGAGCATGCTTAGATTCTTCAAGAGGAGCCTCACCCTACGCAAACTATCCCTGAGGAGGCCCAGCAGATGGAAGAGTGATATCTTTTGTTGTATTTTCAGCCTTCTGTTAGATGTCAAACATGCTATATATTTCTATTTGATACTTGACATTTTTTAAATCTTTTATGTTTAATTGTGGATTTTAATCCTGAATTGTTGTTATTCTTCAAACATTGTGAAAATACCTTTGGTGCTTGTAATGTGAGTGTTATTATGCAGAAAAATGCACTAATTAATCAAAGATGTAAGACACAAAAAATGATCCAAGTTGCCAAAGAAAGGGAGAAAACATCAGCAAGTTCACTTTGCGAACTTGCCAGCGAATGTTCGCTTTGTGAACAACTGGCGAAGCCCCAGCGAATGGTCCCAGACTCTGGGCAGTAGGTAAAGGGACTAAAGTTCACTTTACGAATTTCCTAGCGAATGTTCGCTGATTCATCGCTTTGCGAAGACCTGGCAAAGGACACCTTGGATGAGGCAGTAGCAAAAGGGGCCTAAGTTCTCTTTGCGAACTTGTAGGCGAATAGTTCACTTTGCGAATAAAGTTCGCATTGCAAACTTATACCGGACTTCTGAGGCAGTTTATCTTATCAGAGGCACCTCAGGTGCCAAATTCATAGTTCGCTAGGCGAACAAAAAGTTCGCAATGCGAACTGGTCTGATTTCAAGTGTACTATTTAAGCACTTTATGTAATTTCTTGGGATCATAACCTCATTTTATCACACCAAAACCTAAGTTTCTGATATTTCTTTATCTAAGAGAGATCTTCCACATTGAGAAGCTGGATTTGCATCCGATCTCGATTATTCAACGTGGATGCTTTTTCATCTCCTCACGAAACTTGTGAAACAGGCTACCATGAATATGTGTAGCTAATCACATCTTGTGTCGAGATTAGTGGTAGGTAATTTTTCATTTTGTATGTATTAATCTTGATTATAGTGTGTGAACTTTATTGATGATAAATATAGATGAAAAGCTTTGTTTGTATGGTTTATATTTTGTTTTAGTTCATGATTGAGAAATATGTTCTAAAACTTGACCTAAGTTTCAATCCATCAACATTCATGAGGCTAGAGATAGTTTTGAAAGTTGATTTTCATCAATATTGATCTTGAATGTTATTATATTGATAGTTAGAGTGAGAGATCATCTAAGGATCAATATGGTAAATCCCACAACAAGTGTTAGAGATAAACTTGTTGAGAGGATATGTGGCTATATTCATCGTTAACAAGTTCACATCCTTTATCGAGTAAATACGTACGAAACGGATTATCGGACCCTAATCTTGGCATACTTTTACCAAATCTTTAAAACCAATTTCTTTACGTTACTAAATTCTTATGCAAACGATCTGATACAAAATAACCAAACTCTTTGTTACTTTAAAAGTTTAAAACGATTTCGACTATAGAACGGAAGCAATACACATACAATCATTGTGGATACGATAAAACACCCCCTGAAATACTTTTCAACAAAATGACGCCGTTGCCGGGGATTGTTGTTTGTTATTGCAAGCATTGCAATAGTTGTTAAGTTTTAAGCTATTATCATTTTTTCTTGTGCATGTTAATTTGTTTGGCTAAGTGTGCAGACTCTGTTTATGCGAGGGAAGTTACCTGCAGATAAACTTCTTTTCGATCCTGAGATTGAAAGAATTGCGCGTAAGTTAAATAGAAAAACTAGGCAGAGGAGGCAACTTGCTAAGGAAAGACGAGAACGAGGAGAAAATTCAACTTCGACACCAACACCACAGTTACCGCCAACCATGGTTGCACCACCACCACCACCTGCTTCAACACCTTGTGCAAATAGTCCAAGGCACCCAACTCAGTTCTCACGTAATGTCCACAATGGGAGACATTCGAAAATGAAGATAGGTATCCTCGCTCTTCTATACCAGAATCCATTCACAGGTATGGATCACGAGGATCCCTTTACTCATTTAACCAAATTCTATGAAATTGCGGGTGCGACTGGAGCACCAGAAGCTGAGGAAGTGTCTTTATTCAAGAGACTGTTTCCGCATTCCCTACTTGGGAAGGCAAAGGAATGGTACCTTGACCAATCAACTGCTATTATGACAGACTAGAACATGTTAGAAGAGAAGTTCTTGGAACAATTTTTTCCACACAATCGTTTCACGGAAGAGAAAACGGTGATTGCAGTTTTCTCACAAGGTGGAAATGAGTCTCTTAACGAAGCTTGGGAGAGATTCAAGTTCATGCTTAGAAAATGCAAAGGGCACGGTTTTGATGAGCTGACGCAAGTGCATATTTTCAGAAATGGTCTTCAAATGGTTCATAAAACATTGTTGGATGCTACCGTGGGCGGATCTTTAATGACTAAAAGCGCCGACGAAGCAATTTCTATCATAGACAAGATGTCACTAAACAACCATCAGGGGAATCATAACCGTGATCAATCTCAAAAGAAACCGGGAGTACTAGAATTGGAGACAAATGATGCAATTCTCGCTCAGAACAAACTGTTATCTCAACAAGTTGAGTTGTTAACGCAACAAATGTCAAAGCTCCCTCAACAGATTAAAGAGATGCAAGAGTTACCGAACGAGAACGTGCAAACGGCTATTTGTGAGCTATGTAAAGGCGATCACTCCACCGGCTATTGTCCTCCTTGTCCTCCGGTTGATGAAGAAGCAAATTACATGAATAATCAAAATCAACAACAAGGTTATCAAAGACAACAACAACCTTATCAAAATCAACAAGGATATCAACCAAGAGGAAATTATCGAAATCAACAAGGATACCAACAAAATTCGTATCAACCTGCACAACCTCAAGGTGGGAGTTCTAAGCTTGAAGAAACTCTAAACCAATTCATTCAGATGTCCATGGCTAATCAAAAGACTAATGAAGCATAGATTAAAAATCTCGAGAATCAAGTTGGGCAACTTGCAAAACAAATGACCGAGCAACAATCAGGGCCACCTTTTTTCGCCAATACTCAAACCAACCTAAAGGAGCATTGCAAATCTATCATTACTAGGTGTGGGAGAGAGTTGGGAGAAGGAGAAAAAATGAGAAAAATGTTGATGAAAGAATTGAGGAGGTTGCGGGGGAGGAAAAAGATAATGATGTTGTAGTTGAAAAGAATGATAAGGAAGAAGTTGAAAATAAAGATAATAAGTTTGTTGAGAAAGATAACCTTGAGAAAGAAAAGATAGAAGAAAAAAAGAGAAGAGTAAAAAAGGGGAAGGAGATAATGAATCCTATTCCTATCCAAAATATACCTTACTCTCATGTGCCCACCAAGAAGGGCAATGAAAGGCATTACACTCGTTTCATGGGCATATTCAAACAATTGCAAATCAACATCCCATTTTCTGAAGGTCTTGAACAAATGCTGAAACATGCTAAGTTCATGAAAGATATCCTTACAAAGAAGCGAAGATATTCGGAGCCTGAAATAATTATCCTTGATGCAGGTTGTAGTGCTATAATCCAAGGAACTGTACCAAAGAAAGAAGTCAATCCGGGGATTGTTACTTTACCTGTAAAAATTGGTGATGTGTATGTTGGCAAAGGCTTAATTGATTTGGGCTCAAGCATCAATTTAATTCCATTGTCTATTGTGAAGAGGCTTGGGAACATTGAAATGAAAGCAATTTGAATGACATTACAATTGGCTGACAAATCTACAACTTATCCTCATGGATTGGCTCAAGATGTATTGGTTAAGGTTGATAAATTTTTCTTTCCGGTTAACTTTGTTGTGATTGATATGGAGGAAGACGAGGATGCTTCATTGATTCTTGGATGCCCTTTTATGAAGACCGCTCGAATGATGATTGATGTTGACAATGACCTTATGAAAGTAAGAGTTCAAAATGAAGAGGTGTGCTTTAATCTTTTTGAAGCAATGAAGCATTCTTAAGATAAACATGATAGTTTCCGTATTGCTGCAATGGAAGAAGCCATAATGGAAGTCTCAAAGCAATTTCATATAACATCTCCCATGGAAAGAGCTCTTGATGACTCATTTGAAATATTTACCATTGAGGAAAAAGGGCACTTGAAGAGTGCTTGAAGGAACTTGAATCTTTAAAAGAGTTACAACCATGGGAAAGTGAAACGGAAGTGTTGAAGAAAGAGATGAATGAAGATAAGTATCAACTTGAATTGAAGGTGTTGCCTTGAAATTTAAAGTATGTGTTCCTTAATGACGGTTGTAACAAACTGGTTATCATTAGCAACATTTTGACCGACAAAGAGGAAAACCGTTTGATACAAGTTTGGAAGAAGAATCAACAAGCTATAGGTTGGGTTCTTTCCGTTCTAAAGGGAATTAGTCCGTCCTATTGCATGCACAAGATATTAATGGAAGAGGACTTCAAGGCAGTAACTCAACCACAATGTCGTTTGAATCCTACTATGAAGGAAGTGGTGAGAAAGGAAGTTGTTAAGCTATTGGATGCCAGAATGATTTACCCGATATCCGATAGTCCGTGGGTGAGTCCTGTGCAAGTTGTGCCCAAGAAGGGAGGAATGACCATTATTAGCAATGACAAAAATGAATTGATTCCGACGAGAACTGTAACGATTTGAAGAATGTGTATAGATTATAGGAGGCTTAATACCGCGACTAGAAAATATCATTTTCCACTTCCGTTTATGGATCAAATGCTTGAGAGATTGTCGGGTCAAGAATTTTATTGCTTCTTGGATGGCTTTCCCGGTTATAACCAAATCTCAGTTGATTCGGAAGACCATGAGAAGACGGCGTTCACTTGTCCCTTTGGAATTTTTGCTTACCAGAAGATGCCTTTTGGCTTGTGCAACACATCGGCAACATTTCAACGGTGTGTGCAAGCCATTTTTTCCGACCTTATTGAGAAAACGATGGAGGTGTTCATGGACGACTTCTCCGAATTCAGAACGTCTTTTGATCTATGTTTGAAAAATTTGGAGACCGTTCTTGAACGGTGTGTGGAAACAAACTTGGTACTAAATTGGGAGAAGTGCAACTTCATGGTAATTGAGGGGATTGTGCTCTGCCACAAAGTCTCCTCTAAAGGCCTTGAAGTGGATCAAGCTAAAATTAATGTGATCGAGAAGTTTCCACCTACAACTAATGTCAAAGGAATCTGGTGTTTTCTAGGCCACGCGAGATTTTATAGGCGGTTCATCAAAGACTTCTCCAAAGTTGCAAGACCTTTGAGTAATCTAGTCAACAAAGATAAGTATTTCTTCTTTGATGATGAATGTTTAAATGCTTTTTAAATTTTAAAAGAAAAAATCATCGCCGCACCCATAATCGTTGCTCTAAATTGGACTTTAAATTTTGAATTGATGTGTGATGCTAGCGATTATTTTGTTGGTGCGGTGCTTGAGCAAAGAAAGACCAAAATGTTTCATGCTATACATTACGCGAGTAAAGTTCTAAATGAGGCACAAGTGAACTATGCCACCACAGAAAAAGAATTACTCTCTATTGTGTATGCTCTCGAGAAATTCCGGTCTTACTTGATTGGTTCAAAAGTTGTAGTCTACACTGACCACTCAGCCATTAAATATCTGCTTACCAAGCCGAATTCAAAGTAAAGGCTAATCCGGTGGATCCTTTTATTACAAGAGTTTGACTTGGAAATCCGTGACAAGAAGGGGTTTGGAAACTTGGTAGCGGATCATTTATCCCGGTTGGTCAATGTAGAGGTAACACACGGAGAAAATGAGGTCCGAGAAGAGTTTCCGGATGAAAAACTATTTCGAGTACAAGTTAGACCATGGTTCGCAGAATTTGCTAACCACAAAGCAACCAGATATATACCGGAGGACCTAACTTGGAACCAAAGATGAAAATTCTTATCGGATGCTAACTTTTATGTTTGGGATAAGCCATATTTGTTTAAGTTATAAGGTGATAATTTGTTGAGAATGTGTGTCACTCTGGACGAAGCTAAAAGTATCCTTTGGCATTGTCACAACTCGCCATATGGAGGGCATTACAATGGTTTAAGAACGTCAACAAAAGTCCTCCAATTGGACTTTTATTTGCCAACATTGTTTAAAGATGCAAACCTTCATGCGAAAAGTTGTGACATATGCCAAAGAAGTGGCGAGATTGGACATAGAGATGAAATGCCCTTGCAAACAATTTTGGAAGTCGAGGTTTTCGATTGTAGGGGTATTGATTTCGTTGGACCATTCCCCCCATCTTTTTTCAAACGAGTATATATTGGTTGCGGTTGACTATGTTTCCAGGTGGGTGGAAGCAATTACGTCACCGAGGGCCGATGGCAAAACGGTGATAAATTTTTTAAAGAAAAACATATTCTCCCATTTTGGCACCCCTCGTGTGTTGATTAGTGACGGAGGGTCGCACTTTTGCAATGCACCGCTCGAAAAGATCTTAGAGCATTACGGTGTAAAGCATAAGGTTGCAACTCCTTACCACCCGCAAACCAATAGTCAGGCCGAAGTGTCAAATAGGGAGATGTAAGACCCTAATTTTTGACCCCTGATTCCACATATGATTCACATCTCATTTTGCATCTTATACCACAAACAAGATCATGCTTTGGTTCCTTTATCCCTCGCTTCTTTGGGTTTATGCCTTGCAGGGATCACTAAGCATATGTGCCTTTCTTATTTGCCTCTATTTGCTCATGTTTACTAACCTTTAATCAAAATCCAAAAATATGTTTGTTTTTGTCTTCACTAACTTTTTCAAGAGAGGAATCAAGGATATCAAATACGAGTCCCTCAACTCGAATAAATTTCATCTGAACAAAATCAAAGTTGATCTGCAAACAATTCAAAATTATTTGATAAAGAGTTTCCAAGATTTAATTGATTATTATTCAAGAGACTTCAAGGTTCATGTGTTTATTTCCATGCCTTCTTTGACAAATCATAAGAATCTAGCCAGAGCCAGAACAATCCAGCCAACAGGGCATTTTTCAAGTTTTTCAGCTGTGCAATTGATTACACTATTGGTCCAATCGAATGCACCATGCATTTTTTTCCTTGATTTTGAAGTTTTTAGCAGTGCAGTCTATTCGCGCTACAGTGCAATCGATTGCACAAGGACAGAATTGGTCAAAATGAGCATTTTTCAAATTTCGAAGCATTTGGCACCAATTTCATCATTTGAGAATATTCTAGATCACCCAAAATTAATTCCCCTACGTGATCACAATTAATTCCCACCATACACCTTCACTAATCACCACTTGATCTTGATTTTCGCTCCAAATTCAAATTCCAAGCCTAATTTTCATTTCCAAACCAAATTTCAATCCACCATGAAATTCTGGTATCAGATGTGTGATGTTAAGTGTGATGTCATAACAACACAATCTGCTATATGAACAAGGTAAAAACAACAGTAAATGACACAAAGAATTGTTCACCCAGTTCGGTCTAACTACCTACGTCTGGGGGCTACCAAGCCAGGGAGGAAATTCACTATTAGTAGTATCAAATTATAGACTCAACAATCCTAGTTGACATCTACCTAACTTAATCACTACCCAATGACCCTTCTACCTAAGAAACCACTTAGGTATGAGAAACCACTCACTCCCTAATTCACCACAGTGATACAATCCAATGATTACACACTAATCACCCAACTTGATGCTGCTTAACAGCTTTGATCAAGAACAACACACTCTTGCTTAAAAGCTCTAGAGTGAATACACTTACATCTCAAAATAGTAACACCAATTCACACACGAATGGTTTACGAAACACACACGAAGACACAAATGACACTCAGTCTTTAGCTCTCTTTCTTCGTCCATATCTCAACAAGGGTTGAGGCTGCTTTTATATAATTCTGACTTGGGCTTGGATCTCTTCCAAAAAAATCTAATTTTAAAACAAATTTGATCTTCAAATATTTTTAAGTCTCTCCAAATCAGCCTTAATGTTGGTTACAGAATCTGCTCCATAATCTGCAAATTTATCTGATTGGAAATCTCTTCTCCAAGATATTCACATCCAATCACTCTAACAGATCTCCTCAAAACACACTAATACGCGCAGCCCTAAAACATCACAATCTGATGTTCTGATGTTCTGATATAGTGATGTCAAGACATCACTTATAACATCAGCATATAAAACTTCAACCCTGCAACAGCTAATGTTAGGAACCAATGTTATGACATCAGACATATGACATCAACATTGTTCAACTTTGTTTTACCAAAATTCCAGCCAATAGAAGAACCAACAATCTCCCCCTTTGGCTAATTTTGGATAAAACAAACTCTGCCATCATCAGAGGTACCCGCAGTGGAAAAAAACTTCAAACGACAAAAAAAACTCCAACCCAGCAGCAGCTGCACAAAGCTAAACTCCCCCTCAAGGCAAGAACCAGCATATCAGCTGTTCAAACATGCACACTCCCCCTCAAGCCTAGAGCCACATCAGACAACTAGGCAACACATAGGCTAACTCTCCCCCTTTTTAGCCACAATTGGCCAACTACCAACAAGTTAAACCTTAACACTCTACTACAGTTAGTCCTACTAGCTCTCCTTGTCAGTCTAAAGTCAGCACCACAAGACAAGACAAATCATTGAACAAAACCAAGAAAAACATAAAGGTACTATTATCCAAGATACACACCATGCACACAGTGTGCAGAAATAAAAACTATAAACTACAAAAGCAATAAACAGCAAAAGCAGCACTTCAATCTTCACTAGCATCAGAACCATCTGCATCATTCTCGTCACCTTCCTCTGAACCTGAATCTTCAGTGTTGGCACTCACATCATCTTCACCCTGTTCCAAGGATTTCATCATCTTCTCAATTCTCAACTTCCTAGCAGTGCTAGTACTGATAACCATATCAAGATCCTTGCAGGTTGCCTTCAATTCTTCAATCAACTCAGCTTTAGTCCTGGCCTTCTTAACACCAGAACTTGATGTTACACCAATGTCTGGAACATGATTCCCAACAAACAACTTGGGATGCAAGGATAAAGCTTACTCCCTCTTACATGCTACATCTGAACTGGTTAGAATTCCAGGATGTTGATCTCAGATCATTCCACAGACAAGGGAAGGGAATGCTATAGACATCTTGATAGCATTAGTGGTACCATGCTTCACAACTTGATCAAATATGTAATTCCCATAATTGAACTTGACCTTTTTCCCAACAGCATAAATAAACCTTCCTAATACCACAGCTATGGTGGTTTTGTGATTAGTAGGCACCCAGTTAGCAGCTCCAATTTTGTGCAAAATAGCATACTTGATCCTGAGTTTGCTAGCTGTCAATTTACCTTTCAGTGGCCACACCTTCACCAGAGTGGTTGTGATCTCTTTACACACATCATTATCAGTCACTTCCAGTTCACAACCCTCTTGATCATCTCTTCCCAGATACTTATTGATGGTACTAGGAGAGAAATTAATGCACTTACCCCTAACAAACACCTTCATGAAGTCCACACTTCTTTTATCAGAAATGTCTGTGAGAATGTTAACAACAAATTCCTTAACAAGTCCACCATAGCACTTAGAGAATTTTGTCACAGTCTTCAACAGTCCAGCAGCATGAATGAGCTCCATAATTTCTTTCATCTCCAATGCATCTTTGCCGAGCTCTCTTTCCAGAGCTAATCTCCTTTAGCACACAAATTTCCACATTGAAGCACTGCTAGCATAATGAAAGGATATGTTGTCTACTGGCACTTCAGGAACCTTATCAGAAATTCTCTTCAAAATGGACTTTCTGACAGGGATGATGTCTTGAACATCTTCCTCAACATCATACTCAGATTCAGATTCTTCTCTAACCTTTCTCTTTTTGGAGGTCACAGCAACCTTGCTCGAAGATTTAGTTGGACCAACAACAAATGTCTTTTTCTTCTTGCCTTCAACTGCCATCTTAGGAGAAGATTCCACAGTCTTTCCTTTTCTAGTTTTTAATCTATTGGCAATCCCAGGAACAGTATTACCAATTACTTCATTATCAGATAAGTCAACAACATCCACCCCATCAACAATCTTCTTCCCTCTGGGACTAGGAGTAACATCCCTAGCAGGTGATGTTACATCATCATGTTCAACATCAACCTCATCTTCAATATGAGTATCCCTTTCTCTTTCAGCTTCAGCTTCAACTTCATCTTCAATCTCAGCATCTTCAATGACTGAAACAGCTAATCTGTTAAGATTTGTTTCAGAAGTTTCAATGTCACCCTTTTCTTTAACAGATTTATCAGCAGGCCTTTGACTCAGAGGTCTAGATATTCCCTTCAAATGAATCCCTTTCTCAAATATTTTTGTGACAATCTGATCAATGCTCTTGTCAACATCAACCCTTTCTTCAACAGTTTGTGGAAGAGGGGTGGTAGTCCTAGGATTAGGTTTGTCTCTAAACAACACACTAGTGTCAAAGGCTCTACTTTCACTATCATCAAATTTACTACTCGCAGATTGATTAGAAGTATTACCTTTTGAAGGTCTTTTGGGTTGATACTTCTCAGGTCTTTTCTTATCAGAGGCTGGAATCATAGAGATAAGAGCAATGTCTATAGCTTCATTCACAGACACCTCTTCTGTCGAAACCCTAGAATTTGCATGAGTGGAACATTTGGACGCAACCTTCTTGGATGGAGATGACACTTGTTTAGACATCATTTCTGTGCAACAATTGGCTGTTCTTGGGGGGGAAGATGAAAGGACTTGGAGTGTGGAGAGTGAAATAGCGTGAGAGAGAAATAATAGGGAATGATAGCCTAAGGTGAGGGAACTTCTTTTGTTGGTTACTTAAAGGCCAATAAATGTATTTTCCCCACCAAAACAAATTTCCTTTTAAATTTTTGAAATTTAATAAATGCACATCATAATTCATGAACCTTTGAATCCTTTTCCAATTTCCCAAGTTTCTACTTAACACTTCACAAATTTCAACACACATATCTTTAGGGAAATCGTCATTACCCTTCATACCTAAATGATCAACATCAACTACCTTAGTTTCTTCTATATTTCCTCTGAATAGTTGTATAACACTAGGTTGTTTGGTGATCCTTCTAATGTCACATTCAGATGTCATAACATCATCCTTGACATTACATGATAAGCTGGACTCTTGAGGAACCCATAAATAACAGTTATTTATGGATCTAACTCCCCTCATAATGACTTCACTCTTCTCATTAGTCACTAAACATTCATCTTTAGTGTAGCTAACCTTGAATCCTTCATCACATATCTGACTAATGCTAATCAAATTAGCAGTCAATCCTTTGACCAGAAGAACACTTTCAAGATTTGGTCCAGCCACACAACTCAATTTTCTAATTCCTTTTACTTCCCCTTTTTCTCCATTACCAAAATTTATATCCTTTGTGGAGTAAGTCCTGATATCTACCAACTGATTCTTGAAACCAGTCATATGCATTGAGCAACCACTGTCAAAATACAAATCATCCATAGCTGGGGTTCTAACTGATGAGTGAGCGAATAGACATGTGACAACAGCTTTAGGAATCCATTGTTTCACAGTCTGAAACATGTTGAGACATTGGATGAAACATGTTATGTTTGAAATTATAAGCCTGCATGCTCCTATGGTATAGGGGAGGCATATATTGTCTAGCTCCAGAAAACTGAGGCTTTCCTTGAGTTTGAGACAAAAACTTCTTATGACCATAGCCCTTTCCATTATTTTGTTGCCTAGGGTGAGGGACATCCTTCTTAATTCCAGAACCATGTTCTTTTTTATGCTGATGAGGAGTGTTTTGTTTAACCCCAGAAGAACTAGCCTTTGCAGATATCTTATTCTCACCCTCATATCCTAGACCAGTCTTATCACTTGCACCTTTTCCAGCTTCAAGTACTTTATCCAGAGTGTCAGTTCCACTATTTAACATTCTGATGGATTTTGACATTTGATCAAGCTGGGATTTTAACAACAAAACTTCATTCTTAAGTTCAGCTTTCTCAGTCTCAAGCTGTACAATAATCTTCTTCTGCTTCTCCCCTTCTTGAAGGACCTGTTCACTTTTCAGACACAGCTCTTGATAAGAGGATGCCAGCTCTTCAAAGGTCAATTCACCATCACTAGATTCTCCATCAGAGGCACATAGTCCAGTCAATGCCTTAACATGCTTGGCATTCTCTTCTTCACTTTCACTGTCTGTATCAGACCAGGAAACAGATAACCCCTTTTTCTGCTTTTTGAGGTATGTAGGGCATTCTTTCTTGACATGACCATAACCTTCACACTCATAGTATTGAACTCCTTTGTCATGATTGGACTTTTCTTCATCTCTTGTTTTCTTCACCTGATCACTAGACCTATTGTTGTCAGGTGTGATGTTCTTAACATTAGGTCTATAGTTTCTATCCATCCTCTTTAACACTTTATTAAACTGTCTCCCAAGCATCACAACAGCATTTGACAGTTCCTCCTGAGTTTCAAAATTACACTCCTTCTTACCATCTTCAGTATTGGATACCAAAGTTATGCTTTTGGTCTTCTTTTCAGGCTCCTCATTCAATCCCAACTCAAAGGTTTGAAGAGAACCAATCAACTCATCAACCCTTATCTTGCTGATGTCTTGAGCTTCTTCAATGGCAGTCACCTTCATTTTATATCTCTTGGGAAGGGATCTGAGAATCTTCCTTACCAACTTCTCTTCATTCATTCTTTCTCCTAAAGCACTAGAGGCATTGGACAGCTCAAGAATATTCATGTGAAAATCATGAATGGTTTCATCCTCCTTCATCTTCAGATTTTTAACCTTTGTGGTCAACAGTTGAAGTCTTGACATCTTGACCTAGGAGGTTCCTTCATGAGTAGTTTTTAAGACATCCCAATCTTCCTTAGATACTTCACAAGTGTTTACCAGCCTAAAGATGTTCTTGTCAATACCATTAAAGATGGCATTCAAGGCTTTTAAATTTCCAAGTGCAAGCTCATCTTCTTCCTTTGTCCAATCTTCCTCAGGTTTTAGCTTTGTTATCCCATCCTTTTCAATAATAACATGTGCTTTCCATTCTTTTAAGACAGCCTTTCAAGCCCTGCTGTCCAATGACTTCAAGAAGGTAACCATTTGTGGTTTCCAATAGTCATAATTAGAGTCATCTAGAATAGGGGGTCTTTTCACAAATCCACCAGTCTTCTTGTCCATTGTACCAGAAAGTATCAGCCCTAGATCTCACCCAGATGCAGAGCAGGATGCCTGCTCTGATACCAATTGAAATTCTAGTATCAGATGTGTGATGTTAAGTGTGATGTCACAACAACACAATCTGCTATATGAACAAGGTAAAAACAACAGTAAATGACACAAAGAATTGTTCACCCAGTTCGGTCTAACTACCTACGTCTGGGGGCAACCAAGCCAGGGAGGAAATTCACTATTAGTAGTATCAAATTATAGACTCAACAATCCCAGTTGACATCTACCTAACTTAATCACTACCCAATGACCCTTCTACCTAAGAAACCACTTAGGTATGAAAAACCACTCACTCCCTAATTCACCACAGTGATACAATCCAATGATTACACACTAATCACCCAACTTGATTCTGCTTAACAACTTTGATCAAGAACAACACACTCTTGCTTAAAAGCTCTAGAGTGAATACACTTACAACTCAAAATAGTAACACCAATTCACACACGAATGGTTTACAAAACACACACGAAGACACAAATGACACTCAGTCTTTAGCTCTCTTTCTTCGTCCATCTCTCAACAAGGGTTGAGGCTGCTTTTATATAATTCTGACTTGGGCTTGGATCTCTTCCAAAAAAATCTGATTTTAAAACAAATTTGATCTTCAAATCTTTTTAAATCTCTCCAAATCAGCCTTAATGTTGGTTACAGAATCTGCTCCATAATCTGTAAATTTATCTGATTGGAAATCTCTTCGCCAAGATATTCGCATCCAATCACTCTAACAGATCTCCTCAAAACTCACTAATACGCGCAGCCCTAAAACATCACAATCTGATGTTCTGATGTTCTGATATAGTCATGTCAAGACATCACTTATAACATCAGCATATAAAACTTCAACCCTGCAACAACTAATGTTAAGAACCAATGTTATGACATCAGACATGTGACATCAACATTGTTCAACTTTGTTTTACCAAAATTCCAGCCAATACAAGTACCAACACACCAAATTTTCCAAGCCTAAACTCTATAAATAGAACCCTCATTTCATTCATTCTTCAAGCTTTCGATAGCCAAATTCACCTTATCAAAATTCTTCTTGACTCTCTCAATTTTCACCAACTACCAAATTCACCAAAGCTCTTTCTTCCATTGAAAGTTAGTAAGTTCATCATTAGAACTTACTAATCTTTGAGCTAAACCTTCATCCATTCACTTTTTCATCGTCAATTTCTATAGATCAAGGCTTTGGAGTTTGGATCTTGAAGCAATTTGAAGGAGTTTCCAGATTTGGAGTGGTAATCTCATTTTCCACCATTGTTGTTCTTGATTCATCTTCCACAATGTGATCCTTTAATAATTCTTGTTGCTTGATCTTTGGATCTTTCAAATTGTGAACCATTGGTGTTATTTGCTGTTGTTTTACTTGAATTTTCATGCTCAATTGCATCCTTGATCACGAGGTGTTTGAAGAAATGATTGATCATGGTTTTGCCTTGTAAATGCTGATTTTATTGCTGCCTGTCAGTGTCCAATCGATTTGCATTTCTGTGCAATCGATTGCACAGTGTATTTTTTGCCTAAGAATTGCTGTTTTCTGCTGTGCAATTGATTTGCACACTAGTGCAATCGATTTGCACAGTGCAGAATGGTGTATTTCACCTATTTTTGGAACTGTTTTGGTTGTTTCTTTATTCCTAAACCCCTTCCCTTTGTTCGTAGCTTTAGATCACATAATTTTATGGTTTAATTTGGCTTTCCCTTCATCTATTTATCCTTTATTTGGATCGATGAAAGTGTTATGGATCTTAGAATTTCTTTGTTGAATTCTTGATCAAGACTAGATCATTACCTTTTTTTCTTTTCGTGCGGTATTGCTTTCGGATGACAATTTACATATTGTTCATCTAGCATGCATTGACACAAAAATCACTATCGCCCAGCCTCGAGTAGGGCGAATTCTTTATAAGTCACTTGGCGATTGCTTAACATAACGCTACATGTGTCCCGTATCAGAAGACGATCATTGGTGTCCCAAACTTATGCTTGCAAGCCCAAGGATGGTTGATTATTTGTCTTTTGATTTAATACTTATGAGACTTGTTGTTAGGAGGCTTTGGTCTTATCAATCCTCTAATGAGTTCTCATTAACCTTGACCTAAGTACATTATTCAATCATTATTGATCATTTACTCTAACAACTAATCACTAACTTCTAACCTTACCTTTATGCTTCCTTCTTGCACCCTATCTCTCTTTTTTTTTATGTTTCATGTCATTATATCATATCATATCTTGTTTATGCTTCCGCAATTTTTCCTTTGTCCATTGGACACATGTTTATGCTTCCGATATTTTTCCTTTGTCCGTTGGACACATGTTTATGTTTATACCTTTTTCTCTTTGTCCACTTGGAACAAAAACATTAATAAAGGCCAAAACCTCTAAAAAACTTGTGCTTCTAATCTTGGACTATGGTTACTATCCTTTGCATTGGACATGGAGTTTTGCACCTAGACCTTGGACTTCAATGTTATTCTTGGATCCTTGGACTTAGAACTAGGACCTTCTCCCTTTGCTTTGGAATTATGGTTCGAAGACTATGGAGCTTGCTTGTGTGGTTAGGCTATTCTTATCCTTAGCTTTTACTTTATGCTTTAGGATAGCCTCTTCTTCTCCACCCATTCTTCAATTTTCAAAACCTTCTCCCTTTTTCAAAACTTTCTTGATATCAAACTATCACCTCTTTCATAATCAAACCTTGACTTTGTAAAGAGATTTTACGCTTTTCTTTTCATTTATTAATAAATGCTAAACTACATAAGCATATTGACATTTCTTTCAAAAGACTTTAAAAACACCAAACTCATTCAAACTCTTTTTGTGCCTTATGCACCTTTCCATTAAAACTTTTTCATAAGTTTAGACTTGATTCATTTCTTTTAGCAGAATTATTCGCTTGGAAATGACGACTTGTCTTTACATTTAAAATCAACCATAACAAACAAATTTCATTCTTTGTACCACGAACTACGAGGTTTTGATCCTATATTTCACTTTGTGGGTACGTAGGCATGAGGCGACAAGTCTCTCCAAACACAAAAAATCTTAAAAACAATTACTCTTCTCATCTCCACAATCTCTTTTCAAACAAACCTTTTCAAGCCAAAAAAGCGTAGATATTTCAAAGGGTTCCTATAGAGTACTATAGAAGTTTTGGGTGCTAACACCTTCCCTTAACGTAGCCAACCCCCTTACCCAGACTCTGTGCAATTGTTCTTGTTTTAGGGCTTATGTAGGTTTTGTTCGCTCTTTTTCCTTTCCTTTTTGGATAAAATAAAAGTGCGGTGGTGACTCTTGGTTTTCGAGTTAAGTTAATCAATAACTTACACTCACGATTTTGCCGCTACAGAAAAGTGGCGACTCTGCTGGGGACTCTGGTTCTTAGTGGGTTCGGCCTACTTTGATTTATTTACGCTTTATCTGCTTGACTTGAATGTTATTGGTTGTTCTGCTTGGTGATCTGTGTGGTGAGATAAGCCCAATACCCAGGCTTGAGTATACACCTAAGAGTAGAGTGGAAAGTAGTGTGACTTGTGTGGTGTCTGGCCCGACTTAGTATACACGAAAATTCCACATCCAGACGAGGTTTTCTTTGGTGATGTTTTGTCCTACGTATTGGTTCAGACGATAGAATGTAACCTAGAGAGCTGTCAACTCTGGCGACCATTCCCGAGGACTCAGTTGCGGCACTCCTCCCAATAGGTAATAATGGCAGACCAGAAATGGAAAACCCATTATGCTTCTTGATCCGAGGACCCGAAGCTGAGAACCGCAGAACCCTTAACCCATCTTGGCCTTATTAGGACGTGGTACAGTGGCTATTCAGGTGTAGACTTGAATCGGTTGTTACGCGATACCACACTCAGACGAGTTTCTCTTGAGAATATTATTAGTTGGCGAGTAGTCGTTTAAGCCGACAATATCCGAAAATGGATCTATGACTCTGGGCACTTTTTAGAACCTTGTTCGGCAGGTGTTATACCCTTAGTACATACCTTTATGGGTTGGTTCTTAACCTTGACTCCATGCTCATGACTCATACCTTTGAACCCGTGTGCTTTGAGTGATCTTGTTTTGCGGTTGTTGCATCCATGAACTCTTGCATCCATGAGCATACATATGCATTTATCCAAGTTGTCCAGAAACTCATTTCAACTGTCTCCTTCTTCAGTTATCTGTTCACCGTCAAGTTGTTTCCTCGACACAACTATGGAACTAGAGCTACTGTCAGATTGAGAATTGAAAATCAAGAACAACAGAATGCCGAAGTCAGAATGGAAATTGATGAGTTAAAGGCCAGCATGACCAAGCTCATAGAAACGATGCAAGTTCTGATTGCTAGAGGTGAACCACCTCAGAAGATCGTGATCTCTGAAATCTCAACTGCTGCTGTTAACCCTCCACTGACTCAGCAACCAGCTTCTACTTGGCCAGAATTTGGGTTACCTCTGAATTACTCGCCACCCTTTACAACTACTCCAATGGTTGTCCAGTTTGTACTACCAGTATCTTCAACTTCGTTGTTCACTGAACCTCAGCCTGTTGTGCATTCTGTTGCTCAAGCTATTCCCGATAATCCTTCTTTCGTGTACCATGCTGCTGGTCCATAATCTGAAAGTCAGGGAGAACCTAGATACATTTAAGAAGTCAGAGAGCAATGGCAAACTCTGGACAAAAGGATAAGAGCCGTGGAAGGAAATGATGTCTTTGGTGCTGCTGCAATGGACATGTGCTTGGTTTCAGACTTGGTTATTCCTGCCAAATTTAAAACTCCTGATTTTGAGAAATACAAGGGGCATACCTGTCCGAGAAGCCACTTGGTGATGTACTGCCGCAAGATGTTTGCCTATACCAACAACGACAAACTGCTCATTCACTGTTTCGAAGACAGCTTGAGTGGGGCTTCAATGAAATGGTATATGGGGCTTGAGAAGATCCATATCCAAAGCTGGAAAGACTTGGCTGATGCTTTCTTAAAGCAGTATAAGTACAATCTGGACATGGCACCTGATCGCCGTCAACTGTAAAACATGTCTCAGAAAGAAAAAGAATCCTTTAAGGAGTATGCTTAGCGCTGGAGAGAGCTAGCTGCTCAGGTGGAGCCACCATTGGCTCAAAAGGAATTGACTGGATTATTTATTTATGGACACTCTTTAGCCACTCTTTTAGGAAAAGATGACAGGCAGTGTATCATCTAGTTTTGCTGACCTGTCACTATTGGAGAAAGACTAGAAGAGGGTATCAAGAAAGGAAAGATTACTAATGCTGAAGCCTTTAATGGTGCAAGAAAATCCGCTGGGAATTTTCAAAAGAAAAAGGATGGCGATACCCATGCTGTTTCAGTTGAAGGGAAACCTCGTCGTAGGCAACAACAATATGTAGTTGCAGTTGCTCCTGTTGTCAATGCTCAACCAATTCAAGCTCCTCGTCAGGCTGTTAGACAAAATCAGAATCGCAATAGGGTTAACTATGATCCTATCCCGATGTCCTACACTGAAGTGTATCCATGTCTTGTAAAGAAAGGTTTGATTACAACGAGGGCTCCACCTCCTCCTCCAAATCCTCTCCCAGCCGGCTATAGGGCTAATCTTCACTATGAGTTCCATCAAGGTGGGGCAGGCCATAACTTGGAAGGTTCTATGTATTGAAAGCTAGAGTGCAAGAATTGGTGAAAGCAAATATTCTTTCTTTTCTTGATGATAATCCCAATGTTGTCAATAATCCTTTGCCAGAGCATGCCAAGTAAAGTTTGAGTCAGTTCAGACGAATCATCTCCTAAAGCCAGTGTTTCAGACAGGACAACTCATCCTTGTTGTTGATTAGTCACTAGGCCTTGTTTCTTTCTGTTTGCATTTTTCTTTGATTGTATTGACTGTTTGCTTTCGAACTCTATTTGTACTTTCATGGTAATTTCAATTAAATGAGCATTGCAATGTTTTGATTCAATTCATTTATATCCACTGTGTGCATCTTTATGCTTTCTTTTTCACAGAACAAAAAATGTATCTCCTGTTCACTTTCTTTATCAAGCTTTTGTTTATACAAGGATTGGAGGGAGGATGATGAAAACGAAAACCCAAAATTGCTGGATTGTATGCTTTTAATTAAAACATGGCTGATGATGTACATGCATTATTTTAACTCCCAAACACTGGAGAAATAAGGAAGTTAATCCCTTGTCGACCCCTTTGAGCCTAGAAGTTGGAGTTTCTTTCTGTACGAAAAAAACTGCAATTTTAACATGGGGATGGGTAGTTCTCAGTTAATTTGGCTGTGCATTCAAACTCAAGAGGATCATTCAAGACACTTTCCAATAAAGGTTACAATCTCAAGCTTTCCTTCGCACACATCGACAAAGTGTCGAAGATGTCTTTCAAATCAAAAGCCAATGATGGTTCACTTTAATCATTAAGCCAGACAGTCACTATCTTTCAAAAAAACAAAGAGAATGAAAAAAATAAAAAGAAAAGCCCGCTAAGTCAAAACCTATGAAGGAGACTTAGGCAAAAATTGGGGCATCCCGCTGACTGTAAGCTCAAATGACACGGTTCAGGCAAAAGATAAGGATAACAAAAATAATCAATCAAGAGGTTACCAAAATCCTCAAAGACAAAACGAGTTGACCGGGGTCCTCATCAAAAACAACAAAATGTTATAAGAAAAAGTGACTACCATCTCAAAAAAATATCTTGGCCCTTAAGCCATCATCATAACAGTGTTGCAGTTCTGAAATCGCTTGGAATCTGAATGCATAGGTTGAATTAACTGAGCATAGGACTGAAGATCATCACGAAGAATGGGTTGGGTACAAATAAACTTTAAGCCTATATTATTTGTTTCAAAAATCGTGAATCAGACCATGCTACAACCCTTAAAAGACCTAATTGAAGCCAGGTTTCCTTTGAAAGCATACTACAACAAGGTTGCGTAAGTTGACTCCTAAGTTTGTTGCCAATCATTTGTTTTGATGTCATACCTTTGCTTTCTCTTTCATTTTGAATGCCTAAACCGCCGTGTTTTGACAAGTGATTCATTTGCTTTACATCAATAATATCATTCAAAAAATGATTTTTGATTTCAAAATTGCACGAGCCTTGCATTAAAATTACCATGTTTGAATAATTTTATTTGCAGGCAAACTTTCTTCATCAAGAAATTTCAAACAGTTGAGAAACTTGGTCAGTGATCCTATCAGGGGCACATTACTTTCAGATCATGTTGTGAATCAGTTCAAGATTTATTGCTCAGAATTGGTTAACCAGAATATCTATTTTAAGACCCATACTGAGTTTAGCCTTCTCAACAGTCATTTCAATAGCTTAAGCCATGATCAGTTCATCCTCATCAATAGTCAAGATGAAGCCATGATCAGTTTGTTCTCAACATTCATTTCAAGAATTGAAGCCATGATCAGTTCATCCCCAGTAATAGTTAGTCTATCCTCAGCATTCATTTTAAGAACTAAAGCCATGATCAGTTCATCCCTAGCAATAGTCAAGCTGAAGCCATGATCAATTTATTCTCAGCATTCATTTCAAGAATTGAAGCCATGATCAATCATTTCCCCTGCAGCAGTCAAACTGAAGCCATGATCAGTTTATCCTTATCAGTCAATCAATCTGGGGCAATCTTCTTCAAGAATCCTCAAGATGTCTTTCCTCAAAAGACCATCATCTTGATACAATTCATAAGTGTGATAGAGATATGTTCAACATCTTCTCTCCAAGCAGAGTGGGCAACGTTCCCTGTGTTGAGGAATCAGAGTTCCATTCTTCCCTCACAAAAGAGTCTATCTCAGTTATCCCAATCATCTGCATTGCATACATAAATCATTCATATATCACTAATAGGAAGATTTTCATAGCTCGAAGTGTGCTTCGCGCTCGTATGCATTTCTCGAGGTCCTTTTGCTTTCAACATCTTACCTTGTGATCAAAGTCCAACTTACTTGGCGCTTACCAAAATGGTTACCTGTCTTTTCACCCAGTGTTATTCCTAGATATCTTATTTGTCTTCTTTCTTTCCAGTGCCATTCCTGGATGTTGTTGTTTCCCTGTGCATCTAGTGTTGTTGTTAGATGTTTTGTCTTCTTTCATTCCAGTGCTATTCCTGGATCTTTGTATTCTCTCACTCCAGTGCCATTCCTGGATGACTGTCTCTTTTGATCTCCAGTGCTATTCCTGGATATCTTATTCCTCTTGTTTCATTCCAGTGCTATTCCTAGATCTTTATATTCTATCACTCCAGTTCCATTCCTGGATATCTTGTTCCTCTTGTTTCTCCCATTGCTATTCCTGGAAGTCTTGTCTCTCTTTTGTAATCCCCAACGGATATTCTTGGATATCTTTCAGGGCCATTCCTGAAAGTTTTATCTGTTCATTCAGTGTCATTCCTGGATGAGTTTTTACCTTTACTTTCAGTGCCATTACTGAAAGTTTTATCTGTTCATTCAGTGCCATTCCTAGATGAGTTTTCTCCTTTGCATTCAGTGCCATTCCTGAATGTAGTGATTTACCTTTACTTTCAATGTTGCTCTTGAAATTCCTTTCTCTTTTTATCCAATGCCATTCTTGGATGCTTCTGATGTATTTTCTCAAACTTTTCTCACTATATTCAATTCCATTCTTGGATGTTGTGATTTCTTCAATCCAATTCCATTCTTGGATATCTTTTCCTCAACATAGTCCAATGCTATTCTTGGATATCTTTGATGTTTATCCTTTTTTATCCAATGCCATTCTTGGACACCTTTCCCCAGCCGAATCCAATGCTATTCTTGGATATCTCTGATGTTTACCCATGCCATCCAATGTCGTTCTTGGATGTCCCCAGTGAAGTTTTTCAAATAGAAGTTTGTTTCCATCCAATGCTATTCTTGGATATTGATTGCTATATACAGTCGATTGAGTTTTTCTCCGTCCAATGCCATTCTTGGATGTCTTTGATGATTGTTGCTGCCCCATTCAATGTCATTCTTGAATTTTATAGTTCTTTTTCATCCAATGCCACTCTTGGATATCTTATCCCCAATAGAGTGCTTTTCACCTCCATCCAATGCAATTCTTGGATGACGCTTGTTTTTAGCAGAAACTTCCTTGTTGTTGTCCAATGCCATTCTTGGACATCTATTGGCATACTTTTGTCTCGTTCGTAGTTTCTATCCAATGCCATTCTTGTCACTATGACAGATCTCCAGAAATAGCTTGTGTTCCCCGACATGTCTTTTCACGCCATCTCACTCAATTTACCATAACTCCCTTGTCTCAAGTTTCCCCGCAGAGTGTTTTATCCTTTGCATTCATATCATTCTTGTGGCATCTCAGGGCTAAAAAATATAGCTTTTTTGTATTTAAGTACCTTTAAATCTCCCGATAGAAGAAACTTAAATAGGGGCAGCTGTAAGAACCTAATTTTTGACCCCTAAGATTCCACATATCATTCACATCTCATTTTGCATCTTATACCACAAACAAGATCATGCTTTGGTTCCTTTATCCCTCTCTTCTTTGGGTTTATGCCTTGCAGGGATCACTAAGCATCCGTGTCTTTCTTATTTGCCTTTATTTGCTTATGTTTACTAACCTTTAATCAAAATCCAAAAATATGTTTGTTTTTGTCTTCACTAACTTTTTCAGGAGAGGAATCAAGGATATCAAATACCAGTCCCTCAGCTTGAATAAATTTCATCTGAAGAAAGTCAAAGTTGATCTGCAAACAATTCAAAATTATATGATCAAGAGTTTCCAAGATTTAATTGATTATTATTCAAGAGACTTCAAGGTTCATGTGTTTATTTCCATGCCTTCTTTGACAAATCATAAGAATCGAGCCAGAGCCAGAACAATCCAGCCAACAGGGCATTTTTCAAGTTTTTCAACTGTGTAATCGATTGCACTATTGGTCCAATCGATTGCACCATGCATTTTTTGCCTTGATTTTGAAGTTTTCGGCAGTGCAGTCTATTCGCGCTACAGTGCAATCGATTGCACAAGGACAGAATTAGCCAAAATAAGCATTTTTCAAATTTTGAAGCATTTGGCAACAATTTCATCATTTGAGAATATTCTAGATCACCCAAAAATAATTCCCCTACATGATCACAATTAATTCCCACCATACACCTTCACTAATCACCACTTGATCTTGATTTTCCCTCCAAATTCAAATTCCAAGCCTAATTTTTATTTCCAAACCAAATTCCAATCCACCAAATTTTCCAAGCCTAAACTCTATAAATAGAACCCTCATTTCATTCGTTCTTCAAGCTTTTGATAGCCAAATTCACCTTGTCAAAATTCTTCTTGACTCTCTCAATTTTCTCCAACTACCAAATTCACCAAAGCTCTTTCTTCCATTGAAAGTTAGTAAGTTCATCATTAGAACTTACTAATCTTTGAGCTAAACCTTCATCCATTCACTTTTTCATCATCAATTTCCGTAGATCAAGGCTTTGGAGTTTGGATCTTGAAGCAATTTGAAGGAATTTTCAGGTTTGGAGTGGTAATCTCATTTTCCACCATTGTTGTTTTTTATTCATCTTCCACAATGTGATCCTTTAATAATTCTTGTTGCTTGATCTTTGGATCTTGCAAATTGTGAACCATTGGTATTATTTGGTGTTGTTTTACATGAATTTTCGTGCTCAATTGCATCCTTGATCATGAGGTGTTTGAAGAAATAATTGATCATGGGTTTGCCTTGTAAATGCTGATTTTATTGTTGCCTGTCAGTGTGCAATCGATTTGCATTTCTGTGCAATCGATTGTACAATGTATTTTTGGCCTAAATTACTGATTTTCTGCTGTGCAATTGATTTGCACACTGGTGCAATCGATTTGCACAGTGCAGAATCGTGTTTTTCACCTATTTTTGGGACTGTTTTGGTTGTTTCTTCATTCCTAACCCCTTCCCTTTGTTATAAGCCTTAGATCACATAATTTTGTGGTTTAATTTGGCTTTCTCTTCATCTATATCTCCTTTATTTGGATCGATGAAAGTCTTATGGATTTTAGAATTTCTTTGTTGAATTCTTGATCAAGACTAGATCATTACCTTTTTTTCTTTTCGTGCGGTATTGCTTTCGGATGACGATTTACATATCGTTCATCTAGCATGCATTGGTACAAAAATCACTATTGACCGGCCTCGAGTAGGGTGACTTCTTTATAAGTCACTTGACGATTTCTTAACATAGCGCTACATGTGTCCCATATCGGAAGACGATCATTGGTGTCCCAAACTTATGTTTGCAAGCCCAAGGATAGTTGATTATTTGTCTTTTGGTTCAATACTTATGAGACTTGTTGTTAGGAGGCTTTGGTCTTATCAATCCTCTAATGAGTTCTCATTAACCTTGACCTAAGTACCTTATTCAATCATTATTGATCATTTACTCTAACAACTAATCACTAACTTCTAACCTTACCTTTATGTTTCCTTCTTGTTTATGCTTCTGCAATTTTTCCTTTGTCCGTTGGACACATGTTTATGCTTTCACAATTTTTCCTTTGTCCGTTGGACACATGTTTATGTTTATGCCGTTTTCTCTTTGTCCACTTGGACCAAAAACATTAATAAAGGCCAAAACCTCTAAAAAACTTGTGCTTCTAATCTTGGACTATGGTTACTATCCTTTGCATTGGACATGGAGTTTTACACCTATACCTTGGACTTCAATGCTATTCTTGGATCCTTGGACTTAGAACTAGGACCTTCTCCCTTTGCTTTGGAATTATGGTTCGAAGACTATGGAGCTTGCTTGTGTGGTTAGGCTATTCTTATCCTTAGCTTTTACTTTATGCTTTAGGATAGCCACTTCTTCTCCGCCCATTCTTCAATTTTCAAAACCTTCTCCCTTTTTCAAAACTTTCTTGATTTCAAACTATCACCTCTTTCATAATCAAACCTTGACTTTGTCAAGTGATTTTGCTCTTTTCTTTTCATTTCTTAATAAATGCTAAACTACATAAGCATATTGACATTTCTTTCAAAAGACTTTAAAAAACACCAAACTCATTCAAACTCTTTTTGTGCCTTATGCACATTTCCTTTAAACCTTTTTCATAAGTTTAGACATGATTCATTTCTTTAAGCGGAATTATTCGCTTGGAAATGCCAACTTGTCTTTACATTTAAAATCAACCATAAAAAACAAATTTACCACGAACTACGAGGTTTTGATCCTATAATGCACTTTATGGGTACGTAGGTATGAGGCGACAAGTCTCTCCAAACACAAAAATCTTAAAAACTATTTCTCTTCTCATATCCTCAATCTCTTTTCAAACAAACCATTTCAAACCAAAAAAGCGTAGATATTTCAAAGGGTTCCTATAGAGTACTATAGACATTTTGGGTGCTAACACCTTCCCTTAACGTAACCAACCCCCTTACCCAAACTCTGTGCACTTGTTCTTCTTTTAAAGCTTGTGTAGGTTTTGTTCGCTCTTTTTCCTTTCCTTTTTGGATAAAATAAAAGTGCGGTGGCGACTCTTGCTTTTCGAGTTAAGTTAATCAATAACTTACACTCACTATTTTGCCGCTACAGGAGGTAAAAAGGATTTTATAAAAGATTGTGTCATGCTCGTGAAAAGATTGGTCGCAAAAGTTGGATGAGGCTTTGTGGGCGTATCGCACCGCTTACAAGGCTCCAATAAGCTTAACTCCTTTTCAAATGGTTTATGGCAAGACATGCCATTTACCAGTTGAATTAGAGCACAAAGCTCTTTGGGCATTGAAACTGTTAAATTTTGATCCGAGCTTGGCCGGCGAAAAAAAGGAAGGTTCAATTACATGAATTAGAAAAAATGAGGAATAATGCGTACCATTCGAGCAAGCTCTATACAGAGAAAGTAAAAGGATATTATGACAAGAAGGTTTCTCAGAAAGAATTTCGGGTCAGCCATGGTTCTTTTATTCAATTCCTGTTTGAAACTCTTTCCAGGAAAATTAAAGTCCAAATGGTCTGGACCGTTTTTTATCAAGGATGTCAAGCACTACGGTGCCATAGTAATAGAGGACTTGCAGAAGAAGGAAAGTTGGACAGTGAATGGCCAACGGCTGGAAATCTATCTCGGAGGAGATATTGATCGAGAAAATTTTGCAGTGTTTCTAGATGATCATTGAGATCATCTAGGACCGTTGAGCTCAAACAACATTAAATAAACCGCTAGTTGGGAGGCACCCCAACATTGTAAGTATTTATGTTTTTTTCTTGCTGTTTTTCAGTATTAAGGTGTTTAGAATTGGAATTTAGTGTGGTAGCAGGTTGCAGAAAAAAATTTCCAAGTTCTGTCACGTTCACTGGCTAGTTCGCTTTGCAAACCTGGGGCGAGCGTTTGCTGACCAGCTCGCATTGCGAACTCAGCGAGACAGACATAATTTCATGGTGCCACCTCATTAAAAAAGGGAGTTTTATAAGGTGTGTAGCACCCTAAATTTTGACCATTTATTTTTCTTACCTTTTAGGCTTTTTTTTTTTACTAGGGGTGTCATTTGGACTTTGGAGGTTTTTTATATTTTTGGCCCATTTTGAGATTTGGGTTTCGTGAGAGATTTTGTATTTTATTCATTAGGTTTATTCTTAAGTTTTATTAGAAGTTTTGCTTCAAACTTAAATATATGTCATTATGCTTTAATTAGAAATATTTTTGTTTTAGACTTTAGATATTTTATTTATTTTTAGAATTTAAGTTTATTTATTTATTTATCTTTTTTCTTTCTTCAATTAGAGTTTTAGGTCTTTAGATTTTTTTTCTTCTTTTTGATTAAGTATTTAAAAATAAGTCTTTATTGAGGGTTTCTCATATCTTTTTATACTAGTTTTTTTATATAATGGCTTTTAAATGGGCTTCTTAAAAATAATTAAGTTTTTAGATTTATAGATTGTTTTCGATTAATTATAATATAGTTTTGGCTTTTATTATTAGTATATTAGATTTTTTAGCTTTTAGTTCCTTTTTAATTTTTTATTTAATTAAAAAATATTTAGAATTAAAACTATTTTGAATGGTTGCTTTAATTTTTAAAATATTTATTAATTAGGAATATTTTATTAGGATCAAGTTTTTATTATTAATAATTATTATGTTATTAAGGTCCTCTTACGTTGGAATTATCATTTTTTCTTTTTTATCTTATTTATTTATTTAGGTTTATATTTTATTATTATTTAGTTTTAATTTTTTAATTAGGTCAATTTGTTGACCGTCCACTTTCCTTCTTCCCCAATACCACAAACCCTAATTTTGCGGCTGACTGAGAGGAAAATGGATCAAATCCAAAATCAATACAAAAATCAACTCTTTTTGAATCAAATCTAAAACAATTTCTCATTAAAACGGAATCGAATCAAAATCAATTTACAAATAAATCAATACAATCAAATCTCAGAATTACAATCAATCTAAAAAAATTACATAAATCGAATCAGAATTTCCTAAACTCAAAATCTCTAACTTTAAATTCTAACCTAAAAAATTAACTTTAAAAACCTAAGAGAAAAATAAAAAAAGGGGACTTTTTGGAGAAGGAAAACCCTAAGGACGGATTTTTGTTGCGCATCCTTGAAGCGCCTGCGAACAAAAGAGAAGAAGGGATTAGAAGGAGGAATAAAAGCAAATCGGACAAAATACTACCAGTTTAACGGCAACGGACGGTAAACACAAAATCACGTAGCTTTTTTTTTGTTGTTGATGGATTTCGTGCGTATTTGAATCGATGTGATTTCTGGATTTTTTTTGAGTTAGGGTTAGGGTTCGTCAGAACTAGGGTTAGGGTTCTTCATTCATAAGGGTTAGGGTTCTTTAAAAGGGTTAGGGTTCATCAAAGATTGAAGGTTTTCTGAGATTTTTTGTGAGGGTTTGAAGTTTCCGGTTACATTTCAACCGGAAACTGGGTTGGGACGGTGGTTGGAGGGTGACGGGGTGGCGGCCGGAGGCCATTAGTGGTGGCCGGCGGCGAAAGTGTAGAGAGAAGAGAGAGAGAGACGAGAGATTAGAGAGAGAAAGAAAAATGGAAATGAGGATTTTCTGAAGGATTGGGATTTAAATATTCCCTCATTGGCGCTATAGATCCTCCACACGTGGCTCCTTGCTGGCCACAGGATTATTTGACCGTTGTAGTTCTGTAGGGGGAGGAGCACTGTGTCCTCTCAGTTGACTTGGCGTAATAGCCGTTGATTCGCATTACTTGAACTGGTAATCATAATCAACGGATCAGGAATCTAAGCATTTGGAACCGTCTGATCTCCATCAGACGTCGTACACGAGTCAACCGTTGACTCTACCTTGGGGTTGCTTTTTTTTTGTTTTTTTTTCCTTCTCTGTTGGGCTTAAGACAATGGGCCTAATACCCAATTACTATATTCGCCCCCACTTGGGGCCCTTTGCTGGTTTCTAAAGGGGGATGTGCCCCCTGGTTTTTTATTTTTATTTTAATTAATTAAATTATATTTTATTTAGGATTTTTGGAGATTTTTTAAAAAATATGGAATTTAGGATAAAATTAGGGGTTTAGGGATTTATTTTCAGATTTTTGTTTTTTTATTTTTGGATTTTATTTTGTTAAATTTATTTTTATTTACTTTATTAAAAAAATCACAATTGAATCAATTCCTTGATTTAAAGTGGTAATAAAAGAAATACTTTTTTAATTTGTCAATTTAGGTTTTTTTGTTCTTTTTATTATTATTTAATGAAAATTATTAATTTTTAGTTAGATGTGTGGTAATTAAGTGTTCTTTTATATAACTCAGGTAAATCAAATTTTATAAAGAATTTGTTTTTTTAGGAAAATTGTTTTAAAGGGATTAGGATAAAAAAATAATAAATTATTTTTGGGATAAATACTTTAGGGGAATTATTTGGAACATGAACTTTATTTTGGATTAATTTTGTTTTTTTGTCATATTAAATTATTGAACCTTTTGTTTAAATTCTTTTTTTGTAAAAATTAGAATTTGGTTTTTAAAGGTATGTTTAAGGTTTTTTAAGGGATTTACATAAAGGGATAAAGCTCTTAGTCCGAGAGCCTAAATAAAGGATAGGATAAGGGATTTGGATTTAGGAATAGAACTCTTGATATCCGAGAGTATAAACAAAAGGATTAAGGGATAAAGCTCTTGGTCCGAGAGCCTAAATAAGGGATGGGATATGGATTTTGGGATAAAACTCTTCCTCCGAGAGTCTAAATAATGAATAAGGATTTAAGGGATTTAAGGGATAGAACTCTTTATCCAAGAGTATAAATAGTGGATTGGGGTCTAGGGTTAGGTTTTGGGATTTAGGAATAGGATTAGGGGTAGGAATAGGGGAGGTGAACTACGGTTACTCTGATCCTTCAAATTGAAGGTACGTAGGCATAGGGTTGTAAACCCTAGCGAGTATAATTAATAAAAAACTTAGGGTTTCCTATAACTTAGACAAACAAATATACCCTAAATTCAAAGGTGGATCCCATTGAGTACAATGGAAGTGAAGGGTGCCTAACACCTTCCCTTCACTTAACTGACTCCCGAACCGTAGGAATCTGTACCTTAGGATAGGATATTTAGGTTTATCATTATTTTCCTTAAAAAATATGATGGTGACTCGAATATTTTTGCCGGCCGCGACAGCTGGCGACTCTGCTGGGGACTTCTTCCTAGAGAGAGTCCTTCCTAGCCTTAGGATTTAGGGATTTGTTTGTCTTGGATGTTTTTATTTTGTTTTTATTTTATTGTTATTTATTTTTTATTTATTTCATATTTTTTATTTATTTAACCCTTTGTTTTTTATTTTGTCATTATATAAGGGATTGGGGCAAAAAAAAAAGGGAGTGAAGCTAAAACCCAAAGCTTGGAGGATAACCCTAGAACCTAAAGTGGAACGGAAATGTTTTTGCGGGGGATGCGACATCCCCAACAATGCATTGATGCCACACTCAGAGTAGATCCTTCTAAAGTCGTCCTCACGAAAGGGCTAGCCCCTCTCGTAGTGTAATGATTTGGATGTGGTCCGTGACTCTGAGAACCTTAACCTACCCCACACCATTCATGGACCTTAGGTATTCAACCCTCAAGGGTTGTTACTAGGGTCATATCCCAAATGAGACTTATCCCAAAGGATTACCGTAGGATGGCATGCTCCTTCTCATGGTAAAACAAGGGTATAGTCTAAACATTTTGGGGCCGTTATGGTGGCCAAATTTAGGTAACCTACATGTGAGGGGACTGGGTAGTCTTAACTTAGATCCAACCTATTCTAGGGAAACCCACCTTACTAGGGGCATGCTTACACATTACCTTTACCCTAATCAAGACATCATGTGCATACATCATCCTCATAAGTTTTTCTTTTTTGCATTCACAGGAATCTTAAAATTCTACAAAAAAAAGGATTAAATCAAAGGACAATGGAAGTTGGAAAAAAGAGAACTCTACCTATTAGAGTAAGGATATCAGATATAAAAAGCCTAAAGACTTATGCTGCTGAATTACCGAAGGAAAGAAGGAAGCCTATATTTCGTAGGTATGGAGATATATTGGACTTGGTTCTATTCCCTATGCAAGAGGAGGGTCTAACTGCCTTGGCCCAATTTTATGATCCCGCGTTAAGGTGCTTCCAATTCAAGGACTTCCAAATAGCACCTACTTTAGAAGAGGTTCGAAAGATACTGGATTTCCCCAAAAATAATAAAGGTCCATTCAAAACATTGGGGTATAGACATTCATTGAAAGAGATGGCAAGCTGTTTGTATATTCGTGAAGAGGACCTACAAGCTCATTGGAAAACTAAAGATGATTTCGAAGGGTTCCCTAAATCGTTCTTAGAGAATAAAGCTAGTCACTTCGCGGCTTGCAAAAATTGGGTAGCGCTAGACACTGTCATGATATTACTTATCTTTAGGTTGGTCCTATTCCCAAGTATTCCGAACTTCATAGACATCACCGCTGTCAACCTATTTCTGGCTGTTACCCTTGGAGGGGAGGACCCTTCATCAGCTCTATTGGCAGATATATACTTCACTCTCCATTGTAGGTTTGAAAAGAAGGGAGGGACTATGCTATGTTGTCCTCAGCTATTATACAAGTGGTCGTGTTCCCATCTAGTGAAGGACATAAGGGACATGAGACAAATGAAGGCCTACGAGTGGTCCTAATATCTGGTATCCCGTGTTGGTAAAGACATCCTATGGTTTCCCCAAATAATCCAAAGGGATGATGTGATCTTCAGTTGTGGGAACTTTCCTAATGTACCTTTAATTGGCTCAAGAGGTTGCATAAGCTATAACCCTATTTTGGCAATGAGGCAGCTAGGACATCCTCTGTCCTACAAGCCAGAAGACAAGTTGCTAAAAGGCTTCGTCCTACAAGGTGTGAAAGGAGATCATCCTGATGTCCTAAAGATTTCTGAAGCTTGGAAGCAAAGTATAAAAGGGAAGAGCAACCTGAAAAGACCGAGAGAGGATTCTAGAGTCCCCTATTCTCAGTGGATGGAAGAAAGGATAAGGAAGGTAAAGCTTCCCTTTACTTTAGAACGTCTCGTTGATCCCATGGTTCCTCCACCTACCGCAATCTCCATGGAAGAAAGTGAAAAGCTTAAGGAGAACATTGCAAAGTTAACAAAAGAAAAAGGGGAATGGGAAGACAAAATCAACCAAGCTACTGGAGAAAGTAGCCGATTAAGGATAACTCTTAATGAAGCCATGGATCAAGCTAGGGTCAGTGAGGGGTTGGCTAGAATGGAAGAGGAAAATAAGGAGCGTGCCCATGCCGACCTTCAAGCCATGAGCTTGCGCTTACAAACTCAACAGATGGACTTAGATAGGGCTTGGAGGCAAAGGGACGAATGGAGAAACTTATGGATGTCCTCAACACAAAGGGAGGTCAGAGAAGGGTATGATAGGCGAATCTTTGACTTAGAATCTGAGGTTCAAAGTTTGGCAGATGCTCTCCTCAGGAGTAAAAGGCAAGCGTTGGATACGATCGTGCGGATGAGAACGGCTGAAGAACATCTTGCCCAACGACCTGAAGGGTGGCTAAAAGCTCAAGAGGAAAACCATGCACTTAAGAGAGCCTATGAGAAATTGGAAGGATCCTACATAGAGCTTAGAGAGTGGGGCCACTATGCTTAAGTCCACAATAGCCAATTGGAGCACACCGTTGCAGAAGACTTGGAGATCATGGAAAATCTACAAAGGGAAAAGGCATACTTTGAAGACAGATATGATAAGTTGGTCTTTTTGACCAACGACTTGATACATGAGATCCCTCAGAAATTAAGGGAACCTGGGGAAATAGCCATTATTTTCAAGCCAGCGAAGGAGATTTCCGATTTCCTTACACTTTATCGTGAGATGGTGGAAGACTTCAAAGCCAGAATTAGGAGCAGGATTTAGGCTTTTAATGTTTGGTTTCTTACTTTTGGGATTTTGTTATGAATATTTTAAGGGTTATCCCCAATTTGGTTTTGCTTATGTAATAAATAGGGCTTCGACCCTAAGTACTCTCTTTCATTAATAAAAATGTTTGAATTTCCATTATCTTTGGTTTAACAATTAATTGGTTGAAAATTTTAGATCCCTGAAAAAAAAACATTTTGCATACTCATACATACATTCATGCATAACATATATACAAACATTAAACGGAAATCATTTTTTCTCTCAGAGTCATCTCAACAACCTGACTACTCGACCCAACACCCGTGCTCACCAAAGGAAAGCTATGGAACAAATGGAACAGAAACACGCTGCTCTAAAGGGAGATGTGGATATTGTCAAGGGAAATGTGGAGGAGATGAAGGACAAAATCGACCAACTGACTCGAGCTATCCAGAATATGATAGCAAGAGACACCGAGGCTAATAACCGTAGGAGTGTCCCTACCCCTCCGTCCTAGTATGAAGACAATAATCCTCTTTTGGGATTTGTGGCTGACTTGGAACGTGAAGCGTTAGAGGCTAGTAAAGGGAAGACTGACACTCAACCTCCTGTAGGGTTTTTTCCTCCACCCGAGCACAATGGAGAATCACGACCTATACAGATACCTGTCACTCGTGAGGCCTCTAATGACTGGCACCTCCAATATGGAGAGGAAGACTCAAGGCAAGTAGTTTGTGAAACCAAACTAGCTGACATGGAAGGAAGAAATGAGGATGAAAAGTATAAGATAATTGAGGAACGGTTAAGGGCTGTGGAAGGATCCAAGGTCTTTGGGATTGATGCCATCGAAATGTGTTTGGTACCCGACGTGGTCGTGCCTCCTAAGTTTAAGGCACCTAACTTCGAGATGTTTAAAGGGGTTAGTTGTCCCAAAAATCACATTCGGATGTTCTCCGGAAAGATGGGGGCACACGCCAAGAATGAAAAGCTGATGATGCATGTTTTCCAAGACAGCCTTAGTGGGGCATCCTTGGACTGGTACATGCAGCTGGAAAGGACTTACATCAAGAACTGGGAGGATTTGGCAGGTGCCTTTATAAGGCAATACCAATACAATGTAGACATGGCCCCTAATCGCATTCAGTTGCAAAACATGTCTCAGAAAAGGAATGAATCATTTAAGGAGTATGCCCAGTGATGGAGGGAGCTAGCCTCTCGTGTGCAACCTCTATTAAGGGTAAGCGAGAAAGTAGACACATTTATGGGAACGCTGCAAGGGATATATTACAAGAAGATGATTGTATCTGTCTCAACTGGATTCGCAGATTTAGTCATCATTGGAGAAAGGATCGAGAATGGTTTGAAGAGCGGGAAGATTGGAAAGCCATCTTCCAGTCAATCAAATAACAGAAGGTATTCTGGTAATAACTCAAAGAGGGAGGCCAACGCCATTTCTGCTGATGGGTATTCTCAAGTACCTCATGTGGCTGCTGTGGCTTCAAATCAAGCAACTCCTACGCTACAAGTGCAACAACCAAGAGCGCCACCTCCGCAAAATCAACAACAACAAAGGTATCCCCGAAGGGAACAGAAGAGACCATGGAAGGACTTTGACCCTATACCTTCCATATATACTCAGGTTTTGCCTATGTTAATTCAAAGGGGATTGGTGGAGATTAAACTGTTAGGACCTCCTCCTACGCCTCTTCCCCGAGGATATGATGCCAACGCCAGATGTGATTATCATGCTGGGTCACCAGGACATACAACTGAAAAATGCCTGGCTCTCAAGTTCAGGGTGCAGGATCTATTGGATCAAAAGGTTATCTGCTTCACTTACGATACTCCAAACGTAGGGGATAATCCTTTCCCAGGACATGCTGGGGCAAATGTTAATTCCATCGAAGGGCTGGATTAAAATGTTTTGATCAAGAGTGTGGGGCAAGTAAAGACTTCCCTGACTAAGGTAAGGGAGATGTTGATTGGGTACGAAGAATTTGAGGAACTATACGGCGATTGCAAGGTCTGCTCGTTTGACCCTGATAATTGTGAAAAGATGAAGAGGACACTCCAACAGGTGATGGACCAAGGGATAGTACAAATTGGGTATTCAAGGGGAGTAAATGAAGTGGATGCCTTAGAACCTCAGGGGCATGTACCTTTTGAGACTCATTATCAAAGAAGGGAAACAACGGCGCCCATTCAAATCCCAGTTCCAAGGCTAGCGCCCATTCAAATTCAGGTCCCAAGGCCTACACATACACCTGTTCAGATACCGGTTCCAGGACCTGCACGAACTCCAATTCAGATACTTGTTCCTGCACCAGTCAAGATCCCAGTGCCTGCAAGGTCTGAAGGCCCAATTGTCTTCCATGTTCCACCACCATTTCCTTACGAAAATACTAAGACTGTACCATGGAAATATGACCTCACTGCATCTGTGGGAGTAAAAACTATAGCACCAACGCCAGCCGTTACTAATATAGCTGGTATTGGAGGGATGACCCGTAGTTAAAGAGTATACTCATCTGAACTACCTAAGAAGGATACTCCTGAAAGCTCAAAAGGGAAAGAGACCACCAACACAGGAGAAGGATCTTCCAAAAAGAACATATCTCCAGAAGACACTGAGGAGTTTTTAAGGATTATAAAGAGGAGCGATTATAGGGTGGTGGACCAACTAAATCAAACACCGTCCAAGATCTCTATTATGTCCTTGTTATTAAGCTCGGAAGCACACAGGGAATCCTTGCTGAGGGTCTTAAATGAGGCCCATGTGACTAAAGATATCTCAGTGATACCGTTTGACGAAGTGGTCTCCAATATCTCCGCCAGTACTTGTGTGGGTTTCAGTAGCAAGGAATTACCTCCTGAGGGGAAAAAGCATAATAAAGCCTTGCACATATCAGTCAAATGTCAAGACACTGTCCTTTCAAGAGTGTTAGTGGATACAGGGTCTGCTTTAAATGTCATGCCTAAGGATACCCTCATGAAGTTAACATCTGTGAGAACCTTCATGAAAACCAGTTCTTTGGTTGTTAGGGCTTTCGATGGTTCAAAGAGAATGGTAATTGGAGAGGTGGATATACCTACAGTAATAGGATCACATACCTTCATGATCACTTTCCAAGTCATGGACATCAATCCCTCCTATACTTGTCTTTTAGGACGACCTTGGATTCATGTCGCGGGCGCAGTTACTTCAACACTTCATCAAAAGTTGAAGTTCATATCAGGAAATAGCTTAATAATTGTTGATGGAGAGGAGGACATGTTCGTCAGTCATCTCGCATCTTTCAGACATATAGAGGTAGATGGGCAGACACTTGAAGTACTTTTTCAAGCTTTGGAGGTTGCAACGGTCAGTCGTAAATAGGTCGTTCGACAGGAAAGAAAGCCAAGAGGAATCACGGACTTAATCCAGAATGGGGACACTAGGGGATGGGGCAAGGTGATAGAGGTACCTGAGAAGAGGGACTGGTTCGGGCTGGGTTACAAACAGGCTAAAAATGAAGAGTGCAAGACTGGTCCAATGATATTTCCTCCACTTGAAGAAAATTTCCATAGTGTTGGGTTCAAAGACGAAGACCAAGTGACCGCAATTGATGAGGAAGATAAAGGGATACCAGATTGGGTGTGCCAGTGTTCTCCAGACACAGTCCTCAACAATTGGAGAGCCATCGAGATTCCTGAGACGATTTCTGTTTCAAAGTAATTTACTTTTTTTTTTTTTTTAAAAAATAAAAAAAAATAAGTCCTTTGCTATGCCCAAGGCAAATGGACAAGCTTTGTAGGGCCACCTTTTTGTTTCTTTGAATTATTTAATAATAAAGTTGCATTTTGTTTTCAATCAAGATCTTTTTTGTTTCTTTCCTAGTTATTCTTTTTTTTCTAATGGCAATACACCTTTTCTTTTCAGTACTTTCATTTACACCAATTCAAAAAATAATAAGCATAAAAAATATTCCTCATGCAGATTTAAAAATGAACCTATTAAAAACGACACTGCTATAATCCCTTACAACTTCGAGTTCCCGATTTACCAAGCGGAAGAGGGTGATGAGAACGATTGTGAACTTCCTGAAGAGCTGGTCAGAATGTTAAAGCAAGAGGATAAGGTGATACAACCTCATCAGGAACCAGTGGATGTGATCAATCTGGGGACTGAAGAGGACAAAAAGGAAGTCAAAGTTGGTGCTTCTTTGAACGAGGATGTAAAGGAGAAGTTGATCAAGTTGCTACGTGAATATGTGGATGTGTTTGCTTGGTCTTACCAAGATATGCCCGGTTTGGACACAGACATTGTCGAACATAAGTTACCGCTTAAACCCGAATGTCCGCCGGTCAAGCAAAAGTTAAGGCGAACTAGACCGGATATGACTCTCAAAATCAAGGAAGAGGTTAAAAAGCAGTTCGACGCAGGATTCTTAGCCGCAATAAAATACCCAGAATGGGTAGCCAATATTGTACCTGTACCAAAGAAGGATGGGAAGGTCAGAATGTGTGTAGACTACCGAGATCTCAATAGAGCAAGTCCTAAGGACGATTTCCCATTACCTCACATTGATGTATTGGTGGATAACACGGCTCAATTTTCGGTATTCTCATTTATGGATGGGTTTTCCGGATATAATCAGATCAAGATGGCTCCATCCGATATGGAAAAGACTACCTTTATTACCCCTTGGGGAACCTTCTGTTACAAGGTGATGCCCTTCGGATTAAAGAATGCAGGGGCAACTTATCAAAGGGCTATGGTCACTCTCTTTCATGACATGATGCACAAGGAAATAGAGGTTTATGTGGATGATATGATCACTAAATCACAAACTGAGGAAGAACACATAGTCAATCTGCAAAAAATGTTTGAACGGTTGAGGAAGTTTAAGCTACGGTTAAATCCTGCGAAGTGTACTTTTGGAGTCAGATCTGGGAAACTGTTGGGGTTCATCGTCAGTCAAAGAGGTATAGAGGTTGATCCTGATAAAGTGAAGGCCATTCAAGAAATGCCAGCGCCGAGGACTGAAAAAGAGGTACGAGGGTTCTTAGGGAGGCTGAATTACATTGCTAGGTTCATCTCACATCTTACTGCTACTTGTGAGCCGATCTTCAAGTTATTGAGGAAAGGCCAAAGCCTTGAATGGGATGAACATTGTCAAAAGTCCTTTGATCGAATCAAAGGGTATTTACAAGAGCCACCCATATTGTTACCACCTGTACCTGGAAGACCGCTCATAATGTATCTGACGGTGCTTAATAATTCGATGGGTTGTGTACTCGGACAACAAGACGAAACAGGGAGAAAGGAGCATGCAATTTATTACTTGAGTAAGAAATTCACGGATTGCGAATCCAGATACTCACTCTTGGAGAAGACCTGTTGTGCTCTTGTATGGGCTGCTCGGCGATTAAGACAATATATAGTGTGCCATACTACTTTGCTAATATCAAGGATGTACCCTATCAAGTATATATTTGAGAAGCCTGGAGTAATTGGGAGAGTGGCTCGGTGGCAGATGTTACTTACTGAATATGATATCCAGTATGTCACCCAGAAGGCCATAAAAGGAAGTGTGTTAGCTGATCACCTTGCTCATCAACCGTTGGACGATTATCAGCCTATACAATTTGATTTTCCAGATGAGGACGTAATGGCTGTAAGAGATGATGATATCCCAAGTTCTTACGAAGGACCTGAACCCGGATCTCGGTGGAAGCTTATATTTGATAGAGCCTCAAATGCAGAATGCATGGGGTGGGGGCTGTCATAACCTCTCCCACTGGATTTCAGATACCTTTTACCGCCAAAATATGCTTCTCATGTACTAACAATGTGGCGGAATATGAGGCATGTATCTTGGGAATTAATGAGGCCATCAACCTTGGAATCAAGATCTTAGAGGTATATGGGGATTCAACTCTTGTCATCAATCAAGTCAAAGGGGAATGTAGGACACTTAATATCGATGAGATCACTTTCCATCATATTCCTAGAGATCGGAATCAACTGGCAGACGCTTTGGCAACTTTGGCGTCCATGTTCAAAGTCAAATGGTATAATGAAGAGCCAGCCATCAGAATTGATCGCCTTGATGAACCATCTTATTGTGGGGCAGTAGAGGAAGAAGTGGATGATAAGCCATGGTTTTATGATATTAAACAGTTCCTCCAGAAACAGGAATATCCTGCAGATACTTCCAGTGTGGATAAGAAAACACTCAGAAGACTGGCTGCTCAGTTTTTCCTAGATTTAGAGGTACTTTACAAAAGAAATCATGACATGGTGTTGCTCCGGTGTTTGGATGGACATGAACAGGACATGCTTATCAAGGAAATACATGAAGGATCCTTTGGGACCCACACAAATGGGCATGCAATGGCTAAAAAGATTCTCCGAGCAGGTTATTACTGGTTGACTATGGAATCAGACTATTTCAAATATGTAAAGAAGTGAGATAAATGTCAGATTTATGCAGATAAAATCCATGTGCCACCAACCCCTTTGAATTTCTTAACTGCTCCTTGGCCTTTCTCTATGTGGGGAATAGACATAATCGGGATGATCGAGCCTAAGGCATCAAATGGACACCGGTTTATTCTAGTTGCTATTGACTACTTCACCAAATGGGTCGAAGCTGCTTCCTACACCAATGTGACAAGGCAAGTGATTGCGCGGTTCATCAAGAAAGAGATAATATGTCGCTATGGGGTTCCTAACAAAATCATCACAGACAACGGGTTCAACCTGAATAATAAAGTGATGGATGATTTATGTGAAAGTTTCAAAATCGATCACCATAATTCATCACCTTATCTCCCTAAGATAAATGGCGCAGTTGAAGCGGCTAATAAGAACATCAAGAAGATCATCCAGAAAATGATGAAGACTTACAAAGATTGGCATGAAATGCTCCCTTTCGCACTACATGGCTACAGAACCTCAGTTCGAACTTCGACAGGAGCTACTCCTTTTTCCTTGGTATATGGCACAGAAGCAGTCCTCCTGGTTGAAGTAGAAATTCCTTCACTAAGGGTCATAATGGAGGCTAAGCTGGATGAAGCAGAGTGGGTACAGAATAGACTTGATCAACTGAATCTCATAGAGGAAAAGCGCATGGGTGTTGTATGTCATGGCCAACTGTATCAGCGGAGACTCAAGAAAGCATTCGATAAGAAAGTTCGTCCTCGCCTATTCGAAGAAGGAGACCTGGTGTTAAGGAAAGTGCTACCCATCCATAAAGATCCTCGCGACAAATGGACTCCGAATTATGAAGGACCATATGTCGTAAAAAGCGCATTTTCAGGAGGAGCTTTAATATTGACTACTATGGATGGAGTGGATTTACCCCGACCGGTAAATTCCGATTCAGTCAAAAAATACTCTGCCTAGAAAAAGAGGATAAAAGTTCGCTAAGTCGAAAACCCTAAAGGGGGACTTAGACAAAAGTTAGGGCGTCCCGGTGAATTGAAAACTCGATAGAACAATTCAGGCAAAAATTAGGGATTTAGAAAAATGATACCCAACAAGTCGAAAACCCTAAAGGGTGGCTTAGTTGAAAAAAAATGGTATAGCATCCTGGTGGACTAAGATTCTAAAAGAACGGTCCAGGCAAAATCAAGGATATCCAAAGGGCATAGGACTGATAGCACTAATGGAATTCAGAAAGGAATGATCAATCCAGTCGTCATCTTCAGAAGCGAAGTGTCAAGACCTCGGAAGTTTAGGGATATTAGTCAGTGTTAAATTTAATAGGGCCATAGATGATTTTTTTTTTCGTATTGCCATTTCTTTTCGTTTTTTGTAGTACTTCCTCCTTATGAGGATTACTTTCTTTATGTACTATTGCCTATTTATGGGCCTTTCTTCAAATAAATAAAAGTTCTCTTTGCTTTTTTTGCTTGATTACAAAATGCCGATTTTATATATAATAATGCATTGAAACATCGGGTATAATCAAAAAGAAAAAAAAAGGAAAAGGTATTTTACTGCGATTCGGAAACTGTAAAAGGATCATTGTTTCTCTCGAAGATAAAACTGAAGGATCCACAAACTGACGGTAGGAATTTAATCACTATGGGAGTCTCTCTACGCATAACCAGATGTCAAGAGCAAAGGGCTTGTTACACTTATCGAAGGAACCAAGGGTTCAAGGGTCTGGAAGTTGGGATGTTACAGGAGGATATGGTTTCCGTAAAAACATCCACTGCATATCATAAAAGAGGCGTTAGCCCAAACAATGCCTCATACATAAGAGCATACATGCTTTCACACATGCATACATTACATAAAATCATTTTCTTCCAGGGTTAAGGGATTTTTCAGATATTTCTCCATGGGTTTGTTATTAGGGATCTCAGGGATAGTCAGCGTGTTACCTGTCTGGCTTGGCGGTCAAAATTAGGGTCCTTCTTATATTTAATCGTCTCCTCTTCGAAAGAGAAAGACACGTCGTCTTCCTCTTTCTGATTCGAAGACGATTAAATAGGGGCAGCTATAGCACCCTAAATTTTGACCATTTATTTTTCTTACCTTTTAGGCTTTTTTTTTTTACTAGGGGTGTCATTTGGACTTTGGAGGTTTTTTATATTTTTGGCCCATTTTGGGATTTGGGTTTCGTGAGAGATTTTGTATTTTATTCATTAGGTTTATTCTTAAGTTTTATTAGAAGTTTTGCTTTAAACTTAAATATATGTCATTAGGCTTTAATTAGAAATATTTTTGTTTTAGACTTTAGATATTTTATTTATTTTTATAATTTAAGTTTATATATATATTTTTTTCTTTCTTCAATTAGAGTTTTAGGTCTTTAGATTTTTTTTCTTCTTTTTGATTAAGTATTTAAAAATAAGTCTTTATTGAGGGTTTCTCATATCTTTTTATACTAGTTTTTTTTATATAATGGCTTTTAAATGGGCTTCTTAAAAATAATTAAGTTTTTAGATTTATAGATTGTTTTCGATTAATTATAATAAAGTTTTGGTTTTTATTATTAGTATATTAGATTTTTTAGCTTTTAGTTCCTTTTTAATTTTTTGTTTAATTAAAAAATATTTAGAATTAAAACTATTTTGAATGGTTGGTTTAATTTTTAAAATATATATTAATTAGGAATATTTTATTAGGATCAAGTTTTTCTTATTAATAATTATTATGTTATTATAGTCCTCTTACGTTGGTATTATCATTTTTACTTTTTTATCTTATTTATTTATTTAGGTTTATTTTTTATTATTATTTAGTTTTAATTTTTTAATTGGGTCAATTTGTTGACCGTCCACTTTCCTTCTTCCCCAATACCACAAACCCTAATTTTGCGGCTGACTAAGAGAAAAATGGATCAAATCCAAAATCAGTACAAAAATCAAATCTTTCTGAATCAAAACTAAAACAATTTCTCATTAAAACGGAATCGAATCAAAATCAATTTACAAATAAATCAATACAATCAAATCTCAGAATTACAATCAATCTAAAAAAATTACATAAATCGAATCAGAATTTCCTAAAATCAAAATCTCTAACTTTAAATTCTAACCTAAAAAATTAACTATAAAAACCTAAGAGAAAAATCAAAAGAGGGGACTTTTTGGAGAAGGAAAACCCTAAGGACGGATTTTTGCTGCGCATCCTTAAAGCACCTGCGAACAAAAGAGAAGAAGGGATTAAAAGGAGGAATAAACGCAAATCAGACAAAATACTACCAGTTTCACGGCAACGGACGGTAAACACAGAATCACGTAGCTTTTTTTTTGTTGTTGATGGATTTCGTGCGTATTTGAATCAATGTGATTTCTGGATTTTTTTTGGGTTAGGGTTAGGGTTCGTCAGAACTAGGGTTAGGGTTCTTCATTCATAAGGGTTAGGGTTCTTTGAAAGGGTTAAGGTTCATCAAAGATTGAAGGTTTTTTGAGATTTTTCGTGGGGGTTTGAAGTTTCCGGTTGAATTTCAACCGGAAACTGGGTTGGGACGGTGGTTGGAGGGTGACGGGGTGGTGGCCGACGGCGAAAGTGTAGAGAGAAGAGAGAGAGACGAGGGATTAGAGAGAGAAAGAAAAATGGAAATGAGGATTTTCTGAAGGATTGGGATTTAAATATTCCCTCACTGGCGCTATAGATCCCCCACATGTGGCTCCTTGCTGGCCACAGGATTATTTGACCGTTGTAGTTCTTCAGGGGGAGGAGCACTGTGTCCTCTCAGTTGACTTGGCGTAATAGTCGTTGATTCGTATTACTTGAACTGGTAATCATAATAAACGGATCAGGAATCTAAGCATTTGGAACCGTCTGATCTCCATCAGACGTCGTACATGAGTCAACCGTTGACTCTACCTTGGGGTTGCTTTTTTTTGTTTTTTTTTTCTTTCTCTGTTGGGCTTAAGACATGGGCTTAATGCCCAATTACTATATGCGCCCCCACTTGGGGCCCTTTGCTAGTTTCAAAAGGGGGATGTACCCCCTGGTTTTATTATTTTTATTTTAATTAATTAAATTATATTTTATTTAGGATTTTTGGAGATTTTTTAAAAAATATGGAATTTAGGATAAAATTAGGGGTTTAGAAATTTATGTTGGGATTTTTGTTTTTTTATTTTTGGATTTTATTTTGTTAAATTTATTTTTATTTACTTTATTAAAAAAATCACAATTGAATCAATTCCTTGATTTAAAGTGGTAATAAAAAAAATACTTTTTTTTATTTGTCAATTTAGGTTTTTTTGTTCTTTTTATTATTATTTAATGAAAATTATTAATTTTTAGTTAGATGTGTGGTAATTAAGTGTTCTTTTATATAACTCAGGTAAATAAAATTTTATAAAGAATTTTTTTTTTTAGGAAAATTGTTTTAAAGGGATTAGGATAAAAAAAATAATAAATTATTTTTGGGATAAATACTTTAGGGGAATTATTTGGAACTTGAACTTTATTTTGGATTAATTTTGTTTTTTTGTCATATTAAATTATTGAACCTTTTGTTTAAATTCTTTTTTTGTAAAAATTAGAATTTGATTTTTAAAGGTATGTTTAAGGTTTTTTAAGGGATTTACATAAAGGGATAAAGCTCTTGGTCCGAGAGCCTAAATAAAGGATAGGATAAGGGATTTGGATTTAGGAATAGAACTCTTGATATCCGAGAGTATAAACAAAAGGATTAAGGGATAAAGCTCTTGGTCCGAGAGCCTAAATAAGGGATGGGATATGGATTTTGGGATAAAACTCTTCCTCCGAGAGTCTAAATAATGGATAAGGATTTAAGGGATTTAAGGGATAGACCTCTTTATCCAAGAGTATAAATAGTGGATTGGGGTCTAGGGTTAGGTTTTGGGATTTAGGAATAGGATTAGGGGGTAGGAATAGGGGAGGTGAACTACGGTTACTCTGATCCTTCAAATTGAAGGTACGTAGGCATAGGGTTGTAAACCCTAACGAGTATAATAATTAATAAAAAACTTAGGGTTTCCTATAACTTAGACAAACAAATATACCCTAAATTCAAAGGTGGATCCCATTGAGTACAATGGAAGTGAGGGGTGCCTAACACCTTCCCTTCACTTAACTGACTCCCGAACCGTAGGAATCTCTACCTTTGGATAGGATATTTAGGTTTATCATTATTTTCCTTAAAAAATATGATGGCGACTCGAATATTTTTGCCGGCCACGACAAGGTGTGGGCCAGACACTTGGGCCCATGACCCATCAATTATTCTAATTTTTTGAGAGGTAACCCTACACTCCCTTTGTCACTCTCACTTTGCCTCTCTCACAAACACTCACAACTTTGAACTGTCTCATGCACTCTCTGTTCCTACATCTCTCACAAGTTTTCCAAGTTCTCAAAAAGTCCTGGTTTGATTCTTTTTTCTCTCTTTTGATTTTTGTTAGAACAATATGGTTAGGTTAGGTTAGGTTGAACATTAGAAACAAATTGATTCTAGGTTTTAAAAATGGTATCAATGCACCTATGTATATAATGCTTTGATGTTACTGCTTGTTGAAATTTTATCAAGCATTATAAGTAGAGTTGTATTGTGAAAAAAAGACTGATGTTGGAAATGTTTGGAAACTGTTAATTTTGAAAAGATTCGCAGGTTCTCCAGTAGTTCGCTTTGTGAACCTGAGGCGAACATTCGCCAGAACTTCGCTTTGAGAATCTCGGGCGAATGTTCGCCAAGACTTCGCTTTGCGAACTTCGGGTGAACATACCAGATTTCTGAATTTTTTTTACTATTTCTGTCTGGGATTCTGATCTATTGCTTTGTTCCTTATCTAATGAACTATTTTGCTGGCTGGTTGTTGCTGTCTAATGGTTTTTGCAGATGGCTCCAAAAATCATTCCATCATAAAAGAGAAAGGCCTCAAGCACTTCAAGACCGGTTCCAATTCAGTTCGATAATGGTCATTTCAGAGGGGCAAAACAGGTTGCAAGGTACTTGACACTAGAGAGAAGAACCATCTTATCTGAGAAAAAAATCAATTTGAACTAACAGGGAAGCTATCGGGCAGTAGTTGGACTTCTTGCATTAAAAAAGTGGGGGAAGTTGATTACACCTGTGGATAGTTATAACGTGGATATGATACGGGAATCTTATGCTAATGCCCTCCCGGATGATGGGGAGGAATTTGGATGGAAGACCATGGTTTTGTGAAGAGAGGTGATTTTTGATCGGTATACTATTAATGAGGTTCTTGGGAACCCACTTCCGTTGAGAGAAGATGAGATATATACATACCACAGAACCTTGAGACTCCATAGAGACACCGACAAAATAACCAAAGACCTTTTGCGTGAAGGCAAAACAGTTGAGTTGAACCCATCTAGGGTTCCGCGCAGATACCGTAGAGAGGACATGCGTCCTTTGGCCCAGTTGATCTTGCTTTTAGTTCTTACAAACATTAAGCCAAAGTCGTATACCTCGACCATTACCATACCCCTTGCCCATTTAGTCCACAACATACTGCTGAATGTCCAGATTGATGTGGCCAGGATTATTGCTAATGAGATGAAGGCTATTGTGGAAAGTGGCCTTGGTTCAGCTTCGAGGAAGAACTATCCTCTTGCCTTTCCTTGTCTTATTATGACCCTTTGCGTGCATGCGGGGGTGAATGCCCGCACACGCCGGCAGGTAACCATCCTGGCCGCTATTGATGACCGATATGTGGAAAAATTTTGTAACCAAAGGGGCTGCAAGGTGACTCTTCAGGTGCAAGTACTGATGCCGTCACAGGTGCTGGTGATAAGTCGAGTGGTTATGGTTCTCAAGGTTATTATCCGTATCAGCAAGAGATATGCCAGTACAATTGGGACTGGATGGCGGCTTCTCAGTGCGCCATGATGGATTTACATGATTCGATGCAGGTGTTACAGCTACATATCCGTGAGCCCTCTGTGGATCACTCTATGATGACTAGGGAGCAATTCCTAGCTCATGCTGGTTGGCCTGAGGCCAGACCAGTTTTCGGAGGGGGGCAGAGGCAGCTGTTGAGCCTGAGGAGGATGCTAATGAGGTGGATGATGATGGCGAGGTGGTTGAGGTATCTAGATCCGAGTCTGGTTCTGAGGAGGAGGGGATTGAGGTTTCCGCTTTCGAGTCCGAAGAGGACTAGTTTTGATGTTGTCATTTTGTACTTCCTTTGATCTTCAAAGTGAAGTTTTCTTGTTATTATGCTTTATGTATCAGTTTTTAGTATTGTACTTTATCCACTATGTGGATTATTTTGGGATTTTGATGTACTTTGTACCCTTATGAGGTATTAATGGCTTTTGTTGGTGTTTTACACCATAACACTATTATGCTATTATTATTAGTATTTCTTTTTTCAGTTGAATTTGTTCAGTTTTTATTTTTATTTTATTTTTTTTATTATTGTTGTTAAGAGTTGAATTCTTCAGTTAACGAATGTTCAACTCTTAAATTGTTGGTATGCTTTTTATTGTATTATGTTGATATGCTTTAATGTTTCCATTTTTTGGATGTGGTTTTGAAAGAGACTTCTAGGTTGGTGATTGTTGTTCATCAAAGAAGATTCTTCCAAGTTTGGATGGCAATGATAGAATTTAAGCATGTCATTGTTGACAAGGTACATAGTTACCTATTTCTAGGATTTAGAATGTGTTAGAACTTCTTGTCTTTGTACAAATGAAATTTTGTTTCTTGTTACAACTTTATTGATTGCTTATGTCACTCAGGTCCAAAAACCAAAATGGTGAGAAACCTCCATGGTCTACTAAATGCATAAGATTGCTGATGAATTTTGTTTTATACTTTTAATTCATGCTTTATCTTGTGCTTTGTGTGATTTTGTGGAAGCATTAGAAATGATCAAGGCATTTGTTGATAATGAGCACAACCATTTCCAAACTGTGATTTACCCGTGAGTAGTGAGTATTCGTGAACCCTTTGAGCCTAAACTGATTAGATCTCATTTAAAGATGAACTTTGTGTTGTACATAATTTGAAAATCAAGTTCATCATTGAATTTTTGAGAGTTTCTAAAAAAATTTATTCTTGAACCTTGGAACTTTGTTTTTATTGATTTCATTGCCTTAAAAAGCAAGGATCATTCACTTAAAGGTTTAGTTGAAAATAAGTTGGGGAGAAAGAAAAAAAAGATTGGTAAATTGCTCAAACTTTTAAAAAATTTCAAGCAAGCATGAAATGAAAAAGAAAATGTGAATATGAATGTGAAAAACATAGAAAAAGAATGCTTGCTTGAAAGAGAAAAATAGAGTCCAATAATTGTGCATAAGGAAGTTGAGATGTGTGTGATTACCTTGTATAGTTAATGTTGTTTTGCATCGGAAATTTCGATTCAATGGCCTTAAGAAATGTCCCTTTATTGTTAACCCGACCAAGCTACAACCTTAAAAGCCCTGAGTGATCTTTTTGCTTCCATGATTTCTTTATTGATCGATTAGATATTGTATGAATTGCTTGGTATTTGCATTATTTGTCAGATGAGCGAAATTGCCCCGCGTTTGTAAGCACGTTTTTCCTTCAATACTTTTTTGAAGAGGAGTGTTAGAGTGATATGAGCATGATAGTTTAGTTGTTACTTGAAACATTATTTGATATTTGTTTAAGAATCAAGTTCTTGTGCATTGTTCGATTCTAGGAATTTGTAATTGTTGCTTGTTTACAATTGTTGTTTATTTGAGCCGTTTATCTTTTCTTGGTTGAGTCAAATCCTTGAGCAAATCCTCTTGTTTTCAATGAGAGACATACTTTGCTTGAGGACAAACAAAGAGTTAGTTGGGGAGAGTTTCTTAGATGTCAAACATGCTATATATTTCTATTTGATACTTGACATTTTTCAACTCTTTTATGTTTAATTGTGGATTTTAATCCTGAATTGTTGTTATTATTCAAACATTGTGAAAATACCTTTCGTGCTTGTAATGTGTGCGATATTGTGCAGAAAAATGCACTAATTGATCAAAGATGTAAGACACAAAGAAATGATCCAAGTTGCCAAAGAAAGTAAGAAAACATCAGCAAGTTCGCTTTGCGAACTTGCCAGCGAATGTTCTCTTTGCGAACAACTGGCGAAGCCCCAGTGCATTGTCCCAGACTTTGGGCAGTAGGAAAAGGGACTAAAGTTCGCTTTGCGAACTTCCCAACGAATGTTCGCTGATTCATCGCTTTGCGAAGGACACCTTGGATGAGGCAGTAGCAAAAGGGGCCTAAGTTCGCTTTGCGAACTTGTAGGCGAATAGTTGGCTTTCCGAATAAAAGTTCGCCTTGCAAACTTATGTAGAACTTCTGAGGCAGTTTAGCTTATCAGAGGCACCTCAGGTGCCAAATTCATAGTTCGCTAGGCGAACAAAAAGTTTGTAGTGCGAACTGGTCTGATTTCAAGTGTACTATTTAAGCACTTTATGTAATTTCTTGGGATCATAACCTCATTTTATCACACCAAAACCTAAGTTTATGATATTTCTTCATCTAAGAGAGATCTTCCACATTGAGAAGCTGGATTTGCATCCGATCTCGATTATTCAATGCGGATGCTTTTTCATCTCCTCACGAAACTTGTGAAACAAGATACCAAGAATATGTGTAGCTAAACACATCTTGTGTCAAGATTAGTGGTAGGTAATCCTTCATTTTGTATGTATTGATCTTGATTGTAGTGTGTGAACTTTGTTGATGATAAATATAGATGAAAAACTTTGTTTGTATGATTTATATTTTGTTTTAGTTCATGATTGAGAAATATGTTCTAAAACATGACCTAAGTTTCACTCCATCAACATTCATGAGGCTAGAGATAGTTTTGAAAGTTGATTTTCATAAATATTGATCTTGAATGTTATCCTATTGATAGTTGGAGTGAGAGATCATCTAAGGATCAATATGGTAAATCCCACAACAAGTGTTAGAGATAAACTTGTTGAGAGGATGTGTGGTTATATTCATTGTTAACAAGCTCACATCCTTTATCAAGTAAATACGTACGAAATGAATTATCGGACCCTAATCTTGGCATACTTTTACCAAATCTTTAAAACCAATTTCTTTACCGTTACTAAATTCTTATGCAAACGATCCGATGCAAAACAACCAAACACTTTGTTACTTTAAAAGTTTAAAATGATTTCGACTATAGAACGACGACAATACACATACAATCCCCGTGGATACGATAAAATACCCCCTAAATACTTTTCAACACCTGCGTGCCGTGTTTATGTAATTTATTATTTTGTATGGGGCATGGCCCCCTTTCTATGTAACAAGTACAATTTGTGGTCCTCGTGACCACTAATGTTATATGTATGTTTTTGGCCGTTCTGGTCGGTTCTGCATGATTTATACTCGTGCATGGCTTTATTTGTTTTTATTTTTGCTAAGTGTAGTAACTTTGCTCGGTATAGGCGTGCACCCGTAATGAGGGTGACTTAATGATTTGTAGTTCGGGGTTTTCTCGACATAGAGATGTTTGTCAGTGAGGGAGACTGATCCAACAGCCGGGGTAGTTATCGGGCGTGAGAGGGGAGCTCATGTCACGTTTGAGGCCTGAGTTCGCGGCGTGAACTTCCCATCGCGAGCTGTGTGTTTTGTCTATCATAGTACTTTGACAAGGGCGGTCTCGGTTGAGTAACCGCCGTCGAACATGGGTTCTACTCATTCTGGAGTGAAAGCCTGCCTTAGTTTGTACGCAACGCTTATGTCTGGGCGCATATTCGTGGTCGGGACGCTATGCTCGTCGCATCGACGAAGCAAGCCGATGATTAAGGCCTTAGCTATAATATTGTTTTAGCTTTTTGGCGTTCCATGGTCGAGTAAGTTCTTCCCCGTTAAGGTGTTCTAGGTAGTAAGCCCCATTCTCCGTCTTTGCCCGAACGCGATAGGTTCCTTCCTAGTTTGCGGTGAGTTTGCCTTTTCAGGAATCTTTGTGATTCCTTCTAAAGACAAGGCTGTCCACTTGGAATTCTCGATGTATAACTTTGGCGTTGTGCCTAATTGGAATTTTTTGCTTTAGTGAGGCTTCGCGGAGAGCTGCTATTGATCGGACCTCTTCGACGAGATCGAGCTCCTCCCTTAGTGCCTCACTATTTGTCTCCTCGTCTAGGGGGAATCAGTCCGCCTGGAGGGTACGTGTATCTCGATGGGGATCACCGTCTCAGTTCCGTAAGCTAGACCAGAAGGGGTTTCCCCGCTTGAAGAGTGGGGTGTGGTGCGGTAGGCCCAGAGCACGTTGTGTAGCTCCTCGACCCAAGCTTTCTTTGTTTCGTCCAGTCTTCGTTTGAGGACCCGTAGGATTACCATGTTTGCTGCTTTGGCATGCGCATTAGTTTGGGGATGTTCGAAGGACGCGAATTGTTGTTTCGTGCCCAGTTGGGCGACGAAGTTCAGTTGGGGCATGCCGAAGCGGGCAAGGATGTTCCGCTTATAGATGTGAAGTATGTTGTGGGTCGTTATTTTGGCCAGACCCTCTGCTTTTATGCACTTGGTAAAGTAGTCTACACCCACTATCAAGTACTTGTTCTGGTTTGATCCCACGACGAAGGGTCCCAGGATATCCAGGCCCTACCATGCGAAAGTCCAAGGGGATGACATTGCTTTGAGCTCGTTGGGTGGTGCCAAATGCATGACCCCATGCCATTGGTATTTGTTACATTTCTTCACGTGCTCTTTTGCGTCATGCTGCATGGTCGCCCAATAGTATCCTGCTCATAGGGCTTTCCTTGCGAGGGACCTCCCCCCGAGGTGCTGGGTGTTGATCCCTTCGTGGATTTCGCACAGGACATGGGCGACCATCTCCTCCTCGACGCATTTGAGTAAAGGGATGGAGAACCCTCGCCCGTATAGCTTATTTTCGACCAGGACGTAGGAGCGGGCCCTGCGCATGACTACGCTGGCCTCTTTGGGGTCGGATGGGAGTTCATCCTTAGCGAGGTAATTATAGATAGGGGTCATCCAGCAGTTGCTGTTGCCGATGACTTGCACGTCGAGGATCGCAGAAGTTTTCTCGATGCTGGGTCGAGGAATTACTTCCTGGATGACGAATTTGTTTCAGCCCCTTTTCTTCGTGCTCGCCAGTTTTGACAACACGTATGCTCTGACATTACGTTCGCGGGGAACATGTTTCTCTTCTACTATTGCAAACTTTGTCATCTTCTCCTTGACCAAGGACAAGTATTCATACAAGTTGTCGTTCTTGGCCTGGTATTCTCCTCGAACTTGGAGGGCCACGAGTTGAGAATCGGTGCAGATGATGACTTCCACGGCCCCTAGGTCTTCAGCTAGGGATAGACCGACGAGGAAGGCTTCATATTCAGCTTGATTGTTGGAAGTAGGGAAAGATAAGGTGAGTGAGACTTCGACGATAATTCCTTCGTCGTTTTCCAGAATGATACCTGCCGAGATGGATGCCCCTTCGACGAAAATTATCCATTTGCACACTCCGCAAGTGGGGGAATCGACGAACGTCATCTCCGCGACAAAGTCGGCCAGTGCCTGGGCCTTAAGGGTTTTTCTTCTCTCGTATTGAATTTCGAATTCGGATAGTTCCAATGACCACTTGAGCATTCTTTCGGACATGTCGCGCCATCCTAATAGTTTCTTCACGGGCTGATCTGTTCGGAGCACGATCGTGTGGACTAGAAAGTAGTTTCGTAGTCTCCTTGTAGGTTGATGAGGGCCAGTACCAATTTCTCTATTTGTTATCTCTGACACTTGCAAGGATTTGCTCGTGAAGTATATGGGCTTTTGTTCGTCGGGCGTTTCACGAATGAGGGCGGCGCTGACAGTCTCGGTTGCCACGACGCGATAAAGGTACAGGGTTTCGCCGTTGCCTGACCGAAAGAGGACTGGAGGCTCCGATAATGCTTGTTTTAGGTGAAGGAGAGCTTGGTCACATTCCTCTGTCCTATCGAAAGCTGCCTCCTTGCGGAGGAGTTTGAAAAAGGACAGTGCGTACTGGGCGGACTTGGCCACAAAACGAGATAATGAAGCGAGCATCCCGTTGAGGGATTGGATGGATTTCTTCGAGCTGGGCATAGGAAACTCGGAGAAGGCCCTGCACTTGTCGGGGTTAGCTTTGATTCCCCGTTCTGTCAGATAAAAGCCTAGGAACTTGCTTGCTCGTACCCGAACGTGCACTTCTCCAGGTTGAAACGCATCCGGTATTTTTTGGCCTGCTCGAAGACTTTTCTCAAATGGCCCGTGTGATCGGATTCCTCGTGGGACTTTACGATCATATCGCCCATATAGACTTCGAGCATGTCCCCGATTTCTCCCTAGAAGACCTTGTTCATCATCCTTTGGTAGGTAGCTCAAACGTTTTTCAAGACGAAGGGCATTACATTGTAGTAATAGTTGCCCGACTCAGTCATGAAGGCTGTGTACCTTTTGTCGCTTTTCACCATTGGTATTTGATTATAGCCCGAATTGGCGTCCATGAATAATAACAGTTTAAAACCGGGAGAATTATCAACAAGTTTATCTATATTGGGCAGGGGGGTAAGCATCTTTAGGGTATGCCTTATTGAGATCAGTATAATCAATACACATACGCCACTTTGCATTAGACTTTATAACGTGTACAACGCTGGACAGCCAAGTAGTGTACTTGGCTTCCAAAATAAAGTTTGCCTCGAGGAGGTCTTTTATGGCTTGTTCGGCAGCTTCCGTTTTCTCCGGAGTCTGCTTTCTCCTACGTTGTGCTACATCTCTAGCGGCAGGGTCAATAGTGAGTTGATGGCAGGCGACAGCAGGATCTAGGTCGAGCATTTCTGCGGCGCTTCAGGCGAACAAATATGCATTCTCTCGGAGGCAAGCTTTGAGCTGTTTCCTCTTTAAGTCAGGGAGTCTGGTCCCTATCTTTACTCCTCGCTGTTGGTCATCTCCGAGAAGGACGAGTTCGAACTTGCCATCCGAAATTGGGCGCATAAAATGGACCTGTCACCGGTGCTGGTTGAAGCTGAAGGGATGCTCGAGCAAGTCTAGGTCTCCTTCTGGTCGTCTTCGAAGAAGTGGCTATCGAGGTTGATAGAGTCGACGCAGGGCAGAGGATTGGCCTCCTCGGAGCTACTGGGCAGGGCCGGCTTGCTGGAAGTCTCCAGCTTGGCTGCAATGGTGTTGAGTCCTTTGGTGGCCGCTTCAAAACATCTCCTTGCTGCCTTGATGTCCCCGTGTAGAGTTGCGACCAGACCCTTAGAAGTGTAGTACTTCATTTTTAGATGCATGGTTGATGGTACGACCACCAATTCGGCCAAGGTTGGCCGCCCAAAGATACACTGATAAAGAGAAAGGCAACCGATAACCAGGAATTGGACTTTAATGGACCTGGCCGTCTCTACAAATTCGAAAGTCACGATTAATTCCACATATCCCTTGGGCTTTGTGACCGATGTAACACCCCAATTCCCATCGCGAATAAATAATACATAAGCATAATCAGAGTAACTAAAAATTTATTTTTCCGACAGAAACAAGGATGTCACATTTAAATAAACAAAACATCATCCATGCTCATAAATTTGATACATAGCATAAAACAGAGTACCCTCAAAGGGGAACCTTTTTCCCATAATAAAGGAAATGTCAATTATGAAATAAAGCGGAAGATCCATAACCGACTTGTTTTACAAAATAAATGGTTTATAACGTCAAAGTACACATACACAAGTAATACAAAAATATATTCCACAATTATATACATATATAACATAATCGTTCCCCGACTCCCGTGCTACGTATCAGAGCAGACACCAAGACCTAAGCAAACGAAGATCTAACTCTTCCACTTGCCTCCACGCCTCTAGAGCTGACAATCTGCACTATGCCATAAAAAGCATATTCCAGCTGAAGGGTGAGAAATAACAACTATAACAAGATTGCATAATAATATGCCACAACACAAATAAATTCCCATATATAATATTTCTCACCACAAACATCACATATCATATGTTTATACACAAAACATATCACTCACAACCAATGCATTTATCACATATGCATAATAATTCACCAATTCAATCATAATTCACAACACATAATCATTTATGCATCCATCACACAACATATCAATCAAGCTCAATACATTTATCACAAATGTATATCAAATCACCAAAGCTATCACAAGCTCACACCTAATCAATCCATTCATAATTCATGCATATGCACAGAGACCGACACAACGACTCTATACAATGCAATGCGGTACCGACTTCATCATCTCAAGTTCACTCAGGAACTTCTGCTGGAACCATCGCTCGTTACCAAAGTAACTCCCCGTCGGGCCTACGATGTTCACCCACCGCTCACACCTCCACCAAGAGAGGCTCACAGTGTTTATGGATCGCTCACACCTCCAACGAGAGAGGCTCACGACCCGATCGCTCACACCTCCACCAAGAGAGGCTCACGATCGTCCATAACCATCGCTCACACCTCCACCGAGAGAGGCTCATGACCCTATCGCTCACACCTCCACCAAGAGAGGCTCACGATCGTCCATAACCATCGCTCACACCTCCACCGAGAGAGGCTCACGACGTTATAGCGGGTTCTCATTAGAATCCCTCAGCACAAGAATGCACATCATTATGCTTCACATACAAAATGACTCAAGACATTCTTGAAATGCATACATATTCACAATGTATTCATGCATTTATCTCATACACTCACATACAATCTATATACATTCACATCAATGCACTATTGTATGATTCACATCTAAAACACACATTGAATTTCACATAAGCAATGCATTTCACAAACCACAACAACAAACCACGAACCAACACAACATCATAACCACGTACATTGATATTCAATCAAACAACATTATCACAACATCGCATCACAACACCTTATCACAACATCTCATTACATGTATTCACATCATATAACAGCACACAAGCGATACGTTATATAACAAAAGCATATAACATGATACCACATCAATCGCACACAAATACGACGGGAAAAGTCGACAAAACGACACGTTTCCAAAACCACGACTTAAATAAATCATCCACTAATCCCAAAACCATTTTTACAAGAAAGAACATTCCATAAGCTTTCTAACGCTTCGAACGGGGACCAAAACGGACTTACGGATCAAAAGTTATGAATTTTCAAAGTTTCGGAAATTTTCCCTTTCGCCCAGACCTGCGCGCTGAGCGCCCGACCTGCGCGCTGAGCGCGAAACCTGCTACGAATTTCAGCCTTAAAAACACCATTTTTAGACTTCCGGACATCCGTTTTCGATTCCGTAAAAAGCTGCGATCTCAGAATTCGACGTACTACAATATTTTCACTATTAAAAAGCCATCCAACACACTTTTCCATTTTTGACATATTTTAAAACATAATTTTATCATTGAATTCTAAATTCGAACTCGATCGAAACCGCGGGAAAACACGCAAACCACCATTCCTGATTAAACCCAAACCTTACCCGACTACGCTACACAACTTATTCCGAATTTCAACCGAGGAAACATCGATTTCCACTCGATTTACCATTAATGCCCTAAACTCTAATTCTTGATAACTCGACACAAAACCCCTCAAATCTCACCAACATGCCTTTCCGATTAAACCCACTCCTCGCTCGACTATTCTACGCGAACAGTTCCGAAATCTAACCGCGAAAACATCAATTTCTATCAATTGTTCACAATTCTAACCAAATGGAAAACATACATTTTTCAACAAACAAACACATACATATACATACACAATCGAAATATAATTGAAACTTCTCACCCTTACCCGATTAATCGAAGTCCAAGCATTGATTTTGACGATTTTCCTCTTCTCCCTCTTTTTCTTCTCTTTTTCTTTCCTCTCTTTTCTCTTCTCTTCCTTTTCTTTCTCTTCTTTCTCTACTATCTTTTCTCTCTTTTTCTCTCAAATCTCTATTTCTTATATAAAGAAAAATATCTTACCATGCAAAAAGACCAAAATACCCCCCAGCTCAAATATCTCCCAAACGCTCTCAAAATGCGATAAAACATAAACATATCAATGAAATATATTTCGGAAAATAAAAGTTGAAAAGAAATTATAATTTATTGCAAATATTTTACCTATCAGGGAAAGTAACCAATTAACTCAATTAGCAGGTAAAATACAATAAATTCACACATTTCACAAAATTCACATAAATGAAATAAGTAAATACAATTAAACAAATCGGGCGTTACAATTCTCCCCCACTTAGAAATTTTCGTCCTCGAAAATATACTGATACGAACAGCTCGGGATACGACTCCCGCGTCCGACCAACAAACCAACATGCCAACCAAAGGCACACCACGAATACCACAAACCGACAAACAACCTTGCTAACAGCAGCTACAACAACAACAACAACAACGACACGACAACGACGACAAGATGCAAAGCCCATATAATGCACTTGACGACTAACTCACGACTCAAAGGATACCCAAGTTACAAACGCATACAGGTTCACTCTTGAACCGAAACACAACAAGATCGTTACCATCACCGTAGTAACACTCCTCTAATTCCCCATCATAGGAATTAGCTACACGCACTCGAACCATCACCATGGAAACGAGGAAACAACAGAAACAAGAACGTAAAGTTCCACGACACAACATCGTCTCATCAACATCAACAAAACCAGAATACCAAACATCCTTGCCACACAACCTTATTCCAATAATGCTATGATCCACCAATCGAACATATAACCAAAACATCCATCTACATAGTAGGCCATGTATAACATTTAAACCTTTCACCTAACACTTCCATTCTGAAACGTCCAAGGGTCTCATCATTCCTACATGTTTCCAATGTTCAACCTACGAACTCTTACAAGTTACACACGCAAATACAAAATGTGCCACATCACGCTTCCACTGTGCACTCTGATTACTCGAAACCATCAAGTCTGCCAATCTCACGTCCAAATTCTAACTCTTTCTCACCTCTGCCAAACATCACTGTGCACTTTAATATAACCAACCTCGCACTCTGCATGTTAGCTTATACACCAGACACAAGTCTCTGAACTGCTCAAATAATTCTAACTCACTGACCATCAAAATAGACATGCATAACAACCTTCGACTTAACTCATCAGGCACAACCTTAGCTTTTCCCGAAGGATAATCCAAGCCAAATTCATAACTCGTCACGAATTCTAACCATCCTCGCTATCTCATACTCTATTCCTTCCGACCAAACAGGTACTCAATATTCTTGTGATTACTAAACACTTCGAACCCAGAACCATAAAAATAATACCTCCAAATCTCCAACACAATACCAGCGCAACCAACTCCAAATCCTGAATAGTATATATCCGCTTATGAATCCTCAATTGTCGTAAAGCATAAGCCACAACTTTACCCTCTTGCATTACCACGTTGACTAAACTCATCAAAGACACATCACAATACCCTACAACCGGTTTATTAGGATCACACAAAATCAAAGCTGAAACCGTAGATAACTCCTACCCCAGCTCACCAAATCTTACTCACAACGAACATCCAAACAAACGACTCACCCTTTGTAAGTCAACTGAGATACCAGAAGTACGAACTTAACAAAGTCTTCCATAACCTGTAATAACAACCAACTGAGTCCAAAAGTTTCTAATCTCCTTAACTAACTTCGGAGCCTCTCATGTAGAATTACATCTACTTCCGATGGATCCATTAACCACACTCTCATCTGAAATAACATTTCCAAGAAACTAACCCTGTTCAACCAAAATTCTCACTCGAATAACTTAGCATAACTCTTTGTCTCCTTTCGACACTTGTAATCCAATTCTCAAACACTCTACTTGTTCTTCCTCTGAGTTTATAACAGATCCAAATATCCTTAATTAAAACCACTACGAACTTATCCAAATTCACGACATAATCAAATCGGCCACTAAATCTCAACACCATTTATATAAGAAAGAACATCTCAATCCGAGTTACAAATCCAAAGTTATGGATTTTAGAAAAAAAATTCAAGTTTTATTTTTGCTCCAAGTCGCGCTAAGCGGGCTCTGTCCCGCGCTAAGCGTGCTCCTCACTGCCTGGAGAGGTTCAAATTTCTGCAGACCGCACTTAGCGGGCATCTGCGCGCTGAGCGGGCACTGCGATTTTTAGAAAAATAAACCCTTCGACAGTCCTTCCCAAAACTCACCATTTTCATCTCAAATCAATTCCAATAGCAAAACAAGTATCAACAACCCAACAAAAGGAACTCTTAATCTCAATATTACATCCACTATTCCATCCGGGAATACATCTAAAAATCACGCACAACTTGGCAGCCCATCACTGTGACTTTCCCGCCAATCTCTAGAAAACTATCATCACAAACATAACAACATCTTAGTTTCACGTCCTAAAAGTTCTTCTACTTACTTAGCAGGTCCAAACCTCAAATCCTTACCTTCGTCAAACTTGAGTTCACACTCTACTCTCGGAGAACAACCATTAACGATACCCAATCGTTCTCTCTCAATGACTTCCCACTGGACCAACATACCAAAACCTCCAATCCGTCTCACCTTCAGATATAAAAATCTTCATCGACTCAACAAAACAATTTGTAAACATTTACTTAATTCCAAATAATTCATTGCACACACTATCAAAGCCGGAAAGACACGTCTATTCCATCCAACATAATTCCCGTCTGCTATCAACAAGAGATTAAGGGTGATCAGTTCCTCAATTTGTCAATAGACAGCCGACAATCATGATGGGGCATAAACCATCTTTACCAAACTATAATAGCATTCCTTGCATCTTATGCACAAAACTACCTAAGGCACAAGTCCTTAGTTGACATAAACCCTACCTCCGCATCCCCTCTTAAACCAGGAACCAACACGGCCCAAACAACACTTACACTCTTGCAACCAACGGCACACTGAGCCAATGCTCCCCACCTGAAGCAACATGGAGAAGTACAAGCTCCCCCCCCCCCCCCCCCCCCCACTTATCACATTCTAACTCCTGCAGACAAGGATTAGAAAACCAGAAAGTACAGACAGTGTTTCCCACACATATCACGTACTAAGGGACAAACAACAATGACAGTATTCAACTGTCACACCAACTGACTCAACAACTTGGCCGGACAGACCGACCTGCTCTGATACCACTAATGTAACACCCCAATTCCCATCGCGAATAAATAATACATAAGCATAATCAGAGTAACTAAAAATTTATTTTTCCGACAGAAACAAGGATGTCACATTTAAATAAACAAAACATCATCCCTGCTCATAAATTTGATACATAGCATAAAACAGAGTACCCTCAAAGGGGAACCTTTTTCCCATAATAAAGAAAATGTCAATTATGAAATAAAGCGGAAGATCCATAACCGACTTGTTTTACAAAATAAATGGTTTATAACGTCAAAGTACACATACACAAGTAATACAAAAATATATTCCACAATTATATACATATATAACATAATCGTTCCCCGACTCCCGTGCTACGTATCAGAGCAGACACCAAGACCTAAGCAAACGAAGATCTAACTCTTCCACTTGCCTCCACGCCTCTAGAGCTGACAATCTCCACTATGCCATAAAAAGCATATTCCAGCAGAAGGGTGAGAAATAACAACTATAACAAGATTGCATAATAATATGCCACAACACAAATAAATTCCCATATATAATATTTCTCACCACAAACATCACATATCATATGTTTATACACAAAACATATCACTCACAACCAATGCATTTATCACATATGCATAATAATTCACCAATTCAATCATAATTCACAACACATAATCATTTATGCATCCATCACACAGCATATCAATCATGCTCAATACATTTATCACAAATGTATATCAAATCACCAAAGCTATCACAAGCTCACACCTAATCAATCCATTCATAATTCATGCATATGCACAGAGACCGACACAACGACTCTATGCAATGCAATGCGGTACCGAGTTCATCATCTCAAGTTCACTCAGGAACTTCTGTTGGAACCATCGCTCGTTACCAAAGTAACTCCCCGTCGGGCCTACGATGTTTACCCACCGCTCACACCTCCACCAAGAGAGGCTCACAGTGTTTATGGATCGCTCACACCTCCACCGAGAGAGGCTCACGACCCGATCGCTCACACCTCCACCAAGAGAGGCTCACGATCGTCCATAACCATCGCTTACACCTCCACCGAGAGAGGCTCACGACCCGATCGCTCACACCTCCACCAAGAGAGGCTCACGATCGTCCATAACCATCGCTCACAACTCCACCGAGATAGGCTCACGACGTTATAGCGGGTTCTCATTAGAATCCCTCAGCACAAGAATGCACATCATTATGCTTCACATACAAAATGACTTAAGACATTCTTGAAATGCATACATATTCACAATGTATTCATGCATTTATCTCATACACTCACATACAATCTATATACATTCACATCAATGCACTATTGTATAATTCACATCTAAAACACACATTGAATTTCACATAAGCAATGCATTTCACAAACCACAACAACAAACCACGAACCAACACAACATCATAACCACGTACATTGATATTCAATCAAACAACATTATCACAACATCACATCACAACACCTTATCACAACATCTCATTACATGTATTCACATCATATAACAGCACACAAGCGATACGTTATATAACAAAAGCATATAACATGATACCACATCAATCGCACACAAATACGACGGGAAAAGTCGACAAAACGACACGTTTCCAAAACCACGACTTAAATAAATCATCCACTAATCCCAAAACCATTTTTACAAGAAAGAACATTTCATAAGCTTTCTAACGCTTCGAACGGGGACCAAAACGGACTTACGGATCAAAAGTTATGAATTTTCAAAGTTTCGGAAATTTTCCCTTTCGCCCAGACCTGCGCGCTGAGCGCCCGACCTGAGCGCTGAGCGCGAAACCTGCTACGAATTTCAGCCTTAAAAACACCATTTTTAGACTTCCGGACATCCGTTTTCGATTCCGTAAAAAGCTGCGATCTCAGAATTCGACGTACTACAATATTTTCACTATTAAAAAGCCATCCAACACATTTTTCCATTTTTTACATATTTTAAAACATAATTTTATCATTGAATTCTAAATTCGAACTCGATCGAAACCGCGGGAAAACACGCAAACCACCATTCCCGATTAAACCCAAACCTTACCCGACTACGCTACACAACTTATTCCGAATTTCAACCGTGGAAACATCGATTTCCACTCGATTTACCATTAATGCCCTAAACTCTAATTCTTGATAACTCGACACAAAACCCCTCAAATCTCACCAACATGCCTTTCCGATTAAACCCAGTCCTCGCTCGACTATTCTACGCGAACAGTTCCGAAATCTAACCGCGAAAACATCAATTTCTATCAATTGTTCACAATTCTAACCAAATGGAAAACATACATTTTTCAACAAACAAACACATACATATACATACACAATCGAAATATAATTGAAACTTCTCACCCTTACCCGATTAATCGAAGTCCAAGCATTGAGTTTGACGATTTTCCTCTTCTCCCTCTTTTTCTTCTCTTTTTCTTTCCTCTCTTTTCTCTTCTCTTCCTTTTCTTTCTCTTCTTTCTCTACTATCTTTTCTCTCTTTTTCTCTCAAATCTCTATTTCTTATATAAAGAAAAATATCTTACCATGCAAAAAGACCAAAATACCCCCCAGCTCAAATATCTCCCAAACGCTCTCAAAATGCGATAAAACATAAACATACCAATGAAATATATTTCGGAAAATAAAAGTTGAAAAGAAATTATAATTTATTGCAAATATTTTACCTATCAGGGAAAGTAACCAATTAACTCAATTAGCAGGTAAAATACAATAAATTCACACATTTTACAAAATTCACATAAATGAAATAAGTAAATACAATTAAACAAATCGGGGCGTTACAACCGACCCGTTGAAGCCCTGTAGGTCAGATCCTACGTAGGGGGTCAAGTGCGATTCATCTAGCTGGACTGTAGAAAACAACTGCAAGTACATGATCTCGACCGAACTGCCTTAGTCGACTAAGATTCGGCGAACATCAAAGTTGGCTATCTGGGCTCTGTAGCGAGCGATTTTGGACGCGGTTCTTAAGCGCTGGTCGCTCTCTGCGGTTTGAGCTTTAAACTACAGGTCGATTCATTTTTTATCCTATTGTGAGCTGAATAAGGAAGGGAAATAGATGTCTCCAATTAACCCTGCTTGCATATTGAGTTTAAACAGCGGTCTGTTAGGTTACGAATGCTATCAATGTGGGGGGGGCCTTTGTACTGGTTATTCGTATTTCGCCAATACAGGTTCTTTCTTTCTAGGGCTTGGGTAAAAGGTTTCTGGCGGGGAATAAGGATTAGGATGTTAGGACTGGTGCTTTTAAATTACTGCTTTTGATTGACGGAGATATGGGATTTGGGTTTTTTGTTGATTGCGCTCGCTAAGATCTTTTCTTTCGATCTTATGCCTGCGTATTCCCGTTTACCGAAATAGGGAAATCAGAGCGTTCGTAGTTCCTCCTATTCTATGGGAGGAAATTGGTTTTTGGTGTCTTGTTCAAAGCCCAAGACGTGAAGCGAAAGGTGGTTTGTATCTTGTTCAAAGCCCAAGATGTGAAGCTGAAGGTCTATTTGTGTCTTGTTCAAAGCCCAAGACGTGAAGCTGAAGGATCTATTTGTGTCTTGTTCAAAGCCCAAGACGTGAAGCTGAAAGACCTCGGCTTTAGAGAGAATTTGTCATCTCTAAAGAGGGGAGAAAGAGAATTACTTTAACTGGGATACGCAGATCCGAGCAATGCCATAATTTCCGAAGAAAGGGTTTTAACCTGAAGGAGAAGACTTTAACTCAGTGTAGAGCAATGCCATCTTTCCTTAGGAATTTCTCATGCTAAAAGAGGGACAGTGGCATGGATGTAGATGATCCAGAGGCTTGCCTCTTACAACGATTAGATGAAGGGAAAAGAGTTGTTGATGTTTGTATACTGTGAACAAGGCATAACTTTGATGCTAAAAGGTCGATTGGATCAACCAGTGGTTTTCTTATACAAAGCCTAAGAGGAGGCTAATTTCCGCTAGGAAAATCATTATACAAAGCCTAAGAGGAGGCTATTTTGTGTCTCGTACAAAGCCTGAGAGAGAGGCTAAAAGTTTTTGACCCAGTGGGGCATATCGTTATACAAAGCCTAAGAGGAGGCTAGCAAAGAGTTGACTCAGTTGGAGAATCTTTTATACTCAGTAAGAGAATGTTTTTGTATCTCGTATAAAGCCCGAGAGGGAGGCGAAAAGGTTGTTTTGACTCCACTGGGGAGAATTTTGGTATCTCGTACGAAGCCCGAGATGGAGGCTATTGTTACTGTTTCAGTTGAGTGACAGATCCAATATACTGATTTAAAAGAGAAAATCAGTTCTTATATGAGTAACACTGTACACAGGGATTTAATTTGAGGATCAGGGATATTTCCTTCTCTTTGAGGAAACGGGAAATCCAAAGGGTATCGAGACTATCCGAGTCTGCGGGTTTCCTTCCTACTTAACGAAGTGTGCTTGAGAATGTCTTTGAGACTCAAGAGGGGATATAGACTGTCCAAGTCTAGAGTTTCATCTTTTGTACTATGTTTTGAGAAACAGTAGTAGACTCTATGAAAGGGCTGTTCTATGAAGATGATTAAGTTCTGTTCCTATACCTCTAGGAGGTCGTCGGGACAAGTTGTGCGAAGCCCCAGAGGAGGCTGGAAGCTTTTAAGAAGCCGACGGGTCCTTGTACTAAGCCCAAGAGGAGGCTATCATTCCCGGAGGAAGAGATCATTATACGAAGCCTAAGAGGATGCTGTGAATACTTCTAAGAAGCCGTAGGGTCCTTGTACTAAGCCCAAGAGGAGGCAGGGTTGCTTTTAGGAAGCTTGTGGGTCCTTGTACGATGCCCAAGAGGAGGCCGATGCTTTTAAGAAGCCCGTGGGTCCCAAACCAAAGAAAAGTTCAAGAAAAACTCTTTTAAAGATAAAACCACTGGTAAACGTGCGAGGTTTACTATCCAGCAACTTTTAACTTTTAAAGAGGGTTTGAACAGTTCGGAGGTTTGAAGAAATTCAAGAGAAGTTTCACCGAGAATAATTCATCTCTGGGGAATAGAATTTCTTGACAATTCCTAATGAGGACAGCCGAAGAGAAGACTGTATCTGGTGATCCTATTGGGGATCTAGCTGTCTATTTCTACAAGTAATCGAAACGGCTTTACCTAGTACTAGACGTAGTTGCCGGGGAAACTCTAAATATCTATATTATTATTACACAGTTGATATGAGTTTATGAAAGAAGACTTACAGTGAGCTGCCCCACAATACAGTTTATAATGTGAAAGCAGTAAATGAAAGCGATAACCACTTACTCGGTTGTAGTGCTTCCATGCTGTTTGGTTAGTTGTTCAACAAAGAAAGATTAAAAACAACAGTATATTCAAAATCAAATGAGAAAGTGCTTTGAAAAAGAAAGATCTGGGGCTTACAGCTCAAGGAGAGGCCCAGGGTTTTATCAGTGAGCGCACTGTTTAAATTTGTACAGAGGGACTTATACAAGTGACTGGGGCCCAAAAAGGTTTTCTGTACAAAGGGATGGATCTTACACTCTCTCAAGAGGCCCAAAAAAAAAGTTTAAAGAAAAGAGAGGGGCTTATAACCCGAGGGTAGGCCCAAATGATTTTTCGTTTAAAAATGGCGATCGCGCTGAGGTTTTCTTTTAACGCAGAGGGACTTATACAATAAGTGAAGCCCAAAATGTTTTGGTTAAAAGGGGGATTGGGTCTTACACTCTATTAGAGGCCCAAAGTGTTTTAAAGAAAAAGAAATGGGTCTTACTACTCGAGGGTAGGCCCAGATGGTTTTTATTTTTAAACGGGCGACGATCGCGCCGTTTACTCGTACAGAGGGACTTATACAATGAGTGAGGCCCAAAAAGTTTTTGTACAAGGGGGGGATGGGTCTTACACTCTCTCAAGAGGCCCAAAGAGTTTTGAAGAAAAATAAATGGGTCTTACTACTCGAGGGTAGGCCCAGATGATTTTTGAAAAGGCGACGATCGCGCCGTTTGTTTTTTTACGGTATCGGGACTTATACAATAAGTGAGGCCCAAAAAGTTTTTGGTCAAAAAAAAGGATTGGGTCTTACACTCTAATAGAGGCCCAAAGTGTTTTGAAAATGATTTATGAGGGTTGAATTAATCCAAAACCCTAATTTGTTTTCAAAATGTATTTAATTGAATAAAAATTCAATTAAAATGATCAAAAATTGTTTAACACATGGAAAACAAATTGTGATCTTGGATTAATGCTTCAAAAATTAAGTATTGACCTACAAAATAATTAGAAAGCATTAAAAGTTGCAAAATCAATGTAGAAAAAATATTTAAAATGCCAAAAACAATCAAAATATTAATTCTTTACAAAAATATCAATTATATGAAATAAATAATATTTTTGGGATTTTTTGATAAAATAAAATATTTTAACATTTTTGTGAATTATTAAAAAAAGAATCAACTCAAAATCATTAAAACTCAGAGAGAAATTAATTTTTGAATCAATTAAACAAAATCACAAAATTCAAATATTTGAATTTGAAAAAAAGGCGCCAAGAACAGCTGAAGAACACACGCGTGTTCTTGGTTTCTTAGATTTGCGTTTTCTATCCAATCTCCATGAATACGTAATCATATCATGCAATCCACATATCATTATGCTCGTCTCAACCTCACGATCATGTCTATGTACTTTAATTTCATTTAAATTAAACATACAACAAGAAATCACGAAGAAACCTCAAGAACCCTAATTTCTGCATGAAGGCTAGGATTTTTGATACACGATTCAAACAATGCAATGAATTAAGGGAAAACATTCCATGCATGATTATGAACATATGGCCAAATTATTGTGCGAGGAAATATGCATAGATTGAGAGATGACCAAGTATGTGCTTACCTCCAAGTCGTGACAGCAAGTTCAAAGTGATTTTTGATTTGGAGGTGTTACAGATGAGTGGTGATGATCTCAACAGCTTCCCTACACCCTATGGATTGTGTTTGGATGGTTGGACTTGATTGAAATTGGCTGGATCATTTTGTGGTACCTCAGCTGCATCTTGTTTGAAAATTTGAGCAACCAGCTGGTGATTTCATGAAATTGATGTTTCAGAAGTTATATGAGTGTTTGATCAGCTCATATGTGATGTATGTGAGGTGTGTGAGTGATTGGTTTGTGCAGAATTGCTCTCAAACTCAAAACCCGATAGCTACCTTGCTAAGAAAGGCATTTTTGCCAAGAGAAAGAGATTGTGAGGAAAGCATCTGTTAGATGGCTTTGGTGTACTTAAACTGACCACAATTGAGCTCTATTTATAGTAGAGCAAGTTTGTTTTGCAAGGAATAGTGCATGGCAACTGGTAAGTAGGTTTGGCCAATGTTGGCAAATGAAAATCCAAGTCTCCTCTAGCCATTGACTAGAGGTTAGGGCACAGAGCTTTGGTCCCCTTGGTCTTGGATAAGTCTTGACTGATTTCAGATGAGAATGGCTCAGTCCATGCCACCTTGATGGTTCCATTGAATGTCTCATTCCAAATTTGAAGTCTTGTCCCTATTTTGGCAACTCTAGGTTCAACATGCTATTTCTTGTTCCATGGACTTTGGAGGCTTGGCTCAGTGATTATCCCCTTTAGATTCAATCCTCTGAGGTGTCCAAGTGGATTGGAGCAATTGGAATTGGCTGATTTTGGCAAATCGACCAAAGTTGCAAATTCTGCCTTGCTTTGACAGATTTCAGCAAGGCAACTTGCCAATGTTGTATCTCATGGTGTAGGTTGAATTTGGCAATGTTCTTGGCCATTTTGGAAAGCTCTTACATGATACAACAACTGTTTGAACAAGTTTGGTTTTGATCTCTTTTGATTCCAAGTGAAAAATCCCCCTACATTTGGCAAAAAGTGAAGGCAAATTCTGACTTAGTGAAAATTTCACTAAGTGTTGGAAAAAGTGACATTTTCACTTTTTAGTCACTTTGATCACTCCATAACTCAAAATCCTTAATGAATTGGAATGACTTGTAGTTGAACTTTTTATAGGTGATAATGAGGGCTACCAATCCATCTTTGGATGAGAAAAAATGGCCTTGTGGTTTAGGAGTTATGGTCCTCCAAAGTTGGTACCTTTGACACTTTATTTTTAACTTAGAAAAATTTCTAAGTTTTATGGTTACCCCTTTTACAAGTTAACTCACTTTTCTTGATTTTTCTTGATGAATGATGATTCAAATCCTACATTAACATCATTTTAGGGTTAAAAATCCATTTTGGTGAAAAATCTCCAAAAGTCAAAGTTGACTTTTGTGCACAGTTGACTTTTTATCAGATGAATTCCAAACTGTGCAATTCTTCAGGAAATCATGTCCTTTACCTAAATCAAACTTGATGGACATGTTCCATGGGTGTCATAGGGTATATTCAATCATGTATTAGGGTTTGGGAGCATGTCTTGGTCAAAAGTCAAAGTTACAGTTGACTTTTCCCTTAAAACCCTAATTGTGGTGCAGATGACAATGAGACTTGCTGCTCAAGCTTCTTGGATCAATCCATTGTTCCAAATGGATCAATATGGTGTATTAGAGACCCTCAAATCATCTCTTGAGGTCTTGGCTCATGGTTTGTCCCAAAAGTCAACTTAGGGGTGAATTAGGTCAAGAAACCCTAATTCCTGATTTTTGATGAATGCATCCCCTGAGGCAAAATTGACTTGATGCATGGGTTCATGAGGTTCCATGAAGCATATTAGGTCATGTTTTGGATCATTGCCTTGTGCCCAGATGAAAATTTCCATCTGGAGGCCCTGGTCGACCAAAACCCTAATTTGGTGACACTGTCGATCTTGAGACTTGATCCACCTAGAAGGGAGCAGCCTTGTGCTTAATCCTTGAAGTGGGAGTCCTTTTTGATCCATTGTGGATGTTTGAGAGATTAGACAAGTTGAAGATCATGTCATTTCTTGATTGATCCTTTGTCTAAGCACTCAGAGAGGGCTTGAAACCCTAATTTTGATTGTATTAGATGCTCACCCATCTTTGGGGAGACTGATGAAGCATGATGGTTCATCCATATTGTGATGATGATTTTTACAATGATGGGAAATCTAAGTGGTCAAAATTTGGGGTATTACAGATGCCCCTATTTAATCTTCTTGGACCCGAAGGTGTGAATGACGAAGGGATTCGGGCATTCGGGGTGCAAGAGGATTAAATATCGGAATATCCGAAATTTTGATGGTGGTTATGAATGGTAGCTTATGCATTCATCTTCTTTAGCTAAGCGATGATGCTTAGAAAAAGTAAACTTCCCCTCGATCCTGGTTTCCTACCAAGGAACTGGTCTTAGTTTCTGATTTAAACTTCCCCTCGATCCTGGTTTCCTACCAAGAACTGGTCTTAGTTTCTGATTTAAACTTCCCCTCGATCCTGGTTTCTTACCAAGGAACTGGTCTCGATTTCTTTTGGTCAATAAACTTTACTGACAAGGGACGCTATTTGAGTGGAAAAAGTTTTGATGTCAGACTTGCTGGGGAACCCATTCGTCTGAATTGTAGAGGTACACAAACTTCTCTGTTTTGGAGACGCCATTTGTCTATTCTACTAGGGAAAGCGAGTCTCTTGAGAGACTGTTTTCGTTTGGGATCTTTCATCATACTTTTCTCGGGATCTTCCCGGGGAAACGCCATATGATGGGGTCCAATTTTGAGGTGTCGATGACCTTTTCATCAACGACTTTTCAGAGAAATACTGATGTACTGCTGAATCTCTGATTACGAGGCTTTCTCTGTGGATTTTCCTTAATCCGGGAAAGCAAGGATATCATCTTCAATGGCGAAGAGTGACACCTGTTGAAGGTTCTCTGATCTTTCAGAGGTTCAACTTATCAAAGTGGCCAAGTGCCGACTCTGATCTTAGAGATTCACTGGAAACGAGATTGTGCAGACGCAACACTTCCTGACGAGGAAAGCACTGACAAACTCGATTGAGAAAACTGTTTATCACTAGGGGACAAGACCGACTAGAGTGATAACGATGCAATATGAAATGTAAATACAAATAAAATACATGAAGTATGTATGTATATGCTGACAAAACAGACGCGACATACAGACTAATGGATGAACACAATTGGATACTCGGCCATCGCGGGGCGAAGAAGTACCGTTGATTCAAAATAGCAATTCCACCTTGCTTAGGAGAGATAGTCCCGTTGGGAGCTATGTTGATCGGGCTTAGGAGATGAGAACTCGGCCGAGGATGTCAGACGAAACAAGGTCTCTGACACAGTTGATCCCTTCATTCAGGCATACTGGCTTAGAAGGAGTACTTTGATTCTGCACTTTGAAGTTCGCTTACTTCGGGAGAAACAATCGATGTTCTTCTGATGTTCAACAATCAAAAGAAATTTCCATCTTTATTTTAAAAGCAGAAAAAGTTTTAACAAGTAAATTCATTTTTGTTTTATTTCAAGAATCGCTGGTTAAGTTTAAACAACGTCGTTCTGTAAAGCTAAAACAAGCAAGAATTACAAACAAAAGCACAAGGGCTCAAATTTTATTGATAAGATGGAGATCAGCCAAACGCGTGATTCCAAAGAGTATATACAAAGTTAGAAAACGGTAATTTACAGGGAAAAGGGCTACGTTGAAACATAACGACCACTATCCTTCTACCAACTTTGAATTCGGGGCATCCTGAGCTTCTGTCGAAGATGACCTTTGACTGGAGATTTCCTCCGATAGATGATGTAACTACTGCTGAGGGACTTGCCTCTATTGAACATAGTTACTTGCCATTATCCCTAACTTTTGCCTGGATTGTACTATGAGATTTCCAATCCATCGGGATGATTCTTTTTTTCATGTCTCTAACTTTTGCCTGGACCGCCCTTTCGGGTTTTCAATCCACCGAGACGTTTTTTTTTTAGTTTAGGAGAAGTATTTCTTGACTACATCAACATTCGTGGGGTAGGCAAATTCCTCTCCGTCCATAGTTGCAAGTCTCAAGGCGCCGCCTGAGAAAGCTTTCGTGACCACATAGGGGCCATCATAATTTGGGGTCCATTTGCCCCGAGAGTCAGTGAGAAATGATTGTATCTTCTTGAGCACGAGGTCTCCTTTTCTGAAGACACGAGGTCGGACCTTTTTGTCGAACACCCTCTTCCTTCTCTGTTGATACAACTGACCGTGGCATAGTGCCGTGATTCGCTTCTCTTCGATCAGGTTCAGTTCGCCGTGTCGACTTTGACACCATTCAGCTTCGGTGAGCTTAGCTTCCATCAATACCCTGATTGACGGGATCTCTACTTCTATGGGAAGCACTGCCTCTATGCCATATACTAGAGAGAAAGGGGTAGCCCCTGTTGAAGTGCGGACAGATGTGCAATAACCATGAAGAGCAAAGGGTAGCATCTCGTGCCAATCTTTATAGGTTACAACCATTTTTTGAACGATCTTCTTGATGTTCTTGTTAGCCGCTTATACCGCTCCGTTCATCTTGGGTCGGTAGGGAGATGAGTTATGGTGTTCGATCTTGAACTCTGTACACAACTCTTTCATCATCTTATTGTTCAAGTTAGATCCATTATCAGTAATGATCTCGCTTGGAACACCATAACGGAAGATGATATTGTTTTTGATAAATCGGACCACCACTTGTCGGGTTACATTGGCGAATGACGCTGCTTCGACCCACTTGGTGAAATAGTCAATGGCTACCAGGATGAACCGATGTCCGTTTGAAGCCTTGGGCTCAATCATACCAATCATATCGATTCCCCATATGGAAAAAGGCCACGGGGAAGAAAGAACTTTGAGATGTGATGGCGGTACATGAATTTTGTCGGAGTATATCTGACACTTGTGACACCTCCTCGTGTACTTATAGCAGTCGGATTCCATGGTCAACCAATAATACCCGGCCCTGAGAATTTTTCTCGCCATTGTGTGTCCGTTGGCATGAGTGCCAAAGGATCCTTCATGAATTTCTTTCAGGAGCATGTCTGCTTCTGGTCTGTCGACACATCGGAGCAAGACCATGTCAAAATTTCTCTTATAAAGAGTGTCACCGCTCAGGAAGAAGTTTCCAGCCAATCTTCTGAGGGTTTTCCTGTCTTTTCTGAGTGCCCCAGACGGGTACTCTTGTTTCTAAAGGAAGCATTTGATATCGTGATACCAAGGTCTGTCGTCTATGACTGCTTCAATCGCGAAGATGTAAGCGGGCCGTTCAAGGCGCATGATGTCGATCTTAGGTATGTCATTCCATTGACCTACACTAATCATGGAAGAGAGAGTGGCTAATGCATCAGCCATGTGATTCTCATCACGAGGGATGTGATGAAAGTCGACTCTGTTGAAGAAGGGTAACAACCTTCTTGCATAGTCTTTGTAAGGAATCAATCCTGATTGGTATGTGTTCCAATCTCCTTTTATCTGGTTAATAACCAGGGCTGAATCGTCGTATACGTCCAAGTTTTTGATCCTTAAATCAATCGCTTCTTCGAGACCCATAATACATGCTTCGTATTCGGCCTCGTTGTTCGTACATTTGAACGTAAGTCTAGCAGTGAAAGGAATGTGGGAACCCTGAGGGGTAACAATGATTGCCCCAATTCCATTTCCATAATGATTAACTACTCCGTCAATGATGAGTCCCCTCTGGGAACCTGGTTCTGGCCCTTCATTGGGTAGCGGTTCATCGCAATCTTTCATCTTTAGATACATGACATCTTCGTCTGGGAAGTCAAACCCGATTGGTTCTTGATCGTCAATCGGTTGATGAGACAAATGATCGGCTAAAATACTTCCCTTAACGGCTTTTTGAGCGTGGTACTCTATGTCATATTCTGATAGTAACATCTGCCAACGGGCAATCCTTCCCGTGAGAGCAGGTTTTTCGAAAACGTACTTGATTGGATCCATTTCGGAGACCAACCAAGTAGTATGACGAATCATGTACTGGCGAAGACGTTTGGCTGCCCAAGCCAAAGCGCAACAAGTTTTCTCAAGCATTGTGTACCGAGTCTCGCAGTCGGTGAATTTCTTGCTTAGATAGTAAATGGCAGACTCTTTCCTTTTAGTTTCGTCTTGTTGGCCAAGTACACATCCCATTGATTCCTCTAGGACTGTGAGGTAAATGATTAGTGGTCTTCCTTCCACTGGAGGTGATAGAATCGGAGGATTCAACAGATATTCCTTAATACTGTCGAAGGTAGTTTGGCAGTCTTCTGACCAAACGCAATCCTGGTTCTTTTTGAGTAATTTGAAAATCGGCGCACATGTCGCGGTCATAAGGAATATGAATCTGGAGATGTAGTTCAAACGTCCCAGGAATCCTCTGACTTGTTTTTCAGTTTTCGGAGAAGGCATTTCTTGAATGGCCTTGACCTTGTCAGGATCAACCTCAATTCCTTTCTGGCTGACGATGAACCCTAGTAGTTTCCCTGAATGGACACCGGAGGTGCACTTGTTGGGATTCAAGCGGAGCTTGAATTTTCTTAGACGTTCGAACAATTTTGACAGATGTTCAACGTGCTCATCCTCTGTTCTTGATTTTGCAATCAAATCATCGACATATACCTCGATTTCTTTGTGTATCATGTCATGAAACAGAGTAGTCATGGCCCTTTGATAGGTTGCCCTGGCGTTCTTCTAACCGAACGGCATTACCTTGTAACAAAAGGTACCCCATGGGGTAATGAACGAAGTTTTCTCCATGTCTTTCGGCGCCATTTTGATCTGGTTATAGCCCGAGAATCCATCCATGAAGGAGAATGCTTTGAACCTTGCTGTGCTGTCAACCAGCATGTCAATGTCCGGTAAAGGAAAGTCGTCCTTTGGACTTGCCTTGTTCAAATCTCTGTAATCAACACACATTCTGACCCTTCCGTCCTTTTTGGGAACGGGTACGATGTTGGCTAACCATTGAGGATATTCAGATGTAGCGAGGAAACCCGCGTCGATCTGTTTCTGTACCTCTTCTTTGATTTTGATGGCCATGTCCGGGTGAGTGCGTCTCAACCTTTGCTTTACTGGCGGACATTCCGATCTCAATAGTAAGTGATGTTCCACGATGCTGGTATCCAACCCTGGCATATCCTGATAGGACCAAGCGAACACATCGGGGAATTCTTTGAGAAGCTTTATCAAACCCTCTCTGGCAGTTGGACTGAGCAGTGCTCCGATCCTGATTTCTTTTCTCTCTTTTTCTGAACCCAAGTTTACCGTTTCCAACTGTTCTTTGTGAGGTTCAATGGACCTTTCCTCTTGTCTGAGTAGTCGGGAGATCTCTTCTGGAATTTCGTTGTCATTTTCTTCTTCAGCCTCGAATACCGGGAACTCAAAGTTGGAAGAAGGCATCGGATCGTATGTTTCAACGGGGTATAAAACAAGCAATCTGCATGACGTGATGATTCGTGTTTAGAAGAGATAGAGAAAATGCAAGTGTGTGCAGTGTATTTGTTTTACTGCTTGTTTTTATGATTGAATTGTTTTTTTTTAGGATTACCATTTTCTGAAAAAGCAAAAAGAGAAAACAGAAATTAATGCGGAAATTACAGAACGACGTTATTTTATTAATGAACAAGTCGAATCTTGGAACTACAGCCCTATAAAACAAAACTCTGTCGCTTTGGGCAAAGCGAAGAGGGAAATTTACAGAAAGTGAGCCCTATCAAAACATCCGTTTCACCTGGACAGGGTGAAAGGTTAAAGATGGCAATTACTTTGACTGGCGAACGACCTTCGGAACCTCGACAGCAACCCATTGGCGGCGAACTCCTCGGTGAATCACAAAGTCTGGCACCTTCCTTGATTTGTCTCCAGAAATGACGCTGATTTCTGGTGGAGCAGGATCGTTGGAATCTGTCTCCCAAGCAGAATTGTCGTAGGAGGATTCCTCTGTTGCATTTTGCATAGCATTGGTGCTCTCAGCTGTATCTCCCCATCCAGTTGACTGGATATCTTCAAGCCTTATACGAGAGCTTTCGGGAGAAGTGTACTTGACCATAAAGTCGTATTTTCCACTTGGTTGTCCCAGAGTGTCCCAAACTTCTTTGGAACTGGAGAAGTCATCCCTCTCGATGACGTTGACCTCGGGAAAAGCATAGTTGATGAATTCTAGTCCTGCAAACGTTGCGAATTCATCTTCATTTTGAGTAGTTTCCGAATGACCTGAATGTTGATCCCATGACATGGTGGGGACACAGGTATTCTGTTCAATGACGCTCAGCTGAGTTTCATTACTCGGCTGACTTTCTTGCCCCAAGTTTCCTGGGTAAGGCTGCCACATTGGCAGACCATCCATCGGGCCATAGTAATTGTGATCAAAGTTGTCTTTCATCAGAGTGTCCTCCTCTAATGAATTTGGCGGAGCACGGTATCCTTCCGGATCACAATCTCCGTAGATCATTTTGACATCTGATCTTGGTATAAATCTCGGACTTTCTGTAGGAAAGCAAAAAGGCATAGGCACCTCTTCCTGAGACATATAGTCGTCCTTGTTAAGGTAGGACTTCCATTCTTCATCTGTGTCAGAGGGATCTTCCTCATTGATAGCATGAACTGTCTGAGACACTGGGTGAAGAAAACCTCCACTGTGGAAGAAGTTTTGAAGGGGATGAAGACTTTCATCGTTGGCGGCTGTCTGGGTACAGGTTGCAGAAAAACCAAGACCCTTCTTTGTTTTATTGACAGTGGGAATGACAAGTTGTCCCCATCCTTTTGTATCGGTACTCTCGACCGCTTTGATAGCATCTTTGTATGAAGAAATTGAAGTTCCTTCTTTGTACTGATCGTTCTTGTTCACCGATAGTGCTTGGAACTGAGTTCCAATAACCTCCTCGGGTTCCACACAAGTAGATGATGATAGGTTACTCACAAGCAAGGCTTGTTCCCCACAAACCGTGACAAGTTGATCGTTATTGACGAACTTTAGCTTTTGGTGGAGGGTCGAAGTGACCGCTCCAGCCTGATGTATCCAAGGTCTTCCTAATAAACAACTGTATGTTGCCCGGATGTCCATGACCTGGAAAGTGATTTGGAAAGTGTGAGGACCAATAGTTATGGGAAGATCCACTTCGCCGATAACTGTTTTCTGGACCCGTCGAATGCTTTGACGACGACCTCGCTGACTCTCATCGGAGGGCCCTTAAATGATAATTGCATCAAAGTGGACTTCTACATAACATTCAGGGCTGACCCTGTGTCTACCAGTATGTTGGCTAAAGCATCGCCCTGGCAGTTAACTGTGATATTGAGCGCCATGTTATGACGGTGACCCTCTTCAGGTAATTCCTCATCACTAAATCCCAAATTATTGCAGGAAGTGATGTTAGAGACAATGCTATCGAATTGTCTGATTGTTACATCCTGTTCCACAAAGGCTTGCTCCAAGACTTTCTATAGAGCCTCTCTGTGTGCTTCTAAACTGAGTAACAGTGATAATACTGAGATCTTTGAAGGAGTCTGTAACAGGTGATCAACAATGTTATATTCACTCCTTTGGATGAGCTTTAGCATCTCATCTTTGTCTTTTGAAAAGTCGGGATTACTAGATTGACCGACTGGCGGATCAGGAATTTCTGCCTGAAGTTCCTTTTCTTTGTTAGCTTCCCCAACCCCTCGGTTGAAGATTCTACCACTCCGTGTTACATGACTGACGTCTGCAATATTCACGACAGAGGGTAATGGAATTTCCTTTCCATTCTCAATTGTTGTTGCACCGTATTTGTAAGGGATCGCCTTAGCTGATTCATACGGTAATGGTCTCGGTAGATAGATGACTATGGGAACCTTCTGATTTTTCTGACCATCATAAGTAACCTCGATCCGTTCCCGGTTGGGAACTCTAGATTCGTCAAGTAGAGGGACGATGGCAAAAACATCCCTGATCTGGTGATGACCAGAGATCGTGACAACATCCTCAACTTGATCGGCAAGGTAGTTCGGCGACCAAATGATGGGTCCTGAACCGGGATATGGACGAATTTCTCCATGATCGACCTAACCCTGAAGAGCGGCTCTCACAAGGTAACACCCTTGGTTACTTTCCGAACAGACGCTACAACTGTCATAGTTGTGTGGTGGCACCTGGCCACGCCCACTTTGAATACAATGTAACCTCACTAGGTTACCTTCCATTGATCGGACATCCTGACTTTGACGACGAGTAGGATTCCTGTTATTGATACTAATCTGCTGAGTATCTTCGTCTATATAGATTGGCATCCACCTGTGATTTAATAAGTGCTGAAGTGCCTCCTGGACAAGGGTACAACCTCGATCGTTTTCGCAACCCGCTTTACAGTTTTGATAATCGTGTGATATTAAGAATCCGAGTCGGACCTGCTCAGCATGTAACTCTACCAGATTGGTATTCATCACGCGAATGCCAAAGATCTGAACCATGTTAATTTGATAGGAGTTCCTATCATGGTAGTCTTGGATCCATCCAAGATCCATCTGACGCTGGAGGGCCTCTTGTATGAAAGAGCATCCCTGTTTGTTTACCGAGCAAATCAGACAGGAACTGTAATCGTGCCGCGGCAGATTATGATACTGACCTTGCCTTGAGTGCATCACCACCAAGTTGACACTCATCACACGGATGTCGTGGTTTTGAATGACGTTAGAATTCGTAGAGACCATGTTAACTCCACGAACTCGGTGCTCCTGGATCCATCCGAGATCCATTTGTTCCTGTAGAGCTGCTTGCACTACAGAACATCCTTGGTTGTCTTTAGAGCAGATATCACACTAGTGATAATTATGAGGTGGCACATGGCCATATCCACTCTGTCTACAATGCATCTTGACCAGATTGGTCCCCAATAAGAGTACATCGTGAATTTGATAGACATTGTTAGTCTCTTTCTCAATCAGATTGACTGCAACCTTCTCATGTTGAGGCAGCGGGTTCGTAAGAACATTAGGGTTCGTATCTTTGAAAGATAAGAGCCCTCTCCTAACAAGCTTTTGCACGTCGGATTTGAAATTGAGACAAGTCTCAATGTTATGCCCTGAACCTCCTTGATGATAAGGGCATGTTTGATCCACCTTAAACCAGAAAGGCGGATTTTCCGGAACTGAAAGGGGAGACTTAGTCTGGATGTGCCCCTTGGCCAGCAGTAACGGAAACAGTTCTGCGTACGTTACAGGTATAGGATTAAATCCTAGTGGCCGTGTTGTACGGTTGTTGTTATATGGGGGACGAGCCTGCTGAAGAGGCTGTTGTGTCCTTTGTTGGTCAGGTTGGCTCTGCGCAACCTGAGGTTGATACGTAGGAATAGGCGCAGGGCCGATAGCAGGAGTAACAGCTGCTACTGGCTGATAACGTCGCCTTTGCTTTCCGAGAGAGATATTCCCAATATCTTGCTCTTTTTTCTTAGGGAGAGCACTACCGTATTTTTTAGTACCGCTCGTTGATCCAGTGTCTTTTACCAAACGTCCTTCTCGGACGGCTTCCTCAAGACGTACACCCATGCCGACCATTTCGATGAAATCACTGGGCGCACTGGCAATCATTCGGTCATAGTAAAATGAGCTTAAGGTCTTTAAGAAGATTTTTGTCATCTCTTTTTCCTCAAGAGGTGGACAAATTTGAGCAGCAATTTCACGCCACCTTTGAGCATACTCCTTAAAGGTTTCCTTGTCCTTTTGTGACATTGATCTGAGTTGATCTCTGTCGGGTGCCATGTCCAAATTGTACTTGTATTGTTGGACGAAGGCAGTACCAAGATCTCTGAATGTACTGATCGTAGTACGGTTTAAACCCATGTACCATTTGAGTGCGGCACCGGTTAAACTATCCTGGAAGTAGTGAATCAGCAGGTCCTGATTCTCCGTCAGGGCTGACATCCGCCGAGCGTACATCACCAGATGGCTCTGAGGGCAAGAGTTACCCTTGTATTTTTCAAAGTCGGGCACTTGGAACTTGTGCGGGACTTTCACATTTGGGACCAAGCAGAGGTCTGCGGCGTCCTTTCCAAATAGATCCTGACCGCGAATGGCTTGCAGCTCTTTCTGCATTTCCAAGAACTGCTCCTGGAATTCATCCATTCTGTCAAACATAGTTTCCTTCTTACCAGAAGGTGTCAGTGGAATCTGTCCTTCCGGGACAGTGTGCACCACAGGGAGTGGTACCGTGACTACGGCAGTAAGTCTTGGCGCCTCCCGAAGTTTGTAACCTTCAGGAGTCTTGAGTATGCCCCTGGCATCTTCGCTTTCCCGAAGTTTGTAACCTTCAGGCCCAGCGGCTTCTGTTGCGATTCCCTGATCTTCAGTGATCGGCGGAACATATCCTTCCAGGATATAGTTAACAGGCATGCCCCAAGGACGATCTTTCGGCATCTGATACCTAGGATCATACTTTTCTATGATGGGCGTTGAGGTGATTTCTGAGATCACAGTTCTTTGTAGCTGAGCTTCTGTCATGGCTTGCATGTCATTACGAAGCTTTCTCATATCCTCTCTCAGAGCGTCGATCTCTTCTTTCAACTCTCTGTTTTCTTCCTCAAGATCATCCATCCTTTTCTGACGATTGGCCTGAGTATTATACGAATGAGACAGTTTGACTCTAGAATCGAGACACAAACGTGAGATTCGTAGGGAAGAAGAATACGCGATGTGAGAATGATGAATGCAATGATTATTTTAATTGTTTTTAGGTTTAATTAAAATAAACTTCGACAATTAGATTGCAAATATCAAACAGTGGGGAAACCCCTTTTTATTGAAATTCCAAAGGATTACAGAAATGGAAATACAGTAGATTACAAAGTGCAGAAATAGAAACCTAAACTAATGGGTCCCGAGTCCTCTTCTTTGACCGGGGCGCTTGGGCCGTTGTCGGGTTGTCATTCCTTTTCCAGGTGAAAGGAGCGAGCAAATTCCTTTGGTCATCTTCATTCTCTACAACATGCTGCTCCAAAATTTCAATCAGAGCATCTTTCTCTTTCAGTAATTGCTGTATTTGAATACACTCTTCGTTGAGGGTGCGGTACTTGTTCTTTCAAGACCTTCTTTCCTTTTGGACTTTGTTGAGAGTAACCTGAAGCCTTTCAGTTTCCGTCATGAAGTACATGACAATTTCCCTCGGTGGAAGAATTCCGTAACGAGGATAAGGCATCTTCAGCTTGAGAGCTCTAGTTTGTACCCAATGGAGATAAGGCTCCACCGAGACACAGTCCGATTTTCCCAGAGACTCTCGTCCTTTCTTATGAACATGTTTCCAAGCTTGCACTATTTCCATCTTTAGTGCTCTGTCATTTTCTCCTTCTTTGAAGAAAAGACCTTCCAGATGAACACCCAGTGGGATGTGTCTCATCGGGTATCCAAATTGACGAAGAACTAATATCGGATGATAGTTGATTCCTCCTTTAGTTCCTATGAGGGGTACGCTGGGGAAGTTTCCACAACAGTTAATGATTCTGATTCCCTCATAAATCCTATTACACCAATCTATATCAGAGTTGGTGAGAGACATGATTTTCTGCGACCAACGTAAGACACTCTTGCAATCCCAAAAAGCGGCAGACTTGGGCAAGTGAGAGATAAACCATTTGTAAAGCAAAGGTACACAGCATGTGATCTCCCCTCCGCTGTACAAATTTCCTAAGTGTACAGAATGATACGCATCTGCGAGCAAAGTCGTAGGTGAGCAAGACAAAGATGCTTTCAAAAGCAGTCCCGTTCCCTATACTAGCGAAGTATAGAGCCTTTTTTGTCAAGAACTAGGCTGGCAAACCTTAGATGCCACCCTTAGTAGTCATGTGAGTCCTGACCTCAGACTCGTCCAAATGAACTGCTCTTGCAATTGTCTGATTCTTTGGAATTTCTTCCAGTCCAGAAAATGGAGCTCGATCAGTGATATGTAAATTAGTCAGATGAGAATACTCCTCCAGCGTTGGTGATAACTGGTAATCCGGGAATGTGAAACAATGATAAACCGGATCGTAGAATTGAATGAGCGCGTCCAAGATCCCCTTAATCACATGGGCTCTTAACAGTGGTAGCAAACCACCGTGCTTGGCTCTGAAAGCCTCTGGGTTAACGATCATCCTCGCTAACTTTCTCAAATCCCCTAGTTTTGGAACCTTGAAGGTATACTGGTGAGTTCTCCTTCTACCGAAATCCATTAATGCAATCTTTTTCTCTGATATTTGCAATCACAGTTTTAGTTTAATTTAAAAAACAGAGAGACTAGAAGAGAAATTTTTTGAATGTTTTAATGTTTTATTAAATGAATGCATGAATGCAGCACACAAAAACATAGAAAAAACATGGGGTCAAAGGGTCGTTGTCATGAAGTCAAGGCTCTACCCATCCCCAAAGGTTTATACTAGGGTGATTTTTGTACCTGTACTCATTATCATCAGCTCCTCCCAGGAAAGCAAAACAACAAGCGGATCGCCAGCGAGTTGTAGAGCAATCTTAGAGTAAGTGCCATTCACCGAGAATAGATCACCAGCCTTAAATGAGGGTAGTATCGCGTAACAACTATTTCCGATAGTTTCCGCACTACGAAACGGTTGGCTTTTCTTAAGTGTATACTCAATCTCACCACATGCGGCATCACACGCATTCCCAGTAGCAGAAAAATAAACACATATTCATTTAGGAAAAGCAGTATATATATTTGTCTTAAAAATCCTAGACTTATAAAGCTATGAATTTTAAGTTCCTGACAGAAATAGGTTCCCCGGCGGAAGCCCCAATCTATGGTTCCCTGCCTAAGAGATGGACCAGCATAGGTCAATCTTTCTCTTCGGTAGAGTTCCCATTTTCCGTGGAAAACGGGGATGATGCCCTAAGGCAGAAAAGGAGACTCCCCAGCAGAGTCGCCATTTGTGTAATTTTTCACACAAGAGAAGTAGGAAGAAAGGAACGCGCCCCACGGTGGGCGCCACTTTTCTGTAGCGAGCGATTTTGGACGCGGTTCTTAAGCGCTGGTCGCTCTCTGCGGTTTGAGCTTTAAACTACAGGTCGATTCATTTTTTATCCTATTGTGAGCTGAATAAGGAAGGGAAATAGATGTCTCCAATTAACCCTACTTGCATATTGAGTTTAAAGAGCGGTCTGTTAGGTTACGGATGCTATCAATGTGGGGGGGCCTTTGTACTGGTTATTCGTATTTCGCCAATACAGGTTCTTTCTTTCTAGGGCTTGGGCAAAAGGTTTCTGGCGGGGAATAAGGATTAGGATGTTAGGACTGGTGCTTTTAAATTACTGTTTTTGATTGACGGAGATATGGGATTTGGGTTTTTTGTTGATTGCGCTCGCTAAGATCTTTTCTTTCGATCTTATGCCTACGTATTCCCGTTTACCGAAACAGGGAAATCAGAGCGTTCGTAGTTTCTCCCATTCTATGGGAGGAAATTGGTTTTTGGTGTCTTGTTCAAAGCCCAAGACGTGAAGCGAAAGGTGGTTTGTATCTTGTTCAAAGCCCAAGATGTGAAGCTGAAGGTCTATTTGTGTCTTGTTCAAAGCCCAAGACGTGAAGCTGAAGAATCTATTTCTGTCTTGTTCAAAGCTCAAGACGTGAAGCTGAAAGACCTCGGCTTTAGAGAGAATTTGTCATCTCTAAAGAGGGGAGAAGGAGAATTACTTTAACTGGGATACGCGGATCCGAGCAATGCCATAATTTCCGAAGAAAGGGTTTTAACCTGAAGGAGAAGACTTTAACTCAGTGTAGAGCAATGCCATCTTTCCTTAGGAATTTCTCATGCTAAAAGAGGGACAGTGGCATGGATGTAGATGATCCAGAGGCTTGCCGCTTACAGCGATTAGATGAAGGGAAAGGAGTTGTTGATGTTTGTATACTGTGAACAAGGCACAACTTTGATGCTAAAAGGTCGATTGGATCAACCAGTGGTTTTCTTATACAAAGCCTAAGAGGAGGCTAATTTCCGCTAGGAAAATCATTATACAAAGCCTAAGAGGAGGCTAATTTCCGCTAGGAAAATCATTATACAAAGCCTAAGAGGAGGCTATTTTGTGTCTCGTACAAAGCCCGAGAGAGAGGCTAAAAGTTTTTGACCCAGTGGGGCATATCGTTATACAAAGCCTAAGAGGAGGCTAGCAAAGAGTTGACTCAGTTGGAGAATCTTTTATACTCAGTAAGAGAGTGTTTTTGTATCTCGTACAAAGCCCGAGAGGGAGGCGAAAAGGTTGTTTTGACTCCACTGGGGAGAATTTTGGTATCTCGTACGAAGCCCGAGATGGAGGCTATTGTTACTGTTTCAGTTGAGTGACAGATCCAATATACTGATTTAAAAGAGAAAATTAGTTCTTATATGAGTAACACTGTACACAGGGATTTAATTTGAGGATCAGGGATATTTCATTCTCTTTGAGGAAACGGGAAATCCAAAGGGTATCGAGACTATCCGAGTCTGCGGGTTTCCTTCCTACTTAACGAAAGGTGCTTGAGAATGTCTTTGAGACTCAATAGGGGATATAGACTGTCCAAGTCTAGAGTTTCATCTTTTGTACTATGTTTTGAGAAACAGTAGTAGACTCTATGAAAGGACTGTTCTATGAAGATGATTAAGTTCTGTTCCTATACCTCTAGGAGGTCGTCGGGACAAGTTGTGCGAAGCCCCAGAGGAGGCTGGAAGCTTTTAAGAAGCCGACGGGTCGTTGTACTAAGCCCAAGAGGAGGCTATCATTCCCGGAGGAAGAGATCATTATACGAAGCCTAAGAGGAGGCTGTGAATACTTCTAAGAAGCCGTAGGGTCCTTGTACTAAGCCCAAGAGGAGGCGGGGTTGCTTTTAGGAAGCCTGTGGGTCCTTGTACGATGCCCAAGAGGAGGCCGATGCTTTTAAGAAGCCCGTGGGTCCCAAACCAAAGAAAAGTTCAAGAAAAACTCTTTTAAAGATAAAACCACTGGTAAACGTGCGAGGTTTACTATCCATCAACTTTTAACTTTTAAAGAGGGTTTGAACAGTTCGGAGGTTTGAATAAATTCAAGAGAAGTTTCACCGAGAATAATTCATCTCTGGGGAATAGAATTTCTTGACAATTCCTAATGAGGACAGCCGAAGAGAAGACTGTATCTGGTGATCCTATTGGGGATCTAGCTGTCTATTTCTACAAGTAATCGAAACGGCTTTACCTAGTACTAGACGTAGTTGCCGGGGAAACTCTAAATATCTATATTATTATTACACAGTTGATATGAGTTTATGAAAGAAGACTTACAGTGAGCAGCCCCACAATACAGTTTATAATGTGAAAGCAGTAAATGAAAGCGATAACCACTTACTCAGTTGTAGTGCTTCCATGCTGTTTGGTTAGTTGTTCAACAAAGAAAGATTAAAAAAAACAGTATATTCAAAATCAAAGGAGAAAGTGCTTTGAAAAAGAAAGATCTGGGGCTTACAGCTCAAGGAGAGGCCCAGGGTTTTATCAGTGAGCGCACTGTTTGAATTTGTACAGAGGGATTTATACAAGTGACTGGGGCCCAAAAAGGTTTTCTGTACAAAGGGATGGGTCTTACACTCTCTCAAGAGGCCCAAAAAAAAAGTTTAAAGAAAAGAGAGGGGCTTATAACACGAGGGTAGGCCCAAATGATTTTTCATTTAAAAATGGCGATCGCGCCGAGGTTTTCTTTTAACGCAGAGGGACTTATACAATAAGTGAAGCCCAAAATGTTTTGGTTAAAAGGGGGATTTGGTCTTACACTCTATTAGAGGCCCAAAGTGTTTTAAAGAAAAAGAAATGGGTCTTACTACTCGAGGGTAGGCCCAGATGGTTTTTATTTTTAAACGGGCGACGATCGCGCCGTTTACTCGTACAGAGGGACTTATACAATGAGTGAGGCCCAAAAAGTTTTTGTACAAGGGGGGATGGGTCTTACACTCTCTCAAGAGGCCCAAAGAGTTTTGAAGAAAAATAAATGGGTCTTACTACTCGAGGGTAGGCCCAGATGATTTTTGAAAAGGCGACGATCGCGCCGTTTGTTTTTTGACGGTATCGGGACTTATACAATAAGTGAGGCCCAAAAAGTTTTTGGTCAAAAAAAAGGATTGGGTCTTACACTCTAATAGAGGCCCAAAGTGTTTTGAAAATGATTTATGAGGGTTGAATTAATCCAAAACCCTAATTTGTTTTCAAAATGTATTTAATTGAATAAAAATTCAATTAAAATGATAAAAAATTGTTTAACACATGGAAAACAAATTGTGATCTTGGATTAATGCTTCAAAAATTAAGTATTGACCTACAAAATAATTAGAAAGCATTAAAAGTTGCAAAATCAATGTAGAAAAAATATTTAAAATGCCAAAAACAATTAAAATATAAATTCTTTACAAAAATATCAATTATATGAAATAAATAATATTTTTGGGATTTTTTGATAAAATAAAATATTTTAACATTTTTGTGAATTATTAAAAAAAGAATCAACTCAAAATCATTAAAACTCATAGAGAAATTAATTTTTGAATCAATTAAACAAAATCACAAAATTCAAATATTTGAATTTGAAAAAAAGGCGCCAAGAACAGCTGAAGAACACGCGCGTGTTCTTGGTTTCTCAGATTTGCGTTTTCTATCCAATCTCCATGAATACGTAATCATATCATGCAATCCACATATCATTATGCTTGTCTCAACCTCACGATCATGTCTATGTACTTTAATTTCATTTAAATTAAACATACAACAAGAAATCACGAAGAAACCTCAAGAACCCTAATTTCTGCATGAAGGCTAGGATTTTTGATACACGATTCAAACAATGCAATTAATTGAGAGAAACCATTCCATGCATGATTATGAACATATGGCCAAATTATTGTGCGAGAAAATATGCATAGATTGAGAGATGACCAAGTATGTGCTTACCTCCAAGTCGTGACAGCAAGTTCAAAGTGATTTTTGATTTGGAGGTGTTACAGATGAGTGGTGATGATCTCAACAGCTTCCCTACACCCTATGGATTGTGTTTGGATGGTTGGACTTGATTGAAATTGGCTGGATCATTTTGTGGTACCTCAGTTGCACCTTGTTTGAAAATTTGAGCAACCAGCTGGTGATTTCATGAAATTGATGTTTCAGAAGTTATGTGAGTGTTTGATCAGCTCATATGTGATGTATGTGAGGTGTGTAAGTGATTGGTTTGTGCAGAATTGCTCTCAAACTCAAAACCCGATAGCTACCTTGCTAAGAAAGGCATTTTTGCCAAGAGAAAGAGATTTTGAGGAAAGCATCTGTTAGATGGCTTTGGTGTACTTAAACTGACCACAATTGAGCTCTATTTATAGTATAGCAAGTTTGTTTTGCAAGGAATAGTGCATGGCAGCTGGTAAGTAGGTTTGGCCAATGTTGGCAAATGAAAATCCAAGTCTCCTCTAGCCATTGACTAGAGGTTAGGGCACAGAGCTTTGGTCCCCTTGGTCTTGGATAAGTCTTGACTGATTTCAGATGAGAATGGCTCAGTCCATGCCACCTTGATGGTTCCATTGAATGCCTCATTCCAAATTTGAAGTCTTGTCCCTATTTTGGCAACTCTAGGTTCAACATGCTATTTCTTGTTCCATGGACTTTGGAGGCTTGGCTCAGTGATTGTCCCCTTTAGATTCAATCCTCTGAGGTGTCCAAGTGGATTGGAACAATTGGAATTGGCTGATTTTGGCAAATCGACCAAAGTTGCAAATTCTGCCTTGCTTTGACAGATTTCAGCAAGGCAACTTGCCAATGTTGTATCTCATGGTGTAGGTTGAATTTGGCAATGTTCTTGGCCATTTTGGAAAGCTCTTACATGATACAACAACCGTTTGAACAAGTTTGGTTTTGATCTCTTTTGATTCCAAATGAAAAATCCCCCTACATTTGGCAAAAAGTGAAGGCAAATTCTGACTTAGTGAAAATTTCACTAAGTGTTGGAAAAAGTGACATTTTCACTTTTCAGCCACTTTGATCACTCCATAACTCAAAATCCTTAATGAATTGGAATGACTTGTAGTTGAAGTTTTTGTAGGTGATAATGAGGGCTAGAAATCCATATTTGGATGAGAAAAAATGGCCTTGTGGTTTAGGAGTTATGGTCCTCCAAAGTTGGTACCTTTGCCACTTTATTTTTAACTTAGAAAAATTTCTAGGTTTTATGGTTACCCCTTTTACAAGTTATCTCACTTTTCTTGATTTTTCTTGATGAATTATGATTCAAATCCTACATTAACATCATTTTAGGGTTAAAAATCCATTTTGGTGAAAAATCTCAAAAAGTCAAAGTTGACTTTTGTGCACAGTTGACTTTTTATCAGATGAATTCCAAACTGTGCAATTCTTTAGGAAATCATGTCCTTGACCTAAATCGAACTTGATGGACATGTTCCATGGGTGTCATAGGGTATATTCAATCATGTATTAGGGTTTGGGAGCATGTCTTGGTCAAAAGTCAAAGTTACAGTTGACTTTTCCCTTAAAACCCTAATTGTGGTGCAGATGACAATGAGACTTGTTGCTCAAGCTTCTTGGATCAATCCATTGTTCCAAATGGATCAATATGGTGTATTAGAGACCCTCAAATCATCTCTTGAGGTCTTGGCTCATGGTTTGTCCCAAAAGTCAACTTAGGGGTGAATTAGGTCAAGAAACCCTAATTCCTGATTTTTGATGAATGCATCCCCTGAGGCAAAATTGACTTGATGCATGGGTTCATGAGGTTCCATGAAGCATATTAGGTCATGTTTTGGATCATTGCCTTGTGCCCAGATGAAAATTTCCATCCGGAGGCCCTGGTCGACCAAAACCCTAATTTGGTGACACTGTCGATCTTGAGACTTGATCCACCTAGAAGGGAGCAGCCTTGTGCTTAATCCTTGAAGTGGGAGTCCTTTTGATCCTTTGTGGATGTTTGAGAGATTAGACAAGTTGAAGATCATGTCATTTCTTGATTGATCCTTTGTCTAAGCACTCAGAGAGGGCTTGAAACCCTAATTTTGATTGTATTGGATGCTCACCCATCTTTGGGGAGACTGATGAAGCATGATGGTTCATCCATATTGTGATGATGATTTTCACAATGATGGGAAATCTAAGTGGTAAAAATTTAGGGTATTACAGGCTCTCACGATCAGTGGAATGCTTGAGTTCGGAGCCCCACCGAGGAGTTCCTCGCGGTAGAAAGAGATAAGGAGCGACTCTCCCCAGACTTTTTCGAGCGTGGTACTCCTGTTATAGCTCGAGCTGATAAGGTACTCGAATTTCCTTTTAACGGAGCCCACAATAACTTTGTTGAAGCCCCCCCTGGAGATGACCATGGCGGAGGGGAAAGTTTCCCACGGACTATGCGCTATGAAGTAGGGGGAGCGCTGAGCTCCTCAGGAACATAGAAGTCCTCGGGTCGCGATACACTCATGGCAAACTGAAGTTTTGTCTCTTCGGAGGAAGGTACCTCTTCCTCGACTTTCTTCGCCTCCTGGACATCCTGCCGAGGAGATTCCCTCTTCTTGGTGAACTATTTCGGGTGGCCGTCCCTAATCAGTATCTCAATGACATCCTTCAAGTGGATGCAGTCGTCGGTTGTGTTGTTGTGACTTTTGTGGAAACGGCAGTATTTCGACTTGTCAGCGTTCAGCTTAGCCGGCATCTGCTTAGGGAATCAAACCCCTGCTTGTTTGAACTCCGAGTTGGAACTTTCAGAGAGGATTTTCTCCCTAGAGAAGGTCAGGGGGTATACTCATGGAAGCGGCCGGAGGGTCCTTTGATGTCCCGGGATTCCCAGGGGCGGTCTTCACGTCTTCTATTTCCCCGGCGAGATGTCGAGGGTTCATCGCTCTTGGAAGTACATGCACTCTCTTGGTGGGGTGAGACCCGGGCAGAGCTGGCCATTTATTTATCCTCGTACTGGATATATGCTTGCTCCTTGATGAGGAAGGCATCTAGAGTCCTAGGAGTTTCAATGCCAACAACTTTGGCGAATTCTCTACAGGGACGAAGTCCTCGCTCGAGCAAGAACTTCTTCATGTCATAATTCATTGAGGCCTGTACTACTTCTTTATTAAACCTCTCGATGTATGCACGGAGAGGCTCATCCTTCCCTTGAATTATGGCCTCAAGGGAGGCTTTGGTCTTCGGGTGGCGGCGGGATGTCATGAAGTGTCTGGAGAACATTCTCCCCAACTGTTTCCAGGAGGTGATGGACTCGTCGGGGAGTTCTTATACCAGTTCATTGCTCCCTTCCTGAGTGTGGTAGGGAAAAGTCGACATTTGATGGCGCCCTGGACACCATGATAGTCGAGCAGAGCATCCATATTTTTTATGTGCTCGTCAGGGTCTGTCGTGCCATCGTAGGTGCCCAAAGACGGTGGTTTCTCCAATCCCTTTGGGGAGGCACATGGCCATAATCTCCTGAGACAACGGGCCGCGAGGCTCGTCGTCGCTGCTGCTACTGGTCCATGATGGGGAGCAGGTACTTTGCTCAGGGACATGACAGTGATTTCTGCGGGGAGATGGGGTTCGTGCCTAGCCCTTGGATCTGGGCGGGGGTGAACTGTGGTCTCTCCTAGTCCTTTTGTTTCTTAGGGAGTACTGGCTCCGCAGGGAAATGTGTTCACGCTTTCAGACGACATGGGACTCTAGTTCAAATGGTGCCCGACGGTCTCTTTCCTATCGGGGAGGTGGGTTATAGGATCGTCGGCGTTCCATCCTTGGCGGAGGAGATCTTGGTCGGGAAGACTCCTCTAGGGCTCCAATCCTCGCATTTTGCTGGAGGATAATGAGATTGGTTTTGTTGAGAGCTTTAAGAAGGGCCGCCACGGCCGGGTCGGCATTGGGCGGAATGGGAACAGGCTGGTTGTCCAGGAAGGGCTGGTATTCAACATGATCAGCACGAGTGAGGGAGGGAGACGCAGTGGACCCATCTCTCAGATGATGGGCGTCGTCTCCAAAGAAAGGTACAGTTCCGTCAGTATCAGTTTTACTGACGGGGTAAAAAGAAGAGTTGCGAGCACCATGAACGTGATCTTGGCTTGCCATGATCGGAATCTTGGACAGAGAGTTGTTTTGGTCTAGAATCTATAGTGGATGTTAGACGAGGATGACAAAATTTCCCGCAGACGGCGCCGCTGATCTTGACGGCTGATCAGAACGTGGAGTGGACCAAAGATGACGTCTGCGATGCTGGGTGTGCGAGATGATGAGGGGGTGTACCTACAAGGCACTCCGATGCTAAAGTAAGAATTGGGAGAGAGAGAGAGAGAGAGAAAGACAAGTACAAAGTATGTATTTCCTAGAATGATTTCGAATACCTGTCCCTCTCAAATGAGAGGGTTTTTATAGTGCCCTCAGCGCGTGGCCAACGATCCCTATTTTCGGGGCGAAATAACTGTTCCCGAAGAATAGGTAACTTCCAGAAACTAGCCATTGGGACGGACAGAGGTGCCCGAAACTAGCCGTTTCTACGGATAAAGATGCAGTTTCGGGCACGAGCGTCGTGACTATTTCTAGATGGTGGAGTCGTGCATAACGGGCAGGAAATACCGAGGAGGAGCAGGTGTCCCTTGGGGTCATCCAACCATCTTTGCCCGGTAGAGGGGTAGAAAGGTAAATGCTGCACCAAATTGGATGGACTTAGGCAATTAAGCCGTTCTGGGAGCAGAAGTGGAATGGGCCATTCCTAGTCATTGGTCCAGTCCAGAACAAAAACTTAAGCAGATTAATGAAATCTTTAGGTTGATTTTAAAAAATGAGTAGAAGAAGAGAGTTAAGACAAAAAGGTAAAGAACAATAAAGTTTAATATAAGTGGAGAAAATAGAACACTAGAATTATACTGCTTTGACCCAAAACCATGATGCATACTCTAGTCCCCAAGGATTACTCCCTAAATTTCCATCATCATAGAGATTTTAACACACACTCAACCCTCAACCTTCTTACACCAATATTTTATCTCAGGTTTAGCTTATAACCTTTATAACTTAACTTGATTTCAAGAGAACATTCCTCTCTTGATTTACAATTACATATCAGAATAGTAAAGCAGAGGCTACATGACTGATTACTAAGCAAATTTTGCTTCATAATTGACTAGACAATTTGTATATAATCGATTACAGACTGAGTTTCTCTACATAATCATTTACAAAAGCTTCTTAATCGATTATGATCCAATTTTTAAAATCTTGGCCCAATCCAAAGTGATTTTCATAATAATTTTGAAATAAGATGAATTTTAGTTAGGATGTGTATTAATTTAGTATGTTGGAAGTAACACTCAAAATACAATTTTGATCCTAGAAAAAGATGAGACAACAAAGCACATTATCATATGACGAGCTTTTAGAATATACATATTTTTATTTTGATATTGCTCTTCATCATTTGACCTTTTAGGCCAATCATTATAAACTTTTGATTGACTTCAATCTTTCTTCTTCTTTTGATGATGTTGATGATATTTTCTTTTATCCCCTTTGGAATTATTAAAAAGCGGGAAACAGATAAACATAGAAACAACACATAGAACACATAGACCAATTTAATCAATGTATGACATGTTCAATGTTCCTAATTAAGCTCTTAAAAAACAAATGGTTTCCTTAGGAAAAGGTTTAGTAAAAATGTATGCCAACTGATTTGATGAATTCATAGAATCAATCATGCAATCCTTTATTTCAAAATGACCCCCAATAAAGTGGTGCATAATATGCATGTGTTTTATTTGAGAGTAAAGTACCGAGTTTTTAATCATGAAGTTTATTTCACTAGTGTTATCACACTTAAATCGAGAGTGTTCCTGAAATAATAACATAATCACTTTACTGTTGCTTCATTCATATTATGTGTGCGAAACAACTACCTGCAAAGATTTATTATGCTTCGATTGTGGATAAAGAGACACATTCTTGTTTCTTACTATGCCAAGAGACAAGTAAACTTTCAAGCAAGTGACACATACCCTAGTACTTTTCTGCTCGAATTTACAACCAACAAAAAAAAAAATCAGAGTACCTAATCAAAGTACAATTCATCCCTTTGGGATACATAAACACATAAGTGGTGTGCTAGTGAGATTTCTCATAATGATTTTGATCGCAGTGAGATATGATTCTTTGGGGTTTGCATGAAAGTATGCACACATACAAACAAAAAACATAATACCAGGACTAGAAGCAATAAGATAGAGAAGGGAACTGATCATACCTTGATACTTAATTTACTATACACATATGCCCCCATCTTTCTCTAAGTTGTGGATATATGCGCTTGTAGGTACAGCTGTCTGTAATTGTTATAAGATCTTGTTGGTTTTTTGTGTTCTTCAAGAGGGCAAAAGCCCAAAAAAAGAAAACCAAGCAACTCAACCTATGCCTCTGAGATCACATAGCAACAAACTATGCAAAAAATCAGGACACTCGGTAAAAATTAAACTTCCACCATGGATATTCAAACTAAGCTTTGCTAATGTGTCTGCGCACTTGTTGGCTTCACGATTAATTTTTGTTACTTTTATCTCCGAGATTCTTGCCATAATAGTCTTGATTTTTCAAATTATGCACAAACCCTTTTACTGATTGCTATTCTCCTGAATTGTATTAACAACTTCTTGATTGTCAACTTGCAACACCACTCGATCATAGCCTATAGATTAAGCAAGTCGTAAGCCCTCCAACACACCCCATAATTCTGCAGAGAACACATTGCATATACCTACATTCTTTGAGAATCCATATAACCATTATCCATTGCTATTCCTTGCTAAACCACCACATCCACCTACACAATTCTTTGTTACAGATCCATATGAATTGATATAGACCCAATCCATATCCAGTTTCTTCTAGTCAATTTCATTTGTTTGTCTTACTCTATGGGTCATGTCTGAATACTTATGATATGCTTATAACTTCTAACTTTATTGTGGATTTCTTGAATCATGTTGAAAGGATCTATATAGTCTATAACAAATTTCCTTTGGTTTCTCCAATGCCATAACTGATGACAAGTTGTGGCCCATATAGCTTGCCAATTCTTCTATTTCCTGCCAAAATTCCTCTACAAATTGATTTCCAAACATTCTGATAAGCTAAAAGCAAAATAATCATGAGTATCAATTATATTCAGCAGTTGAGTCCAAATTTGTTTTGCATTTCTACAGTCTCTCATAACATGAAGAATTGACTCTTCCTGCCCTGCACAGTCTTCACTATATGGATCCCTCAATTTAAGCATACTGAGATATTGATTTGTCTTTATTCCATAGTGATGTATCATCCATATGAAACTTCAAATTCTTTCAGGAAGCATTATGTTCCAAATATATTTCGATGGTTCCATATTTCTTGCACAAAATGTTCCTGTAATGTGTTAAAAAACATTGGAAATAGAAAAGTAACATGTATTAGATCCTCCCTATATGCACATGTCACTTTCACTACTCCCCACTACCGGAGGCTCAATTACTCTAATTCTTCCAACTATTTCATGAGGAAGCATACTCCTTAAAAGTGACTAGTTCCAACTTCCATCGTTGAACATAATGGCCACCAGAGTAGCATTTTCTATACTATTAGTTGGCGTAGTAATGAAGTCCCCGAGCCTAATTCCTGGATCTACCCAATAGTCTAACCAAGCTTTGATTTGCCCATTTCCCACTTCCCAATCTAACATCTTGTCCAAGAGGGGCAATAAACTCACAATTTTCTTCCAAAGACTCGAGTCATGAACTTTATCATCTGCTTCAACATTAATAGTCTTCCTATCATATTCTCACGCATAACATTGCACCATAGAGACTTTTCTCTAATTTTGATCTTCCAACCTAACTTGGCAATGCAGAGAATATTCATCTCTTTAAGATTTCTCAAACCCAATCCTCCAAACTTCTTTGATTTGGTTATTTCTTTCCGACTAATAGTATGCATATGTTTCTCATCTTCACTATGCCCCATATAAAATTCCTCTAGATCTTTTTAATCCAATTCAAACAAGTTATAGAAACTCTGTTGCCTATCATAGCCTAGGTTGGAGGCGCTTCAATCAGTGATTCAACTAGAGTGACCCTGCCACCAAAGGATAATTGGTTTTCTTTCCAATTATAAATTTTTGACTTCACATTGTCTACTAGATATTGGCAATTCTTTAATCTAGTACTTTGACATGTTAGAGGCACCCCTAGATACATACCAAGTGTGAGGGCAAGGTGTCTCTCATTTGAGCTTTATTTTAATCATGTCAAAATGTGTACTAGCTCGTAGTTTGTAATTTGGATGGTATCATCTAATCATCGTCGACATTCTTATTTCGCAATGCATTATCATGAGTCCAAACATATAGGAGGAGTCTTGCATATCCCTTACATGTGTGTGATCATGGTATTAGTATTAGGCATGCATAAAATGTGCCTAAGTATAGGAAAACGTGTCGAAAAATCAATTTTTAGGAGTTTTTGAAGCTTAAGTCGACCTAAGATGAGGTCTGGTCAACTCATGGAATTTTGACAATTTGTGAGTTTTGCTCGGGTTAGCGCACGCTGACCCTGCGGTCGACGCATGCCTTTCTTATTTCTCATTCTGGATTTTCTTCTACCATGCGTTGTCGCATAACCCCTGTAGCGGTCGACGCATGGTCTTCCAACACGCGCAAACTTGTCCACGAGTCAGCGCAGGCTGACCCTCTTTAATGTTTGGTCGACCGTTTGCTGCTTATAACTAATTTTTCTGATTTTTTCTATGTTCAAAATTCTGTTATGATTGGTTGTTGATCCTTGCATTATATAAATACTTGGTTCCTCATTTTTTACATGAACAAGAAGAAAAAGTGAAAGATATACATTGAAACCTTTCTCTCATCACCTTCATCTTCATTCTTTCACCTTTTTAACAAATACACATAATCATTTTTGTTGATTCTTTGCATCATGAGGTGATAACGTCCGAACATAGAATTGTTGCTTATTTGGGGTGAGTGTTTCAGTGGGTTTTTTTCTTGAATAAAACCTCTAGGGTTTTGTCCTTTGAGATCAATTGGATTTGGGGGTTTTTGGTTCATATTTTGTGTGCATTGAATTCAGCCGAGCGAAGGTGATCAAAGAACGGTGGGTTTTGTCGATCTAGTAGCGCTAACCAGAGGATTGTACAACAAGGTTTGGGGATCGAACTCTGTGTGGATTAGAATCCACCGAGTGAAGGTGATTGAAGACCTGTGTGTTCTTGCAATCTAGTAACGGTAAACGAAGGTTCTTCCAACAAGTTCGAGGCACTTGATTCGACTCGAATCAAGGGAAGAGAAGACATAGTATCTGCATCAACAAAGTTTCTTGAGTGTGTGATAGCTAAGTTTTCTCTTGTAAAAACAATTTGCAAACAAGATTATAGATATCTCATTTCTAGATTTAGAATTGGGGGCAGACGTACCTGAAGCGAGGACGAAAGAGGAACTGCCTAAACAAACCTGGTGTCATTTATTTTTCCCTATCCCATTTACTTTTCGAACTGTTTACGCTTGTGATTGTTCAATTGATCGATAAAAATTCTGGTATAGTTTAGTGCAGAAAAATTAATTTGAAAACCATTGCAGAATCATTTTGGATTGTGCTTAGTGAAAATTCTGCATCAATTATTATAGAAGGTTTGGCTTGGAGTTTCATGCACTCCAAGTGCTCGATAAGTTGAACGCTTACAAGGTGTTTGATATATTGTCAAGTTTGGTTTAATTTTTGACTACTCATTAAAGATTGCACCATATTAAGTGCTTTTGGTAAATTGATTAATTGTTACGTTGCGATTCTATTTTTCCCTTCGAACCTGTCGTTCCATTTGACTTACGTATATTTGATTCTCTCAGTAAATCGGTTCGTGTAGACGAATTATCCTTGGCCGCTTCTGCAAAATATTTTTAAAACAAATTTTAGCCCCGACTCACATTTAAAAAGAAGTAATATATTTAACCCCCCCCCCCCTTCTAGATCAATTGCCTTCATCTAACAAGTGGTATTAGGAGCACCGATTGAATCTAGTGCTTCAAGTATAACTTTTTAGAAAATGGCAAACGAACCGAAAGGGGCTTATAATAGAGCACCTATTTTTAATGGTGAGAACTATAGTTACTGGAAGGATTGTATGCGTGTTCACATCAATTCTATTGATAGGAAGGTATGAAGCGTTACACAAAACGGTCCAATGGAAATAACCATGACCGATGCGAGTAACGTGGTAGTACCTAAGCCTGAAGCACAATGGAATGAAGAAGACGAGAAAAAGTAAAACTACGATTGGAAGGCTAGACATATTCTGATCTCCTCATTCGGAGTTGATGAGTATTATAGAGTTTCACATTGTACGAGTGCTAAAGCTATGTGGGACGCGTTACAAGTTGCCCATGAGGGTACCAATGATGTCAAGCTAGCCATAATCAATACATTAACTCAAGAGTTCGACTTCTTTAACATGAAGCAAGGGGAAACCATTGCCGACATGCAAAAGAGGTTCACTCATTTAATCAATAGACTTAACTCACTTGGTAGGCCAATTTCCAATGACGTTGCTACTAACAAAATCTTGAGGTGTCTTACTAGGGATTGGCAACCGAAGGTGACCGCCATAAAAGAAGCCAACGACCTAATGACGTTAGACATCATAACATTATTTGGGAAGCTCGAGGAACATGAGCAAATGCTCATTAGCTTAGACCAATTTGAGAAAAGAGAGAAGAAGGAAAAGAACAAGACCAAAGAAGCGGAAAAGAAGTCGATAGCTCTAAAGACATCTAGTTCAAAGTCCTCCACATATTAGCTAAGCGAGAGTGAATATAGTGACGATGAGGAAGACGATTCAAATGAAGACATGAGATTATTTGTGAAGCGATACAATCGATATATCAAGAAAAATGGTATTCAACATTCGGAGAAAAACCTCGTCAACTTTCGAAAACAATCAAGGTCTTCCAAGAATGAAGACAAAAAGAGTGGAAAAACTAAGGGTTCTTGCTATAACTGTGGAAAAGTTTGCCACTATAAGCCGGACTGTCCATTGTTAAAGAAGGACAAAGGTAAGGATACAAGTCGTCAAGGGAAGAAACAATCTAAACCTAGAAGAGCCTATATCGCTTGGGAAAGTGATAGTGAATCATCTAGTGCTGAAAGTTCAAGTGACAAAGGAGAGTCCGTCAACCTTTGCCTTTCCTCTCACCAAAAGAAAAAGAACAAAAAGGTAAAACACTCTAAGTACGATAACTCTAATTCAATGTCTTATTCTTAACTACAACATGTGTTTGATACTCTACACCATGAGGCCAAGGAAGCCTTTAAACGGTTAGCTTCAAGTAAACAAAATTTTTTCTCATTTGGAGCAAAAGATCTCCGATTCCGAAAAGGAATTAGAGGCTCTCAAAAAGTCCATAGTGGAACTAACAAAGGTATATGTTGTGGAAGACAAAAGTAAGTGGTTAAATTTTGGTTGCGATACTTGTCATATTTCGCAAAAAGAGGTTAGAACTCTTAAGGCCAAGCTTGACAAGGCTCTAGAACCAAAAATGACTTTTGCTATTGATAAATCACATTTTAAGAAAGGCATGATTAATCCATATCAAAAATATACTTATGTGATTAGAAATTAACCTAGCAAAAGTGATTCTTATGTTAACCTTACTTGTTTGTATTGTTGCAAAAGGGTCATACCATTGCTAAGTGTCGCTTTAGGAGGTTTTTAGTTCCTAAGGGTATTTATCAATGGTTGCCCAAATGCAATCCTGTTTTAACTCACAATCAAGGACCCAATAAGAATTGGGTACCTATTTTCCCTTGATTGACTATGTAGGTACAACGTCTTGAGACCACAGAAAGAAGACGAGTTCTAGATAGTGGCTGCTCAAGACATATGATGGGAGACATATCTCTTTTCATCGACTTTGTGGCGAAGAAAAAGGGATATGTTACCTACGGAGACAACAACAAGGGACAAATACTTGGCAAAGGTAGTGTAGGTAACCCCTCATCTACTACTATCTCATATGTGCTTCTTGTTGAGGGTCTTAAACACAACCTTTTAAGCATTAGTCAATTATGTGACAAGGATTATAAAGTATCTTTTTCAAAGGATTGTTGCATAATTGAAGATAGTGATAAAAAGGATGTGTTTAAAGGCTTGAGGGTCAATAACGTTTATATGCTAGACTTGAATGAGGTATCGTTGAGTAGCGACAAATGTCTAGTCACCATGAGTGAAGATTCATGGTTATGGCATAGACGGTTGGCGCATGTCAATTTTGATTTGCTTAATAAATTAGTTTCTAAAGACCTAGTAATCGGCTTACCCAAAATCAAATTCACAAAGGATCACTTATGTTATGTGTGTCAAATGGGGAAGAAAACAATGATCTCGTTTAAATCTAAAAACATTATGTCAACTACGAGACCCCTTGAGCTCCTCCATATGGACCTCTTTGGAACATCTAGGATTAAGAGCCTAGGTGGTAACTATTATGGTTTTGTGATTGTCGATGACTTTTCTAGGTTTTACTGGACTATTTTCTTAGCAAGCAAGAGCGATACTTTTTCGGCTTTTGAAAAATTTGCCAAGTTATCCCAAAACAAATTGAACACAAACATTATATCAATTAGAAGTCATCACGGGGGTGAGTTCGAAAATCATCTTTTTGAAGTATTTTGTGAAAGCCATGGGATTGATCATAATTTTTGCGCACCACGTACCCCTCAACAAAACGGGGTTACGGAACGTAAAAACGGAATTTTGGAAGAATTAGGAAGGACTATGATCAATGAGAGTGGACTTCCTAAATACTTTTGGGCCGACGCCATAAGTACGGCTTGTTACGTTTTGAATAGGGTGCTCATCTGTCCTATTCTAAACAAGACACTGTATGAGCTTTTAAAAGGGAGAAAGTCCAATGTATCTCACCTTCACATTTTTGGTTGTAAGTGTTTCGTGTTGAATAATGGTAAAGAGACACTTGGTAAGTTTGATGCTAAGGCCGACGAAGGTATCTTTCTTGGATACTCTCAGTCTAGTAAGGCATATAGGGTTTACAATAAGAGGTTACTTACTGTTGAGGAGTCGGTACACGTTACTTTTGATGAGTCTTTTCCGAAAAATGTCGGAAAAGGTAGTTCTTTCCATGGTGCAGGTGTATCTTCAGAAGACATACTCAAGGACACTGATAAAGGGACTGATCAACTTGAAGCAGTGCATGTTGAGGAGGAAAAAGATCACCAACCCGTGAAGAGTGAGGAGGATCATCCGTCTAATAAAGATGACCTTACTCCAGCTTAGAAGTCTTCCAAAGACCATCCCATCGACAAAATTCTCGGTGACATCTCAAAGGGAGTAATAACTCGTTCCAAGCTAAGTAACTTCTGTTATTACTCCGCTTTCATTTTGCAAGTTGAGCCTAAAAACTCAAAAAGGCCTTACTCGATGAACATTGGATTTTGTCAATGCAAGAGGAGTTGAATTAATTTAAAAGAAATGAGATTTGGGACCTTATCCCTTCTCCGCGAGGCCATCGAGTAATCGGCACCCGATAGGTGTTTAGAAACAAGCTCGACGAAAATGGAGTTATAACTAGAAATAAAGTGCGCTTAGTTGCGCAAGGGTATAACCAAGAGGAAGGCATAGACTATGAGGAAACTTATTCGCCTGTTGCCCGACTCGAGGCTATACGTCTGTTGCTTGCCTACGCATGTGCGAAAAACTTCAAATTATTTCAAATGGATGTAAAAAGTGCATTCCTTAACAGTAACATTAATGAAGAGGTTTATGTTGCCCAACCTCTTGGATTTGAGTCCCATGAGTATCCGGATCACGTTTACAAGATAAAACATGCTTTGTATGGTCTCAAACAAGCCGCTAGGGCTTGGTATGAGCGTCTTAGCAAATTTCTACTTGATCAAGGGTACTCTAGAGGAAAGGTAAACATAACTATTTTCATTAAACGTCAAGGAAAATACCAAATTTTGGTAAAAGTATATGTAGATGATATTATATTTGGTTCTACTAACACAAATACGGTCAAGGAGTTTTCTAAGTTAATGCAGGGAGAGTTCGAGATGAGCATGATGGGGGAGCTTAACTATTTCCTCGGATTTCAAATCAAGCAACTTGATGAAGGGACATTCGTGAGCCAGACGAAGTATTGTCTTGAGTTACTCAAGCCCTTCGACATGGCTAGCTCAAAGGCTATTGACACTCCGATGCCTACAGGCGTCAACTTAAGTCGAGATGAAAATGGTAAGGATGTAGATGTCAAAAGATATAGAGGTATGATTGGCTCTATCCTCTATCTTACCACATCACGACCATATATCATGTTTAGTGTCTGCATGTGTGCTAGGTACCAATCGTGTCCTAAGGAGTCTCATTTAAAAGCTGTGAAGCGCATACTTAGGTACCTATGTGGTACTCCAAAGTATGTGATTTGGTACTCCAAAGGAAACGATTGCTCTTTGGTTGGCTATTCCGATTCTGACTTTGCCGGGTGAAAATCGGATAGGAAAAGTACTAGTGGTACTTGTCACTTTTTCTCGAATTCCTTAGTGAGTTGGCATAGCAACAAGCAAGTTTTCGTTGCTTTGTCAATAGCCGAGGCGGAATACGTTGCAGCTGGTAGTTGTTGTGCTCAAGTCTTGTGGCTTAAGCAACTATTACACGACTACAATGTTCAACTTGAACGTATTCCTATTTTGTGTGAAAATTCAAGTGCCATTAACCTAACCAAAAACCCGGTATTACATTCTCGCACAAAGCATATAGAAGTTCAACATCATTTCCTTAGGGATCATGTAGAGAAAGGCGATGTGGTATTTGAGTATGTTGATTCTAAGAATCAACTTGCAGATATTTTCACTAAACCTTTTACGATGGAGCCTTTCTTTAATATCTGTAGGAAACTTAGTGTTCTCTATATCTCGGATCGCATTTGATTATGTATACATGATTGCATGTTATACTTTTGCTTGTCTTTATTTTTAACTAACAATAAGTGATAAGATCAAGCTATATGTGAGGGCATCTATCATCAATCGTCGGAGGTAATATCGTTCCTTCTTAGATTACTATTCTTGATCAACTATGTGTGTAAACTATTGTTCCCAAAATATGGTTTAAAATTGATGTTTACTTCATGATTAGATGTATTTTTCATCCATTTTTTAAGTTTGGCATGTGTGTGGCTTGTTATTTATTCCTACTTGTTGCATAATATACTCAAAATATGCATTTTTCCATGTCTTATTTGTTTGAGTCGACCAAAACATGGCATGGGTCGACTCATATAATGTCAATTTTTCTCATATGTAGGTACGGGTCAGCGCAGGTCGACCTATGGTTGACGCATCGCTTTGAAAATTTTGAAATTATTAAAATTCGTTGAGCATGCGCCGACGCATGATCTGTTTAGGTCAACGCATCGCTGAAGAACTCTGATTCTTTTTTCCTCGGGTAGAAGCGCGCCGCTTCATATGCTAGACACCTTAACCTATTAATTCTATATGTTTTATTTTCCAACTACATATCATTATACATTGCATCTATTGTCTCCTCATTCCTCTCCTCTCCTTATAAATTCTCAAACCCTAAAAACCCATTACCACTACTCTCTTCAAAGTCCAAAAATTCCACAATAAAAAAGGTGTTTAAGGATTTTCTCTACATAGAACCAAGGTCTCTCAGTCTATTCATCGTCATCATCAAGATTCAACACTATTCATCATCATCTACAAGGTTGGTACTGTTCATCCGTGTTTACAAGAGTGTCCTTCAATGGCTTCACAAAGGGTTACCAGAAAAAGAACCTCTAGAGCATCTACTTCAAGGGAAAGTACATCAACCATGTCGGTAAATGCTCTTTCCTTATTGTCTAATAATCTAACTGCAACCTTCAACAAGGATTTTCGAAACCGATCTGTTGTTAAACAATTTGTTTACTATCCCTTGAGGGCTGAGGACTATCACCTGTATGAAATTATTGAAATTCTGAATGTTCAAAAATTTCATGAATTCCTAGAATGTGATACCAAGTACAACGAAGACTTGGTCAAGTTGTTCTACACAGGGATTCTGGGAAAGTTCAAAGGTACTGATTTTCAATACATGATTGGTGGTAAAAAGTACTATGTTAATGCATCTGTTTGGAAAAGTTTGCTTAATCTAGATGGATCCAATCTTCCTAAGGTCACAAAATCTATATTTGTCAAAAATTATGAGTTTAAGGCTGCCTTGAACTCAATGTTATGAGATCCTTACTCTGAGAGCATTGTGAATAGAAACTTATTTCCTAAGATAGTCACAACAGGACTGTTGAAACCCGTTGATAGGATTCTTCAATGGATTGTTGCTCATATCCTACGACCTAAGAAAGGAGGCTACTCACAGGTTGATCAAGCTGAAGTTCATTTGATTTATCTGTTGAAAAATAAAAAGCGCATTGACTAGTTGTATTACTTCACAAGTCAGATGTTTGCACTCCGCGACTCTACTCGAGGTACATCTTTATGTTATGCTTCTTTCATTCAGTGTATCTTGAACAAAGCTGAGGTAACGGTCCCAGGCATCCCTTACGTGACATTTAATACTGATCAAGAGTTCACTCAGAAGACTCTTACCATGATGGGGTATTTTTGGGGCAATCAAGATAAAGAATACAAGCTTAAGCACAAAACCACATATCAAGATACTCAGTATGATGTCGCAGATGAAGACGAAGATGAAGAAGAGAATGCACAAGAAGGAGAAAATGGTAACGACATTGAAACTGAAGTGAACAATGTGGAAGATGATAATGTTGAATGGATGGGCTAATATCCTCCTCAAGATCCCTATGCTAATCAGGGATGGGTGAGTGGCAGCACACCGGATGGACCTCACTTGGTTCATCTTATAATCCTCCGAATCATGAATGGCACCAACATGAAGAGTATGAATGGCACCTGCCCGAATACTCTATTCCTACTCCCACACAACAACCACAACAGAACAACGAGGAAATCCTCGACATGTTACACTCAATGCAGCTTCAGCAACAAAGTTTCATGACCACACAGGAAGAGAGGTATACGGCTCTCTCAAACCAGTTAGAAGCAAAAAATCAAAACTTCAACAGGTTTGCTACTGTTATCATGACTCGCTTGAGTACTTTGGATACTGCTGCTGAAAATCAGACCCGCTGTGTGACAAATGGTATCAACACTCTTAACCTGGCTGTGTTGGAACTGAATGAGCGGTTGGAAGAACAACCACTTCCTCCACCTCCAGAACAGTATTTCAGAGGAAGGGGTTACCACTTTTGGGGGAGAAGACCATGTGGAATGGGATCTTAGTTTATTGTATGTCATATCTAGCTTTTTGTTTGTATGACTTTTTATTTTCTGAAATTTGCTTATGTACTTGGTAAGCCATTAGAATGTGTTGACATTTGATCTATTGTGGAATGTATTTTGAGTCTCTATCTATGCATTTCTTTTGCCTTATTTATCCGTATAATATTCGCATTAGCATCATTATATGTGAATGTATGTTGGTGTATCTTGTCTGCAAGTTGTTGAGTGAATCCATAAGTATATGATATGAGATTCTTTGACCATAATCTTTTTCTCTTTTTGATGTTGTAAAAGGGGGAGAAGGATATCTACAAGCAGCAAGGTTGAATCTTAGAGGACTTCACACAGTTAGGGAGAGGATGAGATTCAAATTACAAAACAAGCTAAAGAAGATTTTGCCATCATAAAAAAGGGGGAGTATGTGAGGGCAAGGTGTCTCTCACTTGAGCTTTATTTTAATGATGTCAAAATGTGTAATAGCTCATAGTTTGTAATTTGGACGATATCATCTCATAATTGTCGGCATTCTTATTTCGCAATCAATACCCAGATTGATGGGATCTCTACTTCTATGGGGAGTACTGCCTCCATGTCATATACTAGAGAGAAATGGGTTGCCCCTGTTGAAGTGCCGACAGATGTGCGATAACCGTGAAGAGAAAAGGGTAGCATCTCATGCCAGTCTTTGTAGGTTGCAAACATCTTTTGAACAATCCTCTTGATGTTCTTGTTAGCCGCTTTTGCCGCTCTGTTCATATTGGGTCGGTAGGGAGATGAGTTATTGTGTTCGATCTTGAACTTTGTGCACAACTCTTTCATCATCTTATTGTTCAAGTTAGATCCATTATCAGTAATAATCTAGCTCGGAACACCATAACGACAAATGATATTGTTTTTGATAAATCGGACTACCACTTGTCGGGTTACATTAGCGTATGACGCTGCTTCGACCCACTTAGTGAAGTAATCAATGGCTACCAGGATGAACCGATGTCCATTCGAAGCTTTGGGTTCAATCATGCCAATCATGTCGATTCCCCATATGGAAAAAGGCCATGGGGAAGAGAGAACTTTGAGATGCGTTGACGGTACATGGATTTTGTTTGAGTATATCTGACACTTGTGACATCTCCTCATGTACTTGTAGCAGTCATATTCCATTGTCAACCAATAGTACCCTGCTCTTAGCATTTTTCTCGCCATTGTATGTCCGTTGGCATGAGTTCCAAAGGACCCTTCGTGAATTTCTTTTACCAGCATGTCTGCTTCTGGTTTGTCTACGCATCGGAGCAAGACCATGTCAAAGTTCCTCTTATAGAGTGCATCACCGCTCAGGAAGAAACTGCCTGCTAGCCTTCTGAGGGTTTTTCTATCTTTCTTGGATGCCCCAGGTAGGTACTCTTGTTTCTGAAGGAAGCATTTGATATCGTGATACCAAGGTTTGTCGTCTATGACTGCTTCGATTGTGAAGATATAAGCGGGCCTTTCAAGGCGCATTATGTCAATCTTAGGTAGGTCGTTCCATTGACCTACACTAATCATGGAAGAAAGAGTGGCTAAGGCATCAGCCATGTGATTCTCATCACGAGGGATGTGATGAAACTCGACTCTGTTGAAGAACGGTAACAACCTTCTTGCATAGTCTTTGTAAGGAATCAGTCCTGATTGGTATGTGTTCCAATCTCCTTTGATCTGATTGACGACCAAAGCTGAGTCGCCATATACATCCAAGTTCTTGATCCTTAAGTCAATCGCTTCCTCGAGACCCATGATACAAGCTTCGTATTTGGCCTCATTGTTTGTGCACTTGAACGTAATTCTAGCGGTGAAAGGAATGTGGGTACCTTGAGGGGAAATGAAGGAGGTATTCTCCATGTCTTTCGGCGCTATTTTGACCTGATTATAGCCCGAGAATCCATCCCTGAAGGAGAAGACTTTGAACTTTGTTGTACTGTCTACCAGCATGTCAATGTGTGGTAAGGGAAAGTCGTCCTTTGGACTTGCCTTGTTTAGATCTCTATAATCAACACACATTCTGACCTTTCCGTCCTTTTTCGGAACTGGTACTATGTTGGCTAACCATTGAGGATATTCTGATGTGGCGAGGAAACCAGCGTCAATCTATTTTTGTACCTCCTCTTTGATTTTGACAGCCATGTCTGGATGAGTCCGTCTTAACCTTTATTTTACTGGCGGACATTCCGATCTTAACGGTAGATGGTGTCCACGATGCTGGTATCCAACTCTGGCATATCCTGATAGGACCAAGCGAATACATCGAGAAACTCTTTGAGAAGTTTCGTCAAACTTTCTTTGACAGTTGGACTGAGCAGTGCCCCAATCTTGACTTCTTTTCTCTCTTATTCCGATCCTAAGTTGATTGTTTCCAGCAACTCTTTGTGAGGGTCAATGGACCTTTCCTCTTGTCTGAGTAGTCGGGAGTTCTCCTCTGGAATTTCTTCGTCATTTTCTTCTTCAGCCTCAAATACCGGGAACTCAAAGTTGGGAGAAGGCATCGGATTGTATGTTTCAACGGGGTTTAAAATAAGCAATCTGCATGACGTGATGATTTGTGTTTAGAAGAGGTAGAGAAAATGCAAGTGTGTGAAGTGTATTTCTTTTACTGCTTGTTTTTATTATTGAGTTGTTTTTTAGGATTACCATTTTCTGAAAAACAAAAAGAGAAAACAGTAATTAATGCAGAAATTACAGAAAGACGTTATTTTATTAATGAACAAGTCGATTCTTGAAACTACAGCCCTATAAAACAAAACTTTGTCGCTTTGGGTGAAGCGAAGAGGGAAATTTACAGAAAGTGAGCCCTATCAAAACATTCGTTTCACCTCGGCAAGGTGAAAGGTTAAAGTACAGATGGCAATTACTTAGACTTATGAACAATCTTCGGAACATCGACAACGACCCATTGGCGGCGAACTTCTCGGTGAATCACAAAGTCTGGTACCTTCCTTGATTTGTCTTCAGAAAATGACGCTGATTTCTGGCAGAGCAGGATCATTGGAATCTGTCTCCCAGACAGAGTTGTTGTTGGAGGACTCCTCAGTTGTATTTCGCGTAGTATTGTACTCTCAGCTGTATCTCCCCATCCAGTTGGCTGGATATCTTCGAGCCTGATATGAGAGCTTTCAGGAGCGGTGTACTTGACCATGAAGTCAAATTTTCCACTTGGTTGTCCCAGGGTGTCCCACACTTCTTTGGAACTGGATGAGTCATTTATCTCGATGATGTTAACCTCGGGAAAAGCATAGTTGATGAATTCTAGTCCGGCAAGCTTTGCCAATTCATCATCGTACTGGATAAGTTCGAAATGACCTGAGTGTCGATCCCGTGACATGGCAGGGACACAGGTATTCTGTTGAATGATGCTCAGCTGATTTTCATTGTTCGACTGATTTTCTTGCCCCAAGTCTCCGGGATACGGCTGCCAGATAGGCAGGCCATCCATTGGGCCGTAATAGTCATGGTCAAAGTTGTATTTCATCGGAGTGTCTTCCTCTAATGAACTTGGCAGAGCACGACATTCTTCAGGATCACAATCTTCGTATATCATTTTGACATCTGACCTCAGTATAAATCTCAGACTCTGTGCGGGATAGCAAAAGGGAGTCTGCGTTTCGCCCTGAGACGTATAACCGTCCTCATTGAGATAGGACTTCCATTATTCCTCCGTATCGGAGGAATCATCTTTATTGATGGTATGCACGTCTTGAGTCACTGGTTGAAGGAAACCTCCACTGTGGAAGAAGTTATGAATGGGACGAAAACTTTTATTGTTCGCAGCCGTCTGAGTATAGGTTAAGGAAAAGCCAAGACCTTTCTTTTTCTCATTGTTAGTAGGAATGGTAAGCTGTCCCCATCCTATTGTATTGGTATTCTCGACCGCTTTGATAGCATCTTTGTATGAGGAAATCGAGGTTCCTTTCTCTGATTGATTCTCATTGCTCACCGTAAGCGCTTGGAACTGAGTCCCAACAAACTCCTCGGGTTTTACACAAGTAGATGATGATAAGTTACTTACGAGCAAGGCCTATTCTCCACAAACTGTGACGAGTTAGCCGTTCTGGACGAACTTTAGCTTTTGGTGGAGGGTCGAAGTGACCGCCCCAACCTGATGTATCCAAGGTCTTCCTAATAAATAATTGTATGTTTCCCGGATGTCCATGACCTGGAAAGTGACTTGGAAAGTGTGAGGACCGATAGTTATGGGAAGGTCGACTTCGCCGATAACCGTTTTTCTGGATCCGTCAAATGCTTTGACGACGACCTCGCTGGTTATCATCGGAGGTCTTTTAAATGATAATTGCATCAAAGTGGATTTCGGCATAACATTCAGGGCTGACCCTGTGTCTACCAGTACGCTGGATAAAGCATCGTCCTGGCAGTTGACCGTAATGTTGAGCGCCATGTTATGACGGCGACCTTCTTCAGGTAATTCCTCATCACTAAATCCCAAGTTATTGCAGGAAGTGATGTTAGAGACAATGCTATCGAACTGTCTGATTGTTACATCCTGTTCTACAAAGGCTTACTCCAAGACTTTCTGTAGAGCCTCCCTGTGCGCTTCTGAACTAAGTAACAGTGATAATACAGAGATCTTTGAAGGAGTTTGTAACAGCTGATCAATAATGTTGTATTCACTCCTTTGGATGAGCTTCAGTATCTCATCATTTTTTTTTTAAAGGTCGGGATTACTGACTTCACCGACTGGTGGATTGGGAACTTCTGTCTGAGGTTCCTTTTCTTTGCTGGGTTTTCCAACTCCTCTGTTGAAGATTCTACCACTCCGTGTTACTCGACTCATGTCTACAATATTCACGACGGAGGGTAACCGAATTTCCTTTCCATTCTCAATTATTGTTGCACCGTATTTGTAAGGGATAGCCTTAGTTGATTTATACGGTAGTGGTCCCGGTAGATAGATGACTATGGGAGCCTTCTGATTTTTCTGTCCATCGTAAGTAATTTCGATCCGTTCCTGGTTGGGAACTCTCGATTCGTCAAGTAGAGGGATAATGGTACAAACATCCCTAGTCCCCTGATGATCAGAGATTACGACAACATCCTCGATTTGATCAGCGAAGTAGTTGACTGATCCAGAACTTGACCATGGTTGAATCTCTTTGCAGTCCAACTGACTTTGAAGGGCTGCTCGCACGAGGTAGCATCCTTGATTATCCACTGAGCAAACTCCACACCACTCATAGTTGTGTAGTGGCACCTGGCCACGTCCTCTTTGAATACAGTGTAACCTTACTAGGTCTGTTTCCATCGATCGAACATCCTGACTTTGATATCTAGTAGGATTCCCGTTAGTGATACTAACTTGTTGGGTGTCTTCATCCATATAGATTGGAAGCCACCAGTGGTTCAACAAGTGCTGAAGTGTTTCCTGGACAAGGGAACAGCCTTGATCGTCTTCGCAACCCGCTTTACAGCCCTGATAATCATGTGATACCAGGAACCCGAGCCGGACCTGTTTAGCATGTAACTCCGCCAGGCTGGTATTCATCAAGCAAATATCGAAGATTTGAATCATGTTGATTTGATAATGATTCCTATCATGGTAGTCTTGAATCCATCCAAGATTCATCTGACGCTGGAGGGCCTCTTGTACAAAAGAGCATCCCTGTTTGTTTACCGAGCAAGTCAGGCAGAAATTATAATCGTGACGTGGCAGATTATGATATTGGCTTTGCCTTGAGTGCATTTCCACCAGGTTGACATTCATTGCACGGATATCGTGGTTTTGAATGATGTTGGAATTCGTATAAACCATGTTCATTCCACGAAATGGGTGCTCTTGGATCCATCCGAGATCCATCTGTTCCTGTAGAGCTGATTGCACCACAGAACATCCTTGATTGCTTTTAGAGTAAATATCACACTGGTGATAATTATGAGGTGGCACATGGCCATATCCACTCTGTCTACAATGCATCTTGACCAAATTGTCCCTTAACAAGAGTACATCGCGAATTTGATAGGTGTTGTTAGACTCTCCCTCTATCAAATTGATTGTAGCCTTCTCGTGTTGAGGCAGAGGGTTTGTGAGAACATTCAGATTCATATCTTTGAAATATAAGACCCCGCTCCTAACAAGCTTTTGCACGTCGGATTTGAAACTGAGACAGTTTTCTATGTTATGCCCTGGTCCTCCTTGATGGTAAGGGCAAGTCTGATCCACCTTAAACCAAAAAGGCGGATTTTTCAGTACTGTAAGAGGAGACTTAGCCTGGACATGCCCCTTGGCCAGTAGTAACGGAAATAGTTATGCGTACGATACAGGTATAGGATCAAATCCTGGTGGCTGCGTTGTACGGTTGTTGTTGTATTGAGGACGAGTCTGCTAAAGAGGCTGTTGTGTCCTTTGCTGAAATTGCTGCGACTGCGGTTGGCTTTGAGCAACCTGAGGTTGATACGTAGAAACAGGCACAGGGTTGATAGCAAGTGTTACAGCTGCCATTGGTTGGTACCGTCGCCTTTACTTTCCGAGAGAGATATTCCCAATATCCTGCTCTTTTTTCTTAGGTAGAGCACTACCGTATCGTTTTGTACTACTTGACGATCCAGCGTCTTTAACTAAACGTCCTTCTCGAACGGCTTCCTCAAGATGAACTCCCATGCCCACCATCTCGGTGAAGTCACTGGGCGCACTGGCAACCATTCTGTCGTAGTAAAATGAGCTCAAGGTCTTTAAGAAAATCTTTGTCATCTCTTTTTCCTCAAGAGGTGGACAAATTTGAGCGGCAATCTCACGCCATCTCTGAGCGTTCTCCTTAAAGGTTTCCTTATCCTTTTGCGACGTTGATCTGAGTTGATCTCTGTCTGGTGCCATGTCCAAATTGTATTTATATTGTTGGACGAAGGCAGTGCCAAGATCTCTAAAAGTGGTAATCGTAGTGCGGTTTAAACCCATGTACCATTTTAATGCGGCACCGGTTAAACTATCCTGAAAGTAGTGAATCAGTAGATCCTGGTTCTCTGTCTGAGCTAATATTTGCTGAGTGTACATCACCAAATGGCTTTGAGGGCAAGAGTTACCCTTGTACTTTTCAAAATCGGGTACTTGGAACTTGTGTGGGACTTTCACATTGGGGACCAAGCAAAGGTCTGCAGCGTGCTTTCTAAATAAATCATGACCGCGAATAGCCTGCAGTTCTTTATGCATTTCCAGGAACTACTCCTGGAATTCATGCATTCTATCGAACATACTTTCCTTTCCACCAGAAGGTATCTGTGGAATCTGTCCTTCCGGGACAGTGTGCACCACAGGGGGTGGTACCGTTACTATGGCAGTGAATCTTGGTGTTTCCCTAAGTTTGTAACCTTCAGGAGTCCTCATTATGCCTCTGGCATCCTCGCTTTCCCGAAGTTTGTAACCTTCAGGCCCAACGGCTTCTGCTATGATTCCCTGATCTTCACTGATCGGCGGAACATATTCTTCTGGGATATAGTTAACAGGCATGCCCCAGGGACGATCTTTGGGCATTTGATACCTAGGATCATAATTCTCCACTATGGGTGTTGAGGTGATCTCTGAGATCAAAGTTCTTTGTAGCTAAGCTTCTGCCATGGCTTGCATGTCGTTATGAAGCTTTCTCATATCCTCTCTCACAGCGTCGATCTCTTATTTCAACTCTCTGTTCTCTTCCTTGAGATCATCCATATTTTTCTGACGATTGGCCCGAGTATTGTACGAATGAGACAATTTGACTCTATAACCGAGACACAAACGTGAGATTCGTAGGTAAGAAGAATACGTGACATGAGAATGATGAATGCAATGATTATATTAATTGTTTTTTTGGTTTAATCAAAATAAACTTCGACAATTAGATTGCAAATATCAAACAGTGGGGACACCCCATTTTATTGAATTCAAAGGATTGCGGAAATGGAAATACAGTAAATTACAAGGTGCGGAAACAGAAACCTAAGCTAATGGGTCCTGAGTCCTCTCTGAGGAGAACTCGGGTGCTGATTCTGGTATTTTCCTTTTCTTGGACCGGGGCTCTTGGGCCGTTGTCAGGTTGTCATTCCTTTGCCAAGTGAAAGGAGCGAGCAAATTCCTTTGGTTATGTTGCTCCAAAATCTCAATTAGATCATCCTTATCTTTCAGCAGTTGCTATATTTTGGTGCACTCCACATTGAGAATGCGGTACTTCTTCTTCCAAGACCTCCTCTCCTGTTGAACTTTGTTGAGAGTAACCTGAAGTTTTTCCGTTTCAGTCATGAAGTACATGACAGATTCCCTTGGCGGAAGAACTCCGTGGCGAGGATAAGGCATCTTTAGCTTGAGAGCTCTAGTTTGTACCCAGTGGAGATAAGGCTCCACCAAGACACTGTCCGGTTTTCCTAGAGACTCCCGTCCTTTCTTATGAACATGTTTCCAAGCGTGCACTATTTCCATCTTTAGTGCTCTGTCATTTTCTCCTTCCTTGAAGAAAAGACCTTCCAGATGAGCATTACGCGGGACATGCCTCATCAGGTATCCAAATTGACGACGAACCATTTATATAGCAGGGGTACATAACATGTGATCATTCCTCTACTGTATAATTTCCTTAAGTGTAGAGAATGACACGCATCTGCGAGTAAGGTCGGTACGGGGTTTCCGATCAAGAAAATCTTAATGGCGTTGATATCGACGAAGTTATCAATGTTGGGAAACAAAAATAACCCGTAGGTGAGCAAAACAAAGATGCTTTCAAAAGTAGTCACGTTCCCTATACTAGAAAAGTATAGAGCTTTCTTTACCAGAAACTTAGCTGGTAAACCTGAGATCCCTCCCTTGGTGGTCTTGTGAGTCTTGACTTCTGACTCATCCAAATAGATTGCTCTTGCAATGATTTGATCTTTTGGAATTTCTTCCAGTCCAGAAAAGGGAGCTTGATCAGTAATGGGTAGATCAATCAGATAAGAATACTCCTCCAGTGTTGGTGCGAGCTGGTAATCCGGGAATGTAAAACAGTGATAGACCGGATCGTAAAACTGAATGAGTGCCTCCAGTATTCCCTCAATTACATGGACCCTTAACAGAGGTAGCAGACCTCCGTACTTGGCTCTGAAAGCGTCAGGTTTAGTGATCATCCTTGCTAATCCTCTCAAATCCCCTAGTTTTGGAACCTTGAAGGTATACTTGTGAGTTTTTCGTCTACCGAAATCCATGAGCGCAATCCTTTTCTCTCTGACATTTGTAATCATTGTCTTAGTTTAATTTGAAAAAGAGAGACTAGAAGAGAAATTTCTTTTTTGCTTAATGTTATTTTTTAAATGAATGCATGAATGCAACACACAAAAACATAGAAAAAACATGGGGTCAAAGGGTCGGTGTCATGAAGTCAAGGCTCTACCCATCCCAAAGGTTTATATTAGTGATTTTTGTACCTGTCTCTCAAAATCATTGATTCTTGTCTAGATAACATCAGTGGGCCAAGAACCGTGCTAGGTGATGTATTTTGAAGAATCTCAGAAGAGGGTAGTATCGCGTGACAACTATTTCCGATAGCTTCCACACTACTGAAAGAGGTTTTTCCTAGGTGTATACTCAATCTTTCCACATGCGGCATTACACGCATTCCCATTAGCAGAAAAATAAACACAGATATCAATTAGGAAAAGCAGTATATATATTTGTCCTAATGTCCTGGACTTTTTAAGAGCTATGAATCCTATGATCCTAACAGAAAATGGCTCCCCGACGGAGTCGCTATCCTGTGGTACCTTCCCAACTTAAAGGTTTTTTACCTAAGATCCTAGTGAGGGCCGATTCTAGCAATAATGACATTCCCCGATGGAACCGTCATTCAGTGATACCTTGTGAACCCAAGGACTCGTCCTAAGAGAAAGTTTCAACCACAGAGATAAGAGAGACAAGATTCCTTTGTTTGGCCCCATGGTGGGCGCCATTTTTCTGTAGCGAGCAATTTTGGACGTGGTTCTTAAGCACTGTCGCTCTGGGGTACTACAGGTCGATTAATTTTTTATCCTATTAAGGCAGATGAAGGAAGGGAAATAGATGTGTCCAACTAACCCTGCTTGCAAACTGAGGTTAAACAGTCAAAACTATTGGTTTATAGATGCGGTTCGTGTTCATGGGCCTCTCTCTGCTTATTTTGTTCAGAACGAAATACCGGGACTGTTCATGGGGAATTTGTTGGGATTTTGTACTAGATTGGCTGGAGGTAGGGGACTTTGGTTTTTTTATTAGTATGCTCGCTAAGATTCTTTTGCAATCTTATGCCTACGTATTCCCGGGATAGGGAAATCAGAGCGATCATAGTTCCTTCTATTCTATGGGAGGAAATGGTGTTTTGGTGTCTCGTTCAAAACCCAAGACATGAAGCTAAAGGTGGTTTATATCTTATTCAAAGCCCAAGATGTGAAGATGAAGGGTCTATTTGTATCTTGTTCGAAGCCCAAGATGTGAAGCTAAAAGGGTGTTGACTTTAGAGAGAATTTGTCATCTCTAAATGGGTCTGTTTGTCACAATTGTTGGGTGACTGATTATAAAGGAGAATTACTTTAACTGGGATATGTGAATCCAGCAATGCCATAATTTCCTTTATAGGGGATTTTCAATTTGAAGGAGAAGACTTTAACTCAGTTTAGAGCAATGCCATCTTTCCTTAGGAATTTCTCATGCTTAAAGAGGGACAGTGGCGTGGATGTAAATAATCCAGAGGCCTGCCGCTTACAGTAATTAGACGAGGGAAAAGGATTTGTTGATGTTTGTATACTGTGAGCAAGGCACAAATTTTGATGCTAAAAGGTTGATTGCCTCAACCGGGGTTTTCCTTATATGAAGCCTAAGAGGAGGCTATTGATCCAACAAGAGGATGCTTTTGTGTCTCGTACGAAGCCCGAGATAGAGGCTAAAAGGGTTGACTCATTAAGAGAGTGTTTTTATATGTGTCTTGTATGAAGCCCAAGACGGAGGCTAAAAGGGTTTGACTTAACAAGAGAGTCTTTTATACTCACCAAGAGAGTGATTTTGTATCTCGTACGAAGCCTGAGATGGAGGCTGCAAAGGTTTGCTCTGCTGGGGAGAATCATTGTACAAAGTCCAAGAGGAGGCTAGGGTTACTATTTAGGTTAAATGACAGATCCAGTATGTTGGTTAAAAGAGAAAATCAGTTCTTATATGGGTAATGTTGTACTCATGGATTTGATCTGAGGACCGGGATTATTTCGTGTTCTTTAAGGAAACAGAGAAACCGAAGGGTATTGAGATTGCCCAAGTCTATGGGTGTTTTTTCCTATTTTTGAAAGGAACTTGAGAATGTCTTCGAGACTCAAGGATATTAGACTGTCCAAGTCTAGAGTTTTATCTTTTGTACTATGCTTAAGAGAGATCAAGAGATAGTATGTTCGCCGTAGGAAGATCTAGACTCTTTGAAAGACTATTCTATTAAGATGACTAATTTTTGTTCCTATACCTGTAAGAGGTCGTCGAGACAATTTGTACGAAGCCTAAAAGGAGGCGAGAAAAACTTTTAAGAAGCCGAAGGGACAATTTGTACAAAGCCCAAGCGGAGGCTATCTTCCCGGAAGAAGAATCATTATACGAAGTCTAAGAGGAGGCTGTGAAAACTTCTAAGAAGCCGACGGGTCCTTGTACAATGCCCAAGAGGAGGCGGGGATGCTTTTAGGAAGCCTGTGGGTCCTTGCACTAAGCCCAAGAGGAGGCTGATGAACAGTTCAAGAATGGGTTTCACTTGGAACATTGGCCTTCTGTATATGAACTGTTCAAGGGAGATATTTCTTAGATCTAGTTATCTAAAATTGTTGTAAAAGAAAATTCTCATGGTTTAGGTTATGTTGAAATATCCGAGAGAACGTCGGATGTAAGGAGACGAGGTTTGGTCTAGTTCTAGACGTAGTTGCCGGGGAAACTCTAAATATCTATACTAGTATTACACAGTCGATATGAGTTTATGAAAGAAGACTTACAGTGAAACAGCCCCACAATACATTTATATACATATGAAAGCGGTAAATGAAAGCGGGTAAACACTTACTCGGTTGTAGAGCTTCCATGCTGTTTGGTTAGTTTGTTCAACAAAGAAAGCTTTGATAACAATATTATACTCAAAATCAAAGGAGAAAGTGATTTTGAAAGGAAAATTGGGGCTTACAGCTCAAGGAGAGGCCCAGGGTTTAATCAGTGATTGCACTGTCGTTTTGTACAGGGACTTATACAAGTGACTGAGGCCCAAGAAAGGTTTTCTGTACAAAGGGGATGGGTCTTACACTATCTCAAGAGGCCCAAAATGATTAAAAGAAAAAGAATGGGGCTTATAACACGAGGGTAGGCCCAGATGATTTTTTTTTGAACTGGCAATCGCGCCGTGCTTTTCTTTTAATGCAGAGGGACATATATAATATTTGAGGCCCAAAATTGTTTTGGTTAAAACGGGATTGGGTCTTACACTCTATTAGAGGCCCAAAATGATTTTGAATGGGTCTTATAGCTCGAGGAGAGGCCCAGATGGTTTGTTTTAAACGGGCGATGATCGCGCTGAACTTTTGAAATACAACGGGACTTATACAACATTTGAGGCCCAAAATAGGTTTGTATTTACAATGGATTGGGTCTTACACTCTATTAGAGGCCCAAAGTGTTTTTAAAAAGGTTTCATGAGGGTTGAATTAATCAAAACCCTAATTTGTTTCCAAAATGTATTTTAATTGAATAAAAAATTCAATTAAAATGATCAAAATTGTTTAATATGTGGAAAACAAATTGTGATCTTGGATTAATGTTTCAAAAATTATGTTTTGACCTACAAAATGATTAGAAATCATTAAAATTTGCAAAATCAAGAAGGAAAAAATATTTCAATTAAAATATGAATTCTTGGCAAAAATATCAATTATATGAAATAAATAATATTTTTGGGATTTTTTGGTAAAATAAAATGTTTTAACATTTTTGTGAATTATTAAAAAAAGAATCAACTCAAAATCATTAAAACTCAGAGAGAAATTAATTTTTGAATCAATTAAATAAAATCACAAAATTCAAATATCCAAATGTTCAAAAATGGCACCAAGAATATGGCAAGAACACGCGCCACCCTCTGTTTCTGCAGATTTGCGTTTTCTATCCAATCTCACTGAATACTTGATTATATCATGCAATCTACATATCAATCTACTCGTTTCAACCTCACGATCATGTCTATGGTCTTTAATTTCATTTATTTTAAGTATGGAATAAGAAATCAAAGAGAAACCTCAAGAACCCTAAATTCTGCATGAAGGTTCAGAAATTCCACACACAATTCAAACAATGCAATTGATTGAGGGAAAACACTCTATGCATGATTATGAACATTTGGCCAAATTATTGTGCAGCAAAAATTGCATGGATCATAGAGTTAGAAGAGATTATGCTCACCTCTTGCAGCTGGTGATCGTGTTTTGTGTTAGAGGTGTTACAGCTAGGATCCAATGATCTGGATAGCTTCCCTAGGTGCCATGGAGTGTGTCTGGATGCTTGGAATAGATTGAAATGATCTAGAACTTGAGATGGTACCTCAACTGTAAATCTGTCAAAGGCTTGAGCAATTGGCTGGTGATTTTGTGATTTTGATGTTCCAGATGTTATGTGAGTGTTTGGATCATTTCTATATGATGTTTCTGAGGTGTGTGTGTGATTGGTTTGATTGGAATTGCTCTCAAACTCAAAACCCGATGGTGACTTGCCTTAGAAGGCAAAATTGGAAGTGAGAAGGTCATTTTGAGGAAAGCATCTGTTTGATGGCTTTGGTGTACTCAAACTGAGCACAAATGAGCTCTATTTATAGTAGAGCAAGTTTGTTTTGCAAGCAATAGTGAATTGCAACTGCTGCAGAGGTTTGGCCAATGGTTGCACTTTGGAATCTCAAGTCTCCTCTAGCCATTGACTAGAGGTTAGAACACAGAGTTATGGTTCCCTAGTTTTTGGATCTTTCTTGACTGAATTCAGTTGCAAATGTGTCAGTCCATGCCACCTTGGTGCATCCATTAAATGCTCCAATCCAAAATTGGAGTCTTGTTCCTCTTTTAGGGATTTCTATGTTTGGCATGCTACTTCTTGTTCCAAAGACTTTGGAGGCTTGGATTAGTGTTTGTCCCCTTGAGATTTGATCCTCAGATGTGTCTAAAGTGATGACAAGGCTTGGAATTATCTAATTTTTCCAAATCAAGCAAAAGTGCAAAATTTTGCCTAGCTTTGGCAGTTTTCAGCAAGGCATATTGCCATTGTCATATCTCATGCCTCAAGTGGAATTTGATGGAGTTCTTGGCCATTTTGGAAAGCCCTCATATGATACAATAATTGTTTGATCATAATTCGTTTTGATACTTTTTGGATCCAAGTGAAAAATACCCCTACATTTGGAAAAATGTGAAGGCAGATTTTAACTTAGTGAAAATTTCACTAAGTGTTAGAAAAAGTGGCATTTCATGTTTTCAGCCACTTTGATCATTCCATAACTCAAAATCCATAATGAATTGGAATGAGGTGTAGTTGAAGCTTTTGTAGAGGGCCATGAGGGCTACAAATCCAGCTTTGGATGGGAAAAAATGGCCTTGTGGTTTTGGAGTTATGATCCTCCAAAGATGGTACCCTAGCCACTTTTGTGCAGAGTTGACTTTTTGTCAGATGAACTCCAAACTGTGCGATCCTCTATGAAATCAAGTCCTTGACCTAAATAAAACTTGATGGGTTGATTTCATAGGTGTCATAGGGTGTATTGGATCATGTCCTAGGATTTGGGAGCATGTCCTGGTCAAAAGTCAAAGATACAGTTGACTTTTCCCGCGAAACCCTAATTGTGGTTCTGATGAATTGAAACTTGTTTCTCAAGCTTCTTGGATCAATCCATTGTTGAAAATGGATAAATGTGGTGTGTTAGAGACCCTCAAATCCTCCTTTGAGGTCTTGGCTCATGTTTTGTCCCAAAAGTCAACTTAGGAGTGAATTATGTCAAGAAACCCTAATTCCTGATTTTTGGTGAATGCATCCCCTGAGGCTAAATTGACTTGATGATTGGGTTTATGATGTCTCTTAGAGCATCATAGGTTATTCTTTGAAGCATTGGCTCATGCCCACAGGAAAAAATCCATCTGGAGGCCCTGGTCGACCAAACCCTAATTTGGTGACATCGGTGATCTTAAGGCTTGATCCACCTAGAAGGGGGAAGCCTTATGCTTAATCCTTGAAGTGGGAGTCCTCTTGATCCTTTGTGGATGTTTAAGAGGCTAGATAAGTTGAATATCATGTAATTTCTTGATTGACCCTTTGTCTAAGAACTCAAATAGGGCTCGAAACCCTAATCTTTGATAGTAGTGAATGCTCACCCATCTTTGGGGAGACTGATGAGGTATGATGGTCTACCCATATTGTGATGATGATTTGCCCAATGATGGGAAATATTAGTGGTCAAAATTTGGGGTATGACACTTGGATGTAAGTAAACTCAAATGGTTGATGAACCAAATAATTCTTGACTGGACAGGGCAAAATTCTTTAGTGAACCCTCAGGTTAAAACCCTAATTCCACCCTTTGGTCTGGTGATCCTTTGTTGACTTGACTTGATTCAAAGTCTTGAGATCTTGGTACCAATCAAATGGTGAATCTTCATGATGATTGTAGGAAACCATAGAATACCTTAGGAGGCCTTGAATCTCATTGTGCAAACCCTGATTTCAAACATAATAGAAACAAACTGCCAGATATGGGTTAGTTAAAATAGTGCATATATGATTGTTCCTAAATGTCTATGCAAGATGTTATGACATCTAAGAGGTAAAATTTGGGGTACAACAGGCACGATGGAGGTGCTTCCTAAAAGGTTGAACGCATCACGTGGGGGACTCATTGTCTCATCAGTCGAGCTATGTATTTACAGCATCTGAGGAACTTAAATTCCTCAAACTAATCAGACTCTCTCCTGAGGGACATAGTGTCTACTCTGTCAGGATTTTCCAAAAACCAAGCCTAAGAAGCACAACCTATGTCAAGGCCTGGATACATAATTTCTAGTCTTACTAGAATGCTTAATGGAAGTCCCGCTTGAGAGATTTAGGCACCTATCCTGAGGGACTTAGCGTTGCGCTAGCTAAGCTACACGTTATTCCGTCCAAAAGAGCCCGGACTCCTAAGGTCGTTTAAAACCTCGAAAGGGGAAGCACTATTCTCGGGATACTCCTATTAGTCATTAGAGAACAAATTTTCTTCTTCTGAAGGTCTGGTGCCTGAGGGACTACGTAGTATTATATTAGCAAAGGGCCTTGCCTATGGCAATGCCCTGGGACCGCCCTTGGAAGAAGGTGACTACATAAGTTCGTGCGAAGGCAGGTATCGCCTCTCCCATAAGTCTTCATCTCCAATGGAGAAAAAAACATGGGATAAGATGTGTTTTGGATAAAAAGAAAGTCAGAGTCGTTAGTGACTTATGTATCCCTTCGATATAGGAATTCAATTATCCACCATTTGACAAAGTGGGCGGTGACCTTTTCTGAGGAAACCCTAGGTCCTGGAGAAAAGGAGACTTTAAGTCATACACACTCTCAACTACTTAAAGAGAATCACGCTCGTTACCACCGTAACACACACGACTAATCTAACTGTCCGCCTGCAACCTATCAGCGCCGACCACCAATAGGGTATCTCACCTCACGTGAGTTGGTCCCTTAAACACCCTCAAACACCATGGTACATGGCTTCTCGACTCCGTGAGTAAGCCCTCTCTACCCAAGCGTGTTGCATACCTACAAAAGGCCTCTAAGTCTCTCTTCCTTTGCAGTGGAAACACACACACCCTATACTTTTTACCAATACATGTTTCTTGGCGTAATAAAAATAAGAATCTTCGTTCTAATGAGCTAACTTATCCTTCTTCTTAAGGTTCTTGCGTGTGATGTTCGATCATTTCTACTTTCTCCGTCTCTACCTCGTAACTTCTCTTCCTATTACGGCACCCTAATCACAAAGGTTGACTCCCCTTGTAAGTTGTGAGAATCAAACCTATTTCCATGATCAAATTGTCTTACATGCTTGTTTCTAAAGTGTTAGCAGTTAGGCTTGTTTAGGTTATGGATAAGACAATTTTACTAAATCAATCAAAATTCCTTGTTAAAGAGACGTTGTTACACTACTACAAAACGCGCAAACAACAACGCCTAAGTCACCACGGTTCTTCCAAAAACCGTGGTGATATCTCTAAACTCACGCGCTAACTTTATGTTATATTTTTTAAGTAAAATTTTATAGGGTATAACAATGGTTGTAAGTATAACCGATATGATAGAATCAATCTTTCATGGGTTCGAACCTCAACGGTTGTAAGACGCTCCTTTCTTTTTTATTTATTTTTAAATAAGGGATATCACTACGGTTATTATGGGTAACCGTCGTGATATAGTTTTTTTATTATTTTAAAATATAAAATATAATTACGGTTATATTTTTAAACCATAACGAAAAGTGATATTTTTTAATATATAAACGAAATAACACAACCCTCTCCTCTCATGAATCTTAACCAATACTGTAACAAGTGATTGGAGAAAAGAAGCTTAAAGGATATCTGACGGGAGCAACGTTCGGTGCAAACTCCTACGGCGGCGAAGATGGTATGTTCTCCTGCTCTCTTCTTTCTACTCTTCTTCTAGATGCTGTTGATGTTTAGAATTTATGATTATTGTTTTAGGGTTTGGTTTTAGGATGTTGTAGAAAACATTATGTTACTGATATTTTAGGGTTAAGTTTGATTTTTGTTGTGTTTCCTTGTAGATACATGGTGATGATGCTGGTAGCAAGCGTATACTATGGTGATGTTTCATATGGTTTTTGTTGCCATGAAGAAAAATATAAGAAGTATAAAGTTATTGTATAAACTTCATCTACCTTATATTTTTTCTTCATGGCATCACAAACTAGATGAACTTGATATATCTTGATTTATTATAGTTCCACGATTATTTTCAATAAGAGGTGCGTTATTGACTCAATGTATCTTGATTTGTTACAGTCCCACTTGGGGTTTTATTGCTTAAATAATGTGTGTTTTTTTATTGTGTTGCATGGATTTGTTGTATGTTGTTGTTGTTGAGAAATGTTCTCAAAACAAGAACAAAACAATGCTAAGTCACAACATAGAGGCTTCTTGTGACTTAGAAATATTATGTTCTTTAAATTCTTATACAGGTTGACAAGTTTAGTTTATTATATACTATGTATATTGTTTGTTTCACTAACCTTTTAATGAAAATGCAATCATTATATTGACATAGAAACTTATAATCTAAAAATTAAGATGTATTTGAAAACCAACCTATATCAATCAATGTTTTTCGAATCACATCCGTCTCATTCAGCAATTTTTATGTTCCTTAACACATAATATATGGTTCAATGGTCTGTTTGCTTCAATTCATCGATATTTACAATCGCGTTGATAAGCGACGATGATGAGGTAAACTATAATAAAAGATATCGATGCATTGAAGGAATCAGACAATTGACCTGTATATGTGTTAAAGAACATAAAATGTGCAGAATGAGACTGATTCAATTCGGAAAACATTGGTGTGTTTAAGTTGGTTTTCAAGAATAGTTTAATTTTCGGATTATATATTTCTTTTCCAATTTTAATGGTTGTATTTTTTTAAATGGGTGTATGGTAAACCAAGCAATATACACTGGTATATATTAAACTATGGGTACTTTCCACAACGCTTTTCTACATTAATCATGACCTAATGTAATTTAGTTGCTCTTGTTGGGTTTCGAACCCAGTACCTTATGTATCACAACAGTTGTTAACCATAACCGTTGTGATATAACGCGCACTTTTTAGAATACAACAACAGTCTCAAGGCCGTGATTATAAGTAGTGCATTTACCACAACACTCTACATATATAACAACGCCTTGATCTGCGTTATTAAATGTATTTTTCAACCGTTGTTAAAGGGGTTTTCCCTAGTAGTGTTAGTTAACGGAGAGGTGTTTGTGATAAGTTGATTGATTTGATCAAAAAAAACATGTCTCATTTTTTTAGGTGGACTTTGAAAAAAGCACATGGTTAACCAAGTTGAAGTTTTATAGTTTATATCCTTATCAGGTTCATATTTTGTGATAAGTTGATGTCTTGGGTGCACTCCTGTGTTTTTCTAGCAATCTAGCGATCTTGGGAATGGTTTTCTCAACCCAATAAACTAGAATTAAGTGGGGGTGGGTGGGGGTGGTGTGGGGGTGGAGGCGTGAATTAAGAGATCCACTGGCTCATTTTCTTTCCTTTCCTGTGGTTTTAGTAAGTTATTTACTAGAGTTTTCTATCTTGATTTTTTAGTACAAGGTAGGCCTTTTGGATTTGATGGTCTATCATATATAGTATGCAGATTACACACTTAATTTGGTTGAAGTATTGATTGAGAATATCTAGTTTAGTAAGCCCATCCCTTATGGGTTTAAGTATTCCTCGAGTCTCAAAATCTTCTAAGAGTAATGTCATATGGGTTAAAGTGGATCCAATTTTTAGGGCTCAACTAATGATTTTTTCCATTAGAAGCAAGAGACTCTCCCTTTCAAGTACCTTGGGCTACTGGTCGGAGGTAATCACTACGCCAAACAAGGGAAAAGAGGGCGCTTTTTTTGGCCTATGACAGCGCTTAAAAGCGCTGTCTAAGCCTGCGCTGTCGTAGGTAAAGACAACGCTTTTTTATTTATGAATAAGCGCTCTCTAAAAGGGGACTTTAGACAGCGCTTTTAAAAGAGCTGTCTAATGTATACGTTTAAAATTTTAAAGAATTTTTTTATATACTTTAGAGAGCGCTTTTTTCTTCAAAAACGCTCTATAAAGGGCGACTTTAGACAGCGCTTTTGAAAGCGCTGTCTAATGTATACGTATAATGATTTTTTTATATACCTTTAGAGAGCGCTTTTTTCTTAAAAGCGCTCTCTAAAGGGGGACTATAGACAGTGCTTTTAAAAGCGCTGTCTAATGTATAACTTTAGACAGCGCTTTTTTCTCAAAAGCGCTGTCTTTTGTCTACGTATAATTCTGAAGATTTTTAAAAAAAAACCCATTTTAACCATTTTTTTATGCAGAAACCTATATAATTCACATTTCCATAAACCTGTATAATTCAGATTTCAATAAACCAGTATGGATACGCATTTCTATCAACAAATTCTATTTCAAAACTAGAATTTACATTAATGCAGAATTCGCACAAATTCTATAAACTAGAATTTGTACATTTCAATAAACTAGAATTTACATGTAGAATTCGCACAAATTCTATTGTATGGTTTCAAACCTGTATAGAATTTACATTTCAATAAACTAGAATTTATATTCACAAAACTATACATTCAAGAAAGAATTCTTCTTGCAATAAAAAATTCGCACAATTCCTCCTTAGTATCTTGCAATTGTTTCCTCGTGTAATAAGGACACGCCATATCATCGAAATACTACATAACAAAACAAAATACGCATTATTTAGTTAAAAATAATAAATTATATGACATATCCGATAAATATTAAAATAAATCCTAAGTTATAAAACCATGCATACCGTAATAGGAATCTCCAATTGTCCCATTTGAAGGATTTCTCTCATGAACCTCAAAACGAAGTACCCGCAGTCTATGCCATTACACTGACGAGGGCACTACACATAGACAAACAAATAAGAAATAATATATAGATGTTTTGTGTTATCAAGTAACATCACTAATAAGCAATATTGTGAAAATTAATATACCTCCACTTTGACCCATGTAATATTGGTTACTCTAGCCCCGTGCTACTCGTGTGTATCTTCCTGGTTACTAGACATTTGACCTGTAAGAAAGAAAAAAACAAAAATTAAATGACAAATATGAAAGTCCATAATCCTAATCCATTGAATGATATAAGCTATATTGAATGATATAAGCTATAATTTTACAACTAGTACCTTTTTCACTAACGTCTCTTTCTTTTCTTGTTTGGAGTATGTTATACCCGTCTCTTAACAACACGAACAGTTGGATTGATCCAAATACCCTCATTATGATCATTTCTAGTATATGATTCATTCGCTATAATATTTTCATCTTGATCATTTCTAGTAAATGATTCAATATGAACATCAATATCACCTTGATCTCCAACGTTTTCATCAATTACTTTGTTAGATAAAAGCACTAAAGAAAAAATGTTATACCTGTAGGGAAACGATCCGACTTTCACACTTTGAACACAAGTAACCCCTATACACGTATCATAAAATGAAATATCATTAATTGACCAATTATGAGTCATAACTTGATAAGTGGCAACATGTAATCACAAACAAGCAACAATTAGAGGTAAACACCTACATATTCCAAGTACTTGACCAAATACTCAAGAGCAAAATAAATACTTTAGAATCACTAAGTTTAGAGAACAGATCAAAATACAAGAAGAAAGGTGAGAGACAACCATTAATATAGGCTCATTGACTTATAATATAACTTTAAAAACCACAAAAAATTATAATTTAAAGTATCAAAAAAATTCTCTCCTCAATAAGTATAAAGTAGACAATTAACTTATAACAAAAAGTCACAAGTTCTAGAAAATAAAAAGATGCATGGATACACATAAAAAAGAAAAAGGTTTACAATGAAATATTTGACCCTAAATCACACAAGTGTAGATAATTTAAAGTTGAATAGATCATCAAATGAAGTTATCTTTTCCTAAACCAAATATTCTAAAGCATCTTACCTATAGTAGTATTATTCCACTCAAGCAAAGAAATGATGCTGCGACCTCCTGCATAATAATGAGTAACTTATATATATATATATATATATATATATATATATATATATATATATATATATATATATATATAAAAGTTACTCATTATTATTAATTTATAATTAGGTGATGTGTCAGGTGAACCAACATTTAAATGGTTCATTGGGGATCATGCTTAAGAATCGATAGATTTTATCTTGTATTCTATAGTGTATCTCTTCACATACAGTAATACCCATTAAGATTTAAAAAAAAAATTAATTGTGTGAAGAAAAATCATCTATTCAATTAATCAACTTAAAAAAATTCTGGGTACAGAGAACAGAAGCAACAATAACATTCTGATATAGGGCAACAACAACAGCAACACGACAACATCAACAACACAATGAGGCTAGGGCAACAACAACAAAATGCAAAGACGAATGCGAACACGTACCTTATTCGTTTTCAGAGGATAAGAGAATAAGAACAACAACAACAACAACGTTTTCACGAATTGAATGTAACAATGACGACAACAGTGACAGCAACGGTGACGGCAACGGTGACCGCAATGGGAATGCAAGAACGACGGCAATGGCAATGCAAGAACGACGGCAATGGTTTCGGTAGAAGAAACGGTCAAGAGAAGAAAATGAATAGAAGTGTCTGAAAATGTTTAGAAATTGTTTTATATTTTAATTCGTAAATGACCTTAGAGGGCGCTTTTCAGAAAGCGCTTTCTTATGTGCAACCTATAAGAGCGCTTCCCTTAGAAAGCGCTTTCTAAAGTGAAAAGAATTTAAGACCTATAAGAGCGTTTTTTTTAAAAGCGCTTTCTAAAGTGAAAAGAATTTAAGACCTATAAGAGCGCTTTTCTGAAAGCGCTTTCTAAGGTTAACTTTAAACAGCGCTGTCTAAAGTAATACCTATAACAGCGCTTTCCAAAAAAGCACTTTCTAAGGTGGCATCCATTCATTGCATTTAACAGCGCTTTTTAAAAGCGCTTTCTAAAGCCTGTCTTTTACTGCGCTTTTTTTTAGCAAAATTTATTTATTCTTTTTAGCAGCGCTTTTTTATAAAAGCGTTGTCTTTTTGGTGCTGTCTATTCCTATTTTTGGCGTAGTGAATCCCAACCTACTGGCCACTTAGGAACGATTTTTTAACCTTATTACTGGTGGAATTCATTGGTGAAGGAATATGTATGTCATTCTAGGGAGTGAATGATCTTACTTACTTTAGTTCTTATTGTTTTCTTATCTTTTTCTTATCTTTCATTAAGATACATGTAAAGATGTTGGAAAAATATATAGTTAGGATCCAAAAGAGGTTCGTGTGGGGCGGGGTGACGGGAGATTCTATGATTTTTTAAGTTCAGTTGTCGGATGCAATCAAACCTTAGGGGAAGGTAGTTCAGGAGTCTAGGATCTCCTCTAGGTAAAATTATTTATTTTGGCTAAATGGCAGTGATGACTAGTCTCATGTGCTTATAGTCTATAGTATAAAATTATGCCTACTAGAGATATGGTGTTCATGCACTTTTGGCCAAATGATATGGTTTTGGTTTACATCCACCTAGTAGAAATTTGTTTCTCTTCTTGGTTCGAAAGCAGACAACTCATATGGTTTATTTGTGGAGAGTGTTAACTAGAGGGTAGGTCTAGTCTTCGCATTGGTTTCTAGAAAGTGAGATTGGTCTATAAATGATAGCGATGTGGGAAGATGGGGTTCTAATTTCAGATCTAAAGTGAGATCTCTCATTTTCTATGAGTAAGAGATTGTCTCAACTATATACGTTTTTTTTTTCTTGGATAGTGATAGATGGTGCGACACGAAACATCAAAGATGGAGTATTATCGGTAGCCTCTGAGTAGGGCTATCGGTAAAAGTGGTTGTGTTTTCTTAATATTTTTTGTAATATATGATCCCTACTAGAGATAATTTTTTAATTTGAAGATTTTAGTAAACCTAAGACATGTCTTTTCCCCACCGTTTCGTGACCCGTGATGAAATTGCGGCTATGTGGCATAAAAGTTTCAGTTAGTTGGAGTCATTGGTTATAAAATATTCCTTTACTTTACTCCCTCCGGCCCACAATGAGTGACCTATTTGAAATAAATTGTTCCAAAAAGATTTACCCATTTTAATTTTCAATGCACATTTTCCAATTCTAACATCTAATTAATATTACCTTCATCATTCTCAATACTTGATAAGAGATATTTTAGTAAAAATATCATTATCTCTTTCATTTATTCATTTTCTTAACCTGTGAAATGATTAACTCACTACTCAATGTGGAACGGATGACTTGAAAAATTATAAGTAATATATTTGTATATGTATTTGTTCCGGACTGGACAATGGCTAGGCATGGGCCAATCCACTTCTACTTCCACAACGGCCTAAGAGCCTAAGTCCAGCCAACATGGGGCAACATTTACCTTTCTGCCCCTCTACCGGGCACATATGGACAAATGAACCTCGAGGTCATTTGCTCCCCCCGACATTCCTGTCTGTTATGCACGACTCCATCATCCAAGAACGGTCATGACGTATGTGCCCGGAACTACACCTTTACCCTTGACAACAACTAGTTGTGGGCATCTTTGCCCGTCATAACGACTAGTTTTTGGCAGTTACCTATTCTTCCGGAAACGATTATTCCGCCCCGAAAATAGGGATCGTTGGCCACGCGCTGGGTGTATTATAAAAACCCTCTCATTTGAGAGGGTCAGATATTAAAAATCATCCTACGAAACTCATACTTTTGTACTTGCCTTTCTCTCTCCCGATTCTTACTTTAGCATCGAAGTACCTTGCACGTACACCCCCTCCTCATCTCACGCACCCAGCATCACAGACGTTCTTCTTAGCCATTTCTGAATCTGAGCAACCTTCACGATCAGTATTAAAATACAGTTTTATTCGTTTCATGTTCAAAAGAGAGGCATCTGAAATGTAAAATGCAAAAAGCATATATATGACTAAATATATAATGGAATCCTGACATAGAATATCACGTTTACAAAATCTAATAATTTAAATAAATTTACAAGATAACACAACTAAAATTTTTGTACTATTATAAAATCAAAATTCTAAAAAAAAAAAAGAATATTATGAACCCAGATTAAGAAAATGAAGCACCATGATCCTAGCTAGCTCTCATCTTCATCATGCATCACCTCAGTATTCTTGTTAAAAATCTTGGAGGATGGTGTTGCAAATCGAGCTGAGAATGTCCTTGAAAAATCATCATCATTAGAATAACCATCATCAAAATTTTGTGAGTAAGAGCTAGGATCATACAAAAACACAGCTGGTGAAGATGATTTAAAAACTCTCCTCTTTTTTTCTCTCTTGATCTTCCTCCACAATGCTTTCAACTTTGCTATCATTATTTTGCTCATAAATTCATTGACACATACAATAGGGTCAGAGCCAATTCTCTTATAACTTGAAAAAATGCAGTTATTTCTTGAGCCTAGACAGTCGCAATTTTCAAGATCCATGGTGTATGAAGTAGAGAACAAAGGAAGTACAAATTAGTTTAAGGAACCAATTTGTTAGGAGTGCATGTACTTACAAAGGCTAAGGCTAAAGGTTATTTATATAGTGATGGCATGAACAATTTTCCTTTCCCTTTTTTCAATCTTCTCATCACCACCTCAGCAAAGCACAAACTCTGAGCTAAAATGGACCAACAAAAAGAAATTTTTTTTTTGGATAATCCAACAATTTTTTTTTTTCAAAAGGCCATTCATTGATACCAAAAAGAAAGAACAAGAAGATGTTCCTGTACAAAGCCAAAAACCAGACAGAACTCCACCCACCGAACTATAATCCAACAATTTAAAAAGTTCCTTTTGATGTCACCATTTCAACTTGTTACTAGTATATATTTTTTAAAAGCAATATTAAAAGTACTTTTTATGTCAGCAATAAAAGTAGGTATGATATTATTTTTTAAAGATTCCTAGTATAGTGAGTGTAATACTACGTAGTCACATGGGGCATGGCTTAACTGTCAAGTTATACTTTGTAGAAAGATAAACAATAAATGTTTAGAACACCTAAGACCTACCCTACATATTTATTTCACAAACAAAACACTTCTTATTAAGAAAAACACTTGCAGATGACCATCACAAGGCTAAATTCAAATGAATGTAAGTTGATAAATGAAAATCCACCTCAAGGAAGTTCACAAATTGAAATATAAGTACTTCAATTGTCATATGATCAGTTACTTCAAAAAGATTTGTATTGAAATAGGAAACAACAATAGATTGGTTATGAGTGTACATACGACACTAGTGGTGACAAGTTAGAAACCAAAAAAAACAGTAGAGTTGTTCACTTTAGACTTAAGAGCCGAAAAAAAGTAGAGTTGTTCACCTTAGAAACAACAAAACATGCAAGATTCAAATTGTTTACCTTAACATCATGTCGATTCTTTTTACAAGATGTGAGGTATATTCTGAGCTAAAACTTTAATCCATAGGCATGTTTGGTAAATTAGACTATTCCATTAGACTTGAATACAATATGATAAATTTAGGCACTGATAATGCTAAAGTGTACTAAAATGTATGAGTTTATACATAGTAGATTGTTCAACCATTGTTGCTCGTGCATGGAAACACCTTCAGTATTGGTCACAATAATTTTATTTGAATCATTTTTTACGGCGTTCCATGTACTCTTGTCAATGGAGCTGACATGAATACTCATACAAGCTTTCCAATAGCTATAATTTTCATAAGTGAAAATTGGTGCTTTATTGTATGCTTCCTTAGGTTTGGTAGCCATTCTTCTAATATCATACTTTTGACAAAAAAAAATTTCAAAAGTTTTATGGCACAATCGAAACTACCCGAATTGAATCGTCTAACCGAACCTCTATCGAAAAGCTTGGATATGCTTAAAGGCACACAATTGAACGATAATGAACACAAATTGTTCAACAACGATCGATCACAAACAATTAAATACTACGCTATACGTAGAGCATATTGCCAATTATCAATAAACACAAAAAAATAAAATATAACAACTTATTGAACACTTTGTGAGCAATCAATATCTTTTGGAAATTTGATTTGTTTTGTTGATCCAAAAACCAATCACAATCAAACGAGTTGTGATTTTTTCAAAAAAGTCAATTTCAAAATGTGATCAAGAATTAATTTTCAAATGAATGGATCAAACAACAATGGATTCAATAATTTTCAAACACACAAATTAAGAGAGAGAGAAAGAGAGAAAGAGAGAGAGAGAGAGAGAGAGAGAGAGAGAGAGAGAGAGAGAGAGAGAGAAGGATTTGTTTCGATAGTAACCCAATCGGACTCACTATGGGTACGTCTTCCTTGAGGTAGTTGCAATTAACATTACTTTAGAAAAAGTGTATATACAACAAATGAAGAACTCTAACCATACAAACCCTATAGTTTGTTGTTGATTTTACCACCTACAAAACCTTTGATCAAAGATTGATCATGTCACTTACAATGTCACTCCAATTCACCAATTCTTGCTACTTCTTTGCAAGGCACCTCCTTGTCCCAAGGCTCTCACATGGTCGAATTTATCCCAGGCACAAACTTGGAGAAACCCAAGATTTACCAACACGATCCACCGTCTCACGCTACTCCCTTACAAGGTGCCCCTTGTCCCAAGGTTTTCACTCGATTGGATTCGAATTGTGTAGTCTTGTCCAAAACCTTCAAATCCTAAATGATCTTGAAGGAAAACCCCAACTTAGTTTTCTTATTTGAAACCCTCAAAGAACTCAACCTAATATTTTCGGTACAATAACCTAATTGGACATTATCAACCCTAATCTAAATGGTCACCTAATCAAAAAATTATTATGTGTAGTTTGATGTGTGTGTATGCATAGAAGAGAGGTTGAAGATGATGAGTGTGTTTTGAAATTCTAATTTAATATAGGTTTTACTCTAGAACCTTACTAGATATGATGCATGTATCAATTATTTATAAGTATGCAAGTTTGGAAGCAAAAGGAATGCAAACAAATGGAGAAAATTATGCTTTTTGGAAAAATGCATCGCATGTGTCGACCTATGAGCGTTATTGGTCAACCTATGAAAGTAAATGTGTCGACCTATCAAGGTCATAGGTCGACCTATAAAGGTTTTTTGTCGACCTTGTGTCAACCTATGTTAGTCAGCACATGGACTGTGGCTACAAGCTTGATTATTGAGGCATGGGTGTAGACCTGAACAATCTATGTGTCGACCTATGCTGAAGAGTATACTTCTATAGGTCAACCTAAACACGTATACGTCAACCTATGTTGTATTGTTTTCACAAATACCTTGTTTTCAATGAATTTATGCTGTATGAACCTTTTTCAAAACATTTTAATGCTCCCTAATGATATGATGCACATCTAGAATCAGATGATAACGTCCACTTATACATTAATGCTAAACTATCCTAGTTTTGACATCATTCAAAATACATCTAATAGAAAATTTCACTAACAAACATGTCTTCTGACCAGAGTACTCCTGATACTCTCATATAATAGAGTCAACAGACGTGATACGCGGCATGTCTTGTGTTTTTACTAAAAACTATTTGGTCATATTGCTCGCAGCTGCAGTGAGAAATTCCACAACTACTGGAAACAACGTGGTTACATTTTTATTGAGTGGCCGACGAGATCTTCCCGATGTCCCACCTAAGCCTTTTAAGCTACTAACCATGCTGCTGGTTTTTGTGATTCATTTGAACTGATGCTTCATAGTCTTATTCATGGTCTTTATCTTGTGTGTACATGAAAAATATGTGAATTGTCTGAAAGAATTAACACAAACTGACGATGATGCTTCTGATAAGATAGATGTGGATGGATCACAAATTTGGAAAGAGGTTGTCGGGGGTAAGTCTCGAGCGAGGTGTTACGGAACTGCACAAATGGAGGTGAACATAATATATGGAGTGTCATACTTGACATATGTGTCAAATACACATTGTAACATGGAACTTAGATCAATTTTTGAAAAAATATATACCCGTAAAATGAGAAAAATCGTCAACAAACAAAACAAAATAACGAAAACCATTTGTTGAAGAAATTGGAGAAGGCCCGCAAATATCTGAATGAATCAAATCAAAAGGACTATCTGAAATAGAAACACTATGAATAAAGGATAATGTAGGTTGTTTGGCAAGTTTACAATGTAAACAATCAAAAGACTCAAAATCTGTGGAACCTAATAATCCACGAGATATTAAAGGTTGAATTTTGCTTTTTGAGGCGTGGCAAAGTCGAAGATGTCATTGATGAATGGGGGAGTTCAGAGTAGCAGTGAATATATGATCTTTAGAAAGATTAAGAGATTGGAGCTTAAATACTTGCAACCTGTCCCAATGACCTACTTCGTTTATGGATCCTATACCTAAACACTAGAGGAAGAAAAATAAACATTAACTTCTTGTTCACACAATTGACCAATAGAAATAAGATTAAGTTTTAAATTAGGAATGTAGTAGGTGTCAGAAGGGTGAGATTTGAGGTGGATACATGACTAGTATGAGTAATGTTCATTGTTTTTCGTATGGCTATATGTATTAGTGGCAGAGAAGAAACAAGTGTTATCGAAGGTAATTATTTAATACCAGTGGTCATATGATTACAACATGCAAAGTCAAAGAACCAACGAGAATTACCATGAGTACCAGACATAACAGTAAAGGTGTTGGAAGATATAACCTGTTTGATTAAAGCTTCAATATCGCTTATAATGATGGGAGTGGAACCCTGAATGGTAGCAACAGAGATGGAAGAATATATCGACTTTGGAACATTCTTGGATTTGAAAGAGCCATGATTTTTTTTTGGAAGTCGTGTGTGAGAATGTTCAAGAATATGTCCAATACCATGAAAATACCTACATTTCATAGTATGGCAATTGGTTAATGCATGACATATGAGATTGCAATTCTTACATTGATGATGATTTGATATTTGGTGTGAGAATCGAGCAGTTGAAAGAGGAGTATTCATTTGAGGATTTTTATCTATATTTAGGCATGTTTCTTAAAAAATGATTTCTTGAGTAGCTCTATCCAACGACGGAAGTAGATTTCGATGCAGCAATGAAGCTCGTACGACTTCATATTCGGGCCAAAGAGCCATAAGAACTCAAATGAGATGCAGATGATCTTCATTTATTTTGGCTAGAGATATTTGATGCCAAATTTGTTGGACTTGAGGAAGAAAATCTTTCACTAATTGACCAGATTCTTGCTTAATATTGAGAAGCGTGGTCCACAATTGATAACAGTAGGCAAGTCTGGTTATTTGAAAATTATTCTTCAAGAAATCCCAAATTTCTTTTGCAAAATCATAGTTACCACATTAAATATGAATTGATGGTATGGACCAATGTATTAAAAATCGGACCGGAGATCGAACTTGTGAAACTTATGGTTTAAGGATCAATTGTTAAATCGGTTAAACCTACGGTCGAACTGTTTATTAAATAAACTAATAATATGAAACTAAATTTCATAGATATGTCACACATTATTATATGTTCTCAACTTAATAAAATAAATATTTCAAAAATCCATTACAAATTTAATACAACAATCGTTCTGGACTGGGCCGGCGGTTGCCCATCCGTCGAGCATGCCCAACCCAATACTGCGATGCGGCCCAACAAGTCCCAAGTCTGCCTGTCGTCGAGCATACCTGGACCTCTTCATCTTCGAGCATGTAATAATTGTTATTGTCGAGCAGAAATTACATACAACGGGGAGCGGTCACGCCTCTCCCCCCACGATCTCCACGTGCTCCTCCACGCGGGGACACGTCATCAGGTAACGTCGACTTCCAAAAGAGCTGGTCATTCCACTTTCCGGAGATCACGGGACCGTTACTCCAGGGTGAACACCACGCGCTGGTCTTCACTACGCCACGTAAGCCCTGGCAAGTATCTACACTGGGTTGGGTCGTAAGGCCCAAAGCAGATGACCATTGCCCCTGTGCTGGGGGCCGCCTATAAATACCCTCTCTCATGAGCGGGTCAGGTTACATTACATTCTAACTCTCACTCTTACTTTCTGTACTTGCTTGCTCCTGTCCTTACTTTGGCATCGGAGTACCTTGCAGGTACACCCCCCACCGTCTCATCACCACCGGAGTAGCGGAGCTCAAGATGTTGTTGGCCATTAATCTTCTTTCTGATCAGGGACGATTTGTGGTGCCGTTTGTGGGAACCTTTGCTTTCCCGTTTTCCTCTTTGTAAAACTAAAGCAACTTCCATTCTCTGACAACCATTTCCAGCTCCCAACCTGAGATCAAGACTCCGGACACCGCCTTTTCACAGTTCAACAACGAAGACGACCACGAGGACAATGTGGTCGTCAACGTCGAAGAAGGCGACGATAGGGATGGGCGTACTGCCTCCCCTTCCTCTGACGACGCGCCATACGACGCCGCCAAATAGGACAACGCTCTCGCTGTCTACCAGCCGATCCCCGCGCCACCAAATGCTGATCCGAACACGGTGGCCCTATTCACTCTGATCAATCAAACTAACCAACTGATCTCCCAGCAAAACATGAGGATAGAAGTGCTCAAAAGGGGGCAAAAACGACACTCTCCCCCGCGGAGACATCGTCGCCCTCCATCTCCTAGTCGTTCTCCTTCCCCGCAAAGGACACCACCGGTTGACTCTAGGAGCCTCACTCCCCCAGCTACGGGACGCCTCCCTCGCCTGGAACGACCCCAGCCTGTGTTGGCCTAGAATCGCCATCGCTCGCCTGCTCGGAAGTAACAATGACACTCTCTTGCCCAGAAGAGGAGCAAAGCTGACGGTGAAGAGCCGAAGAGCAGTCCAAGGAGCTCCCCCAACGATATGGTCCTGGTAGGGGCCACCACTCTCCGTCATGATCACCAGTTAAGAGTGATGGGGACGACCAGTGGACCCCGCTGTCAAGGGAGATTATGGAGACCCCTATACCTGTGGGGATGGAAAAGCCTCCACCCTTGGGAACGTACGACGACACCGCCGACCCTGACGACCACGTCTAGAGTTTCGAGGCTATGCTCGACTACAGGAATGTCCAAGGATCTATTAAGTGCAGGCTCTTCCCGACCACCCTCAGAAAAGGTTCCATGGCTTGGTACAAAAGCCTTGCACCGGAGTCCATCACAGCTTGGAAGCAACTGAAGAGACAGTTCTCCAGGCATTTTACTGCATCTCGCCGCCATCCGAAGATGGTGGCCTCTTTAGAAGCCATGCTCCAAGGGAGGGACGAATCTCTCAGAGACTACATCGAGAGATTCAATCGGGAAGCCGTCAAGGTACCCGCTACCGAAGACATGAAGAAGTTCCTAATCGAGTGGGGACTGCGTCACGGGACCGAGTTCGCCAAAGCTGTGGGCATCCATAGACCCCGCAACATGGAAGACCTCCTCAACCGAGCCCATTTCAAAGAGTCAGAGGCCACCCACGTTGCTCGAGACTCGCGACACCAAGAGGGCCCCATGATATCCAGAGATGAACACTCCACTGCCCCCCGGCGCGGGGGAGAGAGAAGACGCGAAGGCCGTCCCAGGGACTCTCGCGAGCCGAGAGGTCCAACTGGCCGGTTCATGGAGTACACTCCACTAAACGCTCACCGCGAGCAAATTCTCTCCGAGTGCGCCAACTCGGAATTTCATAAAGGGGGTGTCCGATTTCCGAAGCCGACACCCCCCAAATCAAACACAGACAAGTCCAAATACTGCAGGTTCCATCGGAGCCACAGACATGTCACCGAAGACTGCATCCACCTCAAAGATGCAATAGAGATCCTGATCATGGAGAGGCATCTAAAGTAGTATACCAAGAGGAGTGACACTAGTCGTCCAGATGCCCGGGACACACAAACGTCGAGGAGACGACACCTCCCTCAGGAGAAAACAGACTGCAAGTTTCCTTGAGCGTCACTTGACCAGAGGACTTTTACGTTCCCGAAGGGATCGAGGATGCCGTAGCAGTTCACAACATGTGGGAGAGTTTTCCCCCTGAGGACCCTGTTACAGCCCGTAGCACATGGGAAAGTTTCCCCACGATGATGGTTATATCCGGCGGGGGCTTCAACAAGGTCTCTGTAGGGTCAATCAAGTGGAAGTTTGGTGAGATGGAATCTGCGACCTTGGCTCAGACTGCCACTTTTGAGAAGGTGCAAGAGAAGTCAAACCTCATCACCTTCTACCTCGAGGAACTGCTGGACGATGCGCCCAACTGCACCATCCCCCTCCTAATCCGGGCGCAGATGGAAAATTTTGATGTCCGCAGAATCCTGGTCGACCAAGGGAGTTCGGTGGACATCATGTACGTCCACCTCTTCGAGACCCTCCAACTCGACGAAAAGTATCTGACCCCTTACGTGGGCTCGGATCTACTAGGGTTCAACGGAACCACCACTAGACCGTGGGGCTATGTTGAACTGATGGTCACTTTCGGGAGCGAGGACACTTCCCGACAAGTCAAGACCTGCTTCTTAGTGGTAGACTGCCCTTCCCTCTACGAATACATCCTGGGGAGAACCATTATGGCCGAACTCACGGCAATACCATCTACAGTCCATCTGAAGATGAAGTATTATACGGCCAGAGGCCGGGTCTTCACCATGCATGGGGACATTGAAGCTGCTAGGAGATGCTTTGACGCTGCAACCAAGGGTCTGAGCTCGATCAACATCAAGACCAAGGCCGGAGAGAAGTCAACCCCGGACGTAGTGCAGAACCCACTCCCGCGCGTAAACGCGGTGGACCTCGACAGTCATTTCCCCGGCGAGCAGGAAGAAGGAAGAGCAGCGGACAATGACCTCCCATACGGAGACTTCGAGCTCGTTGCCCTCGGAGACGATCCAGATAGGAGCGTGAAGATTGGCACAGGGCTTCCCGACCTGGCGAAGAAGCAGCTGAAGGCATGCCTCCGATAGAAGCCCTCCGAGAGATGCCCAGCCTCGACCCAGAGGTGGCCTATCACCAGCTCACTATAGATCCAGCCGCTAGGGTTGTAGTGCAACATAGGCGTAGGCAGACTCCCGAGAAAGCGGAGGCTGCTGAAACAGCTGTAAAAGACCTCTTAGAGGCAAATTGTATTTCGGAAGCCAGGTACACAACCTGGCTGTCCAACGTTGTACATGTCAAGAAAAATAATGGAAACTAAAGGATGTGTGTTGACTATACCGATCTTAACCGGGCCTGCTCGAAAGATTCTTATCCAATGGCTAACATCGACCAGCGGGTCAACAATTTTACAGGTTTGAAACTATTATCCTTCATGGACGTCTACTCAGGGTACAATCAAATCCCCATGGCCAAGGCCGACAAGCAGCACACTGCCTTCATCCTGATGAACATAATGCCCTTCGGCCTGAAGAACGTCGGCGCGACCTACCAGCAGATGATGAACAAAGTCTTCTGGGGAGAGATCGGCGACATGCTCGAGGTCTACATGGACCACATGATCATCAAATCCGCAGAAGAAATCGACCATGCTGCCCATCTCACAAAGGTCTTTGACACAACGAGGAAATGCAGGATGAGGTTCAACCCCGACAAATGTACCTTCGGAGTTCGGACGGGCAAGTTCCTCGGTTTCTACCTCACAAAGCAAGGAATCGAGGCAAACCCCAAAAAGTGCAGGGCATTCTCCTAGATCCGGACCCCGAACTCGAAGAAGTCAAAATAATCGCTGAACTAGATGCTAACCGCGCTTTCCCGTTTTGTCGCCAAGTCCGTACAGTACGCACTCCCTTTCTACGCCAGAAAGCCGTGTTCGAATGGACCGAGGAATGTCAACAAGCGCTCCTCCACCTCAAATAAGTCATTTCGCAATCCCCGGTCCTCTCACGACCAGAGGGCAAGGAGACATTATTCCTATACCTCGCCATCACGAGGGAAGCAGTCAGCGCAGTCCTAATCCGGGAAACCACCGACGGCCAAAAGCCAATTTACTTCACCAGCAAAGCCCTCCAAGGTCCGAAACTTAGGTACCAATAAATCGAAAAGGTCGCCCTAACTCTCGTCACTGCGGCCAGAAGAGTGCGACATTACTTCTTGGTCCACACGATTGTGATGAGGACCGAGCAACCCATACGACAACTCCTCAGTCAGCCGGACATGGCGGGGAGGATGCTCAGATGGTCGCTCGAACTCGCTGAGTTCGACATCCAATACGAAGGCAGGAAGGACCTGAAAGCTCAAGTACTGGCCGACTTTATGGGGGAAATGACCCTCCAAGAGCCTTCGTCCAACGGATCCCAAAATTGGACAATCTATGTTGACGGGGCATCCAGCTCGAAAGGCAGCGGAGCAGGCATCATCCTCGAGAACAGGGAAGGCATCCTGATCGAAGTCTCCCTCACATTGTCTTTCCCGACGTCGAACAATCAGGGTGAGTACGAGGCTTTCATCGTCGGGTTACGCTTAGCTGAAGACCTCGGGGCCAAAGAGGTCAAAATATTCACCAACTCCCAGCTCGTGGCCTCCCAGGTACGAGGAGAATACCAAGCCAGGAACGACAGCCTTATCCAATACTTGGCTCTGGTGAAGGAACGGTGAAAAAGTTCTCCTCGGCGGAAGTAAATCACGCCCCGCGCGAACACAATACTCGAGCGGACGTTCTACCAAAACTCGCAAGCACAAAGAAGAAAGGCGGAAACAAATCCGTCATTCAAGAGGTGCTCTCTGGTCCGAGCATTGAGAATGCCGTCCCTGTGGCTGACGTGAATGCCAATGGAGATAGCCATAGCTGGATGACCCCGGTGTACAAGTACCTCAGGACGGGCAAGCTACCCGACGACCCTAAAAACGCCGGAGTGGTTAGGCGACGCGCCTGTTCCTATATAATCATCGAAGATAAACTATATCAACGCGGCTTCTCGATCCCTCTTATCAGGTGCGTCGAGGAGTCCAAGGTCCCCGGTATACTCCAAGAGATTCACGAGGGGATCAATGCGCAATACATCGGAAGACGATCAATAGCCCGTAAAGTTTTACGAGCAAGGTACTACTGGCCTGCCATGCAGCAGCACGCCAAGGATCACATCAAGAAGTGCGACAGATGCCAACGACACGGGGACATGCACCAAGCCCGGCCCAGCGATCTCAAAACACTATCGTCCCCGTGGCTATTTGCATGGTGGGTGATGGATATCCTCGGACCCTTCGTCGTGGTGTCGTACCAAAACAAGTACCTGATCGTCGGCGTTGACTATTTCACGAAGTTGATCAAGGCTGAAGCCCTGTCCAAAATCACGGCCCACAACATACTGTGTTTCTACAAGAGGAACACGCTAGCCCAGTTTGGCGTGCCCCAGGTAATTGTCACCGACAACGGGCCATAATTCACTAATAAAAACTTTCACGTCGGTCGAGAACCCTCAAACGAACGGGCAAGCCGAAGCAGCGAACAGAGTGATCCTGCGAGGACTAAAACAGCGACTAGGCGACGCCAAGAAAATATGGGCCGAGGAATTACACAACGTCCTCTGGGCCTACAGAACAACCCAGCACTCCACTACCGGGGACATCCCCTTCCGATTAACCTACGGAACTGAGGAGGTGATCTCTGCAGAAATAAGGGAATCGTCAAGAAGATTAGAGTCTCCCCTCGATTAGTAGACAAACGATGAGGCTCTCCGGGAGGAGCTCAACTTTGTCGAAGAGATAAGGTCTGGCGCGTCCCTCCGGGAGGCCTCCCTTAAACCGAAGTTAACTTTACGCTATAACAACTGATTTTAAGGTAGGCACCCTCGTCCTACGAAGGAACCAAAAACATTTGCAAGAAGGCAAGCTCGCCGCGAACTGGGAGGGCCCTTACCGCGTCCGCGCGAAAATGGGGACAGGAGCCTACTACCTCGAAAATCTACACGGGGAGGAACTTGCTCGACCATGGAACGCTGAAAAGCTTAAACATTATTACAGTTAAACATTGCCCACGACCCATTCGTGTTGCGACCTCGGGGGCACACTAAGGTACAAGTGTGACTCCCCTCTAGACAAAAAGACAAGGACCCTCTTTGTGTGTGCGCGAGGACCCTTGATTCGACGAGGACACCTCAACCGAGCTCTACCGTTGCCGTACTAGTTTTGCAGGGCACTCAACTCGCAATGGGAAGCCCACGCCGCGAAGCTAAGACCTCGATCGATCTCTTGGCCTCGCTGAAGGTCTTAACACAGCTCCGACCACTCGACCAGTTCCCTGCACTGTCAAGGATCAACAACGTCAAGCGGAACCCCCAATTACTTATACAAAAACAAAACAGATATATCATCAAGCATACAAACATCACACACACAGATAAACAAGACAGAACATTAGGTCGGGCATAAGCCCATTGTGCAAATAGTACATACAAAAATGTTATAAAGCCCCTGGCACGCAGGCCGAGCAAAGTTAATCACAAAAATTGGCGCGCAGGCCAAACAATCTAGACAAAAGAAAAGCTAAGCATCCAGGTCCCCCTCGGGCTGCCCTTCCTCTGTGTTCTCATGATAATCATCCTCCTCGGACGCCAGTGCGACAATCTGACCTTCAACTACCTCATGGTAAGGCCCAGTTCCCTCAGTGATGAGCTCGAGATTCAGTATCTGAAGCTACTTCAAGGCTTTAGCAAAGCCCAACTCGACAGACTGGAGGACATCCTGCTCGATCTGCCTGAGCTTTGAGATCAATTCTGCCCGAGAGGTCAGCAGCTTATCATCCTCAATTTCCTCTTCAGCGAGTTGGATAGCCTGCTCCAGCTCAGCGATTCTCGCCTGGATATTTTTCCTCTCCTCAGCAGCGTTCTTCAACTTCCCTTCCAGCTGCCCCTAAAGCTCGACCTGGGCCTCATTCTATTTTTTGCACTGCGCGAGATCTTTGCTCAGCTTCTTCATCTCAGCCTCAACTGACTTGAAGCTATCTTGCAATCTAGTCATCTCCGACGACGGACAGGTTTCGTCGGTCAGGACCAGCGCTATAACACAGACCCACATCTCGAAACCCGGTCAGCACCCATGATGGCCTGGGCTTCGGAGACGAAGACGGTCGGGGAGTTGTCCCCCGAGAAGAAGTTAGGCCTCATATGACAAGGTGGGAACACAAACTTTTCACGGGGAGGACTCACAGTAAGATCGACGTGCGTCTGCCCGCTGGTTCGCTGTCTCTTCGGGGACCCCTGCAAGTTAGGAGATTGACTACACTGAGGGGAGCCAGAGGAATCCCTAGACGTTGGGATAGGACTCGGGTGCTGCTGCTGGATCTGCTAGACTTGTCCCTTTCCGCCTCTCTTTGAACCTCGAGTAGATGTCAACTTCTTCACACATTCCTCCAAGCTCGACATGACACCTAAAAAAAGAGAGTAAACATCAGTAAACCAACGGTAGAAACGATAACGGACCCCGAGTCAAGGGTATGCCCACTACCTAAGAACCGAAGAGCCTCCTCTTCGGTATCACACTTGAGGAGGGCCTTTTTTTTTAGGAGTCGAGCCTTTGTGAGGGTTCCCCGCGGTCGTTGCTTCAATTCTCTTGGCAGCCATTTTACCTGAAAAGCAGAGGAAATTGGTGAATTCGATAGCCTAGATCAAATTCACCCATCCACCATTGATCAAGTGAAAGGGCGAAGAAAGGCTACGGGGAACTGCTCGGTGGAACGACCCTTCGACCACGATGATCGGGGTCACACGCAGGTGTGTTCGGTACCTTTATCCCATTCACCCAGCATCCTCAGGGCATTCATCGGACGTCCCCGAGACCTTCATTAGGTCCCCGACGCCTTTGTCCCGTGTCCCCAAGGGATTCATCCTGCCTCCTCGAGACCTTCATCAGGTCCCCGAGAGACTCATCCCAATTCCCCGTAGTATTCATCGGAAACCTAAAGAAGCTCCACAGTTTTCGTTGGAAACTCGGTGGCCTCCCCGAAAACTTCATCAGTTCACCAGAGAAACCACCGTAGGGAACATAAAATAGCAAAAAAAAGGGGAACCAAAAACTTACTTGAGACGGTGGTTGGGAATTTCCGGTGCGGCTGCGTACAGAGGAAGGACGGCAACGGATGTTGGATAGGGGAGGGAAGACTCGGAGCAAAAAAAGTGGAAACGTGTAAATGGCACGAACTCCACTCCTATTTATATGACCGTTACGCGAATCGAGGCGCCCCTAGGCACTTGAGTGCCCTAGCCCTAGCCTCCCTACGCATTAATAACGAGTGACACATGGCACGCGGATTCCCGCGTGCGCCTTTTCAGTTACCCTGGTGCCCGGATGATGAACGCGTCCATCCCTTCTCATCTCTCCGCATCGTCGCCCAAGAATGACATTAGAAACTCAGGCAGACTTTAATCTTCGAAAACCCTGCACGACGAGCATCCCCTACTCCTGATCACCTACTTTTCCGCCAACTAGGCGCTACGGGCACACTGCTTGATTTAACGGATATCCTCCCCGGAGGGATTGACCCTTAAGTCATTACTCCGACATTTCAGAGCAACGACTTGGGGGGCTCCTGTTCTGGACTGGGCCGACGCCCACCCATCCGTTGGGAAGGCCCAACCCAATACTGCGATACGGCCCAACAAGTCCCAAGTTTGCCTGTCGTTGAGCATACCTGGACCTCTTCATCTTCGAGCAAGTAATAATAGTTATTGTCGAGCAAAAGTTACATACACCGGGGAGAGGTCACGCCTCTCCCCCCACGATCTCCACGTGCTCCTCCCCGCGAGGACACGTCATCAGGTAACGTCCACTTCCGAAAGAGCTGGTCAATCCATTTTTCGGAGATCACAGACCGTTACTCCAGGGCAAAGACCACGCGCTGATCTTCACTATGCCACGTAAGCCCTGGCAGTCATCTTTACTGGGCTAGGTCGTAAGGCCCAAAGTAGATGACCATTGGCCCTGCGTTGGGGGCAACCTATAAATACCCTCTCTCATGAGGGGATTAGGTTACATTACATTTTAACTCTCACTCTTACTTTCTGTACTTGCTTGCTCCTGTCCTTACTTTGGCATCGGAGTATCTTGCAGGTACATCCCCCCCCACCGTCTCATCACCACCGGAGTAGCGGAGCTCACGACGTTGCTGGCCACTAATCTCCTTTCTGATCAGGTACGATCAACAATATTAATAATACATAAAATATCATAGTTCTATACTTTATTTCAACCATCATTTAAGAATATTTTGACCAAACTAAAAAATTACAATAAAATAAATTAAACTAATTCAAACCAAAATTAAAATAATAGAATATAACAACTAAAATAAAGTTCAAATAATTAAGAATATCTAAATTAAATAAGATAGAAAACCAAAATATAAATAATACAATATATTTTATGAAACAACAAAAAATTGAGTTTGTGTTGAACTACGACAAACATGTCTTAATTGACAACAACAAACAATATTGACTTGAACGAAATCAATAGAGTTGAACATCGTGACTATGTTTGAAAGAGACGGCATGATGATGATGAAGTGTGGTTGAAAGAAAGACTATAATAAAGTTATAAAACATAGAAGTTTGTACAGTTGTAAAAAACACTTTGTGATTGGGATATGTATGTTAAGTTTTGATATTAACATATTAATTTTTTTTAATTTAAAAAAAAAGTCAATTTGATGAATTTTTTTGCACCGCGTGATTTTATAAAACCGGCTCCGGTTCTTTGGTTCGAATGATTTTGGACGGTTCAATCCAGTTTTTCCAATTTAACTCCGGTTTTGACCCACTAGCACTAGCGGTTTTGAAAGGTTGACCTAACCGAATTCATCTCTAGTTCCCGGTCCAACCGGTTGAACCGGCCGGTTCGGTCTATTTTTAAAACATCAGTACGGACGTGTTGCGTAACCACCTGATGATCTGGTGATTTTTGTTGTCCCAATCCTCAAGACGATCAACAAATTTTATAGCAGATTCATCTTTTTCTCGAGTTGGTTTGACGACATCTCCGGTGACTATGCACCAAAGCTTGCGGCCGATCATAAAGCTCTTCATTCCTTGAACCCAAAGATTATAGTTTGAGTCGGTCATAATGGTTGTAATGGGTTTAACGATCCTGTTTTCTCCATTACGCGGATACGAACAAGATTAAACAGGACATAGTTTGTAGAAGTGCAAAGACAGAGCCGCACAGAAAAAAAAGTTAGGGCAATGAACCAATAGAGAAATAAAGAGGAAAAAAAGCAAAGGATCGAGGACCTATGTTCTGTATATCATATTAGCAGAACGTGCAGAACTAAAAAATATTGAAAAGTAAGCCATGCTTCTGTTTTATAGATTATATTGTGGTATAATAAGGAAATATATCTATATAACTCAACACTAGTTAATTATGGTAGGTAAATCTCCTATAATAATAATGCTATAATAAAGCTGTAATCAATTATAATAAGACTATAATAAAGCTGCAATATTCTTTTGATGATACGGCTTAAGAAAACTGTAGAAGTAAAAAGTGGGGTTTCAATATGGAATGGAACCAGGCTAGGAAGAAAGTTTTCACAAACATAGTCCAGCGCTGGGATGTATTTTCGGTGGGTAGAGCGTCGGGTTCGGAAGGTGATCAGAAGCTTGTTTCAGTTTTCTTCTCGGAGATACCGGATAGAGTGAAGTCGGAGGATATCTATGGCCTATTTGGTTGTGATGGGGACATTGTGGAGGTGGTTATTCCACCTAGGAGGAATAAATTGGCCAAAAGGTATGGTTTTGCAAGGTTTAAAGGAGTAGAGGACGTGAGGATTCTTGCTGTGAAGTTAGATAATATTATGATTGATGGCAAGAAGATCCATGCTAACCCCCTATATATGAAAGAAAAAGGATTCGGGGGTATGGAAAAGCAAATGAGAACGATGGTGGAGGCATGTTTCATCACAATACTCAACAACACCAAGCTAGGAGCAGGTTTTTGCAGAAGAGCAGTAAAGGGGTGCATGGTGGAAAAGGAAGCAAATCCTATGCAGAGGTGGTTGGCAACATCGTCGATAAAGCTCAACAGGCGGATCTCCCTCTTTTCTCTTATCATTCGGATGCTGGATATTTAGAGAGACTGAAGAAGGCTTATATTAGAGTGGTGTGTTCTCCGGGGATGTCATATAATATTAAAACTTAATTTGAAGCTGAGGGTTGCTTCTCTATCAAAGTAACTCCGTTAGGTGGAAACCTTTGCTTGTTGGAGGAAGTAAATGAAGGGGAGATTAAGGACTTAATTCTAGAAGGCGAAAAGTGGTGGAGCCAATGGTTTTCAACGATTCGACCGTGGTCGAAGTATGATGTTGATAATGATAAAGTGGTGTGGTTAAGGCTTTATGGGGTACCTCTTCATGCTTGGAAGATGAAGTTCTTTATTGATTTTGCAAACTCCATAGGTGAATACATGTAACGCCGTGTATAATATTTATCTAGAATAATACCATACAAGTGTTTTATTTGGTACTGACACAATCATAAGTGCCTAATGGCATAATTCACATACTTGACCATTTATAATACAAATATAATCTATGGTACAAGTTATGGAAACTAGCCAAAAAATAATAAATCTAAGATCAATATACAATATCCTCAATTGTATACAACAAATTAAATAGCGGAAAACTAAAGCTAAGCTTCTCTTGAAACATCCAAGCATAGCTACACTTGTAAATCAAACCTGCAACCAATGCCTAAAAAATAGCAATAATAATGAGGTGAGATATTAATCTCAGTGAGTTTCCTATCTTATGAATTCTCTCGGCTTTACAGGGTTCTAGCCAAATCCTAACTCAAGTCAAGGGGAAGGGAAATGACCTTGAGTTCTCATTCTCCCACTATATGGAAACATGTCATGAGTTCAACAACTCAAACTTTAATTATCACTAATCGGTAACACAACCAAGGCATCTTTCCCCGGCCAACCCTACAAGAGAGTTCAACACGGGTCACGGATCCATAAAAGCGTAGACATTCATCCTCGGTCAGCTCCTCCAAAGAGTTATGGACACGGGTCCTGGATCCTAACATAGATAACCTTCCCCGGCCAGCGTACTCAAGAGGCCCTTCAACATGGGTCACGGTTACCTACACATAGTACTTTCCCCGACCAGCCTTCACAAGAGGCTCTTCAACACGGGTCACTAATACCACCCACTAAGTAACTTTCCCCGACCAGCATACACAAGAGGCCCAACAACACGGGCACGGTCACTTACTTAATAAACACTTTCCCCAGCCAGCCCCTCCAAAGAGTTATGGACACGGGTCACAAATATTTATTAAGGGATAAAAACAGTTCCGATTACGTGATCTCACACACATACGTGATTGTATCGGCTATAACCATGCCTCGATCGGATTTACGATCCAAAAGATATCGATTTTCAACATATCATATAAACATTATTTTCATTCATTTTCCACTAAATTATTAATCCCACATCATAGCTTTCCAACGATACCAAAAACGCTTCGATCGGAATCATGGTTGAAAAGTTATGAAGGAAACAAAATGGGAAAATCTGTTATTTTCGCTGCCATGGTCGCAAGGAGAACCCTGGCGAACAAAACAGAACAAAAACGGCATAAAATTCGCTAAGCGAACTCTAGGCGAACCTTCGCCTTCCCTTCGCCTTGGGTTCACTGCGAAACCCAGAATTTTCAGCAGCGCTAAAATAGGTCATTTGGGGCCAAAACTCTCATTTCTTCACCCAAAACACTTCCAACTCATACTCTATCAACCCCAATCATAACCCGACTATAATATTCAATTTATTTCACGTTTCATCCGTTAGATGTCATTGAATTATCCATTTAATCATTTTCTCTCAAATCTTACCTAAGTTCTAAACATATATTCCTAGAACATAAAGTGTCTAACTAGAACCCACCTTAGCATTGAAGAGGAGGTTGAAGAAGATGATGAACAATGATCCAAGCTTTTCTTCTTCATCCAAGTTCTTCCTCTTTCCCTCTTCTCTTCTCTTCTCTTCTTTCTCTCTTTTCTCTGTTTTTCTTCTTCTCCCACTTTCTATTCTTTCTCCTTCATTCTCTTAATATATATATATATAATACTTATTATATAATATAGTCCAACAGGGTAAAATATCTACAATTGATATTTTGTCATGTCACACCAATTGATCAATTATTAGAGTTATCTTAAAAAATCATCTCTTAAACTAATAATTATTGATCTATCTCTTTAATAAAATAATTTGATCTCTTCAGAGTTCATCAGCTGCTCTAATGATCCTAATTGATAATACTTAAAGTACTTAGAGGATTCCATATATCCAATTATCCAAAGATAGAGTACACAAAAGCTCATATGATCTCATATGATATCCAATTGAGCATTTAAATAATATGGGGTATTACACTCTCTCCCCCTTAAATTGAAATTCGCCCTCGAATTTCCTCTACTCAACAATAACCACAACTTGTATCGTTGTCTTAGATTCACACTTAACTTTATGTCCGTCCAAAAATTCCGACGTATTCCAATTCCAACTTAACTTCACAGACCAAAATCCTTATTTTCACAATTTAACAAAACCTCACGTCCTTAATCACACTCTTGTTCCAATACTGGGTAAACTTCTAACTTTGCTTCTCCTCAATTCATTTGTTTATTCTTACTAAAACACTTGGTCGCATTCTACCTTCGACAAGAATGTACCATTCTATACTCCTCTACTGAGTCACAACAAAACCGTAACACCTTATCTCAAATTAGGACAACAACACTCAACACATCTTCGCGATGTAATTCAGTGATTTATTATCTTCATGCAATTACTGATAACTATTCTTTCGTAAATCCCATTAACATTCAAACCACTTCACAATTAGCAAACGACTTCTTTACCAGTTTCATCTGGTCTGATGCTGTACATCGTAACCATTAAATCCGATATTTCCTTTCTTTCGTGTCACACCAAAAGGTAACACACTTAAAACATGGTCTCATTATTTCCATACTTACAAGCAATAATCCTTCTAAATTCTTATTATTCTGACTGAACTCCTTCATATATTACCTCTGATTGCGCAATTCGAAATCTCACAGCGGAATGCCACGAATTCTTAAGTACTACCAGGTAGCTAATAGTCTGTGGAGAAACACGCTTTTCCACTGGGGTCCTTACTAACCAACGGTACAAGAAACTTACTAACGTCCTATGGTAGAATAATTTCTTGGCCAACACACAATATTATAACATCTGTTCAACACTCTCAAGACGATAAAGATGCAGGAGTCACACTGTTATAACGATGACATATACAATTCTCAATCCATTCTAAACTCAAAATAATATATCCAAAATAGTTTAACAACCTCCGGTTCTGGTTACCACATTCCAAACCGACTTACTCCAAGTTTCTTGTCGACACAAGATCTCAGCTAGCCACACATAACACCATCACGGAACTTCAATCCTATGCGAGTCACCACTTATCAAAACTTAAACCGTCCAAAGCACAATTGTGAGTTTTCATACCACTCGCCAAATCACAAACAACACTCCACACACACACACACACACTTTTGAAGTCCATACCACACTTCTCAGTTAAATCCACTTCCCTCAATTGTTTTGTTTCACATACAATCTAATTTACATGGTTAATTCCGGAACACCCAATTCTTACTTGTACTTGGAAGAATAACCTTCAAATTTCCTTCTCTGGGTAAAACTCAACTGCACACAACTGGTACCCCTCTCACGGAGCCTCAATCCAATACCATGAACTCGCGGAAGATGACAAATACTATACTCTGACCAACCGCTCCTACCTTACTAACACCATAATTAAATTACCTTAATATTCCTTGTGAGGTCAACACTTCATGAGCACCCTCTAACTTGGCCTTTGAGGCCCTCAATAGTAATAATAATAATACAGTTAAGACTTTCTCACACTCAACACAATTCACAACATTACTTCCCCAAAATTCAAATTCCCTTGTCATCTAAATAGATGATCGACTAAGTAACACCCTTCCACAAGTTCCGATTTCAAAACATAAATCCGTCTTTCATTCATTTGCAATCCCGTTCTCCATTCACACAATACTCTCCAATCGGAGCAACATAAGGTAACAAAATGCATATGATGGTTCCTAAGGGATTTCACAATTTACACACTTGTTAATCGATTAATCATCTGAGCTAATCGGTTAACTCCTCAAAATCCAGTGCAAGTACCATCTTTGCACGTATTAATCGGTTAACCACACTATGTTAATCGGCTAACACTGCTGCAGAAGTTGAAAACTAATTTTTTCTAATTCAAAAACCATCCCTATTCAAAACCATCAATCCAGCTTGCTCTAACCCACAATATCATTCTCAACTCGTGGCTTTTTAACTTGTATAACATTCACCAACCCTGATCAACTCAAGGTAAAACCTACAATGTCAAAACATTCAGGCGACACACTCCAACTAAGTGACAAGGCAAAATTCCAAATTCTGACGAGGTCACAACGCACAATTTCAGTGGGATAGTTCATTTTCTGCTCAAACAACTACACTAGCGGGAAGTCAATAATGACGACATTCTAGGGTTTTAGCCATAACTCTTACTTGATTCGTCCACAAGCAAAACCCAACGCGCAACCATTATATGATACCACAAAAGCGATGGACATCTCATATCAAGCATACAACCTTGTTTTCTCACTTGAATTTCCTTGGTAAGAACTAAAACAACTACGTCCTTGGTCCAACAAAAGGTAGATTCTGAATATTCTGATTATTCACAAATATAGAAGTTTCTCTATACTCAAAAATAAATCGGGGCAATGCATCCTCTTGAAGAAGCTTTCCATCACTTCGTACACACTAACCGGAATTTCTTACCGTCCACTATCCATTGCGCACCATACTTACACCCAATTACTTAATGGAAGATTCGCAACCGGCAATTCTCATCAACTATTTACAAAACCCTTCCAGTATAAATCATTCCATGATTTACACTTAGTCTGTAATAAGTCCTGATTTACTTCTCGTTGTTTTACCACAATCTTACTTCTTAGGACACAACACTTACTGCTCCACAAAGTACGTCCCTTCATACTTGTCTCAAGAATAAGAATCCATCACGTACACTTGTGACCACGGTGCTACTACCACGCATTCTCCAATACCAAAGTGTAACTTTCTCATTCACGTCATACTAATAGGATCCAAACAGGTGAACCATCCGTAATTACACTTCCTTAACTATAGGTTTATCAACACCTTAAAAATTCCATTGCACACTCTTCCAAAATACATTTCGTCGTCACTTCCCCATAACATACCGTTAATATCGTTTTCTACACTGCATTTACATCACCCTCCAATGTAATCCTCTTATGTCCAAATATAAAATCATCATACTAAAATTTCCTTAAATACAAGATACTTACTCTATTTCTTAATACAATTTATTCCGGTCCTTATCACTACACTTTCTGTTACTAAATGAAGCTCATTCTTTCTCCAACACAACACCTTATACGGTTCCTTGGGTAATTTAACATGTCCAAATTCCAAATTGGTCTCCCATCGAATACAAAAAATCCCGATGTAATATCTCAAACTAAATCTCTCTACATAACTGACTATACGCAATTCATCATACACTCTTCGCCCGACACATACTTGTTTCACTTGAAGCATATAAACACATCCTTGTGTTCCTTCACACACTTCTCTAATACTTTAGGTTCCCATAGAAGCCGAACGTCCTTAACTCTCCACTCTTAACCAATTGGAAGATATTTTTCCGAACACATTCCTTAAGGTACTCTCGTCCATTTAAGATACCATAACGACCTTAGAAACAAAAGCACCAATACTTATCTCACTTCCGGACCTTACGCCACGCGTTCCACAAAACAACTTTTCTTTTTCACGGAATAAGATTACTTGAAACCCTTATCCATACTAGTGGTCAATCCAGCTCCACTAGCGATTTTACATATTCCTCAATATCTTAACCAATCGTCCAATAGAGATCCTTAACTTTCGGACTCCACCCACTCCAAAGGATTACTTGAACAACACATCACTCTTTAATTCCATGATACCTAAATCACAACTTCTACTAAGACCTCAGCTGAGCTGACCAAAACTCCTCACTACTAACTCTTGGCTTGAGCCTACCCTCACAGCACAAGTTCTGACAACACTTCGGAGTCCTCTTGGTCGCTCAACCATGATTCTACCTATCACATACATAGCATTAGGTTGATCAGGCCCAACACTAGATAGTATTATATTAAGAGTCATGCTGGCAAGACACACTTAAGAGGCATGAATAGATTTACTTATGATGTTTCAAGGCTAGGTCGAGGATACGACCTGCTCTGATACCAACTGTAACGCCGTGTATAATATTTATCTAGAATAATACTGTAACGCCCCGATTTTGATTATTCCATTATTCTTGAGTCTTTTATTTTAATTGGGCAATAATTATTTTAATTGTGAATTTGGTGTGTTAAATGTTATTTTACCATTTTGAGAGTTTTCGGGGAAATTAGAATGGAGGGTATTTTAGACTTTTCATAATTAATCATAAGTTAGAAATTTTGTGGAATTAGAATTATGTGAGAAAAATAAATTAAATTGATTTAGTGGAAAATGAGAGAAGAAAGAAATGGAATAGAAAGGAAATAGAAAGAAAAGAGAAATAAGAGAGAAATAGAGAAAGATAGAAAGAAAAGAAGAGAAAGAAAAGAGGAGAGAAAGAAAAGAAGAGAAAGAAAAGAAGAGAGAAAGAAAAGAGAAGAAAGTTGGGAAAACTAGGAAATCATCAAGATCGATCAATTAGCGAGCTTGGAATCCGGGTAAGGGTGTGAAACATTGTTATCTTATCAATGTGTATGATTATGTATGGGTTTGCTTGGATGTTTTCTTGTTTCCATAGCTTTTGAGTTTTAGGTCGAAAACGATAAAATGATTGGGAATCGATGTTTTTACGGTCGGAAATTGATATAATTTGTGTAGTATGATTACCATGTGTTTATGAATCATTGCTGATGATTGTTTTGTTGTTGGAATTAATTTGGGATGAAAAATGAGGTTTTTGGGGGTTTTGGGTCGTGTAACCCGTAACAGCATTTTTCTGGTTCTGGTGTGATTCACCAGGCGAATTTGGTATTCGCCAGGCGAATTGAGTTTGGCCACTAGCTCGCCAGGCGAAGTGCTGGCGAAGGCAGATTCGCCAGGCGAATTTGCCATTCGCCAGGCGAATTTGGAATTACAGAAAGGGGGTAGCTTCTGTAACTCTTGGAGTTTTTCTATATTGGTGACTCGCCACTAGCTCGCCAGGCGAACTGCTGGCGAATGGTGATTCGCCAGGCGAAGTGCTGGCGAAGTGCTGGCGAAAGAGGTTTGGCCAGGCGAATTCTGAAGTCGCCAGGCGAATCTGGCTGTTTCTCAATAAATTCTTAACTTTTGAAAATTCATAACTTTTGATCCGTAACTCGGATCGGGACATTCTTTATATCGTTGGAAAGCTTATGAAATGTACTTTCTTATGATGATAATTTTGAAATTGTTAGCCGATTAAGTAAAGTCGAGAATTTGGGAATAGTGTCATTTACCGACTTTTGTCATTTTAAATGTGTATATTGGTTGTGTAACATACAATGTGGCATTGATAATAATGTGTATGCCTTGTATGATGTGGTATAATGATAGTGCATGTGATGAGATGTTGTGATAAGGTGTTGTGATGCGATGTTGTGATAACGTTGTTGTTGTGCGGTAAATACATTGTTTATGTGAAATTCAATGTATGTTGTGTGGTGACCTTTATGGGTTGAAATGCATTGTTTGAATTGTTTTGCAATGCATGAATGTGATGATGTTGAAGCATGTGACAAGTTGTTGTAATTGTTGTGGTTGATGAATTATGGCCGAAAGGCAAGAAATTGCAATGTGTGTATTTAATGTTATATGCATGACTATATTATGAAATATGTGTGCATTGCATGAGTGTATGTGGTCATTTTGTATGAGAAACATCATGACATGCATTCATGTGTCGCGATTCCGTGGAGAATCGGGTGTAATATCACGTCCCTGTTGGGTGTGAGTGATTGATTACACAAATGATCATTGAGGATCCTCTGAACATTGCGTAGTCAATGGGTGTAATCGTTGCGATGAGTTACACTTGATTCCGTGGGAATCTTCAGAATGATTGTGTGCCCTTGTGGGGTTTGAGCAATCGGATTGTGTCTGCGTGAACAATCCAGAAACATCGGATGCCATGATGGTATGAGCGATGGGGAAATATCGTAGGCCCGGCAGGGAGGATATTTCCATTGAGTTCTTCAATTGAGCTCGGGTGATGAGTCGGTACCGCATGCATCTGCATAGAGTCGAGAGTCGGTCTCTATGAGTTGCATTGATCATCTTTGTATTTGTGCATTGATGAATAAACATTGATATATGTATGTTTATGGGAGATGATATAAACTGTATCTTATAATGATGCATTGTTGGATGAACAAGTATGTGTGTGTTCATGTGGAATGATGATAATGGTGAATGTATGCATAATGAATATGCTTGATGATATATCTATATTGTGATATATGATGAGTTATGGTGAGAATATGTGTTATATGTTTATGTTGTAGTACATAATTATATGCATTGTTATTATGATAATATTTCTCACCCTTCTGCTGTTTTATGATGCTCTATGAGGCATTGCAGATTAGGTATCTGGCGGTCTTTTTGTGAAGCGTGTCTTCATTTTCCTTGTTGGTCGGTTGGCTCTGATATGTAGCACCGGGTAGCTAGGACGTTTGATCTTTTTGTGATACATTTGCATATGTATCTTGTTGATGAATTAGTGTATATAAACACGATGTTGCTTGTGATTCATACTGGATGATGTATATATATGTTGGTGTATATATGTGGTTGTTATTCAATATTTTAGATGTTTCCGCTTTTATTCTAAATATTGAGATGTGGGTGTAAGGACGAAGTTCCTCTGTGGCAAGTTACCCCACTGTTGCATATCAATAGTTTGAGCAGGTGTTGTATGTATTAAATTAAGTATGATGTGACATGCCTCTTTTATACTATGTTTTAATCGTACTCTGGCGAATTGATTTTATATATGTTCCTAAATGATTTATGTGATTATTTGGGGGTATAGAAAGGGGGTGTTACATTAAGTGGTATCAGAGCCAGAGTTGAGTCAGTTGTGTCTGTCTTGTTGTTGTGTTGGTTGAACTGTTGTTTAACCTTGTTGTAATTTTTGGGAATGATCAGAATATGGCTGGTAGAAACGATAATACGATGGCTGCTGCTTTGGAAGCAATGGCTAGGGCGGTGCAAGGTGCGCCTAACGTGAATGCTAATGACGAGTTCAGGAAGAATCAACCACCGGTCTTCAAAGGGAGATTTGATCCCGATGGAGCTCAACTGTGGTTGAAAGAGATTGAAAGGATCTTCAGAGTTATGGGTTGTGCAGAGGAGAATAAGGTGAGGCTTGGATCTCACATGCTGAAGGAAGAAGCCGACGATTGGTGGGTCGGTATGCGTGAAGTTCTTGAGGTGGATGATGAAGAGATAACTTGGGATTTATTTCGTACCGAGTTCTTGAGGAAGTATTACCCTGCGAGTGTGAAAGGGAAGAAGGAGGTGGAGTTCCTTGAACTGAAACAAGGTAGTATGTCCGTGGTGGACTATACTGCTAAGTTTGTGGAGTTGGTTAAATTCCATCCTCATTATGCTGCAATTACTGCTGAGTTCTCGAAGTGTATGAAGTATGAGAATGGTTTACGTCCTGATATTAAACAAGCTGTGGGGTATCAAAGGATAAGAAGATTTTCGGATTTGACGGAATGTTGTAGAATCTTCGAAGAAGATAGTAAGGCTCATTCTACACATTACAAAAGTTTGAATGAGAGGAAGGGAAAGCAACAAGCTCGAGGTGGACCTTATGTGACACCCGTTGATAAGGGCAAGCATAGGGGAAACTTTGGTAGGAGGTCTGGAGGAGGAAGTTCTGGTCCCGTAAAGTGTTTCAAGTGTGGAGGTATAGGTCATAAATCCTTTGATTGTAGGAAGACTGTGGTGAAATGTTCTAACTGTGGAGGAGTAGGGCATGCTACTACTGAGTGTAGGAGGAATGTAGTGAAGTGCTATAATTGTGGAGAAGTGGGTCACATTAGTACTAAGTGTACTAAGCCGAAACAAGCTCAAGCGGGCGGAAAGGTGTTTGCATTGGCGGGGACTCAAACTACGAATGCAGACCGTTTAATTAAAGGTACATGCTTTATTAATAGTACACCTTTAGTTGTTGTTATTGATACGGGAGCGACTCATTCGTTTGTTTAGTCTGAGTGCGCGAAGCGTCTAAATCTTGTGTTGTCTCTGATGGATGGTAAGATGGTTATTGATACTCCAGCAATGGGGTCAGTAACTACTTCGTTGGTTTGTTTAAGTTGTCCTTTGACCATTTATGGTAAAGAATTTGAGATGGATCTAGTGTGTTTGCCGTTGGAAGGATTGGACGTGATCTTGGGTATGAACTGGTTGCAATTTAATCGAGTTCATATAGATTGCTATCACAAGTTAGTAAGGTTTCCTTCTTTGGAAGATGATGAATTTGAGAGTTTCCTATCCACTAAAGAGTTGAAGAAACTTTTAGCGGACGAAGCTCAATTGTTTGGTTTGTTTGCATCATTGTCGGTGGAGGGTCAAGTTGAGCTTGATGTGTTCCCAGTGGTGTGCGAATTTCCAGAAGTGTTTCCGGAGGATATTACGGATGTGCCGCCGGAAAGAGAAGTTGAGTTTTCTATTGATCAAGTTCCGGGTACTAGACCAGTTTCGATGGCACCGTATCGTACGTCAGCATCGGAGTTGGTAGAATTGAAGAAGCAATTGAATGACTTGTTGGACAAGAGATTTGTAAGGCCAAGTGTTTCTCCTTGGGGTGCTCCGGTATTGTTGGCGAAGAAGAAGGATGGGAGTATGCGGTTATGCATTGATTATCGACAGTTGAACAAAGTGACAATTAAGAACAAGTATCCGCTTCCAAGGATCGATGATTTGATGGATCAATTGGTTGGTGCGAATGTTTTTAGCAAGATTGATTTGAGATCAGGATACCACCAGATTCGTGTGAAAGGAGAGGATATTCAAAAGACGACATTTAGGACACGGTATGGTCATTACGAATATTCCGTGATGCCATTCGGGGTTTCTAATGCAACAGGTGTGTTTATGGAATACATGAATCGTATTTTTCATGAACAGTTGGATCGTTTTGTGGTTGTGTTCATCGATGATATTTTAATTTACTCTAAGTCTCAAGAGGAGCATGAAAAGCATTTGAGGATTGTGTTACGAATTTTGAAAGAGAAGCAATTGTATGCTAAGTTGTCAAAATGTGAATTTTGGTTGTCGGAAGTAAGTTTCCTTGGACATGTTATTTTCGGTAGTGGTATTAGTGTTGATCCATCCAAGATAGATGCGGTGATGCAATGGGAGGCTCCTAGATCAGTTACGGAGATTCGAAGCTTTTTAGGCTTGGCAGGTTATTATCGGAGGTTTATTGAGGGATTTTCGAAGTTGGCACTTCCTTTAACGCAATTGACTTGTAAAGGAAAGGCTTTCATTTGGGATATTCATTGTGAAGAGAGTTTCAATGAGCTAAAGAGAAGGTTGACAATGACTCCGATCTTGATTTTGCCTAATCCTAATGAACCATTTGTTGTGTATTGTGATGCTTCATTGGTGGGTTTAGGTGGTGTATTGATGCAAGAAGGAAGAGTTGTGGCTTATGCTTCAAGACAATTGAGAGTGCATGAAAAGAATTATCCTACGCATGACTTGGAGTTAGCGGCCGTGGTGTTTGTTTTGAAAATATGGAGGCATTATCTTTATGGTGCAAGATTTGAAGTTTTTAGTGATCACAAGAGCTTGAAATATTTATTTGATCAAAAAGAATTGAACATGAGACAAAGAAGGTGGTTAGAGCTTTTGAAGGATTATGATTTTGGTTTGAATTACCATCCGGGTAAGGCAAACGTGGTGGCCGATGCCTTAAGTCGGAAGTTGTTACATATGTCCGCATTGATGATGAAAGAATGGGAGCTTTTGGAGAATTTTAGAGACTTGAGTTTGGTTTGTGAAATGACGCCGAGAAGTGTGAGACTTGGTATGTTACATGTTACGAATGATTTTCTTGCAACGGTTAGTGAAAAGCAGAAGTTGGATTTGAAGTTCGTTGATTTGATGATGAATGAGAACGAGGATTTCAAGGTTGATAATTTTGGAGTTTTGAGATTCCGTGGTCGTATCTGTATTCCCGATGACGCGGAGTTGAAAAAGATGATTCTAGAGGAAGGACACCGAAGTAATTTAAGTATTCATCCGGGTGCGAATAAGATGTATCAAGATTTGAAGAAAATCTTTTGGTGGTCCGGATTAAAGAGAGATGTAGCTCAATTTGTGTATGCGTGCTTAACTTGTCAAAAGTCTAAGGTGGAACATCAAAAACCGAGTGGATTGATGCAACCGTTGGATATTCCAGAATCGAAATAGGATAGTATATCGATAGATTTTGTTACAGGATTGCCGAATACGCAAAGAGGTCAAAATGCTATTTGGGTAATTGTTGATAGGCTTACTAAATCTGCTCACTTTATTCCAATTGATATTAGTTATCCTTTGGAGAAGTTAGCCGAGATTTATGTTCTTGTGGTTGTGAAGTTACATGGAGTTCCTAAGAGTATTGTATCGGATAGAGACCCTAGATTTACATCGAGGTTTTGGGAGAGTTTACAAGAGGCTTTGGGTTCTAAGCTAAGATTGAGTTCGGCTTACCATCCGTAAACGGACGGTCAAACCGAGAGAACGATTCAATCGTTGGAGGATTTATTGCGTGCTTGTGTACTCGAGCAAGGTGGTGCTTGGGATGGTTATTTGGCGTTGATTGAATTCACTTACAATAACAGTTTTCATTCGAGTATAAGTATGGCACCATTTGAGGCTTTGTATGGTCGGAGATGTCGAACACCTTTGTGTTGGCATGAAACCGGTGAGAGGACGATTGTTGGACCGGAGATGGTACAACAAACGACGGAGAAAGTGAAGTTTATTCGTGAGAATATGAAAGCTTCTCAAAGTAGACAAAAGAGCTATCATGACAAGAGAAGGAAAGATCTTGAGTTTCAAGAAGGCGACCATGTGTTTTTGAGAGTTACGCCGGTTACGGGTGTAGGTCGTGCTTTGAAGTCGAAGAAGTTGACTTCTCGTTTTATTGGTCCGTATCAGATTACTTCACGAGTTGGTGTTGTGGCTTACCGTGTGGCGTTGCCTCCGAACCTTTCGAATTTGCATGACGTATTCCATGTTTCGCAACTTCGGAAATATGTTCCGGATCCGTCACATGTTATTCCTATGGACGAGGTTGAAGTGAGAGATAACCTTACGGTGGAAGCTTTACCGGTTAGGATTTTGGACCGCGAAGTTAAGAAACTAAGAGGCAAGGATATTGCGCTTGTGAAAGTAGCGTGGGGAGGCGCTGCGGAAGGCAATGTGACTTGGGAACTAGAGAGTGGGATGCGAGAGTCGTATCCGGAGTTGTTTGAATCAGGTAATATTTTCGAGGACGAAAATTTCTAAAGTGGGGGAGAGTTGTAACGCCCCGATTTTGATTATTCCATTATTCTTGAGTCTTTTATTTTAATTGGGAAATAATTATTTTATTTGTGAATTTGGTGTGTTAAATGTTATTTTACCATTTTGAGAGTTTTCGGGGAAATTAGAATGGAGGGTATTTTAGACTTTTCATAATTAATCATAAGTTAGAAATTTTGTGGAATTAGAATTATGTGAGAAAAATGAATTAAATTGATTTAGTGGAAAATGAGAGAAGAAAGAAATGGAATAGAAAGGAAATAGAAAGAAAAGAGAAATAAGAGAGAAATAGAGAAAGATAGAAAGAAAAGAAGAGAAAGAAAAGAGGAGAGAAAGAAAAGAAGAGAAAGAAAAGAGGAGAGAAAGAAAAGAGAAGAAAGTTGGGAAAACTAGGAAATCATCAAGATCGATCAATTAGCGAGCTTGGAATCCGGGTAAGGGTATGAAACATTGTTATCTTATCAATGTGTATGATTATGTATGAGTTTGCTTGGATGTTTTCTTGTTTCCATAGCTTTTGAGTTTTAGGTCGAAAACGATAAAATTATTGGGAATCGATGTTTTTACGGTCGGAAATTGATATAATTTGTGTAGTATGATTACCATGTGTTTATGAATCATTGCTGATGATTGTTTTGTTGTTGGAATTAATTTGGGATGAAAAATGAGGTTTTTGGGGGGTTTTGGGTCGTGTAACCCGTAACAGCATTTTTCTGGTTCTGGTGTGATTCGCCAGGCGAATTTGGTATTCGCCAGGCAAATTGAGTTTGGCCACTAGCTCGCCAGGCGAAGTGCTGGCGAAGGCAGATTCGCCAGGCGAATTTGTCATTCGCCAGGCGAATTTGGAATTACAGAAAGGGGGTAGCTTCTGTAACTCTTGGAGTTTTTCTATATTGGTGACTCGCCACTAGCTCGCCAGGCGAACTGCTGGTGAATGGTGATTCGCCAGGCGAAGTGCTGGCGAAGTGCTGGCGAAAGAGGTTTGGCCAGGCGAATTCTGAAGTCGCCAGGCGAATCTGGCTGTTTCTCAATAAATTCTTAACTTTTGAAAATTCATAACTTTTGATCCGTAACTCGGATCGGGACATTCTTTATATCGTTGGAAAGCTTATGAAATGTACTTTCTTATGATGATAATTTTGAAATTGTTAGCCGATTAAATAAAGTCGAGAATTTGGGAATAGTGTCATTTACCGACCTTTGTCATTTTAAATGTGTATATTGGTTGTGTAACATACAATGTGGCATTGATAATAATGTGTATGCCTTGTATGATGTGGTATAATGATAGTGCATGTGATGAGATGTTGTGATAAGGTGTTGTGATGCGATGTTGTGATAACATTGTTGTTGTGCGGTAAATACATTGTTTATGTGAAATTCAATGTATGTTGTGTGGTGACCTTTATGGGTTGAAATGCATTGTTTGAATTGTTTTGCAATGCATGAATGTGATGATGTTGAAGCATGTGACAAGTTGTTGTAATTGTTGTGGTTGATGAATTATGGCCGAAAGGCAAGAAATTGCAATGTGTGTATTTAATGTTATATGCATGACTATATTATGAAATATGTGTGCATTGCATGAGTGTATGTGGTCATTTTGTATGAGAAACATCATGACATGCATTCATGTGTCGCGATTCCGTGGAGAATCGGGTGTAATATCACGTCCCTGTTGGGTGTGAGTGATTGATTACACAAATGATCATTGAGGATCCTCTGAACATTGCGTAGTCAATGGGTGTAATCGTTGCGATGAGTTACACTTGATTCCGTGGGAATCTTCAGAATGATTGTGTGCCCTTGTGGGGTTTGAGCAATCGGATTGTGTCTGCGTGAACAATCCAGAAAAATCGGATGCCATGATGGTATGAGCGATGGGGAAATATCGTAGGCCTGGCAGGGAGGATATTTCCATTGAGTTCTTCAATTGAGCTCGAGTGATGAGTCGGTACCGCATGCATCTGCATAGAGTCGAGAGTCGGTCTCTATGAGTTGCATTGATCATCTTTGTATTTGTGCATTGATGAATAAACATTGATATATGTATGTTTATGGGAGATGATATAAACTGTATCTTATAATGATGCATTGTTGGATGAACAAGTATGTGTGTGTTCATGTGGAATGATGATAATGGTGAATGTATGCATAATGAATATGATTGATGATATATCTATATTGTGATATATGATGAGTTGTGGTGAGAATATGTGTTATATGTTTATGTTGTAGTACATAATTATATGCATTGTTATTATGATAATATTTCTCACCCTTCTGCTGTTTTATGATGCTCTATGAGGCATTGCAGATTAGGTATCTGGCGGTCTTTTTGTGAAGCGTGTCTTCATTTTCCTTGTTGGTCGGTTGGCTCTGATATGTAGCACCGGGTAGCTAGGATGTTTGATCTTTTTGTGATACATTTGCATATGTATCTTGTTGATGAATTAGTGTATATAAACATGATGTTGCTTGTGATTCATACTGGATGATGTATATATATGTTGGTGTATATATGTGGTTGTTATTCAATATTTTAGATGTTTCCGCTTTTATTCTAAATATTGAGATGTGGGTGTAAGGACGAAGTTCCTCTGTGGCAAGTTACCCCACTGTTGCATATCAATAGTTTGAGCAGGTGTTGTATGTATTAAATTAAGTATGATGTGACATGCCTCTTTTATACTATGTTTTAATCGTACTCTGGCGAATTGATTTTATATATGTGCCTAAATGATTTATGTGATTATTTGGGGGTAGAGAAAGGGGGTGTTACAAATACCATACAAGTGCTTATTTGGTACTGACACAATCATAAGTGTCTTATGGCATAATTCACATACTTGACCATTTCTAATACAAATACAACCTATGGTACAAGTTATGGAAACTAGCTAAAAAATAATAAATCTAAGATCAATAAACAATATCCTCAATTGTATACTACAAATTACACAGCGGAAAACTAAAGCTAAGCCTCTCTTGAAACATCCAAGTATAGCTCCACTTGTAAATCAAACCTGCAACCAATGCCTGAAAAATAGCAACAATAATGGGGTGAGATATTAATATCAGTGATTTCCCTATCTTATGGATTCTCTCGGCTTTACAGGGTTCTAGCCAAATCCTAACTTAAGTCAAGGGGACGGGAAATGACCTTGAGTTCTCATTCTCCCACTATATGGAAACATGTCATGAGTTCAACAAATCAAACTTTAATTATCACAAATCGGTAACACAACCAAGGCATCTTTCCCCGGCCAACCCTACAAGAGAGTTCAACACGGGTCATGGATCCTTAAAAGCGTAGACATCAATCCCCGACCAGCTCCTCCAAAGAGTTATGGACACGGGTCCCGGATCCTAACATAGATAACTTTCCCCGGCCAACCTACTCAAGAGGCCCTTCAACAAAGGTCACGGTTACCTACACATAGTACTTTCCCTGGCCAGCCTTCACAAGAGGCTCTTCAACACGGGTCATTAATACCACCCACTAAGTAACTTTCTCCGACCCGCCTACACAAGAGGCCCTACAACACGGGTCATGGTCACTCACTTAATAAACAATTTCCCTGGCTAGCCCCTCCAATGAGTTATGGACACAGGTCACGGATATTTATTAAGGGATAAAAACGGTTCCGATTACGTGATCTCACACACATACGTGATTGCATCGGCTATAACCACGCCTCGATCGAATTTACGATCCAAAAGATATGGATTTTCAACATATCATATAAACATTATTTTCATTCATTTTCCAGTAAATAATTAATCCCACATCATAGCTTTCCAACGATATCAAGAACGCTTCGATCAGAATCACGGTTCAAAAGTTATGAAGGAAACAAAATGGGAAAATATGTCATGTTCGCTGCCATGTTCGCAAGGAAAACCCTGGCGAACAAAACAAAACAGGCGAACCTTCGCCTTCCCTTCGCCTTGGGTTCGTTAGGCCAACCCTGCGAAACCCAGAATTTTCAGCAGCGCTAAAATAGGTCATTTGGGGCCAAAACTCTCATTTCTTCACCCAAAACACTTCCAACTCATACTCTATCAACCCCAATCATAACCCGGCTATAATACTCGATTTATTTCATGTTTCATCAGTTAGATGTCACTGATTTATCCGTTTAATCATTTTCTCTCAAATCTAACCTAAGTTCTAAACATATATTTCTATAACTTAAAGTGTCTAACTAGAACCCACCTTAGCATTGAAGAGGAGGTTAAAGAAGATGATGAACAATGATCCAAGCTTTTCCTCTTCATCCAAGCTCTTCCTCTTTCCCTCTTCTCTTCTCATCTTTCTCTCTTTTCTCTATTTTTCTTCTTCTCCCACTTTCTATTATTTCTCCTTCTTTCTCTTTATATATATATATATATATATATATATATATATATATATATATATATATATATATATAATACTTATTATATAATATAATCCAACAGGGTAAAATATCTCCAATTGATATTCTGTCATCTCACACCAATTGATCAATACTAGAGTTATCTTAAAAAATCCTCTCTTAAACTAATAATTATTGATCTGTCTCTTTAATAAAATAATTTGATCTCTTCAGAGTTCATCAGTTGCTCTAATGATCCCAATTGATAATACTTAAAGTACTTAGAGGATTCCATAAATCCAATTATCCAAAGATAGAGTACACAAAAGCTCATATGATTTCATCTGATATCCAATTGAGCATTTAAATAATATGGGGTATTACAATACATTTGTGCAGATGATAATACTATGAAAGGAGAGGCAAAAGATGTTGCTAGATTTATGATTAAGGTTCCTTTGGATTATAAGTTACCGGACTCAGTGGTGGTTTCAATCGATGATAGGGAGTTCAAGTTATTGCTGAGAGAGGACATTCATGGTCCTCTTAGGTTATCTTTGTTCAAGAACGATTACAAGGTTGGTTCTGAATCTAGTAACTCTGTTTCTGGGGCGGAGCATGGGTATGGAACGACAAAATTTTAGTTTCTTCACCTTCAGCGGCATCGGAAGGAAATATGGACGGTGGTTTTACAGGCACGGAGGAGTATGAGGAGAGGAACTTGGAATGTAACCCGGAGGAGTATTGTCCAAGCGACAATATTGAAAAAGGAAGGAAGCAGAAGTACTTTGGCTGTGTAGACTTGGACAATGTGAATGTTTCAGAAAAAAGTAACGGAGTTGGTGTGTTTGATAGTGCAGTAACTGCTATAAAAAGTACTCCTAGCTGCTTCTTGGAGATCGTGGAGAGAGAAAAGTCTGTCTCTATCTCATTGAAATCGATGGATTCAAGAGTAGGGTGCTCATTAGAGGTAGCAGCACCTACATTCTGTAAAAATCATGTGGGACCCCTCAAGACCACTACCTTTCCGCTTAATTATTCTCAACGTGGGGCCAGGAAACAAGTTATAATATTATGAAATTTAAAAGTCTTTGCATGCTAGGTGGGCCCAGCAAAAGAATTAGGAGGAAACTTAAGTCAAAGAACCATGGTGCTATTCCAGGAAATCTCATTTCTTTCGATCCTGGACCTAGCAGGATGGAAGTTTTGCCTAATTCTCTTTTGATTCAGAATGCGCCTAGTTTATTACAGAATGAGACTAACAAAATTTATGGTGAGAAATTTAGGGGAATCTGATATTGTCAGGAGTAATCTTATGATGTTGGATAATTTGGGTTCTAATGTCGGTGACAAATTGTGGACTGCAATTTCTGGTTTAGGAGTTGTGGGCGGTGCCTCGGCGAGAGATTACAAGCTAAGATTGGTTGCTTTGGAGAAAGAAGATTTTAATAGAAAGGTAGGAGGGATGGAGAAGAATTATGTGTTAAAATGATTTTGGGAGCTTTGAACATTAGAGGGGGAGGTAGTAGAGCTAAGAGGAGCAGAATTTCTCAGTTAATATCTAAAGGTAATGCTGATATTTTTCTGCTGCAGGAAACTAAAATTCAAGATTTGTCCGATTCTATGGTGAGGAGTTTTTGGAGGAAGAAGATAGTTGATTTTTCATTTTCTAATTCGGAAGGTGCTTTTGGAGGTTTGTTGATTTTATGGAAGGTTGGTTGTTATGAAGTGATTTGTAGTTTCAAGGGAGCTGGCTTTTTGGGTATCAAGATAAGGTGGAATAACGTCTTGTATTACATTGTGAACGTCTATTCTCCTTGTGATATAGTATCAAAGCGTATTTTGTGGCGTAGTTTGTTGGAGCTGAAGGCGGGCAAGGTAGATGGAGAGTGGATTATAGGAGGAGATTTGAATGCGGTCAAAAGTCTTAGTGAACACAAAGGGAGTTCGGTGAGAAGTGGTATATCGGAAAATGGTGAATTTGCGGACTTCATTTCGGCTAGTGACTTGATCGATGTTCCTTGTAGAGGGAATAAATTTACTTGGTTTGGCGGTGGTGGCAAGTCTTGTAGTAGGATTGATCATTTTCTTGTGGATAGTGATACTATTGATAGATGGGGGGTGGTGGGTCAATTTATTGGTGCTAGGGATGTTTCCGATCATTGTCCAATTTGGCTTGTTCTTGACAAATCAAATTGGGGTCCGAAGCCTTTTAAAGTTAACGATGAGTGGTTCAATAATAAATATTTCATTCCTTTTGTTGAGCAAGAGTGGAAGATGTTAGTGGTAGAGGGAAGAAGAGATTTTGTCTTTAAGGAGAAACTTCGCTTGCTTAAAGAGAGGCTTAGATGGTGGAATCATAACGTCTTTGGGAAGATTGATTTGGAGATAGAGGAGGAGGTGTTTAATTTAAACTTGGGTGATGATTTAGAGGAGGAGCTTGGGGCTATAGCGTTGGAGGATAAAAGGAGGGCGAATAGTAAGTTTTGGCTGAATCTCAAAATTAAGGAGAACATGTTTATTCAAAAATCGAGATTAAAGTGCCTAAATGAAAGAGATACTAATAGTAAGTATTTTCATCGGGTAATGAAAGAGAGGTTGAGGAGCAATTTTATTGGTTCCTTCCAAAAGGAAGGAAGTAGAGTGGCTTCGGTGGAGGAGGTCAAGGAAGAAGTTAGGGAACATTTTGCCTCCAAATTTGTCGAGTCGGATCTTGTGAGGCCGGTTCTTGATGGTTTATCTTACAATTCTCTTAACCTTTCCGAGAAGTCTATGCTTGAAACTCCATTCTTGGAAAGTGAGATTAAGGAGGCGGTTTGGGGTTGTGAGGGGACGAAGAGTCCGGGCCCAGATGGTTATACTTTTTCTTTCATTAAAAAGTGTTGGCATTTCTTGAAGGGTGATATCATTAGTTGTTTCGAGAATTTTCATTCGGAGGCTACTTTATCTAAAGATTTTACATCCACTTTTTTAACTTTGGTTCCTAAATCTTCTAATCCTTTGGGTTTGGATGACTTTAGGCCTATTTGTCTTGTTGGTTGCATTTACAATGCCTTGGCTAAACTTCTTGCAGCAAGATTGAAAAGGGTTTTGAACTCTATTATCTCGCAAAGTCAAAGTGCTTTTGTTCCGGGTAGACAATTGTTAGATGCCGTTCTTGTTGCTAATGAATTGATGGATTATGCTTTGAAGGAGAGGAAATAGTGTTTTCTTTTTAAAGTGGATTTTGAAAAAACTTAAGATAAAGTTTCTTGGAGCTTCCTTAGGTTTATGTTAAGGAAGATGGGCTTCGGGGAGGTTTGGATGAGGTGGATGGAAGCTTTGATTTTCTCTAGCAAGATGTCGGTTTTGATCAATGGGAGTCCGACGAAGGAATTTGTGATTGAGAGAGGTTTGAGGCAAGGAGAACCCCTTTCTCCATTTCTTTTTGTTATTGTAGCGGAAGGATTAAGAGGAAGGGTGCACAAGTCCATGGAAAATAATAATTTCAAGGGGTTTTTCTTTAATAAGGAATGCTTTGTGGACATTTTTCAATTTGCGGATGATACCTTATTGTCGCTCCCGAGGATTTGCATCCATGGTACAAACGCGAAAGTGGTGCGGAAAACAGAGTCGCCAGCAATGTGTATTTATCCCAAGAGAGGGAAAGGAAACACTGCGTAAACCTGAGGGAAGGGAAAAGCATGGCCTCGGGACCAAGAGAAATGGGTAAGGGAGTCGGTTACGCGAAGGGAATGTGTGAGCACCCCACACATCCATCGTACTCGATGGGATCCACACTTGTTGTCTCGATCTAAGGGTGTCGTCATCTGGAGCTCCACTGCCACTGGAAAGGAGAAGAAACAGGAACGGAAAGGAATGAAGAAACGAAGAAGAAAAGAAAAAGAAGTGACTCGATAGGACATCTCTCGTCCTATGCCTACGTATTCCCTCGTGCAATGGGAAAGTCAGAGTCATGGTAGTTCGGACGCGAACTAAGGGCGGAGGTTGCTCGCCAAGACATTGTCGTCTTGTGCCTATGTATCCTCAATCGGAAGAGAAATAGGAAATCAGAGCAGTCTTAGTTCGACCTAACGAGGTCGGTTAGTGTTTTTTATGAGCGACGTTAGATTCGCGTCCGGCAGTTAGGGTCGATGCCTGTTTGTGACGAGACGGAAGTAATGTGCCCTTTTTCGAAAATGATTTGAGATTAACAATCCCGAAGGATGAAAAACATTTGAATTTTGTTTTTGTGTTTTTTAGACAGAAGTGGATTGAAGTTAGTTTGTAACTTGCATTGCACCGAAGTCTATGAGGTAGGAACGAATGTTTAGCAAATCGTTCCAAGATGGATTGTCCACCAAACACTCGAGAAAAATGAGAGAAAACCCCTCATTCCTCACTTCCCACATGCGAGGCTCATGCGCAATACACGTTGACTTTATTAAGTGTTTTAGAAGTGCTATGAGATGAGAAGAGAAGACTCAAGGGAAAAGAAAACACTACGGGAAAAAAATGCTCCTAATGTTGTCATGCAAAGGTGGCCCTATAGTTGAGTTTGAAAGGGAAAACATCTACCTAAGTTAGCATGCAAAGGGAAGCCTAATGCTAATCCTACTCCAAGCTTAATCAAAAATTAAGTTGGACTAGGTAGCTCTAAGGGACTGAATCCAAGACTTAAACAAGTCTTGAGGTTTAAGGGAAGAGAAAGAGTGAAAGAGACGAAGGAGGAAAAAGAGGCGAATAAACAAAAACAGCAGCTACCACAGAGCACCTGCACCAAAACAGCGGTAAAAGGCAGCACACAAGCAAGACAACTTATAACAGCACACAATTCAGCACAAGAAAGGGTGTAAAAAAAAGCAGCGGCACATACAACAGCACATATGCACATAGACAGCAGTAGAAACAAGGCAGCATGCAATACATTTGAAGATGAATAAATCATGACTTAATGAGAAAACATCAAACATCATACACTCTTTGATCAATCATGATCACAATCACACCACACACCATAATAAGCAATGCTCGAAAACATCATGGAAGAATACACCACATCGTGGAAGAATGCACAACATTTAGCACATGAACAAATCCAATCAAATATGCATTTCATGAGGTTAGATGCAAGCACACATATACATCACAACAACTCCAGCAACACCAGCAATAATTCATAATTACCATGCTCAAGGAGTGCGTGCAAAGTGTTCGCCGCATCAAGAAAACATCCATGCAAACATGAAGATTTAACAATACAAGTCAAAGAATCGTGTGTCGGAAAATTGTGTTCATGCAATAGTGTGAGGTGCAATAGCTCAAGAATGATCCACAAATCATCATCATATCAATCCATAAAGTTTGGACATGAAAAGGATCTCAAACAACCAAGAAAATGCAAGAAAATCAAGTTCTGCTTCAGTGGTAACCGGTCACAGCATAACTGCTAGCCGGTTACACAGTTCAAAATTTCAAAAATTACGCAGAAAACAACAGGGTAACCGGTTAGCAGATATGTTGTAACCGGTTACACAGCAGCAGAATTCAAAAATAAGTGTTCAGAATCACTTTTCAGCAGCTTATCACTTCTCCAATCACCTGCATGTTAGGGCATCTCAATATGCACAAAAATTACATCTCAAAACCAGCAAACATGCATCAATCAACCAGCAACAACAATCAAATCCACAATCCAAAGGATCAAACACAACAAATATAAGATCTACATTGTGAACAAGCAAAATATGCTAAAATGAAAAGTAGATCTAAAATTTACCAACCTACAAAGCTGAGAATTGCTTTGGTGAGTGTTGATAGGCTGCAATTGATGAAACTAAGCAAGAAATTCAGAGATCCAATTCAATCTTCAAGAGAAAATGCAAAACAAATGCAATGTGATGAACTTGCTTCAAGCTTCTCCAAAAATCACTTCCAAGAGCTTAGATCCATAAACAAAATAGTAGCAAAATCAGAATTCCTTCAAGAATCAATGGATGGATAAAGGTTTAGTTCCATGATCAACAAATTTCAATGCAAAATTTGTTGAACTTTGATGGGGGAACTTTGAGTGAGGGTTTTGGAATGAGAGAGAAGTTGAGAGAAAATTGGAGTGAAATGTGTAGAAAATTCAGAAAATGGATCAAAGTTATGTGAGGTTTGGAATGAATTGATTTAAATAGAAGCTAGGTTAGGAATTCAAATGTGGTTTGGAGTGAGGTTTAGTGGGTGGAAATTGGGGTGAAAAGTGAATTAGGAAAGGAAATGAGGAATTATAGTGGAAAATGTTGGAAGGAATTTGAAATTTGGGTGGAAAATAATGAAAATATCAATTCTAGATCCTTCCCACACGTGCACATGCCAAGCACATGATCACAAATGATGCAAACTAAAATTTTCAAATTTTGCCCAGAGTAACCGGTTACAGCATATCTGCTAACCGGTTACTCAGTTCAAAAACTGAAGAAATGCGCAGAAAACCAAAGGGTAACCGGTTATCAGATACGCTGTAACCGGTCACCCAGTGCAAATTTTGAATTTTGGCGCCTTTTGGAGGGAAACTTAAAAAAGGGACTTCTGACAGTTGTTTTGAAACCATTAAGCCTCTGAACCCCAAAACTCGGCATTGCTACTGAGTAACACTGAAACATAATTGAAATATGCTGTGAATTCCATTTTGTGCTCGGAATACTGCTGAAAATAATCGTCTGGTGCTGAATCGCTGATCAAAAAGATGACTGCCAGAGCTTCTGATTGTCAACATGTCTAATAAGCAAAATAAATGCTCAAAAAGACTTTGAAAGAACCATGCAAATGCATAAATGTCGATGCTAATGAAATGAAGCATAAGCCAAAAAGAGTTAGAAACAAGGGGGCAAATTTTGAGGTGTTACAGCTGCCCCTATTCAAACTTCTTGAATCCGAGGGTATGGAAGCAAAGGCTTCCAGACGGTCGAGATACATGGGGATTGAATACCAAAATGACCGCATAAATTTGTGTCCTGCAAAAGGAGAGACAACTCCACTGGGGAACAAAAAACAAAAAATGTAAGATCATAACACGGACGAGTGTCAGAGACCAATACGGACAAAGTATCAAAATAGATTGACACAAATACGGACAAGTGTTGAATGTGCTGGGGATAAGCACAGATGAGTGCCAAATGAATGAAGATGAATCATTAAAGAAGTCAAAACCAACACGGATGAGTGTCTAAAGGTTTAAACACGGACGGGTGCTGAAAGAACATGGACGAGTGTTGAAGGGACACGGACGGGTGTCAAAGGTCAATACCGACGGGTATTGAAATAAAGGTTTAAACACGGACGGGTGCTGAAAGAAAACGGACAGGTGTCAAAGGTCAATACGGACGGGTATTGAAAGGACACAGACGGGTGTCAAAGGTTCAAACACGGACGGGTGCTGAAAGAACACGGATGGGTGCCTAAGGTCAATACGGACAGGAATTGAAAGGACACGGACGGGTGTCAAAGGTTCAAACACAGACAGGTGCTGAAAGGACACGGACGGGTGTCAAAGGTCAATACGGACGGGTATTGCAAAGGTTCAAACACGGAAGGGTACTGAAAGGACACGGACGAGTGTCAAAGGTCAATACGGACAGGTATTGCAAAGGTCAAAAGGCAACATTACTGGGGATTGAAATGCTAAACCGAACACGGACATGTGTCGAGAGAACACAAACAATTGTTTAAAATCAATACTGACGAAATATTGAGAAAATGAAAAAGAACACGGACGAGTGTTAAAAGAACACGGACGGGTGCTGAAAGAACCCGGATGGGTGTTTCACGCTAGCTGCTCTGAGGGGATGAACCAGAAGAGCGATGACGAAGACGGCCGAAGGCGGACTCGCAAAAGAAATACCGGCCGAAGGTGGAATTTCAAGCCCAAGATTAGTAGAATCAACAGATCTACCAAGATGACTCCGCTGGGGAAGAGAAATCTAAACAGACAACTCTGCAGGGGAGTATAGGAAGGAACAACAGTAGTAAGGGCGAAACCACTGGTTGCGGTGTAATGTCAAACAACATCTCCTGAATTACCTCTTTCTGCTGGGGAAAGAAACTGGTAACAGATATCAAACCTGGCTCATGCTTCGAATGCATATGTTTGAATTTTTTATGGCGTAATGCTCCATACGAAATGGAAATGCTACGCTTTTGGGAGGATGCCATGCAAGAATACTTATGCAATGCAAAAGAAACGTCCCAGCAAAATAAATGCTGAAGACGAAGGCTGCTCCACCGGGGATGACAAACTAAATTGTCCTCTGAAATAAGAGACCCTGTTGAGAAAGACTTCACTCTACTGAGGAAGCTCCTGATCACAAACTCTGCTGGAGATGGAGACTCCGAGAGAATATCCATTCTGTTGGGGATGGATAAAAATGAATATTGAAGATGCAACCCGAAGAGAAAATTCCTTCGCTGGGGATTACCAATGACTTCTACCAGGATCTGAAAGAATGCCAATAACAATGGGATTTAAGACCTGCCGGGGATTACAACTGTTGTTGAACAAACCACTGCGAAGATCACCACCAAACTCTGCCTGGGGAAACAAGTCAATAATTCCAAACCTGCTTGGGGATATTACTGGGCTTAACCTGCTGGTAGGAGTCATCTGTGTCTTCACCTGCTGGGGAATATCAGCCACTATTAGCAAACCTGCTTAGGGAACAATGATTGACGACATCACCTCTACTAGGGGATGCTATCAAGCTTACTCATCTGTTGGAGATCAGATCACATCGTTGCTTATGAGAAAAACATTTCTTGACTAGCTGAGGAAAATGAGTGTTCAGACTCTGTGGGGAAATAATATCTTTGTCCAAAGAAGGTATTTCATTAATCTCCTACTGGGGATGCAGAAGTATCAACTTCTGGCTGCTTCTTGAGAGTAATAAATCAACCACAACTCTAACTGGGGAAATAATCCTCTGTACCCTGGCTGGGGAGAGCAACTACTTGCTGAGGAGGATGAACTTCACTGCCGAGGAGAATAGCTTTACTGGGGGAGAATAGCCAACGAACCCTAACGAGGGATATCATTGAGCTTAACCTGCGGTTGGAGGAAAGAATTTATCCTTCTGGGGATTAAAGCATGTCGTTGCTGACGGAACTACACTTCCTGACCTCCTAAGGAAAGTGATTACCAGGCTTTGTGGGGAAAATAAAGTCTTTTCAAAGACATCCAACACACCTCCTGCTGGAGATACAACCACATTCACCTTGGATCAAACCACTTTAAACTGCTTGCTGGGGAGAATGAGTTCTGCTGAGAATGATGAACTTTCAAACTTGTTGCCCTGCAAACAAAATCAACAGAAAGTTCTATATGCAAAAAGGCTACTTCGATTATCATCACAGCGACCGTTGCCTAAGCAATTTCCACTATTTTCTGATATGCTTCGTGAAGCTTAATATTTTCGCATGCAATGTTTTATCAAAATATCGGACATTTTCACAAATGAAACAGCAAAAGTAAAAACACAAATGGAAAGCTTTTGAGTGAAATGAAAATTTTATTGAATGAAGTGGCCTGTAAATAGGCATTTACATTCGGAAGCAATTCCTGAAAAGAGGTAATTGGACAAAAATAAATAAATAAAATACACATGTCAGCAATGTGGGGAACAGATATCCACCATGATTTAATTCAGCTATGACCCAATATGTCTTGCTTATCCGTCGATGCTTTGACCTTCGAAGAGACTGACTGGACTAATTTCTTTCCTTCAAAATTTCCATGTATTAAAGAATGCTCACAGATCGAGCGCAGATCATAGCCTTTTGCTTTTAAATCCCTAACTTTTGCCTGGATCGCCCTTTTCGGGTTTTCAATCCACCGGGATACCCATTTTTGTCAAAGGTGCCTTTTCAGGTTTTCAACTTTGCGAGTTTATTATTTTTTCCTTCTTTATCCCTAGTTTTTGCCCGAACCTTTTCTTTTTATGATTCGTCGGGATGCCCATTTTTGCCTGGACTTTCTTTTTGTGTCCAGCAAGTCTCTTTTATGCAAAGTATTTTTTGACTACGTATGCGTTCATAAGGGACGTAAAATCTCCGCCATCCATAGTTGAGAGTAATAAGGCTCCACCAGAGAAAACCTGTCTTACTACATATGGCCCTTCGTAGTTTGGAGTACATTTGCCCCTGTGATCTGTTTGAGGAGGAAGGATCCTTTTCAAAACCAATTCACCAGCATGAAAACATCGAGGAAGCACTTTCTGATCAAAGGCTTTCTTCATCCTGCTCTGATACAACCGACCATGTGTAATAGCTGCTAATCTTTTCTCCTCAATAAGGTTCATCTGATTCAGTCTGGAACGCACCCACTCAGCTTCATCAAGCTTCACGTCTGCCAGAATCCTCAAAGAAGGAATGTCAACCTCTAAGGGTAGAACTGCTTCTATACCATATACCAGTTAGAAAGGAGTTGCCCCAGTCGATGTGCGTACCTAAGTACGATAACCGTGTAAAGCATAAGGCAACACTTCATGCCAGTCTTTATACGTCACTACCATTTTCTGCACAATCTTCTTGATGTTCTTATTGGCTGCTTCAACAGCCCCATTCATATTCGGACGATAGGGAGAAGAGTTGTGATGTTCAATCTTAAAGCTCTGACATAGCTCCTTCATCATCTTGTTATTCAAATTTGAACCATTATCAGTAATGATTCTCTTCGGGACTCCATACCGGCAGATGATGTCCTTCTTGATAAATCTGGCTACCACTTGTCTGGTGACATTGGCAAATGAGGCCGCTTCCACCCACTTCGTGAAGTAATCGATGGCAACCAAAATGAAACGATGCCCATTGGAAGCAGTCGGCTCAATTATCCCGATCATATCAATGCCCCACATAGCAAAGGGCCAAGGCGATGACAACACATTCAGAGGAGTAGGCAGTACGTGCACCTTATCTGCATAAATCTGGCATTTGTGACATCTCCGGGCGTATTTAAAACAATCAGACTCCATAGTCATCCAGTAATACCCCGCTCTCAACAGTTTTCTGGCCATAGCATGCCCATTGGCATGGGTACCGAAAGAACCTTCATGAACTTCCTCCATTAACAAGTTAGCCTCGTGTTCTTCAACACAACATAGCAAGACCATGTCTAAGTTCCTCTTGTACAGTACATCTTCTTTATTCAAAAAGAAGTTCCCTGCCAACCTCCTCAGAGTTTTCTTATCTTTGGAATATGCCCCCTCTGGATACTTTTGACTCTTCAGAAAAACCTTAATATCATGATACATAGGTTTTCCATCTGATACCCCTTCAACCGCAAACACAAAAGCTGGTCTATCCAAATGCATGATTCTGATCGAAGGAATTTCATTCTAACGATTCACCTGATACATCAAAGACAACGTTGCCAACGCATCGGCCATATGATTTTCTAACCGGGGTATATGATGGAAATCAACTCTGTCAAAGAACGGTAACAACCTTCTGGTATAGTTGTTATAAGGCACCAAGTTCGCTTGACGAGTTTCCCATTCACCTGTAATCTGATTAACTACCAACTCGGAATCACCATAAACATCGAGGTTCTTGATTCTCAAATCAATTACTTCTTCTAACCCCATGATGCATGCTTCATACGCCGCCTCATTGTTGGTGCATATGAATGCTAATCGGGCAGTGAAGGGTATATGAGACCCCTGTGGAGTCGTAATGATTGCCCCGATTCCGTTGCCGTATGAGTTAACGGCCCCATCAAAGACTAACTTCCATTGAGACCCAATTTCAGGTCCCTCATCATGCAAAGGCTCTTCACAATCTTTCATCTTCAGAAACATAATATGTTCATCTGGAATTTCAAACTTCATCGGTTGATAATCCTCAATTGGTTGTTCAGCAAGATATTCTGACAAAACACTTCCCTTTATGGCCTTTTGGGAAACATATTGAATATCGTATTCTGTCAAAACCATCTGCCAACAGGCTATTCTTCCAGAAAGCGTCTGCTTTTCAAACACATACTTGATCGAATCCATCTTTGAAATCAAGAGGGTTGTGTGGTTTAACATATACTGCCTTAAACGCTTAGCTGCCCAAGCGAGTGCACAACATGTTTTCTCCAGCATTGAGTACCTCGAATCACAATCAGTAAACTTTTTACTCAGGTAGTAGATGGCATGCTTTTTTCTACCTTACTCATCGTGTTGACCGAGCACACACCCCATTGAATTCTCAAGAACCGTAAGATACATAATCAAAGGCCTTCCTGGCACTGGCGGCATAAGGACCGGAGGTTCCTGCAAATATTCTTTTATTTTTTCAAACGCTTTTTGACAATTCTCATTCCACCTGACCTCTTGATCTTTTCTTAGTAACTTGAATATCGGTTCACACGTGGCTGTAAGATGAGAGATGAATCTAGTAATGTAGTTCAGCCTCCCTAAGAAACCACGAACCTCTTTTTCTATTCTCGGCTCAGGCATTTCTTGAATGGCTTTTACTTTAGCAGGATGAACCTCGATACCTTTTTCGCTGACAATAAACCCAAGTAACTTCCCAGATCTCACCCCGAAGGTGCACTTGTTCGGATTCAACCTCAGTCTGAACTTTCTCAACCTCTCAAACAGTTTCTGAAGATTCACCAAATGCTCTTTCTCCGTTTGTGACTTCGCAATCATGTCATCAACATAGACCTCAATCTCTTTGTGAATCATATCATGAAAGAGAGTCAGCATCGCCCGCTGATAGGTTGCCCCAGCATTTTTCAATCCAAAGGGCATCACCTTGTAACAGAAAGTCCCCCACGGTGTTATAAACGTCGTCTTCTCCATGTCCTCTGGGGCCATCTTGATATGGTTATACCCAGAGAAGCCATCCACGAAGGAAAACACAGAATATTGAGCAATGTTGTCCATTAACACGTCAATGTGAGGAAGCGGGAAGTCGTCTTTTGGGCTTGCTCTATTCAGATCTCTGTAATCAACGCACATCCTGACCTTTCCATCTTTCTTAGGTACAAGTACAATATTAGCAACCCACGGAGGATAATTCTTCACAGCCAGAAATCCAGCATTTATCTGCTTTTGAACCTCTTCTTTAATCTTGACAGCCATATCCGGTTTCGTCCTTCTCCGCTTCTGCTTAACCGGAGCACATCCTTCTTTTAGCGGCAACCAGTGTACCACGATGTCAGTGTCGAGCCCAGGCATGTCTTGGTAAGACCAGGCAAAGATATCCACATACTCTCAGAGCATTTCAATCAATCTTCCCTTGACAGTGTCTTCCAAGGCAGCCCCAATCCGTACCTCTTTCTTTGCGTCCTCGGTTCCCAAGTTAACAATCTCCAATTCCTTCTGATGAGGAAGAATGACCTTTTCCTCCTGTTTCAACAGCCTGGCTAATTCCTCTGGTAAGGCACAATTTTAATCAGTCCCCTCTTCAGCCTAATATATGGGATTCTAGAAGTCATATCGAGCCATGGCTGAATCATGAAGGGCGGAATCTGAACAAGAAAACCTGCATGATTGATGATTTATGTTTATTATGGATGCATCAAACAAAAACACATTGCCATTTTGATGTGGTTTTAATGCAAAATTAAAAACAGAAAAACAGGGATCAAAGCATTTGAATGCGAAAACGTCCTTTATTAATGATAAAGAAAATGCTTACAAAAACATTCAAGCCCTACAAACAAGAATCACTACTTCTTGGGCAGAACATAGGATTAACATATATGAAAAACAGGAGCAATTACTCTTGTCCGGTCACTTGAATGGCTCTCTCTGACGACCAGTTGCGAAGACTTTGACCTAGGATACAGGGGCGGATCCAACTATCCATATCACAATCACTATCCCCATCCTCATCAATAACATTGATTCTGTCAAAGAACACACCAGCACTTGTGAAACGAACTGGACCATAGAACTTGGGAGGCTCTTCAGGACGCCTGGGTGGCTTATAACCCAGTATATGAGTATTCCGCTTTTCCTGGACATCAATAATCTGACTCTACTTTTGTGAACCTCCGGCTTTAACCACGGGCCAAGCATCTTTGAAGGAAGACATAGAAATCTCCGGCTGATGTACCACTGTAGGCTATTCTACCACTTCAGGTTGGCTAACTTCCTTGAGAGATTCCTTAGGGATCTTTACGGCTTCAAAAGCCTGACATAAAGTTTCATGTATTTTGCCATCTACCTCCACATACTTGAAAGTAGACAGCTGGCTTATCATGATATCAACCCTCGAGTGTCCAGCTTCATCAAGGCTTTCTTAGGCAGAACATTCAAAGAGGATCCAGTATCCACAAGCACATGAGACATCAACGATCCACGACACTCAACAGAAATATGTAAGGCATTATTGTGGTTTCTCCCAGCTGGAGTCAAGTCAACATCAATAAAACCCAAACCATTGCCTGCATTAACGTGGGCCACTACCCCCTACAACTGATTAACTGAGTTCTCCTGGGGTACGTAAGCCGTATTCAGTACTTTCAGCAGTGCGTTTCGGTGTGCCTCGAAACACAATAACAGGGACAGGATAACAATCTTAGATGGAATCTGATCCAAATGATCAACAATTTTATAATCACTTTTCTGAATCAGTCTCATAAACTCTTCTACGTTCTCGGAGAAAGAATTATCAATCGGTTTTGCCATGGAATCATTCACTACTGGCGCTTGCACAGAATTATCTAGAATCTGCTATCCTTTGTGTTGTCTAGAACTACCAGCTTGATCATCAGAAGGGATAAAGACCCTACCTCTTCTCGTGATAGCCCCGGCCTCATTACTGTTTTCAACACAAGAGTTCACTACAGAAGTTCCCACCGGTTCTTGTTTCAGTCCATTAAAGAACACTTCGGCTCCATAATTCCAAGGAATAACTTTGGTGCTCTCATACAGAATAGGTCCAAGAGTGGTGATAATGACAGGCGCTTGTCTCGCCGGCGCTGAAATAGTTATCGTCTTAAAAGGGATAGTAACAGCGGCAACCTCATTCTTTTTGTCGGTAACTTCCTTCAACTGATCACACCGGTTACAGCATATCTGCTAACCGGTTACTCAGTTCAAAAACTGAAGAAATGCACAGAAAACCAAAGGGTAACCGGTTATCAGATACGCTGTAACAGGTTACCCAGTGCAAATTTTGAATTTTGGCGCCTTTTGGAGGGAAACTTGAAAAAGGGACTTCTGACAGTTGTTTTGAAACCATTAAGCCTCTGAACCCCAAAACTCGGCATTGCTATTGAGTAACACTGAAACACAATTGAAATATGCTATGAATTCCGTTTTGTGCTCGAAATACTACTGAAAATAATCGTCTGGGGTTGAATCGCTGATAAAAAAAAATGACTGCCAGAGCTTCTGATTGTCAACATGTCTAATGAGCAAAATAAATGCTCAAAAAGACTTTGAAAGCTATCTGCTTGGCTCTGAACATTGTTTGAAGTGATACCGGAACTGATGACGCCATGAGCTACTGAAAGATACCTCGATCCCATGCCCAAAAGAACCATGCAAATGCATAAATGACGATGCTAATCAAATGAAGCATAAGCCAAAAAGAGTTAGAAACAAGGGGGCAAATAATGAGGTGTTACACTTATTGGTAGGCGATGGTAGTTAGAAGCATATTTGGGCGATTAAGGCGGTTTTGAGGGGATTTGAAATGGTGTCGGCCCTTGGAATTAATTTTCATAAAAACAAGCTTATCGGTGCGAATATTAGTCCCAACCGGTTCGATGCGGCTTCTTGCTTTCTTTCTTTTAGGAAGGAAGATAATCAGTTCTCTTTCCTTGGGATACCCATTGGTCACTTATCCAACAACGCCTCTTTGTGGTCGGGATTGATATCGAAGTTGAAGAAGAGGTTTTTTGTTGGTCTAACCGTTTGCTTAGCTTTGGTGGTAGGTTGACTCTTTTGAAATCGGTTCTTTCTAGTTTATCTATCTTTATGCTTTCTTTCTACAAAGCACCGGTAAAAGTTGTCAAAATCATTACATCGATCCAAAGTAATTTTCTTTGGGGTAGCTCGGAGGAGAAAAGGTGTATTCATTGGGTTAGTTGGAATTCGGCGTGTCTTCCGATTGATAAGGGTGGCCTTGGCCTTCGACGGGTTGATGATTTTAATGTGGTTCTTCTTCACAAATGGAGATGGAGGATTTTGTCGAAAAAAATTGATCTTTGGTTGGAGGTACTAAAGGCTCGTTATGGCGATATATCGTTGAAAATGGTGAGATCGGACGGTGCCAATTTAAAGGGAGTTAGTTCTTCGTCATGGTGGAGGGAGATCCTTAAGTTGGGCAATTATTTCCCGGAAGATGTTTTCGTTCTTAATTGTAAATTTACTATAGGTAATGGCTTCACTTCTTCTTTTTAGTACTCTTATTGGATCGAAGACTTTTGCCTTAGGGATAAATTTCTAAATTTATTTAACGATTCTCACTTGAAGGATGTCTCTGTCGCTTGCATGGGGGGTTGGAATGGTGGGAGGTTGACTTGGGGGAGACATGGATTTGATGAGAGCAGTGTGGCTGTTTTTTTTGGCATTGATAGCAGCAATTCTGCTCAGCAGTCTCAAGCAGATTATATGCAGCAGGAGCAAGAACAGAGGTCCTCAATTGATTCAGCTGCAATTCTGGTTCATTCTCATAGTACTGTAGCAGCGCATCAGTCTCATGTTGGTTCTGCTGCTACTGGTTTTGTGAACCAGTATGGAGGTATTGCGCATGAAATTGTTGCACTATCTGATCTGCTGAGAGAGGCAAGGCAGGTGGGGGTAGGGGACGATTGGGTAAGCTGGACTTTGGAATCGTCGAGAGTTTTCTCGGCTTCCAGATTTAGATCAATTTCGGATGCTCTTTGGATCCCTAATGGCCCTAGTAATGAATTTGATGAAGCTTTCCCTTTAATTTGGAGAATGGAAGTTCCGCATCAGGTTAGGTGTTTTGGTTAGAGAGGCTTTTTGAATAGACTCCCTTCTAAGGTCAATTTATCCTTTAGAAGGTGTCATTTTGTAAACGATGATATTGGTTTGGAAGGAGGTGGCGGATTGGATTGGTTTTATCAATATAGAAACTACCAACTTGAAAGAGAGCTTTCTGAATTAGTGTTGTTTTGGAAAATGGATGGGAATGAAGAGAGGGAAGGAAGGCGGTGTTTGGTTGGCAACTGGTTGCCACTTATGGTTGTTGAGGAACAGAATTATTTTTAAGAACGAAACGTGGAATGTTTTGGATGCGATGTGGAGCATCAAAGCTTTAGTCTGGACACTACGCCAAAATTTCTTTTTGGCAACACTACATAGACAGCGCTTTTGATCAAAAGCGCTGCTATATGTTTTAAAAAAACCACGCTGAAAAAAAGCGCCGCCTAAAGGCCTACTTTAGATAGCGCTTCCTAAAAGCGCTGTTAACAGCCATACAAATTTGACATCTTAGAAAACATTTTCAGGAAAGTGCTGCTAAAGGCACACTTTAGAAAGCGCTTTTAAAAAGCGCTGCTAAAGGGCTTACGTAGGTCACACATTAGAAAGCGCTTTCTGAAAGCACTGCTATAGGCAATTAAAAAGAAAGCACATTTAGAGAAAAAGCGCTGCTAAAGCTAATACATAAGAAAGCGCTTTCCAAAAGCGTTGTCTTATGTTATTATTCCATAAATATATTAAAAAACTTTTCATTGTTTCAGAACTCCCTAATCATTTCTTTTCTTTCTCCCTCTCTCTCTCTCGCGACTTCTCCCTCCGTCGTGTCTCCCCCTCTCTCGCGACTTCTCCCTCCGCACTGTTCGTCTTATCCGATAGGCGTTCCTCTGTCTGTCTTCTCCGACCGGCACTGTTCATCTGTTCGTATCTCCATCTTCTCCGACCGGCATTCCTCCGTGAGTGTCACTTGTTTGTTCTCCAACCGGCACTGTTCATCGTCTTCTCTTGAGGGTTTGTTCTTGAGCATCTTGTTTTGTTTTTGTTTTATTTTTTGTTTGAATGTGTTAGTTTGAATGAGTGTTGTTATATTATAGGAAATTATATTCAATACAAAAATGAGGGTTGTTAGAAAAATGAGTGTTATAGAAAAATGAGTGTTGTTAGAGTATCAAAGTGTTGATGTGGTTGTTGTCGATTTGGTGAATTAGTGTTGATGTGGATGTTGTTTGAATTTGATTTTGAAATTGTTGTTGTAGTAAAGTTGAAGATGATAAATAGTGATATTTGTGGTGGATTTATGTTGGGAATTGGTGTTAGTTTTGTAAGTTGATGTTGAATGTTAGTGATGATTTGTTGAAATTAATTGATGATAATGACATTGTTGATGAATACTTTTTAGTGATTACTTTATTTTAATCTAATTGTTGATTGAAAATGATAATGAAATTAATTGTTATATTTTGTATGTTAGTGATGAAAATGAAAATGAAATTGTTGAAATTAATTGATTCTTGAGACTTTGACTTGTTTCTCCGATATATCTTGTTTGTCCTATTATATACTAAATTTGTCCTGTTATATTTGGCATACACCATCAATTCTAACTTAGTGAATTTGCTATAGGAGTTGCTTGTGAAGAGTGAAAGTCTGATTGTTTCCAAGAATCTTACACTGTGTGGGTCCAGAAGTTGTTGACTTCCCTACAGGTAAATAGTTTTTATTTTGTTTTTGTTTAGCTTAATTATTAAAACCATGGATAAGAAATGAATGTCTTCAAGTCGATTTTCGAAAGAGTACGAGAATGGGGTATCAGAATTCGTTAAGTTTGTTGTTGCGCATGCCAAAGACCCCAGTCGAATGACATGTCCTTTTTTGGATTGCTGTTATGGGAGTCGGGTTGACGCGGTTCAGTTGGAATCACATTTAATGAGGCATGGAATTGATCGAAGTTATACATGTTAGAATTTGCATGGTGAGAAAAGTAACGGGAATGTTGAATCGGGGGATAATACGACCTATGCTTCAAACGACAATTGCACAGATACATACGATTGTGATCGAGTCGAAGAGATTGCAGAAGCACTTGAAGAAGATCTTAAGGATTGTCCCAAAATGTTTGAGAGGTTCGTAAGTGATGCAGAGAAACCGTTGTATAATGGTTGCACTAAATTCACAAGATTGTCTGCAGTATTAAAGTTGTACAACGTAAAGGCGGGCAATGGATGGTCGGATAAAAGTTTCACAGAGTTATTAGCCCTTATGAAAGATATGCTTCCAGAGGATAATGTTCTTACCAATCGAACATATGAGGCCAAAAAGATGTTGTGCTCTATTAGCATGAGCTATGATAAGATACATGCCTGTGCAAACGATTGTGTTTTGTTTCGAAATGAGTATGCATCGTTAAATGAGTGTCCTAAATGCGGTGTATCTCGATATAAGAAAAAGTTGTCTCCAGCAAAAGTCTTATGGTATTTTCTTATAATTCCGAGATTTAGACGCATGTTTCATAGTGAAACCGATGCAAGACACTTGACTTGGCATGCAGATGAAAGAATTATTGATGGAAAGTTTCGACATCCGGCAGATTCACCACAGTGGATGAAACTTGATAATGATTATCCTGAATTTGGAAAAGAAGCAAGAAACCTTCGCTTGACATTATCTACTGATGGAATGAACCCACACGGTCTTCAAATTATCTCACATAGCATATGGCCTGTGATTATTATGATTTATAACCTACCTCCATGGCTATGTATGAAGCGTAAGTGCATGATGTTATCTATGTTAATTTCTGGGCCTAAACAACCAGGGAATGACATAGACGTATACTTGACACCCTTAATCGAAGATTTAAAGACTTTGTGGGAGAACGGTGTAGAGGTTTATGATGGATATAGGAAAGAAAGTTTCAACTTGAGGGTGATGTTGTTTGGCACAATTAATAATTTTCCAGCATACGGAAATCTATCAGGGTATAGCATAAAAGGTCAATGTGCGTGTCCTATTTGTGAAGATAAAATAGATTGGACGCGATTGGAGTTTGGTCAGAAGAATGTCTTTCTTGGTCATCCTAGATTCTTAAATTCTAATCATCATTACCGTGGGTGGAGAAAAGCCTTCAATGGAGCCCCAGAACAAGGTAGAGCTCCACCTATATTGACAGGTGATCAAATTTTTGAAAAGGTGAAAGATGTGAGTATTCAGTTTGGCAAGCCTTTTGCACATACGCTTGTTAAGAGTGAGTGGAAAAAGAGGTCAATTTTTTTTGAATTGTCGTATTGGAAGTCGTTGTATTAAGATATTTTCTCGATGTTATGCATATTGAAAAAAATGTATTTGACAGTGTGATTGATACATTACTCAATATACAAGGAAAGTCTAAGGATGGCCTTAAAGCAAGAAAGGACTTGATAGCGATGGGGATAAGAACTGAATTAGGACCCTTGAAGAAATTAGGAAGTCGAACATATCTACCACCTGCTGCCTATACTCTATCTAGAAAGGAGAAAAAAGTATTGTGTAAGTTTATAAGTGAAGTTAAAGTTCCAGAAGGATACTCTTTAGATATTAGAAGCCTTGTGTCTATGAAAGATCTCAAGTTAAAGAGTTTAAAGACGCATGATTGCCATGTTATAATGGAACATTTTCTACCAATAGGTATGCGTTCTATTCTGACATAAAAATTAAGAAGCGCAATAACTAAATTGTGTTCTTTCTTCAAGTCAATTTGCAGTAAGGTGATCGATCATGTGATCTTACCAACATTACAAAAAGAAATAGTTATTACTTTGTGTGAGCTTGAAATGTATTTTTCTCCCTCGTTTTTTGACATAATGGTACATCTAGTTGTACATCTTGTGAAAGAGACACAATTATGTGGACCAACTTATATGAGATGGATGTACCCTGTTGAACATTATATGAAAATATTAAAAGGGTATGTGAAAAACCTAAGTCGACCCAAGGGTTGTATTGCTGAACGATACATTGTTGAAGAAGCGATTGAGTTTTGTTCTGAATATCTGTCCAATGTTCAATCAATTGGACTCCATAAATCTCATACTGTCGAAAAAAAGAAGGAAAAAAGTTAATTGGAAATAAATTTGTGACAATATCAAGGGTCGAATGGGATCAAGTGTATTTGTATGTTCTGCACAATGAGAACGAGGTTGAGCCGTATGTTGAAATGCACAAGGATGTTCTCCGAGGTTTAAATCTGAATAGAAATGAAAATTGGATAGTACGAGACCACAATCGAAGTTTTATACCTTGGTTTCAGGATCATTTTTATTCAAAGTATTATTCAGATCCCGCTTCAAAAACAGAAAGGTTGAGATGTTTAGCATATGGTCCAAGTTTGGTTGTATTTTCATATAGCGCATACGCAATTAATGGATACACATTTTATACCAAAGAACAAGATGATAAAAGTACTATGCAAAATAGTGGTGTCACTGTGGTAGCTGAAGCAATGCACATTTCAAGTGTGAAGGACTTAAACCCAAAATTTGCAAATCTGTCATATTTTGGGGTTATCGAGCGCATTTGGGTGTTTGATTATGAGAAGTTTCAGATTCCTATATTTGGTTGCAAGTGGGTTGAAAATAATAATGGCTTACGAATGGATAAGTCAGGATTTTTGCAAGTGGATCTTAATAGGGTGGGGTACAAAGATGAGCCTTTTATTCTAGCTTCTCAAGCTAAACAAGTGTTCTATATCACTGATCCGACAAGTACGAAATGGTCTATAGTGCTTTTATCTAACAAAGTAATTGATGAAAACATTGGAGATCAAGGTGATATTGATGTTGAGATTGAATCGTTTACTAGAAATGATCAAGATGAGAATAATATAGCAAATGAATCATATATTAGAAATGATCATAATGAGGGTATTTGGATCAATCCAACCGTCCATGTTGTTAAGAGACGAGTAGAACATATTCCAACCAAGAAAAGAAAGAGACGTTAGTGCAAAAGGTACTATTTCGTGTCTATTATTTAATAAGTTGAACAATTTATTTACACATTTCAATGAAAATAGTCTAATGTTTATTAGGTTTTTATTTAAGGTTCTTGTATGACAAATTGATGCGCGAGAATCAATTGTCAAACAGATTCTATTTCATGTCTTCCGCCCGTATAATACTGGCAACGGGTTAGATTTTCATTCTAATTTTATTCTAATCTTTGTATCTTTTGCGTAGAAAATTTCCATCTAAACTTTTGTTTTTTTTACAGTGGTCACTGGTTTGTTGGTTTCTATTAATCCGATCACAAAGAGTAGCTCGAGTATCACGGTCTAAAGCAAACAACATTACTTGGATCAGAGTGGAGGTATATTAATTTTCACAATTTTCCTTATAATAGTGATGATACTTGATAAAACAAGACAACTATATATTCTTATTTGTTTTTATTTTGTTATGGCAATACAAGTATAGATTGCGGTTATTACGTTTTGAGGTTTATGAGAGAAATCCTTCATTTGGATCAAATAGAGATTCCAATCATGGTATGGATTTATAACTTGGGATTTATTTTAATATTTATCGAATATTTCATATAATTTATTAATTTTAACTAAATCATGCATATTATGTTTTATAATGTAGTACTTTGATGAATACAAGTGTGCTCATTACTCGAAAGATAAATTGGAAGAAATCAAGGAGGAATTATGTGAATACTTTACTTAGAAAAGAATCATGTAAGGTATGAAAGTTGTTGTGTTTACTTATATCAAATGGTTTATGTGTTGAATTATAATGGTGTATATATTTTGGATTATAATGGTATATAATGCCTATGTTGGAATAAAAAGTTGTTTGTTGAAATAAAGGCTCAATGGTTGAAATATAAGGCCTATGTGTTGAAATAAAGGCTTGTTGAATGTCATATAATGCCTATGTGTTTGAAATAACGGCTTGAATTACATAGGTTTATGGTATTATTTCCAAAATATGCTTTCTAAAAACAAAAGAATAGGCAACGCATTTAAATAAAAAACGCTTCCTAAATTTTGATTTTTAAAAAAGTGCTTTTAAAAAGCACAATTTACGTGAAGAAAAGACAGCGCTTTTCAGAAAAAGCGCTGCCTATAGTTCACAATAGAAAGCGCTCTCCATTAAAAGCGCTGCCTTACAGTAAAATAAAAAATACATTAGACATCGTTTAAAAAGCGTTGTCTAAAGGGGGACAATAGAAAGCGCTTTTTACTGAAAAAGCGCTGCCTAAAGATGTCAATAGAAAGCATAAAAGGCTAGAAAAAGCGATGCTAAAGGCCCACTTTAGACAGCGCTTTTCTAGAAAAAGCGCTGCTAAAGGCCTACTTTAGAAAGCGCTTTTCAAGAAAAAGCACTGCTAAAGGCCTACATAAGGCAGCGCTTTTGCATAAAACAAAAGTGATGTCTTTACCTATAGCAGCGCCACCTTAGGCAGCGCTTTTAAGCGCTGTTAAAAGCAAAAAAAAACGCTGTCTTTTCCCTTCTGTGGCATAGTGGGAGATGGTCGTTCATCGGAAAGATTACAAATTCCAATTGCAACTTATATAAATTTTCCAAATTTCCTCTTTTTTATTTATTATAAAGGGCAATTGGATTGTAATTTTCTTTTGTCGAGCTTTGTCTCGCTTTTTGTAAGCAGGTTCGAGAACCCTTAGTTCTCTCATTTAATATATTCTTTGCTTATAAAAAAAAAATAAAGCTGCAATCTCCTATAATAAAACTAATATATATATATATATATATATATATATATATATATATATATATATATATATATATATTAAGGCTACGTGATCATAAAATAAGTGATCATCCACTCATTTAGGGATACGTTAAGTACTTCCTACGTGATCATAAAAATTTTAAAATTAAATTAATACTTCAACTTTCTGCAAATAGGTGAAGTGGATTCAATTATCATAAATAGGACAAAGTCGATTTTGTGAAGTTTCATACGCCATTGTTATTTAAATTCATTATATTCTCACATAATTTTTTTTATAAGCAAATTCAATAATGGAGATTAAGGAAATCTCTAACCAAAAGAAAACAACCACCAATCCGACAACGGTATTACAAAAAATCTAAAAGGAATTTATACCATTCGTATAAACTACAGGACTTGCTATCATGGCTACTTAGAAACAACCAATTCCACGAGTAAATTTTGATCTCATTGACAATGTCGATTGCGTTAAACACCACATCATTGAACGACTTTTAAATTTTAAGCCTCATATTCCAAGTCTTCGCATGGAAGGAGCAATTAGGTTCCACAATTCTAATACTGTTTAATTATATTCTCACATAATTAAACAAACATTGATTGGTGCTTAAGAGTTTGATTTGATGACATTATCTTAGTTTTCATTAGTTTAACCATTTTCCTTTTAATCATGCTTTTGAAGTCATGCTTTAAAGTAAATATAATAAAAGAAGTTATCCTTTCGGATAAAAAAGCTCCCAATGGTTTTGTGGTAATTAAATTGAAGTCATTAAAGAGAGAGTTATTTTTTATAAACAGAATTTTTTAATAGCACACTTGCACAAAATATATGCATAGTTGTCAAAATGTAATTGTTCTCTTAAACCAACATATTTATCAGCTAATTCAAATGCTACTATCAGAAAAATACTAATACAGGTTCAAAACGCCCACAGACGGCGTTAGACATTTTTTGCGTCAACCATTTTTTGTCTAAAGAATTTTTAGAAGCGGATTTTTTCTTCGGTTCTCTGAGATTTCCTGCTCAACAAGGAGAGAGATAAGTAATAATTTGCATTGCAAAGACCAATACCTGTCTGAAAAAAGTTCAAAATCTTATTTCTTTCAGTATGTTTTGAGGATCTCCAGAACTCAGCCTAGGTTGACCCTTTCCATTGACGCACAACCATTAATTCATTACATACATTGATCAATCATTACATTTCAGGCATCATTTCATACGAATCATATCCACATATGTGGTGTAGCACGCTAGGTAACCAAAGGCATATCATGCATTAGCAAAGGCATCATCACAAAGCATACATACATAGCATAAATCAAAATTCTATAACAGCTCATGGAAGTCCAGATTAATCCTCAGTGAAGCAAAATACAACCCTCAAGTGAATTTTACTCCAGCATGGCTCCTAGATAGGTGTCCCCAGTAAGCTATAAGAGAAGATATAGATGTAATGAAGCAATCAGGTCATTGATCCACATTCTAAATGTTAAACAGTGTGAGATGAATGGTGAGACGGGTGAATTCATAGAATATTGATTGATATAAATTGGTTTTCAAATACAACTTAATTTTCATATTATTAGTTTATATGTCATTTTAAATGAAATGTATTTTTTAGCGAAGGGTTAGTGAAACAATCAATCTACATAGAATATAATAAACTCAAATTCATCTATTGTGCAACCTGCATAAGAATTTAAAGAACAAAACATTGGTAAGTCGCAAGAAGGCTCTTTCTTGTGAATTAGCAATGTTTTATTCTTGATCTGAAAACATTAATCAACAAAAACATACAACAATATTTATCAACAACACAACAAAATACAACAAAATAAAAAAAATAAGGTTCAATAACGCAAAATATAATAAATAACAACAAAATATGAAGTTCAGAGAACATTAATCAACAATAACAACATACAACAACAGTATACAACATCACAAGATATAATAAAATGTTGGCTTAATACCCTTTTTAGTCCCAATTTGGTCATCTTTCTTTTAAAAGTTTCAATTTGGTCCTTTACGTTGTCAAACGGAATCAAACAAGTCCTTTCTGTCAATTATTAATTAACGACGTTAGAAATTGGGGATGTGGCAGCTGAGGTGGCGACATACAAAACGTGGCAGCTGAGGTGGCAGAATAATTTTTTATTATTATATTTAATAATTAATTTTCACACACTTAAATATAAAATAATTGGGCCTATACTCATGCTCTTTAAAGTAGTAGCCCATTTATCAAGATTTATTATTATTATGTTAAAAAATGCTTTATAAACACTTGATAGTATTTGTTGCACCCCAAATTTTACCCTCATTTCCTGCTAATTGATGTTTGATTTATTTTTCTCTGCACTTTAATTTAATATGCATTTTTATTTATTGTTATTTTATTTAATATTTATTTTAATGTCTTATTTGCTTCTTTTATTTTTATTTAATGTTTATTTTAAATATTCTATTTGTTTTATTTTAATTTTAATATGGCTTATTTCACTTTCATTTATAGTTAAATTGTCCTATCTTTATTAATTTAATTTAATCTCAATTTAATTTAATTGTTCAAAATTATTAGTTTAACTAATTAGATTAATTGTTAGTTTAGCTTATTATTTTAATTTATTTAATTAGAATGTTAATAAATTGTTACCTATCATTATTATCTAACCTATTATTTCAAAAGAAGAGAGAGAAGAGGTTTTATTCATTTCCTTGCCAATTTAATTGGTCCTCCGTGGCATTTGAGTTGTTTGTGATTGGAGGACTTGTTTTGCCATCAACCAATGAGAAATAAGCACTTCTCCTTTGACTTTTCAACCCTTGTTCGTAGCCAGTGGAGAAATGACATGTGGCATACAAAGAGACAAAATCACCCAATGTTTCTTCTTCCTCATTCGTGTATGCGAGCTTCAGATTGAAAAATTCAAACACCAAGCATATCAAAAATCGTTCAAGCTGTGTAAACCTCAAATCCTTGGCGCGTTTTTGCTCAATTTGAATCTCCAAGAAGCCATTCCATTTTGAGCTCTCTCTGCTTGGTTCAATAAAGTTGGTTATGAGGATTTGCTAGTTTAAGCATTCACACTGCCATATCCTGCATCGCCTGCGAAATATTCATAGCATTTTCCCTATCGGTTTCCACTTCTATTGTTTGTGTATTTGACATCAGGAGTGTATCTCAGAAGCAATGCTCAATTTAATGTTTGACCCTGCAATCTCTGAATTTTGAGGCTGCAAGGAGCGTTTGTCTCCGAGAGCTGAACCACTTTGAATTCAAATTGCAAACCCTAGCTCCTTTTTGCCCACCAAGTGTTTGAAGCTTGACCCGACCCATCAAGTATCCTATATAAGGAGGGTGGATGTTCAGTTCAGAATCAACAACTCTCTCTTAAAAACAATTAAAGTTTCTCTGCAATTCCATAAGCCTGAGCAATCAAGTTGAAGGAATCTCTTGGAGTGCTTAAGAAGTGAAGGCAGTCATCACACTTGAAGATAGTATACCTCACTCCCATTTGGTATCGTGTTCTTATACTTTTGTTATTAATGCTTATTTACAGTTTTATTATGCATATCATCATTCTATACATGCTTGTCTGATTGATGTGTGTTTGAACATTTTGTTAAATTCCACTTGAAAAGTGATGTTTTGATGCTATGGTGTTAAGTACCTCGGTTTTATCAACTTGGTGTTTGCAGCTTTAAGTTCTCTTCGTGGCATTACTATGATTAGATTAATGATTGATGTTTTTAATTTGTTTGGATGTTATGTATGAGATTTTGAAATGAAGCTTGTGAACCTTTGTCTCTCTTTGAGTAACTGATATAGGATACTTGAGCTTATCTTGTGTATTTGTTAATGATTGTTGATGTTACCAAATAGTTCTTGTTCAAATAGCATGAGTGTCTTTTATTGCCATCATTAATGGAGGAATATGGTTGTGTGCTCAGTTCTGATTTTAACCTTATTCTTGTGGATGTTGTAATAGTGATGTTTCTGTTCATGGATTATTGACTTTGCTGTTGTTTGATTGTGCAAACTGTTGAGCCATTGACTTACATTAACCCTTATTGGTTTATTTTTGTGACAACATATGTTTAAGGTTTGAATGATAGATTGGCATGCCTTACCTTGATATTACATTTGTCATATGCCTCATGATCCATAACTTGCCATTCCATCTTGTTCATGCTTGACATTTTCATTTTGGTACATAATGAGAATTATTCTGCCAAGCTTTTAACCTCAGAGGTCATGCCCTTGTAATGTCTTGACTGCATACCTATATGTTTGTTGAAGAGGCTTGTTAGATTATTGTCTTAATTTGGTTGTTTTTACTAAGTTTATGCACTGCCTATCTCTAAATCTTTTTGTGTGAATTTGATTGTTGAACTGTCCTATAGTTTGTCTTATGCCCTGTTTTACATAGAGTTTAAGTTTTAAATGTATTTGGCCCTCAAGTACCAGAATGATTGTTGTTGCTGTATGTTTCTTATTTGAGATGTGTAAGATCTACTTATGTCAGTAGGATGAGGTGTAGTCGTTTATCATGTTAAGTTATCATTAAGCATCACACACCACAATTATTTTGACCATAAACCTTGCCACTGCTCACACAATCACACACCAGCCACAGCTGTGTGTTCTTTATCTTTTGGTTTGTCTCTAACATGTGTTGTAAATGCATGGATATCTAAGTGATGTGTATGCTTAATTGCTGAGTTGTTTACAGACCATTCAATTTGTTCAAGTCTTTGTTTCATTGTTTTTTGTTGATGTATGCCAATCTGAACTCATCATTCAATTGCAAATGTCCCCATTGATTTTGTTTAAAGTGATTTTGTTGGAAATAATTCTCATATGTAGCTGATCATGCTTTGTTTATGTGTTGATATCATGTTGACCAGCCATTATACCTATGAATTAAGTGTATTTGTTAAATATTTGAACTGCTGACATTTTAAGTTTTTAAACTAAATGTGTAGTGAATGATGATTTGTACTCTACCACATCCAAGTTGTTTATACACTATTTGCTTTTAATTGACTAAGAATGTTTGACTGCCTGCCATGACTCTTTCATTTGAGCAATCTATTTGTTACTCTTTTTGTTAGACCAGTTGCATATTTGAAGTTTAAGTATGTGTCTTAGTGATCCTGTTATACACATAGGGTAGGATTGGTGCTTGCAGGTTTTGAGCTTAAGGTTGTGTTTTCATGTTGAACTGCTATGCTCATTTTTCCCTGCTAGACCTTGAACCACGCACTGGCATGAGTTCTAAGTCCACGTATTGATTGTAGTACTTTAGAAATCTAGGTCTTGTGATTTGTGCAACACCCATTGGCATGATAACATTGATTTAGAATTATGTTCCCAAAGGTTTAGCTCTAATCCTAGTTTGAGAATTTCCTCACACGGTTTGTAATTGAAAGACTTTGATGAATCCATATGAATTAGACTTGAACACATTTATTGCTTGAACTCTTTTGTAATTGTGAATGCATATTCATGTTGCTTGGTGTGAATGTTTTTTTTCCTTTTCTTGTATACTGCCACTGGCCTGCTGCTGCTATTGTTATCATGCTCCACAATACTTGGCACACAAATCACACACGGTTAACTATATCTTGCATTGATTTGAATTTTGATATCCTCATGCTAGTTTTTGAACTTTGTGGTACCTTATTTGCAACATGTGTACTCTTTGTGTGTTTGGTTTTAGTGTACTTGGAACGTACCTTTGTATTCTTTGCTTTTTCCTGAATAGATTAGACTTTTACTTTGTTAAATTTGATTGAGTATTAACTGAGTTATGAGTGTGTGAATATGGCTGGGTGAGTAAGTTTAGTTTGGAGTTAGTGGGCAAGGATGGCACGCGTGTTTAGTTTATTTGGAATTCATTGACTTGTTTACCTTATATTATTTTGGAAGCGTAAGTATTTGCAAGCAAAGGGACTGGGGTTCGATCCCCTCGTCCAACCTTTTTTTCTTTTGTCTGATTTTCGCTTGTTTTACATATATATTTGTGCTTGCATTCTCTATTCACTACGCGCGCACAACCCAGATGGTGGAGGTTTTTGGACGTTCAAGCAAGGGCATGGTTTCAATCCCCATGGTTGCCACTTCTTTTTTCACTTATTTTTTACTATTTTAACTTTATACTTAAATTTCAAAATAACATAACTTATGCATTTTTAATCCTTTTTCTCCGATTCTTTTTGTTGTATTTCTCTAATTGAATCTACTTTCTACATATAAAAAGAAAATGACAAAAATATTTTATTTTTGAAACCTTTATGCATGCTTGGATTATAATGCTTATTAAGTCTTTATTGCACTTCTTGATGAATCTTGCTATGTTACCACTATCCATCATGCTTGATCATGTCTAATACGTGTTTCTAGCTTTGCGTTGATATCTTGATCTTGTTTTATCATATCAATTTATTCATGTCTTTTTATGTCATCATGTTTACATTAACTTGTTATCTTGTTAGTAACCTATAACTGTTTCCTTTCCCCTCATTCCAAAGGAAGGAATTAAGGTTGACTCTTAAAGTCATAGCCCCCACCTTAACCTAAGTAACCTCTTAGGAGAAAACTTCATTTCTTGGCCTCATCAGAGCCATAGAAATTACAACTAGCTTTAGGAGAGAGCTCCTAAAGACTTAGTGATATTCATCCTAATGAATATTCACTTTCCCTACTAACTAAAACATAACATAGGTCCATTACAACTAGACTTAGAGAGTTCTTATACTCTACAATGAGTTCACACTCATCTCCCCTCTGAATATTGACCACAGTCAATCATTCAGTAGAAGTAGAACTACGCATACTCTGATTCTATTCCCGAGGATACGCAGGTGCAAAGTGCGATGCTTTGTCGAGTATACTTAGATACTAACCCCTAGGGTTTCAACCTTTAGCATAGAACCTTTAGCAAACATAAGATAACATTAAAACAAGAGGCTCCCATAGAGTACTACGGACGTTTAGGCTGCTAATACCTTCCCTAGGCGTAACCAACCCCCGAACCTTAGATCTCCCCCCTTTAGGTTTTTCTAACGATCTTGAACCTTTCCTTTGGATAAATCAAAGTCGGTTGTAAAAGAAAATGATGCAAATTAATTATTTGTTATCCGATTTTCACCGCAACAGAAATGGCGACTTCACTGGGAGTTAGACCTATTGTTGGTCCTCTCCTAAGAGGGTTAAGCCTATCTTGTTTTTACGTTATTCATGTTTGCTTATTTACTTGTATATGCTTATATATGTCATATTTGCTTATATATCTGTGTACCTGTTCTTGCTTGACATTTTTCTATTTAATGTGGGTTGATATGATATCTATGAGTGAGATAAATCCTATACCCGGATTTGAGTGCACTTATTATAGGACGATGGTATTCAAGGAGGCTTTGAGGGAGTCGAATCCTGAAAAGTTGAATTGATAACACCATCACTCAGTTGAGGCCCTCTTGAGAGTCTAGTTATGTTGAACGAATTCGTTTGTGAAAGCGTGTTACTCTCGACCTAGGAGCCCGTGATATTGAGGACCGTAGTTTCCAAACCCCACTTGGCCTTTTAGGATGTAGTGCGGAGACCATGACGGAGTCTATTTCTGAATTGGTTGTCACGCGATACTACACTCACACGAGATCCTCTTGAGAATTTTATTGATTACCAAGTCATCTGGGAAATCGTTAAAATTCGAGAGATGGGTTGTCGACTCTGGGAACTTCTTAGAACCCCGTTCAACAGGTGAAAACCAATAGAACATACCAATGGGAAGGGTGAACCTTTGGCTCCATGCTTAACATACCCCCCTTTTGCCTTTGTTTGTTTGTGCTCTATGTGTGTTTGTTGCATCCAGATAGCATAAGCATTCATGTTGCATCTGTTTCATGGAGCTCAGACTTCTTTTCTTATATCAGAGGAATATCATGGATCGCTTAAGAAGAAACACCATCAAATACACTTTCAAGAGTCCCAAACTGGATGACCTAAGGAAATTGGGAGATTTGTTAACAGACCCTGAAGGATTCCTAGGCAGATATGGAAAGTTGTGGGTTTTGTTGAGGAAGACCGTTGATGAAGGACTTCTCTCAACTTTGCTCCAGTTTTATGATCCAAAATATCACTGCTTCACGTTCCCTGACTATCAGCTCTTACCCACCCTTGAGGAATACTCTCAGATCGTTGGTTTGCCTATCAAGGATGAATCCCAGTTTCCTATCTTCGAGAAGGATCCAAAAGAGGAAAAACTAGTCGGGAAAACCCATCTGGAGTTAGTTGACATCAAAAGTAATTTAACCTCTAAGGGAGGAATTTTGGGGTTAACTGTTAAGTTCTTGATTGGAAAGGCTCGTTACTTTGCTAAGAACTCCAACAGGGATGCCTTTGAAGCTGTATTTGCATTGCTTATCTATGGACTTTTCTTGTTTCCAAACATAGACAACTTTGTGGATCTAAATGCAATCAAAGTCTTCTTGAAACAAAATCCCGTACCTACCTTGCTTGCTGAAGCCTATCACTCAGTCCATACAAGAAACGCTCATAGAATGGACAGATTATCTGTTGTGTCCTTATACTGTATAGATTGTTTATTTCTCATCTACCGAAGGCAGACACGTTTTGGGATTCCAAGAAAGGATGGTGGTCTCAGAAAGTTATGGCACTCTCCCATGGAGATATTGACTGGTATAATAGGGTGTATGATGGAATCCTGATTATAGATAGCTGTGGAAACTATGGTAACATGCCTCTTCTTGGCATCAAAGGTGGTATCAGTTACAACCCTGTATTGGCACGACGCCAATTTGGGTATCCTTTGGAAGACAAACCTCTCAGTGCTCATGTGGAAAGTATTTACTTTGAAACATATGACAAGAACGAAGAACAGAAGGAGTTGATCTTGAACACTTGGGGTAGCAAGTGCAAAAGAGGAAGAAGTTCTTTAGGAATACCTAACTGTGTATCCTTGGATCCCTACCTCCAATGGGTTAGAAGAAGAGCTATAGAGCTAAAGATGCCCTACAAAAGACAAGAGCCAATTACTTTGAAGAAAGAGCCTGTGTTGTACTTCATGTCAAAAGAAGAAGAGCTGGAGATTTCTCTAAGACAAGCCCAAAGGTCAGAAGAAGCCTGGAAGCTCAAGTATCAAGTGGTCGTTGAAGAGAATCTGGAACTCCAGAAGCAGCTACAGACCAAGAATGGAGAGTTACTCTCCTGTAAGAAAAGAAAGGCCCAAGAAGATCCAAGTTCCTCAAGCACTCAGCCTCCCACTTGGAAATCCATTCTTGACAACCTCGTCGCAGAAAGAGATCAGATGGAGAAAGAAATCAGAAGACTCAACACAAGGCTCTTAAGAGAATTTCCTTAGGACTTTCTAGCTTTTATTTAGCTTTATGTTTAGGGTTTTTGGAAGTGTATCAACTATTGTAATTCACCTTTTATTTAATAAAAATGAGGTCTTTTGATATCTCTTGATATTTTACAAGTGTCTGAATTCCATGAAACTTTGCATTGCATTTTGCATTCCTACTAAGCTATCAAGTTACTAATCTTGTTTTGCAGATTTTGTAGAAATAGATGCTACAAGGAAGAGAGTCTGGCCTTATTTCTTCGAACTACCGGAGGTGGAGCGTCTGTTGTGGTTAGGAGAGATGATTGAAGATCAGTCAGCCTTCGCTGACAGATATGGATACATCATTCCACTGATGAAGACACCAGTAACTGTAGGGCCTCTTAAAGTTTTGGTCCAACTGTATCATCCGGCGTACCGTTGTTTCGTGTTCCCTAAATTCCAGTTGGTGCCAAACCTGGAGGAGTTCTCAGCCATGATAGGAATTCTAGTCAGAGAAGCTCCTATCTTTTCTAGGATTGAAGAAATGCCTTCTGCCAGAGACATCGCCAGAGTAACCAGAACCAGACTATCTGACATCCAGGCCAACCTAACTAACAAGGGAGGAAAGCGTGGATTGCTTACCCAGTTCTTGATGGAAAAGGCTCTGTACTTCAAAAATAGAGGAAGCGAGGCTTTGTTTGAATCAACTCTAGCTATGATGATATATGGATTGTTTTTGTTCCCGAATGCCAAGAATTTCATGGATACCCAAGCCATCCAGCTTTTTGCAGTCAACAATCTAGTCCCAATACTGCTAGCTGATGTTTACCATTCCGTACAGACCAGATACACAAGAGGTTGTGGCCCAATTATTTGTTGCGTAGCCCTCTTTTACAAGTGGTCTGTTTCTTATCTGCCGAAGACTCCGACTTTCTAGGAGGTCAAAGACTGTAAGATTTGGTCCAAAAAGCTGATGGAGTTGAAGCACACCGACATCGAATGGTATGATTCAACCGAAGAAGGAATCATCATAATCCATAGCTGTGGGGATTACCCCAACGTGCCTCTCATGGGAAGAAACGGTTGTATCAATTACAACCCTGTCCTTGCACGCCATCAGTTGGGTCATCTAAAGGAAGGAATTCCAGATAACGAAGACATGCAGATGATGTTTTATGATGAAAGAAGAGGTTTTGGAATGAAGATGCGATTGGAGCGCGCTTGGCGCCAGATTAACAGACAATTATGGAAGGCTGAATGCCCAGTCACAGAGGCTCACTTGCAATGGTCTCGTGACATAGCTCGTGTAATGATGAAGCCACATCCTTACCATAAATCACCTACCAAGACAAAGCAGAAGATGATGGAGGAGTTAGGAGAATTGGTTCTCGCAAAGGAGGAAACAAAGGAGTGTATCATCAAAATAATGAGAGTAATCAATGGAGGAGAAGGATCATCAACCAGTAGAATTAATCCTTAATATTACTATTGTTATCTCTCTTGCTAATGTTCCTTTTCACTTTAATGTATTTCTACTTATGTACTTGGAGTATGGGATGCACTGCTCCTGATGTAATGTTCACCAGACTCTTGAATGAAGAAGTTTGTTTTATCAAGAATCTATTATCTATATTATTTGAAAAATTTCTCTGGTTTCTTGATAGTTTAGCTTGCATTTGCATGTGCATCCTCATTTTCATCTCTGCATGTGCATGTGCATTCTTCCGTGTCTCATCGTCGTTTTGTCTTCTCCAGAATCGTCACTCTGAATTCTCTACATCGTTACAACACTCGGGCACAGGCTTGAAGAGGAAGAATTTCTGAGAATTGCGAGAATTTAGATCAGGTTAACGACGAGCTCAGTGAATTGAGAGTAGGAATGGGGAAGATCATGGAAGCTTTGTGTGTTATACGAGCAAAGATGGATACGCAGGTCACTGTAGTCTCAGAGGTGGTTGCTACAACTGTAGAGCCACCGGTTATACCTGTTGTGAACCATACTCTAGGGATGCCATTTGAGTTTATACAAGCCACGGCTCCTCAATCTACGCAACAAGCAGTGTCGTTGTTTAGTGAGAATCAACAAGCTATTCCAACTTATGCTCCGCCTGTGGTGCAGACCCAGTTCCAACCTGTTTTTCAGAATCAGCATCATTTGGATTATGACAATATATCTGTGGAGGAGGATGATCGCAATGAGAAGTAGAGATCGAGTGTGGAGGTTACGCAGAGGAAGTTGAAGGCCATGGAGGGTAGTAATGTCTTCAGTACTGACCTCAAGGACATGTGTTTAGTTACAGATCTGGTAATTCCACCTAAGTTCAAGCTGCCAGGTTTTGAATTATATTCTGGTGCTATGTGCCCCAAAGCGCATTTGGTCATGTACCTCCGGAGAATGGCTGCGTACATGGACAACGATAAGCTAATGATACACTGTTTCCAAGATAGCCTGAAGGGTGGCGCTGCAAAATGGTATCTAGGATTGAATCAATCTCAGATCAAGTGTTTTCAGGACGAAATGGACGCCTTTGTGAAACATTATAAGTATAATTTGAACTTAGCTCCGGATCGTAGACAACTGCTGACTATGACTCAAAAGAACACCGAGTCATTCAAAGAATATGCTCAAAGATGGAGGGAGACGGCCTCGCAGGTTGAACCGCCGTTGACAGAAAAAGAATTAGCTGATTGGTTTGTGGACACCGTAAAACCTGAATTTTATGAGAAGATGATCAGTAATATCGGTGCCAAGTTTTCTGATATTATTGCCATTAGTGTGAAAGTAGAAGCAGGTTTGAAGAATGGAAAAGTAGCCAGTTCACCTAATAGTTCCACTAGTAATAGTGTCAAGAAGTCTCCGGGTAATTTTCATAAGAAGAAAGAAGGTGAGACTAATGCTGTTATGTCAAAGAGTCAGAGTCCCAGATGGAAACGATCTCCCTTTCAACAACAACCAGGTCCCAGTTTTCCTCAACAACCGATTTACCCTATGCAGTTTGCACAACAACCATATGTGGCATCCGTTATGCCCACTTTTAATCATCAGATAATGCAACAAGTTCCTGTTTCCCAGCCACCAAATCAGCAGCAGTGGCCGAGAAATCAAAATCAGAATTACCAGCAGCCGAGGCGGCCAGCGCCATAGCAAAATACCCCTTAAAGAAGACAGGCGGTAACACCAAATTTTCCACCCATACCGATGACATATACAGCATTGTATCCTTCTCTGGTGGAGCAAGGATTAATTGTTACTAGGCCGTAGGGGCCACCATCTGAGAAGTCTCTGCAGTTCTTCAACCCTAATGCAACCTGTGTTTTCCATCAAGGAGGGGTGGGCCATGATTTAGAAGGATGTTTGGCATTAAAGAATCTAGTGAAAAGTCTGATGGAGAAGAACATTCTGTCTTTCGCTAATAACCAGCCAAATGTGAAAAGTAACCCCTTGCCAACGCATGGGTCAACTAATGCTATAGAAGACGAGAATGATGAAGTGTTGGTCTCAGATGCAGCGAAGATTAAAACTCCCCTGAGAATGTTTCATGCCAAGCTGTTCAGCGCCGGTTTGGTCAAAGTTTGCCATGATGGTTGTGAAAAGTGTGATGGTAGTAGTGAAGGGTGTCAGTTAGTTCAAGATGATATTCAGCAATTGATTAATGAAGGTTTCTTACAGGTTTTCAGAAAAGAAAGTAGAGTAGCAGTGATTGAACCAGTGTTCAATTTGCCAAAGCAAGTGCCAGTGTTTGACGAAGAAGAATACATATCAGTAGTCCCTGTGTTCAACAATCCAGGGGCAAGTATCGTGAGTCCAGTATTTAAACAATCAGTTCCAAAATTCAACAAACCTGAAGATGTTTCTCCTGTTAATCATACCAGGCAAAATAATTTCCCAAGATCAGTCCCATTCAGGTTCAGAGGAACTAAAGCATTACCGTGGATCTACGAAGACATTACAAGTGGTAAGAAGAAGGATGAAATGATCCCAAGAAAAGAGGTGGGGGTCGTTATAGAAGGACCAGTCCCAAGGAAGAAGGTGGGGGATGATGAGGAGAATGTGTCCAGTATAGTAGGAACGGGGAAAACGACGTGGAGTGGGAGGATTTATACCCCTATGATCAAAGAAGTGTCCGGTAAAGAAGGTGGTATTCATGTACCCATCAATGACAAAGGTAAAGAAGTGATCTCCAAAGAAGATGACGAAGAATTTCTCAGAATAATAAAAAGAAGTGACTACAAGGTTGTGGATCAGCTCCACCAGACTCCGTCTAAAATTTCCATTTTATCCCTGTTGATTAACTCACCAGTCCACCGATCAGCACTGCAGAAAGTATTGGCTCAGGCTCATGTAGCTCAAGATATTACCGCCGAACAATTTGATCATGTTATCGCTAACATTACTGCATGCAATATGCTCAGCTTCAGTGATGAAGAACTGACCCAATCAGGTCGGAAACACAATCTTGCGCTGCACATATCAATGAAATGTCAGGAGGACACGTTGGCTAGAGTCCTTGTAGATACAGGATCTTCTCTGAATGTTTTACCAAAGAGGGCTCTCGATAAGTTGGCATACCAAGGAGGAATCATGAGACCCACGTCGTTAATTGTCAAAGCTTTTGATGGTTCACGTAGATCTGTGATGGGGGGAATTGAGCTACCGGTTTTGATTGGCCCTCAGGAATTCAATGTTCTGTTTCAAGTTTTGGATATTAATCCTGCCTATAGCTGTCTGCTCGGAAGACCCTGGATCCATGAGGCTGGCGCTTTCACTTCAACCCTACATCAGAAAATGAAGTTTGTGGTTGATGAAAAGTTGGTCATTGTGCATGGGGAAGAAGACTTGATGGTTAGTAATCTATCATCCTTCCGTTACATTGAGGCTGATGAGGATGCGTTGGAGACTTCTTTCCAAGCCCTGGAAATAGCTAATGCAGTTATGATTGACAATGAGAAGCCAGTGGTACCGGAATATCCATCTTTTGCTTCGTATAAAAGTATCCAGTCTGCCCTTCAAGAAGGCGTGCCCGCAGGTTGGGGCAAAGTTATTGAGGTTGAGAAGAGGAACCGACACCAAGGGTTGGGTTACAGACCAACTCCAGAAGATGAGGCTGCTTCAGGTACAAGAAGAAGAGGGATGAAGATAAAGACTATGCAGGAAACATTTGTCAGAGGTGGACATCAGATCCACGCAATCATTGAAGGTGCTAAAGAAGAGGAAGATATTGATCGTTTGGTCTTTCGTCAGGAAGGCGCTTTAAGCAATTGGAAGTCTGTTGAGATCCCAACTTTGTACCCAGAACCAGAGTAACTTGTTTTGATTTGTTGTTTTTATCTCCCTAGTCCTGCCCAAAGCTAGTGGATTATTTTGTACGGGCCTCCGTTTTCAATATCTTAATCAATGAAATGAATTTTTGCTAAAATTCTCGTTGTCTTTACTTTATTGCATTCTGTTTCTAAAAATGGCAATCTTTTCAAGCAAAAACATCTTCATCTCGCATGTTCGTGAATTGTTGTGCATTTTAATAATATAAGTCATTCTACCATGCAGAATGAATCATAAACCTATTGTATTCAATGACCTTGCTCTTACCATTGACTTCGACTCCCTTGTCTATCAAGCTGAGGAGGAGGAAGATTATGAGGTGCCCAAGGATCTAGCAGATATGTGTGATTACCAGTATACGGATCTCCAGCCTCATGAGGAGCAGGTGGATGTCATCAATCTTGGCACTGGGGAAGAGAAGAAAGAGGTTAAGATTGGGGCATCGCTAAAGCCAGAAATTAGACAGTGGTTGATTTCACTCCTTGAAGAGTATGTGGACGTGTTCGCTTGGTCCTACCAAGACATGCCTGGTTTAGCACAGATATTGTGGTCCACAAGTTACCCCTCAAACCTGAATGCCCGCCAGTAAAACAAAAGCTTCGTAGAAGTCATCCTGACATGGCCCTCAAAATTCGAGATGAAGTTAAGAGACAGTTGGATGCCGGATTTTTAGCAGTTTCCAAATACCCAGAGTGGGTAGCTAATATTGTTCCAGTTATGAAGAAGAATGGAAATGTACGAATGTGCGTGGATTATAGGGATCTTAACAAAGCTAGTCCCAAGGATGATTTTCCTCTACCACATATCGACATGTTGGTAGACAACACGGCTCGTTTTGCAATGTTCTCATTTATGGATGGTTTTTCAGGCTACAATCAGATTAGAATGGATCCAGCTGATATGGACAAGACTACTTTCGTCACCCCATGGGGTACTTATGGTTACAAGGTTATGCCTTTTGGATTGAAGAATGTCGGGGCAACTTACCAGAGAGCTATGGTAACCCTGTTCCATGATATGATCCACAAGGAGATTGAAGTGTACGTGGATGACATGATAGCCAAATCACAGAGTGAGGAAGAGCACGTGGACCGTTTGTTAAAATTATTTAAGAGACTTCGAAAGTATCAGTTGAGGTTAAAACCTGCAAAATGTACCTTTGGAGTCAGGTCAGGGAAGTTATTGGGTTTCATTGTTAGCCAGAAAGGCATTGAAGTGGATCCAGATAATGTGCGAGCGATTCAAGAAATGTTAGCTCCGCAAACCGAGTCTCAAGTCAGAGGATTTTTGGGTCGTTTGAATTACATCTCCAGGTTCATCTCCAACATGACTCCAATATGTGCGCCAATTTTCAAATTACTCCGTAAGAATCAGCCAGTAGAATGGAATCCTGACTGTCAACAAGTTTTCGAGGAACTCAAAAGTTATCTCGAAGAACCTCCTATTCTAATTCCTCCGGTTCCCGGAAGACCTCTCTTTATGTATCAGACTATTTTGGAATAATCTATGGGTTGTGTTTTGGGACAGCATGACGAGACTGGCCGGAAAGAACATGCAATTTATTATCTGAGTAAGAAGTTTGCAGACAGTGAAAGTCGTTACTCACTACTTGAAAAGACCTGTTGCGCTCTGGCTTGGGCCACCAAACGTCTAAGACAGTACCTGATTTGTCATACTACCTTGTTGATTTCCAAGATGGATCCATTAAAGAACATTTTCCAGAAACCTGCTCAAACGGGTATACTTGCCCGCTGGCACATGCTATTATCTGAATATGACATTCAGTATGTCACTCAAAAGGCCATTAAAGGAAGTATTCTTTCAGAATATCTTGCCGATCAACTAGTTGAAGACTATGAACCACTCAAGTTTGATTTCCCTAACAAGGATATTATGGCAGTGAAAGATTGTGAAGAGTCAAGCTCTGAAGAAGATCCCAGGGCTGAGTATAGGTGGAAGATGATGTTCGACGGTTCGTCCAATTACAAGGGGCATGGAGTAGGTGTTGTTATAATTAATCCTGAAGGTGGCTACACCCCTTTTACATCCAGATTTAATTTCGGGTGTACGAATAATATTGCTGAGTACGAAGCGTGCATTCTGGGTCTGGAAGCTGCAATCAATCTCGGAATCTATTTTCTTGAAGTTATGGGTGACTCTGCTCTAGTCATTTATCAAATCAGAGGCGAGTGGGAGACAAAAGATGAGAAGCTTATCCCTTATCAGGCATATGCTTTGGAGTTGATTAAGTGTTTTGATGAGATAACATTTCGCCATGTGCCACGTATTGAGAATCATGTGGCTGATGCTTTAGCAACACTGGCTTCGATGTGGGAAGTTAGATTTATCAACGAAGATCCAATAATCAGTATTGGAAGGAGGACTGAGTCTGCCTACTGCCAATCCATTGAAGAAGAATCAGACAACAAACCTTGGTTCCATGATATTTTGAACTTCCTAAAGAATCAGGAATATCCGGCCAATGCCTCCGTTCTTGATAAGAAGACTCTGCGAAGACTGTCAGCCAAGTTCTTCATCAGCAACAGCGTACTGTACAAAAGGAATCATGATATGGTTTTGTTAAGATGTGTCGATAAGAGAGAAGCAGACATGCTGATCCATGATATCCATGAAGGAGCTTTTGGCACCCATGCCAATGGACATGCCATGGTTAGGAAAATTTTGAGGGCTGGATACTATTGGTTGACTATGGAGACTGATTGCATCCACTACGCTAGAAAATGCCATAAATGTCAGATTTATGCGGACGAAATGCATGTTCCTCCTACTCTGTTGAATGTGCTATCATCGCCCTGGCCGTTCTCTATGTGGGGTATCGATATGATTGGGGCAATTGAGCCTAAAGCGTCTAATGGGCATCGCTTTATTTTGGTGGCTATAGATTACTTTACCAAGTGGGTAGAAGCCGCCTCTTATGCAAACGTGACTAAGCAAGTAGTTGCTCGCTTCATTAAGAACAACATCATTTGTCGTTACGGAATTCCAAGCAGAATCATAACTGACAACAGAACCAATTTGAATAACAAAACCATGAAGGAATTGTGTGATAACTTCAAGATTGAACACCATAACTCTTCACCGTATCGTCCGAAGATGAACGGAGCAGTCGAAGCCGCGAACAAGAATATCAAGAAAATCCTTCAGAAAATGGTCAAAACATACAAAGATTGGCATGAGATGTTGCCATATGCGCTACATGGATATAGAACGTTAGTCAAAACTTCGACAGGGGTAACCCCTTTTTCGTTGGTATACGGAATGGATGTTGTCCTCCCCATAGAATTTGAGATACCTTCTTTGAGGATACTGATGGAAACAAAGCTTGATGAAGCTGAATGGGTTCAAGAAAGATACGATCAGCTGAATCTAATTGATGAGAAGCGCCTGACAGCCATGTGTCATGGTCAGTTGTACCAGAAGAAGATGAAGAGAGCATTTGATAAAAAGGTCTGCACTCGGGAATTCCGAGTAGGCGAATTGGTACTTAAGAAGATTCTGCCGTCGCAAAGAGACGCCCGTGGGAAATGGGCACCCAATTATGAAGGTCCATTCGTTGTCAAGACAGTGTTTTCAGGAGGGTCTCTAATTCTCACAACTATGGATGGTGAACAGCTTGCGCAGCCTGTGAATATTGATTCGGTGCGGAAGTATTATGCTTGAAACAATGACACTTCGCTGGTATCTTGGAATCCTCAAGGAAGCTCAATTTTTTTCTACAACTAGAGTCCTTAGTCGTTAGGGTTATTGGTCATTGAATACAATGTAACCTTTGCCAAATTGCCATTTTGTTGCATTTGTAATATTTCATGGGACTCTGCTATTTGGCAAGTCACCATTTTTCAATGAATATCAGCTATTGAGCCATTTTCTTGTTTAATACACTATCATCTTTATTTTGCAAAACTCTGTCATTTTCACTTGATTTTTGAAAACGGAAACATTGCAATTTCCAAAAAAACACAAAGATGAACTAAGTTTTTGCTCTGGAATTAAGACGTTGTGGAATCAAGTTTATACAGGAAGAATTAGCAGTACTGTGTTTTTGGGCATGGATCTGCCATCTCCAGTGGAAGAAGATTACCCCGGTTATCCTTGATATTAGGGTTTCAGGGTGTTGGCTTGTGTTCCCCTTTCTTCTTTCCTAATTTGTATCGTTCGTGTCGTCTCTAGCATATAGCTAAGCATATGCATCATACCCTAGCATCTTTGCATCCTTGTGCTTTGTTTTGCTTGTGGTCTTTTGTTTGTGCCTGTCTTTGTTTCCCCAGTGAAGTAAAGACATTCCCGGTTTGCTTTGTGTCGTGCTTGTTCGGTCTTAACCTTTGCGCGCCAGATTTGAATCTTTAAACCTTCTGTTGTTCCCCAAGAAGTTTAACATTAAAGATTTTGTAAAACTGTTCTCGTTTGAATCGTGTCAAACTTGAACTTGGACTTTGTTTGAATCATGTCAAGCATTGTCTTGTGTGTTCTTGTTTGAATCATGTCAAAATTGAACTTGGACTTTGTTTGAATCGTGTCAAGCATTGTCTTGGGTTTTAAAACTTGTTCTCGTTTGAATCATGTCAAACTTGAACTTGGACTTTGTTTGAATCGTGTCAAGCATTGTCTTCTTGTTTTAAAATTGTTCTTGTTTGAATCGTGTCGGACATGAACAGAGTCTTTGGTCGAATTGTGTCGGACACTGCCTCTTGTTTTAAAACTGTTCTCGTTTGAATCGTGTCAAACTTGAACTTGGACTTTGTTTGAATCGTGTCAAGCATTGTCTTGTGTTTTAAAACTTGTTCTCGTTTGAATCGTGTCAAACTTGAAATTGGACTTTGTTTGAATCGTGTCAAGCATTGTCTTGTATTTTAAAACTTGTTCTCGTTTGAATCGTGTCAAACTTGAACTTGGACTTTGTTTGAATCGTGTCAAGCATTGTCTTCTTGTTTTAAAACCGTTCTTTTTCGAATCGTGTCGGACATGAACAAAATCTTTGTTCGAATCGTGTCGGACACTGCCTCTTGTTTTAAAACTGTTCTTGTTTGAATCGTGTCAAACTTGAACTTTGACTTTGTTTGAATCGTGTCAAGCACCGTCCTCTTGTCTTAAAACCCGTTCTTGTTCGAATTGTGTCGGACATTGAACCCTTACCTTGGATTTTTGAAAACTTGCTTTAAGCTAAGCTTCTTGGAACAATTTTCTTCAACCTTATAAGACTCCTAGTTGGTGTGCAGGGTTTGTCTCTGTCTTCCTGGCTTTTCTTGAAGATCCCATTTTGAACTCTTCAGTATAAGATCCCCAGGAAAACTTTGCTTGGTTGTCTGTCCTTTTGACTGATCCCTAGTGATCAGGTTCTTCTTTCTGGTTTCATGCCCAGGAAGAACGTGGGTTTGTTTTGTCCCCAGTAGTCTATCTCCCCGGATCTTTCCCCGGTGAAGATTGTCTGTGGTCTTTTCCCCAGTGTTTCTTTTGAGTCTCCCCGGTGGGTCTCTTTTGTTGGTTAACTTGTATCCCTAGTGAGGTGTTTCTCATGGATACTAAATTTCGTCCTTCCCCAGTGAAGCTCTGTGATCTTTTTGCTTCCTGTTTGCCCCTTGGTGTCTTGTCGTGTCTGCGTTTTCTTGCATCTTCTTGGCATCATGTTTGTTGCATTGCATGTGTGTGCATCTGAGGGTAAAATTTTCAGTTATCTGTATTTAAATATCTTTCACTGTTGATTACATGAGGATCTTCATCTCTCATGTCATCAAGTGAAGATATTTAAATAGGGGCAACTGTTGCACCCTAAATTTTACCCTCATTTCCTGCTAATTGATGTTTGATTTATTTTTCTCTGCACTTTAATTTAATATGCATTTTTATTTATTGTTATTTTATTTAATATTTATTTTAATGACTTATTTGCTTCTTCTATTTTCATTTAATGTTTATTTTAAATATTCTATTTGTTTTATTTTAATTTAAATTGGCTTATTTCATTTTCATTTATAGTTAAATTGTCCTATCTTTATTAATTTAATTTAATTGTTCAAAATTATTAGTTTAACTAATTAGATTAATTGTTAGTTTAGCTTATTGTTTTAAGTTATTTAATTAGAATGTTAATTAATTGTTACCTATCATTATTATCTAACCTATTATTTCAAAAGAAGAGAGAGAAGAGGTTTTATTCATTTCCTTGCCAATTTAATTGGTCCTCCGTGGCATTTGAGTTGTTTGTGATTGGAGGAATTGTTTTACCATCAACCAATGAGAAATAAGCACTTCTCCTTTGACTTTTCAACCCTTGTTCGTAGCCAGTGGAGAAATGACATGTGGCATACAAAGAGACAAAATCACCCAATGTTTCTTCTTCCTCATTCGTGTATGCGAGCTTCAGATTGAAAAATTCAAACACCAAGCATATCAAAAATCGTTCAAGCTGTGTAAACCTCAAATCCTTGGCGCGTTTTTGCTCAATTTGAATCTCCAAGAAGCCATTCCATTTTGAGCTCTCTCTGCTTGGTTCAATAAAGTTGGTTCTGAGGATTTGCTAGTTTAAGCATTCATACTGCCATATCCTGCATCGCCTGCGAAATATTCATAGCATTGTCCCTATCGGTTTCCACTTCTATTGTTTGTGTATTTGACATCAGGAGTGTATCTCAGAAGCAATGCTCAATTTAATGTTTGACCCTTCAATCTCTTAACTTTGAGGCTGCAAGGAGCGTTTGTCTCCGAGAGCTGAACCACTATGAATTAAAATTGCAAACCCTAGCTCTTTTTTTCCCACCAAGTGTTTGAAGCTTGACCCGGCCCATCAAGTATCCTATATAAGGAGGGTGGATGTTCAGTTCAGAATCAACAACTCTCTCTCAAAAACACTTAAAGTTTCTCTGCAATTCCATAAGCCTGAGCAATCAAATTGAAGGAATCTCTTGGAGTGCTTAAGAAGTGAAGGCAGTCATCACACTTGAAGATAGTAGACCTCACTCCCATTTGGTATCGTGTTCTTATACTTTTGTTATTAATGCTTATTTATAGTTTTATTATGCATATCATCATTCTATACATGCTTGTCTGATTGATGTGTGTTTGAACATTTTGTTAAATTCCACTTGAAAAGTGATGTTTTGATGCTATGGTGTTAAGTACCTCTGTTTTATCAACTTGGTGTTTGCAGCTTTAAGTTCTCTTCGTGGCATTACTATGATTAGATTAATGATTGATGTTTTTAATTTGTTTGGATGTTATGTATGAGATTTTGAAATGAAGCTTGTGAACCTTTGTCTCTCTTTGAGTAACTGATATGGGATACTTGAGCATATCTTGTGTATTTGTTAATTATTGTTAATGTTACCAAATAGTTCTTGTTCAAATAGCATGAGTGTCTTTTATTGCCATCATTAATGGAGGAATATGGGTGTGTGCTCAGTTATGATTTTAACCTTATTCTTGTGGATGTTGTAATAGTGATGTTTATGTTCATGGATTATTGACTTTGCTGTTGTTTGATTGTGCAAACTGTTGAGCCATTGACTTACATTAACCCCTATTGGTTTATTTTTGTGACAACATATGTTTAAGGTTTGAATGATAGATTGGCATGCCTTACCTTGATATTACATTTTTCATATGCCTCATGATCCATAACTTGCCATTCCATCTTGTTCATGCTTGACATTTTCATTTTGGTACATAATGAGAATTATTCTGCCAAGCTTTTAACCTCAGAGGTCATGCCCTTGTAATGTCTTGACTGCATACCTATATGTTTGTTGAAGAGGCTTGTTAGATTATTGTCTTAATTTGGTTGTTTTTACTAAGTTTATGCACTGCCTATCTCTAAATGTTTTTGTGTGAATTTGATTGTTGAACTGTCCTATAGTTTGTCTTATGCCCTGTTTTGCATAGAGTTTAAGTTTTGAATGTATTTGGCCCTCAAGTACCAGAATGATTGTTGTTGCTGTATATTTCTTATTTGAGATGTGTCAGATCTACTTATGTCAGCAGGATGAGGTGTAGTCGTTTATCATGTTAAGTTGTCATTAAGCATCACACACCACAATTACTTTGACCATAAACCTTTCCGATGCTCAAACAATCACACACTAGTCACAGCTGTGTGTTCTTTATCTTTTGGTTTGTCTCTAACATGTGTTGTAAATGCATGAATATCTAAGTGATGTGTATGCTTAATTGCTGAGTTGTTTACAGACCATTCAATTTGTTCAAGTCTTTGTTTCATTGTTTTTTGTTGATGTATGCCAATCTGAACTCATCATTCAATTGCAAATGTCCCCATTGATTTTGTTTAAAGTGATTTTGCTTGAAATAATTCTCATCTGTAACTGATCATGCTTTGTTTATGTGTTGATATCATGTTCACCAGCCATTGTACCTATGAATTAAGTGTATTTGTTAAATATTTGAACTGCTGACTTTTTAAGTTTTTAAAACTAAATGTGTAGTGAATGATGATTTATACTCTACCACATCAAAGTTGTTTATACACTATTTGCTTTTAATTGACTAAGAATGTTTGACTGCCTGCCATGACTCTTTCATTTGAGCAATCTATTTGTCACTCTTTTTGTTAGACCAGTTGCATATTTGAAGTTTAAGTATGTGTCGTAGTGATCCTGTTATACACATAGGGTAGGATTGGTGCTTGCAGGTTTTGAGCTTAAGGTTGTGTTTTCATGTTGAACTGCTGTGCTCATTTTGCCCTGCTAGACCTTGAACCATTGGCATGAGTTCTAAGTCCATGTATTGATTGTAGTACTTTAGAAATCTAGGTCTTGTGATTTGTGCAACACCCATTGGCATGATAACATTGATTTAGAATTATGTTCCCAAAGGTTTGGCTCTAATCTTGGTTTGAGAATTTCCTCACACGGTTTGTAATTGAAAGGCTTTGATGAATCCATATGAATTAGACTTGAACACATTTATTGCTTGAACTCTTTTGTAATTGTGAATGCATATTCATGTTGCTTGGTGTGAATGTTTTTTTTCCTTTTCTTGTATACTGCCACTGGCCTGCTGCTGCTATTGTTATCATGCTCCACAATACTTGGCACACAAATCACACACGGTTAACTATATCTTGCATTGATTTGAATTTTGATATCCTCATGCTAGTTTTTGAACTTTGTGGTACCTTATTTGCAACATGTGTACTCTTTGTGTGTTTGGTTTTAGTGTACTTGGAACGTACCTTTGTATTCTTTGCTTTTTCCTGAATAGATTAGACTTTTACTTTGTTAAATTTGATTGAGTATTAACTGAGTTATGAGTGTGTGAATATGGCTGGGTGAGTAAGTTTAGTTTGGAGTCAGTGGGCAAGGATGGCACGTGTGTTTGGTTTGTTTGGAATTCATTGACTTGTTTACCTTAAATTATTTTGGAAGCGTATAATTCATGGATGAGAGCGTAGTACCGCTGGTCCATGGAGGGAGTTATAAGTATTTGCAAGCAAAGGGGCTGGGGTTCGATCCCCTCGCCAACCTTTTTTTCTTTTGTCTGATTTTCGCTTGTTTTACATATATATTTGTGCTTGCATTCTCTATTCACTACGCGCGCACTGCCCAGATGGTGGAGGTTTTTGGACGTTCAAGCAAGGGAATGGGCTCAATCCCCATGGTTGCCACTTCTTTTTATCACTTATTTATTTTACTATTTTAACTTTATACTTAAATTTCAAAATAACATAACTTATGCATTTTTTAATCCTTTTTCTCCCATTCTTTTTGCTGTATTTCTCTAATTGAAATTTACTTTCTACATATAAAAAGAAAATGACAAAAATATTTTATTTTTGAAACCTTTATGCATGCTTGGATTATAATGCATATTAAGTCTTTATTGCACTTCTTGATGAATCTTGCTATGTTACCACTATCCATCATGCTTGATCATATCTAATACGTGTTTCTAGCTTTGCGTTGATATCTTGATCTTGTTTTATCATATCAATTTATTCATGTCTTTTTATGTCATCGTGTTTACATTAACTTGTTATCTTGTTAGTAACCTATAACTGTTTCCTTTCCCCTCATTCCAAAGGAAGGAATTAAGGTTGACTCTTAAAGTCATAGCCCCCACCTTAACCTAAGTAACCTCTTAGGAGAAAACTTCATTTCTTGGCCTCATCAGAGCCATAGAAATTACAACTAGCTTTAGGAGAGAGTTCCTAAACTCTTAGTGATATTCATCCTAATGAATATTCACTTTCCCTACTAACTAAAACATAACATAGGTCCATTACAACTAGACTTAGAGAGTTCTTATACTCTACAATGAGTTCACACTCATCTCCCCTCTGAATATTGACCACAGTCAATCATTCAGAAGAAGTAGAATTATGCATACTCTGATTCTATTCCCGAGGATACGTAGGCGCAAAGTGCGATGCTTTGTCGAGTATACTTAGATACTAACCCCTAGGGTTTCAACCTTTAGCATAGAACCTTTAGCAAACATAAGATAACATTAAAACAAGAGGCTCCCGTAGAGTACTACGGACGTTTAGGGTGCTAATACCTTCCCTAGGCGTAACCAACCCCCGAACCTTAGATCTCCCCCCTTTAGGTTTTTCTAACGATCTTGAACCTTTCCTTTGGATAAATCAAAGTTGGTTGTAAAAGAAAATGATGCAAATTAATTAATAATTTGTTATCCGATTTTCACCGCAACAGTATTACTAAAAAATCAATGTGGGACATCAATAGAAAAACTGCTTTAAACAACAATCCTCGGAATGCTCCTTGTCCAAACAAGATGTGAATTGGTACGACCAGTGCCTCCACACCATTTGCATTCAATATCCCCTTTTGAGTTGCAAGATGAACACGCGACAGGTCTCGGTTACTGCAAGGATCATAAAGACAGGTCTTGTTTCAATATTGAATTCAAAAATCACAGTTACACCACATGCAAACTATATAACAGTAACAAGTATTTCGAAACTACAAATGAACAGTTATGGTAATCAAGTTTCAAAAAGGAACAAAAATAGCATACAATTACAATTTCGTGATGATAAAATTGGTATTGGAGATTGGATTAGGAACCTGAGAGATTAACCAGGCTTGCTCCATGCGTTTAGTAAAATCGGAGGAGGAAGAGGAAGAGTCAACCATGGAAACCCTAACCATGAGAAATTAACCAGGTTTTCCTCCTCTATTCTTCATGTTCTTTCTGGTTCACTGTGCGTTTGGTATATTGGAATGGGTTTTGATGTTTGAAAGAAAATTTTCTCTCTTCATCTCTTTCAATTTCTGGGTTGTGTTTATTCGGTTTTCATTCAAAAAGGTTTTCATGGCAATGTTATCTTTGCAAGAATGGTTCGTGTAGTGTTGTTGCAATTTGTTTGTGTGCATTTGGGTGTGCGTAGCTCGCTATACGTTGCTGCAGGTTGGAGTGATGTTTGTTGCGTAACGGCTTGGTGCATTGAGGTTATTATGGCGTATTGTGAGTAGAGGTTTCATAAACCATGGCAGCGTGAGGTCTTAGCAGTGTACATAGTAATTCACTTGGCTGGAGGCTTGTGTATGTGAATTGTGGCTCAAGCTTGTAAAAGTAGGGTAGCTGGAAAAATTGTTTCAGTGATGTATGTGTAATAGTTTACTACTCATTCTTCTTGTACTGGGACTATCGAATAGTGCAGGAGTGCTTGCTGATGTCTATGGTACTGCTGCGACTGGATACATCAAAAAAAACTTCAAAAGTGATTTGTTGTTGCAGGTTCATGGAATGATGTATTTAAAGTCTCAATTATATTGTACTTAATTGGCACTTTGGTATGGAATATTATGCTTGGTTTGTAAATTGCAAAAGAAAGAGGTTTGTGAAGTCCCACATTGAATATTCAATAACAAATCTAAGTGTTTATATAGTTTGTTCACACAATAAAAATAAAACTTGACTATTGGACCTATTGTTAAGAATATGGGCTTCAAGCCCAAATATTTTATATTAAAGTTTATAAAATTTAATTTAAATAGATTTTCTAAAAAGAAGTATACAAACCGTGCCACATCCTCATTCAGTAACATACACATCAGCACATTCAATCCACGTCATCAACATTTTAAGTGAAATTTTAACTTTTCTAACGGCAAAGACAAACGTGGACCTATTTAATAACGTATGGGACCAATTTGGAACTTTTAAAAGAAAGAGGATCAAATTGGACCCACCCCTATAGTTAGAGGACCAAAAAGGGTATTAAGCCTAAAATGTTTTAAGAACACACCTATTTTGAAACTAATTGTGGAACTGGAAAAGAAGTACAAGATGAATGAAGTTTACACAATAGATTCATGCTTATTGTATTTTTTTTCATAGCAACACAAACCATATGTACCTTAGACAAAGTATGCGCTATGTTAAAGTGAAGACGAATTAAAAAATGAGAACTCATTTTTAACAAGAAACGTAACCGAAATAGAAAGCATAAGTTTAATGAATGAACCTTGAGGTAGCGATTGGTGAAGACGAATCTGAAGGTTGAAGTATGTTTAAAGAGTGACATGAATGTTAGGGTTATGTTATGTGAGAGAAGAGTTGAATATGTTAGGGTTTTCTTTTCAAAGAAATGGCTGTTATGTACTGAACGGCAAATATTTTAGCTTATATACAAAAAAACATCACTTTTCATCACGGTTGACATGAAAACCGTGATCAACTGCAGTGAAATGTAGATCTTATTACAACGGTTGAATAGTTAAACCATGGTTAACTAATTTTCAATTTTTTATTTATTTATGAACTTAAGTGACACACGCTTTTTGAAATTGAAAAATGGACAACGTTAATTAACGAAAGCAACAACAAGAGCAACAACAATAATAACACACAGGAGAATAATGGTGAGAGATATTTTTCATTGATCATAAGGAAAGAGTACATAAAACAATAATAAAGAAGTTCTACAAAGAGGAACACAAGGAAAGAGCACATAAAACATAACTTTTTTCATTACATAATTTTTTCCAGATCGGATCAATATCCTGTCGCACTACAGGAATCTTCACAATTCACGACTCGCTCCTCACTACCCTCATTTGAGTTATAGTAAACAATCTTCCACGACACCTTTCTCTTCTTCTTCTTCAGCCTCTTCTTCTTCTTCTTCTTCTTCTTGGTCTTCCTCACTCTCAGTGCATCTCTGACATTAGTCGACCTTGATGGCTGAGTTGTATTGTGGTAATGGTGTTCTACTTTGGTGATGGTTTTGTTCTCAATAGTGACTTATGTTGAGATAATTATCTTAACCTTCTCAGATGGAGAACTCGTGTTGCTATAGAAGTAAGAAAAATAGTATAAAGATGTGGAAATTCATTATATGAAAGTGTGCATTTATAGAAGAGGTTGAAGACGAAACATATGATGATTTAATGCTTGCAATGATAACTTCTAATGGTTGATGTTCTTGAATGACTTGTGACCGTCTTGAGAAATGATGAAAAATTTCAATCATCATTACAGTGGTTTCTCTCTTTTGGGAAGAGCAAAAGTTGTACTTGCTTATATACTAAAATATCATTTTTCATCGTGTTTATCAAGAAAAATCGTGGTTAAGTATTTTCAAAAAAAATAAAAATTTAGATCTTATTTATGAACTTAATTGACATGCGCTTTTTGTAATAAGAAAAAAGTAAAAAGATGTAGGTGCTAGGATTCGAAGCTTGTAACACTTACTTTTTCACCCCGGTTGTTTATCACAACCGCAATTAAATAATTTTCAAAAAAATAAAAAATACATCAGGCGCATCCAGTTTGCGATATTAAAATGGTTGAAAGCATAACCGTAGTAGTATTATGTTACCAAAGGTGTATTTTTCTGGTTGGAAAATGGAAATGGAGGCTGATCACAGAGAAAAAAAAGTTGTGGGCTAGAATCCGGAATTTTAAATATGGGCCTATAAGTATTGGAGATAGTAAGGTTAACACGAATAGTTCTTTGTGGTGGCGGGATGTGTAGAAGCTTGATAAGGAGGAATGGTGTTTTAAGAAAAATTGGTTTATTGAGAATGTATCTAGAGAGATTAGGAATGGGAAGGATTCTTCTTTTTGGGGGGATCTTTGGTTAGTAGAGAGAGTATTAAAAGAAGATTATCCTTAGGTGTTTAAATTGGAGGTTGTAAAAGATATATCAGTGGTTGAGGCATTAGAGAATGTCATTAGGGACCCAGATTGGATGAGTTTAGGGATTAGCAATCTAAATGAGGAAGTTAATAGGTCTGTAGCAACAATCAAAAGCAAGATAAGTCGTATTGTTCTAAAGGATAATGTGTTAGATAAATGGTACTGGAGATTGAAATCGTATACGGCTAAAGAGGCGTCTTCGGAAGTTATGGAGGGTGTGTTATCCCAAACAGTAGAAAATATAGAATTGAAAGAGGTTTGAAATAATTTTGTTATGCTAAATGTTGCACCCCAAATTTTACCCTCAGATACTTTGGTTTTCTGCACGTCTTTTTTTTTTTGCACGTCATTGATCATGCACTTTAGCCTTTTTTTTATCATTCTTTATACATTCTTAATCTCTTTTTTTAGTTAAATATTAATTTTGAATTACTTAGATTTAATTAATTTTGCTGTTTAATTTAGTTCATTCTTAATTAGAGCATTAACTTTAATCTAATTTAATTTCAACTATATCATTTTATCCAATTTTATCATTCCATGTCATTTAGATTTTTATTTCAATTTGTAACCTTTTAGTTTATACTTTTAATTTAGTATATATTTTTTATTTAGATTTTTTTTAGTTTAGTCTTAATTAATTTAATCTTAATATAGTTTACTTTTAATTTTAGTCAAATTTTAATAATATATGGTTTAAGTTCATTTACTTAGTTTAATCTTAATTTTAATTTTCATTTTAATTTTAGTTTTAATCTCAGTACTAATTCTAATTAAGTTTTAATTTAAATTTTGTTTTATTTGTAAGTTTAGATCAGTTTTGGTTAGGAAGCGTACGAACACGCCGGCCTCGCCAATTTCCAATGCCCTCTTACCATGAAACCCGTGAAAAGGAAAAAAGGCTTCCCAAGCACAACAACTTGGTACTTGCAAGTTGACATCTATAAGCAAAACAAGGGACCATCGTGTATTTTGTTAGCACCATAGCATGTTTGGTTCAAAATCCTTCTTTACTGAACCAAAGCAACCAACCTTCCAACACAAGACCCTGCAAAACCGACTGCTCCTCTTCATACATACACCACCCTATAACACAGAGGCGGCTTCTTTCACTTTTCCACAACCCTTCAACATAAAACCACAACAGCTTTTTGAACTCACCATAATCTAACTTCTTCACCATTTTGAAACACAATAACCATTACAACACACTCTTTCTTTCCATTCCATGATAACGGATACATAGAAACTTACTCTCTCCAACAAAAAAACATGATTTTCATCACTTCATGAAACATACAGACACATGATACTACAAAAGAAAGAACTCACAACATAACCTCATGTCTTCTTTTTGCTGCTACCACACAAACTCATAACTTCAAAACCCTTACACTTTAAACCATCCTCACTTCAACACATACTGCACTTGAAAAAGGAAGGAACTCAAAATTCCATCCTACAACAAACGCAACTCAAACCAAATCATCAATCATCTTCAAATCGTCTTCATCCGACCTGTAAAATTACAAACAGCAACAAAACACACACGACCTTCATCTTCACAAATACTAAAAGCCACCACCCAACGTGATTCAATAACAACCAGAAATTCCTCCAATCCGCCTTAACTTCTGTATTGCGAATCCCTTTTTAAGCCACAAACTGCTTCCAACTGATTCGCAAAAAACCCATCTCCTTAAACCGATAACTTTCTTCCTCAACCTTTTCCTTTTTCAGAAACTTTATCAAATCAACAACAAACCTCCGGCCACCCTTTCAAACCCTTTCAAACCGAACCAGAAAACTTAGAGAAATGAGATGAAAATAGGAGATAAACCGAAATCGAAACAATACCAAACCTAAAAACCATTCCAAACCAGAGAGATTGAGGAGATTGAACAAAGCAAATCGAGAGAGAGAGAGAGACCGAGATCTTCGTGAGAGTAGGTCGGAGTGCATTCGTGATGCCGTTGCTATTATTCTGAATTTTTTCTTTGTTTCCCCTGTTTTGATTGTGCGCGGTGATGAAGAAGGTTCTTTTCTCTTCTGAGCGAATTTCTTCTTGGGCGGTGTGTTGGATTTTTGTTGTCCTCTTTTTCTTTCCAACAGAAGGCTGCGTGTTCAGTGAGCTAATGTGTTGTGATGATGATAGTCTATTCATATTACTTTGGTCTTGTTGAATGAATCTGGTGGGCCCGTTTTATTTTTTTGTGTCACTAAGCTCATCTGGCCGTGTTTGGTTGTGTAGGTTGGGCTTCTTAAGCCCACGATGGTTTTGATAGCACACTCTCCAGATTCTGTACACCCCACTTTCTTATTATTATTACCGAATAATCCTCATCATTAATTTGTTTTAAGGAAAAGTCTTAGATAAGTTTTGGTAATTGTTTTGATTAAGTTTTATTAATATAATTTCTGTAAATCCTTACTAACTATTTATTGGTTACCTTTCTATTTAGATTTTTTGTTACTTAAATTTTCATCTTTGATTTTATTTTCATTTTTTGTTATTTGGGCCTATGATATATCAAAATCATAATTTTTGTTGATTTTACTTGAATCAATAAATTGTGATGAATATGAGGCCTATTTTCTATTTTGTTGGTCAATGAGAGTTTAATTAAAGATTTATCGATTTTATCGATTTAAGATCTTAATTTAGACTAGACCAACTTTATGTTTCATTTCAATCTCATTTTATTTTATTTTTTATCGGTCAATGAGGATCTAAATCTTTATTTAGACGAGACCAATTTTATTTCATTTCGAGCCCATTTTCTTTATTTTTGGGCCGATGATATTGCAAAATCACGACTTTTTATCGATTTATTTCAAATCACTAAGTCGTGATATATATGAGGCAACTTCTTTTATTTTAACGGTCAATGAAAGTCAAATATCATAGATTATCGTTTTCACGATTAAATCATGATTAAGACGAGATCGACTTTATTTTCACTTCCCGTCGCATTTATCTTCATTTTCATTTTTGACCGATGAAGTCTTTCTATTCACGAACGTTGTTAGCGAAGCGACGAACCTTCATTATTTCAAATCTGTAGTGAGTGATCATTGAGATCTTTTTCTATACTTTGAGATCGTGATAGGTTACCTTCGATTAATCAACGAGAGTTTGTGACTTAAGACGAGGTCTTCACCTTTTCTTTTCGTGTGGCACGATTTTATCGGAGAATGATCTTCTATATCATTTCTCTATCGTGTCTTAACACAAAGATCAATTGTGCATCCTCCTATAGTATAGTCTTCCTCATAGACTGTGCTACGACGGATCAGCACTACATTGGACCCGATTCATCGATCCAATAAATTAATCAACAATCACTAAATTTACTTTCAGTGAATATATATATATATATATATATATATATATATATATCTTGATTTATTCTTTATGTCGATTATTATCCTTGTTAATATTATCGTTGTTCATATTTATATGCTGTGTATACTGTTCATTTTATTTGTTCATTTAAAATACACTAATAAATATCAAAACCCTAAAAAACTCAATTGACCGGACTGTGGTTACTATTGTGTTTTGGACTGAGGACTTAGATTTAGGACTCTTTACCCTATGCTCTTGGAGTGGATGTTTTGATCTTGTTTTGTCAGTGGCTCACCAGCATGCTCTCTATTTTGGGTTAGATCTTTCTATCTCTTGCTCATTTACATTGATGCATTTTTATCTCTTGATGTCTGCTTGTATATATGTTTGCCTGACATTGTTTTAGCATTTTAGCACGTTAAGCATGATACTATGTATTTATTGTCATTCTTTGATTTATTATCACTTGACTTTGATGTTTTGATAATCACCATGTTGATACTACTTTGTTCATATTATCTGGATTATATCTTTGTTCATATTCACACTGTTTATATCATAATCATGATTGTTCACACTTGACCCTCCTTCTAAAGGAAAGATCTTTACTTTGGCTCCTAAGTCACAAACCTTTCCCATTTCATCCTTGGCCTCATAAGAGCCGTTTCCCTTATAGTTTAGTAATAGGATGGAGTTATCATGAACTCTGTGTGGTTCTCACTATCATGAGAATTCACTTCCTCCCTTCATAACGTAGACTTAGAGAGTTATCGTGGACTCTACGTGAGCTTATGCTCATTCCCTTTGAAACGTTGGCCATAGTCAATGTTTCCTTTTCTTTCACCCTTAGTTAGGTGAACTACGGTTGCTCTGATTCTTTAGTCAGATATGTAGGCACAAGACGCGACGTCTTGGCGAGCAAACTTAGTGTACATACCCTTAGGTCTTTACCTTAGTACAGATTATATTAGCAAGCAAACATAGAATAATACAACTTAACAAGAGGTTCCTGTAGAGTACTACAGATACTTAGGGTGCTAATACCTTCCCTTTGTATAACCAACCCCCGAACCTTAGATCTCCCCCCTTTAGGTTTTTCTAACGATCTTGAACCTTTCCTTTGGATAAATCAAAGTCGGTTGTAAAAGAAAATGATGCAAGCTAAGTAATAGCTTGTTATCCGATTTTCACCGCAACACTAAAGGTTACGATATTGGCTTGGAGAATTTGGCAAATAAAGATCCCAAGTAGAGACAACTAAATCAGAAGGGGTTCTCTAGTAGAAGCTCAAAATTCATGTCCGTTCGGCTGCGGAAAAAAGGAAAATGACGCTCACATTTTCTTCGAATGTCTGTTGGCTTGGTTGACATGGAGCGTGGTCCTAGATTGGCTCCATATTGATTATGTTATTCATAATTCTATGGTGCAGAATTTTCATCAATTTGCAGGTATTTGAAATGGAGGAATAGTGTAAAGGGAGAGGCTGTTAGTAATTTGGTTTCTGTGTGTTTGGTCTATATGGCGTCGGTGGAATGGGAAGATTTTTCGTCAGGAGGATAATCGTATGATCTGTATAGAGGAGATACAATCCTTATCTTGGAGGTGGTTGAAGTCTAAGATCAAAGGATTCTCATTTGATGTTTACCCATGGATTACACATCCAAGGAATGTCTTGGATGGAGCTGATCTTTGCAGGTTCTGCAGGGGTGTAGTTGATTATTTGTGCGGTGTTTGCTTTATGTCCGCCTAATTGGTGCGGTGTAGATTCTGGTTTATTATCCTTAGTTTAGGAGTTCTGGCAGGGTGCATTCTTGATCTTTGTTTATTTTTGTTGTTTTGTTCCTATGCTGTTCTAGAGCTCGTGGTGTGGTTGGCTTGTTTTCCTTTAGTGTTTTTTGAATGGTCTTGCCAAGTTTTGGTTGTAATTTGTTGTTTGGGTATGTTTCCGAAGTTGGTGTAATTTTGGTCATTTCTTACGCCTTTCATCAATAAAATTTTCTTTTGCTTTTCAAAAAGGAAAAAGCTACGGTTTGACAAGCTCGTCATATACAACACGTGATCATCCACTCATTTAGGGATATACATTTTTTTTATAATCAGCAACTTGTATTAAAAATTACTAGAAGTATTCAAATAAGATAATGGTTACAACGAATCAAAAACTCCGCCAAGACTACTTAGAAAAAGTCGGACGGATTTGTACACCATTCATAATAATTACACCTACCTAAATGAGTTCTAGAAATAAACCACCACCAAAAAATGAAGATGATATTATGAAAGATATCCACTGAACAAACGAATCTGTCATTAAATAAGACTTGATTCTTTTGCCTCCAAATGCACCATACCGTGCAGAACCAAATTACTGCAGCATTGGTCTTGGACGAGAACTTTTCCAAATTAACTAACCACTCCAACAAATATTCATTGACGTTAACCGCCGTAGGCTCGGGCACCCCGCCACAAACCAATCGCCTTCCAAATAACTTGTGCTTTAGGGATATACATTAACGCTGCGTGATCATCAAAATTTCAGAATTAATGCTTCAACTTTATTCAACTAGGTTAGAAATGGATTCTATTGTTATAAATATGACAAACTCGAATTGTGAAATAAGTTTCACACGCCAAAGAACTACATAAAAATTTGTGGAATTTTTATTTGTATTAAACAAACATTGATTGGTGCTTAAGAGTGTGATTTGATGACATTATCTTAGTTTTGATTAGTTTAGCTATTCTCCTTCTAGTCATGCTTGTGAAATCATGCATTAAAGTAAATTTAATTATGTAACTTGACACTCTTTTGCCTCATCCTCCATTTCCCCCACGTTTCATGTTTTGTTTGGAACAATAAGGAAAATGAAAATAGAGCTTACTTAATAAAAGAAGTTATCCTTTCGGATAAAAAAGCTCTCAATGGGTTGTGGTCATTAAATTGAAGTCATTAAAGGGATAGTTGTTTTTTATAAATAGATTTTTTTAATTGCACACTAGCACAAAATATACGCATAGTTGTCAAAATGTTATTGTTCTCATAAATCAACATAATCTTTGTTAATCTTTTATTTTTTATTTTTTTATTAACCTCATTTATATGTACCAACTGAAAAATAATATATTGTGTCAATATTTATTTTCTATTATTTTTAAAAAACTTTTTTTATGAACTTATATACTTCAGTTTTCCTTGAAAATCGATGTGAAATGTCTTTTAATTGAGTTTCCAGAATATGACGCTATAGCGCTTTTTCTTTTTCTTTTATTTTTAATTAATGAATATATGTCGGTTTTCTCTAAAAACCGACATGAGATTGTTTTGCATTAAATACTTCAAAGAACTAGTCTTTAACATTTCTTTTACCTATCAACGCTATAACTTTATCGTCATTCTCAGCGCATAAACCCTGAGCGATTTTCATTGGCACTCTCTCATCAAAACTCTTCCAACTGTTGGCGATATTCATCGTCACTCTCATCAAAACACGAACATCATCTCTATTTCAAACCTTAACTGAATCTCCGTCATCACGTTTGAGGTACTTTATCAAGTTTTTGTTTATATTACTGAAATAGTTTTAGTTCATATGACTGAAATAATTTTAGTTTATATCAACACAAACATCATCTATATTCACATACAACATCATTGAAATGGTTTATTATCACTGAAATGGTATTCACTGAAATAACATCAATGAAATGGTTTATTATCACTGAAATGGTATTCATTGAAATAGCATCACTGAAATTGCATCACTGAAATGGTATTCACTGAAATGGTTTATATCAACACGATCATTATTTTTTTCATTTTGAGTATATCTCCTCAGTCATGGCCGAACTACATTTGTTTTTCACTGAAACAATGTCTCTGCTATTATTCTTTATTTAGATAGTCATGGCCGATGTGACAAACAACTCTCATACAACATAAATGACTCACCTGGATGATGTTGGTGTCTCGATAAATTCAACTTACACAACTCTTACAACTACCTCTACAAATACACAACGTAAAAGAAAAACTAGAGGTGCCACGATGTATACCATGATGAAAAAGCCCACGAAAACGGTATTCGCGACCCGATTAGAGTTGATGTTGCAACTGGAAAGGTTACGTTGTGTTACAAGATAAAAGTAAAGTATGTATTTTGTTGGATAGTTGGCACGACGTTGACAATGATTTAAAAAATTGCTTATGGACCGATATTACGGTATTTATATTGAATTTTATGATTTGTTTTACAAGTATGTATGATCATTTAATTTTTTGTTTAATACTGATAACAACTCTATTATGTAAACATAGGAAGTGTTTAATGTTAGTTCCGATGAAAATAAGGCGAAAAAGAAGATGCTTACATATGCTGATGAGCGTTGGAGGGGATTTAAGACACAACTCACCCATGATTATATTACTCATCCAACAACTAAATGTAAAGAAAAGCCTCCATACCTAATGTATTTATATATGATCAGGATTTTTGGGTTGAATTTTTAAAGTCTCGCACCACTCCCAATTTCTTGGCTAAGAGCAAAAAAAAGATAGCTTAATAGATCTAAAAATGTCTATCCACATAGATTGTCTCTGGGAGGATAGGACAAACTTGAAAAGACAACAATTGAAGAAAAAAGAAAACAAAGGGAACAAGAGTTGGGTGATTCTATAAGCAATGATCGCACCCCATCTACACCATCACGCCATGTGAAATGGAAGAGGGCGTGTTAAAGAAAATGTGGTGAGTTCAAATCGGAGGCTACACGGGAAGTGGATGAAAAGATTTTAAGTATATTCTTTTTTCAACAATATTATTTACTTTGGTTAAATCAACATGGTAAACATGAAATTTTATATGTGTTGTAGATGTGTTGGTTGAACCATCCAAAGTCGGTCTTTTCGATCCAGAAGATCGTCGTGACATCTTGTTTGAAGCGATTGGAACCGGGGAGCATCCTGGGTGTGTTCATGGTCTTGGAAGAGGCATTGGCTTCAAGATTGATTTGGAAGATCTCAATCAACTAGAGTAGTACACAGTAAGGAAGAGATTAAAGAAATAGTTCTTGTCATGTTGGTGAGGAAACAGAGAAGTAGAATCAGGAGGAACATTCGAGGGTGCATATGGAGGAGTGGGATAGGGTGTTACAGGAGGAGACTGAGAGGTTGTTGCAGCAGGTGCGAGAGAGGGTCCAAAAGAAGCAAGTGAAGTGAGTGAGGTTGGCTGAGGTAGAGTAAAAGAAGGAGAATGATGAAGAGTATGAGAGGATATCCATGAAATGTACTCGCGATGTGCTTAAGGTATAAGTATAAGATAAAAAATTTATGTTTTATGTTGTTGTTATTATTCTTTGTGTTTTAATTTTTGTATTGTATTTCAGTTGTTTTTATCATGCAAAGATTGAGTTCATTGGGTTTACCCAACCAAAAAACATCAAATGAGTTGGACATTGAAGAGAAAGTAATAGGTAGTACAAGCACAAAAGAAAGTTGTTTTGTCCACCTGGACAGTATTGAAACCACACCACAACAAGCAGATAACATTCAAATACTAAATATGATAGTAGAGAGTATTCTTCTAGATAGTTGAGAGAATATTTAATTAAGTCATGTTCCAGATTAGTATTACATACTTCCTAAGTCTACTATTAAGGATTTTTTGAAGGAGGATGAATGGATAGACGTTACCATATTACAATGTGGTGCTCGTAAGTATAATTTTTACATTGATCATTTCTATTTATATTCATAATTTCTCGTACTTTAACAATAAACATTTGACTCTTGCAGGTACTTGCATGAGATGTGTGTTGAAAGGGGTTTAAGAAAGTATTTTATATCATAGATCCAAATTGAATTAACCTTCATGGCGGTACGGTAGCAAACAATATCAAGGTTTACTTAAAAGATAGGTTGATAAAAGAGAACGAAGAATGTTATTTGGCCCCATTTTACCACGCGCACTACAAGAAAACATGTAATTAGCTAGGGGGTTATCCCCTCACTAAGCCAAAAAACCCATCACAAAACATCATTTTGCGAGGGGAGGAAACCCCTAGCAAATCAGGCCATCGCAAATTATTGGCTAGGGGATAAGCCCCTCGCAAAAGTGGCTAGGGGATTAGCCCCTCGCAAAAAACCATCAAAAAAATTTAGCCTGTTTTCCTGCAGGTATAGACACAGCTAGTGGCACAGTGGGAACAGACGTGTCAGAAAATTTGCGAGGGGATAAACCCCTAGCCAAAAAAGCAACGTATTGTGATTAGTGAGGGGTAAACCCCTAGCTATGCATGTCAGACTATTTGCGAGGGGCTGCCCCTAGCTAAAAAGCTGCGTATTAAATTTAGTGAGGGGTTATCCCCTAGCTATTTGTGTCAGAATTTAGTGAGGGGTTCCCCCCTAGCTAAAAAAGTTGCGTATTAAATTTAGTGAGGGGTTATCCCCTAGCTATTTGTGTCAGAATTTAGTGAGGGGATGAACCCTAGCTAATTGCCATATGTATTAAATTTGCGAGGGGTTAGCCCCTAGCTAATATATAATTATATTATTTTAATTATATTATTATTAACTAGAATAATATAATAAATTTTTATATAATTATATAATAAAATATTAAAATTTATAATTATATTAATAATTAGAAAAATATAATTATATAACAAATAAATATACATATTTTAATATAATTTTATAATAAATAATTATATATTTTTAAATTTTGTAAAATATAATAATTTATAAAAAAAGCATTAAAATTAAATATTCACATACATCACCAAATTAAATATTCACATACATCACCAAATTAAATATTCACATACATCACCAAATAAAAAGTGCATTAAAATTAAATATTCAGATACATATTAAAAGTTTCATATTTCAACAATTTAAAGTTAATCATCTTCATCATCCTCCTCATCTTCCTCATCTTCCTCATCTCCCCTAGCACCTTGGTTCATATGCGCGGCCATAAATTGTTCAAATTTTAATGCGCGCTCATTTGCAATCCGCATTGCATCCTCATACTCTGCTGTTTTCCTCCTCAATTCTTCCTCCATCTCAGCTTGTCTTCTCCTCATTTCCTCCATCTCTGCTTGTCTAGCTGTTGCCTCACGTGCTGCCTCGGTCTGCGCCAAATTTCTCACATTTTCAAGCATATCAGCGGTTAATATAGGTGGACGTGATGATCCTTCTCCATCATCAAGTCTCATTCTAAAACTCCTATCACGCCGCTTAATTGTTTTGGCATACCCTCCAGCACCATACACCCTCCCATTTTTCCTCTTCCCGCGAGCAGTGTCATACCAAGTCCGAAAACCTAGACAAGGATCAATAGGATATCCCTGTGGCGGTGGAGGTAACTCAGGATGCTCAGATTAAGCAAGTGCAAGTTTTCTGTCATATTCCTCCTATAAAAAATTAATAAAGTTAGATTGTTATGATAATTTAAATAAGATATAGGTACATAAAAGAAAGAAATAAAATGACTAATTTTTAGCAAACCTTACTTAAGTGTCCTTTCAGCGTTTATCGACAAACTCCCCATTTTTCTTAATATGAGTCTCTAGATGGATCTCATTAAGCATCGGAGTTCTACCCAACTCTTCATGCTATTAAAATAAAACATAAGTGAAAAAATAGTTAGTTTTAATATAAATTTTCAATGAAAATTTAAGTAAAAACATAATAAAATTTACCAGCCTGTGTGCAATTTCAGCAACACTAATACTGCCTGCTGCGTAGTTGCAGCCACCAACTTCAGATGCCCTGTTTTTTTTTACTTTTTTGAAAACTTGCTGAAATTTTTCCGAATTCCAATGGTCAATAAGTTGCTGAAATACATCATCACCTATCCAACAGGGACGTGTTCCTTTAGTTTCCCATTTAATTCGAACACGCCTAAGTGTGTCGGATAATCGGGCAGCACATTTTGAATCAAAATTTTCTCTTACTTGGTGGTCCTCTGTAAAATGCCAAACACATTTCTCCTACATTGTTTTATGAATTAAAAAATAAATATATAATGTGTAATCATGAAATAAACTAAAAAAATATAAAGGATATTAAAATAATAGTTACTTTTTATACCTGAAATAAACTAAACCAATCATCCTTATCATCATCGAGAAGTGCTCCATACGTCGGCCAAAACTTTTTATATTTTTCCTTAATGACTTCTGTTATACACGATACAGCTTGGTGTGATGGTATAAGGCTAAACAAAAAAATCTTGAGTTAGTATTTACATTAAAAAAACAACTCAAATTTTAATTTTAAAAAAATAATATGTAAAACATACCTTCCTCCATCGCATCGAATGACATATCTGCCCTTGTATTTTTTAACTGTTTGGGGCTTTAAATTTCTCAGAATGCGCGCCCACCTTCGCTCCTCATTAGTACTGTCAGGAGCACTAGTATCTCCATGATCATAAGAACTGGTATCTCCATGACCAGGAGCACTAGTATCATCCTCATCATCCTGCTCATCATGCGTAGAATGCACGGGTGCTAAACGAGGCATGCTAGATCCACCAGTCTCCATATATGGCATAGAATGCTGCACGGGTAATGAACGTGGCATGCTAGATCCACCAGCCTCCATATATAGCATAGAATGCTGCACGGGTAATGAACGTGGCATGCTAGATCCACCAGCCTCTGTATATGGCATAGAAAACTGCATGGAAGGCATCGGAAAGCTAGGCCCGCTCGACTGCATGGAAGGCATCGGAAAGCTAGGCATGGGATGCATAATAGGTGCATATCCAGGAGGACTAATGAAGGCCGACGCAGATATCGGTGGGAGTGAAGAAAAATCAGGTGTGGATAATAATTCGGTAAAAGATCCACCAGACATGGGTGAAGTCTGCATAGGCGGTGGAGTACGGTGAACAGGCTGCGGAGTGGGGTGCACCTGACTCGAAAGTGGCATAGGAACAAACATAGAAGAATCAGGAACCTCTTCTACGATGAACCTTGTGTGGCGAGCCTTACCCTTACCCTTTTCCTCTCTTCGGGGTGGCATTTTCTGAATATTTCATAAAAACATAAAAGTAAATTAATTCAAGCAATTACAACAGTAGTATTATAACAATACATATTGCACAATAGTATTATTACATAATAGTATAATTACACAACACTTATGATTTAACTTATTCATCATCATAATCATCACTGTCTTCAGAGTCTCCTGCCTCTTCTTGCTCTTCTTCCACATGATTTGCTGACAACAAAATGGTTGAGTCAACTTGTTGACCCACAACTACAGTATCACCCAAACTTGTAATCTCCTCAATTTCAATTACCCCATTCACTGGTGAAATCTCATCATCTTGGTATGCAACATCATCTTCCATTACACCGTCAGATTCAATATAACCCATTGGATTGGACTTGATTACAACACACCATCCTCGTTTACTTGGTTGAATTGAAGGATAAGGAACGTAGTAAACTTGCCTAACATTATGTGCCATTATGAAAGGGTCATACTCTTTGTACTTTCTATCCATTCGAACCTCAACAGTGTCATATTTTTTATCTATTTTAGTTCCTCTGGAAGATGGATCATACCAATCACAATAAAATAGGACAACTTTATTTTCCGAGTCCATATAATTATATACCAACTCATAAATATGTCTGATAACACCATAGAAGTCGTCCTCACCACCCTCTGTAACTCCTTTTACAACTACACCACTATTTATTGTTTTCTTTCCTTCTGTCCATGTATGAGTGTGAAATTTATATCCGTTTACAAAGTATGTGTGCCATTCGTTTGCACGCTGATGAGGGCCTTCAGATAAACTTCTCAAATGAATTATTTCAGGACTTGGTGCAACAATGCAATGTAATTGTTGCTTGAACCATGCAGGAAAATAGGCATGTGTGTATCCAGTCGATGGTTGTTCCCCCGTGTTTTGAAAATAATAGGTATTAAATGCCCTATTTCAAAAAAGAAAAAATATATGTTAAAGAAGATGACAAGTATACTTATAAAAAAATACAAACTTAATTTAACATACTTACTCAAGATATGGTTTAACTTCAACGCAGTTAATCAACACATGAACATGAGCAGATTGCATTTCTTTTTCAGACAACCAATGCACACTCGTCTTTCCAGAAGGACGGCCGGGACGGCCAAAAACCGATAAGGTGAATTGACTTCTTTCATTAAAGTTAACTTTATTCCTTATGATTCTCGGAGTCAACATCATATGATTGAAATAATGAGAGCAAAAATGTGATGTTTCTCGATGCAAATAATGTGCACATATTGATCCCTCAACTCTTGCCTTATTTTTCACTGATCGCTTTGAATCACCCATGAATCGTTCAAATGGATACATCCACCTATACTGAACGGGTCCACCAAGGTAAGCTTCGTAAGCAAGATGCACAGGGAGATGCTCCATAGAATCAAAGAAACCTGGCGGAAATATTTGCTCTAACTTGCAGAGAATGATAGGAATATTTTGGTCCAACTTAATAATGTCATCCACTCGTAAAGTTGACGCACAAATGTCTTTAAAAAATTGACTAATCTCAGTTAGTGGATTAAGAACATGCTTAGGAAGTGAACTGAATGCAATTGGAAGCAATCGTTCCATGAATACATGACAATCATGACTTTTCATTCCATGCAGCTTTCCAGTTTTTGCATCAGCACATCTTGCTAAGTTAGAAGAATAACCGTCGGGCATCCTCAACTCATTTAACCATTTACAGACTGCTTTTGCTTCTTGTGGAGTAAGAGTGTAACAAGCCTTGGGTTTTAACAATTTGCCATTTGGTTGAGGTTTTAACTCCAACTCTTTTCGATTGCACAAAAGTTCCAAATCCTTTCTAGCCTTCTCATTATCTTTTGTCTTGCCTTGGATATTCATCACTGTGTTAAATACATTATCAAAAAAATTCTTCTCAATATGCATCACATCCAAATTATGTCGCAACAAATTATCCTTCCAATATGTGAGGTCCCAAAAAATACTTCTTTTTGTCCAATTGTGAGTGTCCCCATATCCTGGAATTTTGCATGCTTTACCATTATCTGTGAATTTTGGTAGGTCACAAACACTATTCCATACTTCAGTCGATGACAGACAAGGGGGAGGAAGATCTGTTACTTTTATTCCTTTTCTAAAAGAATTCTTATTTTTTCTAAAAACATGGTTCATACGTAAGAATCTACGGTGACAATCAAACCATGAACTTTTACCACCCATTTGCAAAGTAAACGCTTTTGTGTGTCCCATGCAATGCGGACATCCCATTTTGCCATGCGTACCCCAACCAGACAACATACCATATGCAGGAAAGTCATTAATTGTCCACATCAAAGCAGCTCGCTTATTAAAGTTTTGTCTGCGAGACACATCATAAGTCCACTCTCCGATCCACAACCTCTTTAAATCATCAATTAAAGGTTGCAAATAAACATCTATTCCCGCTTTTGGACTGGACGGTCCGGGAATGAGGCATGTCAAAAACATGTAAGGTTTCGTCATGCACATCTCAGGAGACATATTGTACGGGGTAATGATAACTGGCCAACAAGAATAGGCAATTGCTGAAGATTGGATATAAGGAGTAAAACCATCTGAGCATAATCCGAGCCGGATATTTCTGGGTTCTGATGCAAAATCTGAATGTACTCTATCAAAGTGTTTCCATGCCTCACCATCAGACGGGTGTCGCATCATGCCTGAACTATTGGAATTTGTATGATGCCATGACATTTGGCTTGCACTATGAGTTGACGCAAACATTCTTTGCAATCTGGGAATTATTGGCAAATAGAACATGGACTTCACTGCAACTCGTTTTTGTTTTCGATCAATGCCTTTACTACGAATTAAATACCTCGGACTCTGACAAAACTTACATTCCTCCAATCCCCCATCATTTGTACCAAACTCGTTATCATAAAACAACATACAACCTCCAATGCAACAATCAATCTTTTTCACTTTTAGTCCCAACTTCGACATCATTCTCTTCGCATCATAATAACTTGTAGGCATGTTTTCTTTCACAGGAGTCGCATCCAACATCATTTTTGCAAAGAATTCCAAACACTGATCAGGAACATTCCAATTTGACTTCGCAGCCAAGAGTCTCACACACATGGATAACATAGAGTCAAAAGATCCCTCAAACAGTGGTATATTTATTTCTTTCAGCAGTTGATAAAACTTTTGCGCTTCCTCGTTCGGGAGCTCATCTGCATCAAAATCTTGAGGTTCCTCATAAGTCACATTCACCCCTAATGCATCACCAACCATATCATCCATGAGATTAAATTGTTCTTGGTCTGGCAAATGTGGTTGACTGCTTGATGCCTCTCTACCTATCTCAACTCCAACATGTGTTTGACTGCTTGAAGCCTCTCTATTCATCTCTGGCACTACTTCTCCATTAGAATACCACACCCAATAATTTGGTCTAAAACCATCTTTCTCCAAGTGACGTTTCACTTCATTTGGGTCTCTAATTATATTTCTGCAACCACACTTTAAACACGGGCATCTAACCCCTCCTTCGCTTCGACAACATTCTTGAGCAAACGCATATGTAAGAAACGCAGCAACTCCTTCTTTAAAATGTGGTTTAAGCCCACGTCTTCCTGGATACGTTCTATCATACATCCAACTACGATAGAACTGATAATATTCCATACTGCACACGTGTAAAGTTGTTCCTTTTTAAATTCAAATTTAAGAAAAGGGGAATTTATCTATCGACAAACATATGACTATATTCATCTAACAAATATGATATTATATGTTTCTAAAAATTTACATCATTTAAATTATATATTTCTTATAAATATATTACTAAATTATATTAATATTTTAAAAAATATATACTCTATAAATAAAAATGTATACTTTCAAAATAAAAAGTCTACACATTACAAATTATATACTTTATATAAAAAGTGCGTATATTACTTAAATATATTACAAATTATAGATTTGTATGATTTAAATCATACTTTTTAAATAAAAGTGTATATTAATATATAATCTAATCTTTTACAAAAATAATATATTTTGTTTTTTAAACAATATTTTCTATACAATACTATTTTCAATAATATGTTTAATATATAATCTATTTTTTAAACTATATTTATTATACAAGACTATTTTTAATAATATGTTTAATATATAATATTCATTTTCAAAATCTAATTTTTAAACATTATTTAGTATACTTTTAAACATTTTCATATAAATATATTACTAAATTATATTAGTATTTGAAAAAATATATACTTTATAAATAAAAATGTATACATTCTAGACAAAAAGTGTATATATTACAAATTATATACTTTATACAGAATAGTATCTATGACTTAAATATATTACAAATTATAGATTTTTATGATTTAACTCATACTTATTAAATAAATGTGTATATTAATTAATAATCTTTTCTTTTACAAAAATAATATATATTTTGTTTTTTTGAACAATATTTTTTTATACAATACTATTTTCAATAATATGTTTAATATATAATCTATTTTTTAAACGGTATTTATTATGCAATACTATTTTTAATAATATATTTAATATATAATATCCATTTTCAAAATCTAATTTTTAAACATTATTTAGTATACTTTTAAACATTTTCATATAAATATATTACTAAATTATATTAGTATTTGAAAAAATATATACTTTATAAATAAAAATGTATACATTCTAGACAAAAAGTTTATATATTACAAATTATATACTTTATACAAAATAGTATCTATGACTTAAATATATTACAAATTATAGATTTTTATGATTTAACTCATACTTATTAAATAAATGTGTATATTAATTAATAATCTTTTCTTTTACAAAAATAATATATATTTTGTTTTTTTGAACAATATTTTTTTATACAATACTATTTTCAATAATATGTTTAATATATAATCTATTTTTTAAACGGTATTTATTATGCAATACTATTTTTAATAATATGTTTAATATATAATATCCATTTTCAAAATCTAATTTTTAAACATTATTTCGTATCTTTTTAAACATTATTTAATATATAAGTGTTTTTTAAAATCTGTTTTATAAATATTTTAATAAATATGTTTTATAGTTTTTATTACAAATTTCTTTTATAATTTTTATTACAAATCTGTTTTTAAATTTTATTTTTAATATCTGTTTTATAATATAAACTAAATATAATATAATCTATTTTATAATATAATCTGTTTTTATAATTTTTTATAATAAAATAAAATCTGTTTTAAAACAATATCTGTTTTTAATCTATTTTATATAAACTAATTTTTTTCAAACATTTTTTACAACTATTTTAAAATCGGTTTGATGTTTACTTAAAATCTATTTTTAATAATATAAACAACATAAAATTAAAATATGTTTTAAAAAAATATCTGTTTTGAATCTATTTTATATAAACTAATTTTATTTAAACATTTTTTACAAATATTTTAAAATCCGTTTGTATTTTACTTAAAATCTCTTTTTAATAATATTAACAACATAAAATTAAAATCTGTTTTTATATTCTATTTTTAGTAATATAAACAATATTTATAAACATTTTTTACAATCTATTTTAAAACAACATTTTTTAAATATATATTACTAAAATTTCGAAATAAAAAAAATTATAGATTTTATAATACAGCAACACACCAAAATACCTAAAATATTTAGAAAAAGTAATTAAATGTGTACCTTTAGTAGCTCCCTTAAATTTGTAGTTCCAGCTTCTAGATGACAGTTGATGAATCCTTTATCAATTATATACATGTAATATAACAAATAAATAAATCAAATTAATTGTTGAAATACACAAAACAAAATTAATTAAAATATATATGAAACAGTTGAAGAAAATAAATGGAATGGGAAGTATTTACCTGATTTGAAGTTGGAAACGGAAGAAATGGGTACATTGAAACAATGGTGGAAGAGAGGAAGAAGATGAAGAATGAGAGAGAATGGGAATGGAAACGGAATGGGAATGAGAATGGAGACCAAAAATAAATATTACATATATATGACATTACTGCAGTATTTGGGAAGCTGAAAGCATTTAATGAGTAACATTTTGCGAGGGGCTTCCCCCTAGCCACTCCAACGGTCACAATTTGCGAGGGGGTACCCCTAGCAAAATTTAAACGTGTCAGATCAGTTATTGCATGTGTGGCACGTGTCTTTATTTGCGAGGAGTGGCTCCACGCTATTGGAAGACTAATTTTTGCGAGGGGGTGGCCCCTAGCCAATGCTGGCGTGTTGCAGTCAGTTTGCAGCAGAATAATTGCCTTTGCTCAGAGTGATTTGACCAGGCATCTTGATGGTGAGGGGATACCCCTCGCAAATCCTTAATCAACATTTAGTGAGGGGTTGGCCCCTCGCAAATGGTCAGATGTTACACCTCTTTTACGCTGACCCCTACTTTAAATAGGTTTTAAAGTTCAAAATTTTTTTCCCTCCTCTTTTGCGAGGGGTAGCCCCTAGCAATAGTATTTTTCTTTTTTTTTTCCTATTGTGTGATTTGCGAGGGGTTTACCCCAAGCAACCTTGTTTTTTTAGTGAGGGGTTTTACCCCTAGCTAATTCCCCTAGCTAAAACCATGTTTTCTTGTAGTGGCGTAAGTATATTAATTTGTGTTTTAATTTATTAATCAATTTTATACGTATCATTAATTATTCATAATGTTTATACAGTAATCACTGACAACTAATTATTATATGTCCGAGGCAAAATATTATAGTTATGCTTTGCTCTATGTACAATCCCCTTAATAAAGTTATGTTAAACATTTTTTGTGGGTAAGTGGTATTAGTTTTTATTCAAATTTGACCTTTAGTTTTGAATAGTTTTTATGCAAGTTTAATTTTTACGAACATGTGTAGAGTGATGGAGGGACACAATGCAAATAAATGTAATTTCATTGATAAAAGGCCAAAGACTAAGTATTCATTATGCTTTCCCCTAGACTAAGTATTAAATCCTTTCCCATAACACATAAAACACCCCTTTTGGGTTCCCTCCGATTCATTTAATCGGGTACCAAAAATAATACATTTCACTTCTATCCCGTAGGACATTTCCACCGCTTTACATCAGCTATTACTATGCCTTGATCGGATTACGATCCAAAAGATATGGATTCACACATATCCCATAACATTGTTTCCATCATTTTCCACTTAAATAAATAATCCCACATCATACCCAATATTTCCACTTTTTATCGGATAGAGGGTCGTCATAGCTTTCTAATGACACCAAGAACGTCTCGATCCGAGTTACGGATCAAAAGTTATGAAAGAAACAAGTTGGATGTTCTATCCTGTTCGCATAGCGAATTTAAGAAACCAGCGAATGCTCGCTACTTCATTCGCAGTGCGAAGCATCCAGCGAATGCCTAGCCAACACTTGTTCGCTGTCCCTCTCGCAGTGCGAACGCTGGCGAACCAAGGCAGTGGCAAAAACAACATAAGGTTCGCAGGGCGAACCACTGGCGAATCGTTCGCTACCTTGCTCACAGTGCGAAGCTGCCAGCGAGCCCACGATTTCCCCTTCGCTGGGGGATTCGCAGTGCGAATCTGGGAAATCTGGGTTTTTCCAGCAGCGTGAAAATAGAGCTAGGTTACCCATTTCCTCTCCCAAAACTTCCCCGACATGCAAAACAAATATTAACAGATGATCATACATGGCTAGGGATTATACTACACAGATTATACCACATTTCATCCGTTAGATTCCATTAATTTCTCCATTTGATCATTTTCTCTCAAATTCTAATCTAAGTTCCAAACACCTATTTCTAGAACTTAGAGTCTCTAACTAGAACCCACCTGATACACGAAGAGGAGTTTGAAGGAATAGATGATGATCCATGAGATTTTCCCAAGCTTTCCCTCTTTCTCTTCTTCTTCCTCTCTTCCTTCTCTTCTTCTTCTATGTTTCATTTCTTTTCCTTTCTAACAATATATATATATATATATAATACTATATTATATAATATAATCCAACAGGGTAAAAATATCTCCAATCAATATTTTGTCATCTCAACCACTTGGTCAATTATTAGCGTTATCATAAAAGTCTCTCTCGGACTGATAATAAATTGATCTCTTCAGAGTTCATTAGTTGCTCTATTGATCCCAAAAGTCAATACTTAAAGTACTTAGAGGGTTCCATTAATCCAATTTACCAAGGATAGAGCACCTAGATGTTCATCTGATCTCATCTGATATCCAATTGAGCATTTAGGTAATACGGGGTATTACAGGTTCACTCATGTATCAACTCATTAATCCGACTGAAAAACGTATGTCATGTCGCCTATTGCACACATATCTCAAATATCCGACAATTTGTTTGAACAAAGTTGCATCGACTTTATCTTCCTCTCCATGCTTTTAGCAACTAATCTGGCTTTATGTCTTGCTATCAACCCATTGTATGTTGTTCTGCAAATCAGCATAAAACTATAGTGTCACACGCAAGTATACATGCATGTTTGATTGTAGAAAGTAATAAAGTAAGGATATCGTACCCACAGGGAGTGAAAGACATTTAGATTAAACTTCTGTAAATAATCTTTGTTTTAAAGAAGTATGAGCAAGGTAACAAATAACAATTGATAATAAGTAAAAGGAGTCCACACTACAGAGATAAAACTACTAAATAAGAGGAAGAAAACATCCTGAGAGTGAATGATGAGCTAAGGTCCATTTATATGTTAGTGATCTAAATGCGTCACTGATGTGAAGTGTCGTGCCTTAAAAGGTCAGAACGTGATCTTCTGGTGTATCTCTACAACATCAAAGCATGCATTTTCTCTAAGGGCAAAAGAACAAATCTCTAAGCCTCACTTATGACCCTAGAATATGTCTGGTGTTAATTCTGAAAATACTTTATGGCCTTAGATTATTATCTTTATGAAAGCTAATTTAAGTGAATATCTCTATCCTACTTTTTTAACCACTTTTATTATGGAATCCACTTGTTGTTAGATCTCTCACAACAACAAGCTTTTACCTTTTCCTAAGTTGATCATTCTGAGAAGCAGGTTTATTGCATAAAAACACATAACAAAATAAGACACTTAACAACACATCAATTTAACATAAAGATAACATTATATTAATTTCACTTTGCTCATCAAACAAGTGTTTAGCTCATAGTGAGCTGAGTACAAACTACTGAACTGAAACTAGTATGACATTGATCCAAATCAAATCAAATCACGGGCCTTTGATTCAAATGAGGTTTCAACCCAAATCAAATGCTTTTAACATAAAACTCTGCATAAAGTGCAATTAAACAAACACTTTTAATAGAAGTCGCAACCTAACGTGCACTTAAGCCAACGCTTTTACATTAAAAATGCGATGTCTATACCTATAGCAGCGCTAGAATAGACAAAGCTTAAAAGCGGTGCCTAAGGTAAAAAAAAAAAGCGTTGCCTAAGGTCTTATTTGGCATAGTGGCATCTACATAAAGAGGACGAGTGTTATGTTCGATCAGTTCCACTCTTTTGTCTCTACCTTGTAGTTTCTCTTTCAATTTTGGCACACTGATCACAAAGCTTGACTACCCTTTTATGTTGTGTGAATCCAGTCTATTTCCAAGATCAGATTGCTTTACGAGCTTGTTTCTAGAGTTTTAATGGTTAGGCTTGTTTAGTGGGTTATTTATAGAGTTGTCTATCTTGATTTTTTAAGTACAAGGTAGGCTCTTTGGATTTGGCGGTCTATCATATCTAATATGCATATTACACACTTAATTTGGTTACAGTATTGATTGAGAATCTCTAGTTGAGTAAGGCCATCCTCCAGGGTTTTGAGTAATCCTTGAGTCTCAAACTCTTCAAAGAGTAATGTTATATGGGTTAAAGTGATATAATTTTCACGGCTTAGCTAATGATTTTTTCCGTTAGAAGCAAGAGACTCTCCCTCTCAAGTACCTTGGGATACTGTTCTGGGTTAATCCCAACCTTGAGGCTGCTTAGGAATGACTTGTTAACCTTATTTCCAGTTGGATCCTTTGGTGGAGGAATATGTATATCATTCTAGGGTGTGAGTGATCTTACTTAATTTAGTTCTTAATGTTTTCTTATCTTTTTCTTATCTTTCATTAAGATACATGTAAAAGTGTTGGAAAAATAGTTAGGATCCAAAAGAGGTTCATGTGGGGCGGGGTGAAGGGAGATTCGAAGATTTTTTTTAGTTCAGTTGTCTGATGCTAGAAAACCTTAGCGGAGAGGAAGTTCGGAAGTCTGGGATCTCCACAAGGTTAATTTATATATTTCGGCTAAATGGTAGTGATGACTAATATCACGTGCTTCTAGTTTATAGTGTGAAATTATGTCTACTAGAGATATGGTGTTCATAAACTTTTGACCAAATGATTTGATTTTGGTTTTGCATCCACCTGGTGGAAATGTGTTTCTCTTCTGGGTTCAAAACAGACAACTCATATGGCTGATTTGTGGAGCGTGTTAACAAGAGGGCAGGTTTAGTCTTCGCACTTGTTTCTAGAAAGCAGGATTGGTCTATAAATGGTAGCGATGTGAGAAGACAACGTTTTAATTTCTGATCTATGTTGGGGAGATCACTCATTTTCTATGAGTAGGAAATTGTAGCTAACTTTCTCTCAACCATTTACAAATTGCTTGTTTTCTTGGATAGTGATAGGTGATGGTGAGAACGACCCAACAAAGATGGCGTATTTTCAGTAGCCTCTACTTGTTCTTCCATTCTAGAGCTAAATATTCTCTCTGGTCTCAGTTCTAATAGTGGTTGTGTTTTCTTGATAACTTTTGTAATATATAATCCCTACTAGAGAGAATTTGTTTAAGTTGAAGATTTTAGTCAACCTAAGAAATGACTTTTTCTTGTATATAAGAGATCGAATGAGTGAGTTTCCCTTTGGGACCCGTGATGCAATTGCGGCTATGTGGTGTAAATATTTCAATTAGTTGGAGTCATTGGTTATAAAACATTCGATTAATTTATTCACTTCGTCCTACAATGAGTGATCTATTTAAAATAAATAAGTGTTCAAAAATAAACTCCATATTTTAATTTTCAATGCACATTTACCAATTATACCCTCTATAGTAATTAATATTACTTTTTTCATTCTCAATGCTTAATAATGAGTACTTTAATAAAAATATGTTTTTCTCTCTTTCATTCATTCAGTTTTTTTAATTTGTGTGAAATAGTGAACTTGTTACTCATTGTGAAAAGAAAAGAAGGGAGTATTTTTTGTTAAATTAATAGCTTGAAAAGTTATAAATAATATATTTGTATATGTATGAAAATACAGTTTTATTTGTTTCATGTTAAAAAGAAAGGCAAGTAAAATGTAAAATGCAAAAAGCATATATATGACTAAATATATGAAAAATAGAATCCTGACATAGAATATCACTTTTACGAAATCTAATCATTGAAATAGATTTACAAGATTATGAACCCAGATTAAGGAAATGAAGCACCATGATCCTAGCTAGCTCTCATCCTTTGTCTCCATTATTTCTTCATCATAGATCACCTCAATATTCTTGTTAAAAATCTTTGACGAAGATGTTGCAAATCGAGCTGAGAATCTGATAGTTTCTACTCCTAATTACTACAGATCTAAATTGCAAAGGAAGAAGAAAACATAAAACAACTTTTCAATAATTTCATATCCCCTTCACGTCTCTAACAATAGCTTAAATACTTAGAGTTTCTATTCTAATATTGGGCTTAAGCCACTTGCATAACCCAATACAACAAAAAAGCTAATAATATTAAAGAAAACTAAATAATTCTAATTAATAAAAATAATAGTCTTGGAACCATTTGGGTTGTTGGGCCTTGCGTTTGGGCTTTAAATGGTGTCTTCTAACAATACTCTCGGCCCCCTTAAGAACCTTGTCCTCAAGGTTCACTGCAGTATTACCACGTATACGGTTGATGAGGCTGGTTGGTGAAGATATTGGGACGTAATATTGAGGAGAGTCGAAAGTGGGTGGCGTGGAGCACGAGGAGTGGTTAGGCACATGGTTTTGGGAAAAAGGCATAGTGGTAATGGTTTTGTCAGCATGGATTGAGGGATGTGTAAGTGGTGTGGGAAACGAGGGAAAAGAAAAGGGTGTAGGGTTAGGTAATTGAAAATGGTTTGTTGGGGAATTCAAAGGATAAGAACGATGGATGCAAGCTGGAGTCACGGGTGGGAAGTGGTTGGACGCGTGGGTCCGCATGGGATGGGTGGCGTCACCAGATGAAGCCACGTGGCGAGTGATGGGCGGTGGGGAAGAAACAGCCGTTGGAGAGAACAAGGCACGTGTGGTAGGAATATTAAGAAGTGAGTTTGCATTTTGTAAGTCATTTGGACTTACGCTTTGAGTTCCATCAGACTTCAACACTTCAGTTTCTCTCAAACATAGATTTTCCTCTTTCTGTTCTAAACACGCAACCTTTTCTTCTACAAACCCAAGGTCATGTTCTTTCAAACATAAAGTTTTGTCTTCCAAACCCACTGTTTTTTCACCTAAGCGCACAGCCTTCTCTTTCAACCGCACATCTGACTTTTCAAAACTAATGTTTTCTTGCGCTGTGGCGTGTGGTTGTGATTACATCTTATTTTTGCCGTCATCCTTAAAAAACTTCGTGAAATCCGTTGCATGAGTAGAAGAAAAGTATGGTCTCAACTGGGAGACATGAACGACAGGATGGATTCGTGAAGAAGGAGGGAGATCTATCTCATATGCGACCTCGCCGGTCCGTTTTTTTACCTTGAAGGGACCAAAAAAACGTTTTGTAAGTTTCTGAGAAGATCTACGAAAAACAGTGTGTTGTCTATAAGGTTGAAGACGAAGGAGGACCAAATCACCAACTTGAAAGGTAAAGGCGATACGTTTCTTGTTTGCTTGCTCTTCCATTTTTGCTTTGCTTTTTTCCAAGTTGTGTTTTAACTCAGAAAGTATTTTATCTCTTTCGTGCAAGGTGTCCGCTATTGAGGTGTTTAAGACAGACCCGGAGATAAAGTCAGGGATGAAAGGAAGAGATCGGCCATAAAGAGCTCGAAAAGGCGTCATCCAGATCGACGAGTGGAACGAGGTGTTGTACCAGAACTCAGCCAAGTGAAGAAATATGTACCAACAGCGCGGTTGGTCGCTAGTAAAACAGCGAAGGTATGTTTCCAAGCCTCTATTGACCATCTGTTTCGGCGTGATATGCTGAGCTGAACTTAAGAATTGTGCCATGCAGTTTGAAGAACTCCTTCCAGAAGTGGCTAAGGAATAGCGGATCGCGGTCAGAAATGATTGACTTAGGGACTCCGTGAAGTCTGAAGATTTCAACAGAAAAATGAGTTGCAAGGTCCTGTGCGGAAAATTTCGTTGGAAGGGCTATAAAATGGGCGTATTTTGACAGGCGATCGCAGACCACCCAAATAACAGTGTGACCGAATGTGTTTGGAAGGTGTGTGATGTAATGCCCCGATTTTGATTATTTCCCAATTATGTGGAGTCTTTTATTTTAATTGGATGATAAATTATTTTAATTGTGAATTTGGTGTGTTAAATGTTATTTTACCGTTTTGAGAGTTTTCGGGGAAATTAGAATGGAGAGTATTTTAGGCTTTTCTCAATTAATGATAAATTAGAAATTAAGTGGAATTATAATTGGTGAGAAAAATGAATTAATTGATTGTTTGGAAAATGAGAGAAAGAAATAGAAAAGAAAGAAATAGAAAGAAAAGAGATAGAAAGGAAAAATAGTAGAAAAAAGGGAATTAGAGAAAAGAAGAAGAAAAAGAAAGAGGAGGAAGAGAAAAGAAGAGGAAAAGAGGAAAACTAGGAAAATTCATCAAGATCAATCACATAGCAAGTTGGAATCCGGAGTAGGTATGCTGGAGGTTTTTTTTGTGGAGCGTGTCTTCATTCTTTTGGTCGGTTGGCTCTGATATGTAGCACCGGGTAGCTAGGATGTATATTATTCTTTTGTGATACATTTGTACATGTATCTTGTGGATAAATGTTGATGTAAACATGAATTATGTTGGTGGATAATACTTGGTGAAGTATATATCTCTGTATATATGTTTGAATGTGGTTCAATGTTTAGATTTTCCGCTTTTATTCTAAATATTGAAATGTGGGTGTAAGGACAAAGTTCCTCTGTTGCAAAGTTACCCCACTGTTGCATATCAATGTTTTGAGCAGGTGTTGTATGTTGTAAAATTGTGTATGATGTGACATGCCTCTTTTATGCCATGTTATAATTATACTCTGACGAAATTTTTAATATGTGCCTAAATGATTATTTTGATTATTTGGGGGTATAGAAAGGGGGGTGTTACATTAAGTGGTATCAGAGCCAGAGTTGAGTCAGTTGTGTTTGTCTTGTTGTCGTATTGTTTGAATTGTTGTTTAACTTTGTTGTTATTTTTGGGAATGATTAGAATATGGCTGGTAGAAACGACAATGCGATGGCTGCCGCTTTGGAAGCAATGGCTAGGGCGGTGCAGGGTGCGCCGAATGTGAATGCTAATGACGAGTTCAGGAAGAATCAACCACCGGTTTTCAAAGGGAGATTTGATCCCGATGGTGCTCAACTTTGGTTGAAAGAGATTGAAAGGATCTTCAGAGTCATGGACTGTGCAGAAGAGAATAGGGTGAGGCTTGGGTCTCACATGCTTAAAGAAGAGGCCGATGATTGGTGGGTCGGTATGCGTCAAATTCTTGAGGTGGATGATGAAGAGGTAACTTGGGATTTATTTCGTACTGAGTTCTTAAGGAAGTATTACCCTGAAAGTGTGAAAGGGAAGAAGGAGATGGAGTTCCTTGAATTGAAACAAGGTAGTATGTCCGTGGTGGACTATACTGCTAAGTTCGTGGAGTTGGTTCAATTCCATCCTCACTATGCTGCGATTACTGCTGAGTTCTCAAAGTGTATTAAATATGAGAATGGTTTGCGTCCTGAGATTAAACAAGCTGTGGGATATCAAAGGATAAGAAGGTTTTCGGATTTGACGGAATGCTGTAGAATCTTTGAGGAAGATAGTAAGGCTCGTTCTACACATTACAAAAGTTTGAATGAGAGGAAAGGAAAGCAACAAGCTAGAAGTGGACCTTATGTGACACCTGTTGATAAGGGCAAGCATAGGGGAAACTTTGAGAAGAGATCTGGAGGAGGAGGTTCCGGTCCCATTAAGTGTTATAAGTGTGGTGAATTAGGTCATAAAGCATAAGGGAGTGTCACTGTATTTACGGCTGAGGGCATCTGCTACCAGATTTGAACGACCAGGTTTGTAAAAGATTTCAAAATTAAATCCTTGCAATTTTGAAGCCCATTTTTGCTGCTCAGGCGTTTGAATCTTTTGTAACAACAAGTTTCTCAAACTTTTCTGGTCTGTGTAGATGTTAAAATTCTTCCCCACCAAATATTGGCCCCACTTCTTAATGGATTCTGTGATGGAAAATATTTCCCTGACATAAAAAGAAGCAAATTGCATTCTTGGAGTCATTTTCTTGCCGAAGAAGGCTTTGGGGTGTCCTTCCTGAGAAAAAACAGCGCCTATTGCAACTCCGGATGCATCAGTGTCTAGGTTAAATTATTTTGTAAAGTCCGGCAATGTTAGCACCCGCAATGTTGTCATTTTATTTTTGAGCTCTGTAAAGCCTTAACTATCCTGTGTACTCCAAGAGAACTTAGTGGAACGCAAAAGATCGGTGAGAGGAGCGGCGAGAGTGGCGTAATTCTTGACAAATCGATGATAAAATCCGGTGAGACCCAAAAATCCTCTGAGAGCCATGAGTGAACGAGGTTCAGGCCAGTCCAACACTGCCTGAATCTTTTCGGGATCTGGTTCAACACAACCAGCAGCAATAACATGTCCTAGATAGGCAACTCTTTCCACTGCAAAGACACATTTTGATAATTTCGCAACAAAACAGTGAGACAATAAAAGGTCAAATACCACCTGCAAGTGAACTAAATGATCATTAAAAGTAGAACTATAAATTAGTATATCATCAAAAAAAACCAATACAAACTTGTGTAAGTATGGTTTTAGAAGATCATTCATAGCGGACTGAAAAGTAGAAGGGGCGTTAGTGAGCCCGAAGGGCATTACGAGAAACTCGTAGTGACCGTCGAAAGTTCAAAAAGTCGTTTTATGAGTATCTTCCGATGCAACACGGATCTGATGGTAACCAGATCGTAGATCTATCTTGGTAAAAATTCTAGCTGACCCAAGCTCATCCAAAAGTTCATCAATGGTGGGTATAGGGAATCGGTCTTTAATGGTTACGGCATTGAGAGCGCGATAGTCTACGCAAAAACGCCAAGTCCCATCTTTTTTTTAACAAGTAAGACTGAAGATGAAAAAGGGCTGTTAATAGGGATGATGATGCCATCGTGTAGCATCTCCTGAATAATTATGGTCATGGCAGTCTTTTGGCTTTGAGGGTACCTATAAGGTTTAACATTGATAGGAGGGGTATTGGGTAGTAAAGGAATGTGATGGTCATGAGGTCTGGCTGGTGGGAGACCACAAGGTGGCTGAAAGATTTTGGAAAAAGATTTGAGGATTTTTAAGATAGCTGGATGGAGGTTGTGGGGTAAGTTGGCTGGAGTAGAAGATGGGGTTGCACCAACGGATGGAGGAGGGTCAAGTGGAATAAAAGTCATGAGGTGGAGGGAAGCAATGGAGTCGGTATGGAGGAGGTGTTTGAATTGGTTGAATGTAGTGTGAATCGGGCTGGTGGTTGGGTCTCCTTTAAGAGTTAGGGGTGTACTTTGGTGTTGGAAGGTTATGGATGGAATAGAAAAATCTGCTTGTATTGGGCCAAGAGTTCTCAACAAAGCCATGCCTAGAACAATGTCAGCTCCTTCGATTGGAAAGAGATAAAAAGATAAGTTGAAAGGTTTGTCTTGGAGGAGAATATGGACATTGTTCCAAATCCCCTCGCATTGTAAATGGGAACCATTTCCGACCATGACTGAAAACTAATGTGTGGGTTTAGTTTTGAGATTTAAGTGTTGGGCGATGCGAGGTTGCATAATGTTATGTGTGATGCCCGTGTCCACTAAAACCATAACTGATAATCCCCCAATAATACCTTTGAATTTAAGTGTCTGAGGGGAAATCTGACTGGTTAGAGCTTGCGGTGATAATTGAAAATAAGTGTCATTTAGGTCCATCTCCGCTTCTAATTCATTACTGTCCTCAACAGCAATCTGTTGTTCTGCCACCTCATCATCAGCCATGAATAGAAGAAATCTGTTAGCAGAACATTTGTGACCAATTGTGAATTTTTCATCACAATAAAAGCATAGCCCTTGAGCCCTATGTTCTTGCAATTGTGAATGCAAGAGACGTTTGATAGGTAATTTTGTAGGAATAGTTATGTTTGAAGAAGCTGTTGTTTGTGGAGGTTGTAGTGTGGTATTGTTGGGTGTTTTGAGGGTTGTGGTTGGGGTTGTGTTGGGGGAGTATTTGGTGTAAGAGTTGGAAAACGGTTTTGAGAATTTGGGTTTGGCATCCTTGAGTTTAGATTCAATGAGTTTGGCAAGGCCAATGGCTTGTGAGATTGAAACAGGTCTATGAATGGCCATTTCATTTCTGATATCTTTATTTAAACCAGAAATAAAACAATTCAGAATTGCCTCTGGTGGTAAACCAACCACCTGGTTTCCCAACTTTTCAAATTGCGCTTGATATTCAACAACGGTACCAGTTTGCTTTAGTTTGAACAATTCAGATTGATGATTATCATAAGTAGAAGGCCCAAATCGTAGTTCTAGGGCTTTAGTGATGGAAAACCAATCAGTTAATAATTGGCTTTGATGCATCCACTTAAACCATCCTAAAGCTTCACCCTTCATATAAAAAAATATTAATGACAATCTGTGTTCTGGTGGGAGATGGTAAAATTGAAAAAATTGTTCAGCTTAAAACAACCATTCCAAAGGGTCAGATCCATCAAACATTGCAAGTTCCAATTTTGGTGTTCTAAATGGTGGTAATGGGGTAATTTGTGGCATGTGTGGGTAGGGAAATTGGGGAATAAAAGGGGTATTATAATTTTGTGTGGGTGTAAAAGGGGTAGGTGATGGAATATAAGGTGGATAAGGTGGTGGTGGTGGTTATGCAGCAGTTATACGAGTTGCTGCTGTAGCAACAGATTGTGGAATAATGGTGGAAAAAGAAACAGAGTTTCTGATAGGTGTGTGAGCTGGGCTGAGAGTGTGGGTAACATGCTGAGATGATGTATGAATAGCAGCAGTAGAGGAGGGTTCATGGGTGATACCTGAAGAGGAACCTGCTGCATGAACAGTAGCGGTTTGGTGAGGAATGTCTTTTTGATTTGATATTTTCGTAAGGATGGACATGATAGATTCATGTCTGCTGTCAGCGAGACTCAATGCATTATCCATCCGAGTGTGAAGTTGACCGATTTGCTGTTCCCAATCTGCAGCAACAATGTTTAATCGCTCATCCAACTGAATCTGATTTTCTTGCATTGCATTATTGAGAAGCAACTGTGTTGTTTGAATAGCTTCTTCAACTATTTCACGGGATGAAGTATTTTGAGGTTTTGGAGGAGCCATGAGTACAGAATGAAAGCACCAATGATAGTTTCTACTCCTAATTACTACAGATCTAAATTGCAAAGGAAGAAGAAAACATAAAATAACTTTTCAATAATTTCATATCCCTTTCAAGTCTCTAACAACAGCTTAAATACTTAGGGTTTCTATTCTAATATTGGGCCTAAGCCACTTGGATAACCCAATACAACAAAAAGGCTAATAATATTAAAGAAAACTAAATAATTCTAATTAATAAAAATAATAGTCTTGGAACCATTTGGGCTGCTGGGCCTTGCGTTTGGGCTTAAAATGGTGTCTTCTAACAGAATCACCATGAAAAATCGTCATCATTGGAATAACCACCATCAAAATTCTCTAAATAAGAGCTAGGATCATACAAAAACACAGGTGGTGAAGATGATTTAAAAACTCTCCTCTTGTTTTCTCTCTTGATCTTCCTCCACAGTGTTTTCAACTTAGCTGTCTTTATTTTGCTCATCAATTCATTGACACATACAATAGGGTCAGAGCCAATTTTCTCATAACTTGAAAAAATGCAGTTATTTCTTGAACCTAGACAGTCGCAATTTTCAAGATCCATGGTGTATGAAGAACAAAGGAAGTACAAATTAGTTTAAGTAACCTATGTGCTAGGAGTGCATGTACTTAGAAAGACTAAGGCTAAAGGTTATTTATATAGTGATGGTATGAACAATTTTCCTTTCCCTTTTTTCAAACTTCTCCACAACCATCTCAGCAATGCACAAACTTTGAGCTAAATTGGACCAACAAAAAAAAATGATTTTTTTTGGATAATCCAAAAATTTAAAAAGTTTCTTTTGATGTCAGCATTTCAACTAGTTACTGGTATATATTTTTTAGGGTTAATTATACGATCCCCTGCCATTAGAGCGAGTTTTGGTTTTGCCCCCCTGAGGTATTTTTCTTTTGAACGTTCCCTCACCAAACCAAGATTTTATTTTCACTTCCCCTGTGTTGACTGGAGGAAGGAATCTGCACATGTGGCCTTGCTGACTGGATGGAATCTGCCACGTGGCATTTGTTGACTGGATATTTTTTTAATTTTTTTAATTTTTTTTAAATTTTTTTAGATTTTTTTATTTTTTTTAATGTTTTTTTTAATTTTTTTTAATTTTTTAATTATTTTTTATTTATTTCTTTTTTCGTTTTATTTTAAATAAAAAAACTTTTAAATAAATTTAAAAAAAAAATAGAAAAGAAAAGAAAAGTGGTTGTTTTCTCCATACAATAGAATGCAAACTTTACTGATTTCTGGAAAAAAAATAAAAAAGAAAAGAAAAGTGTATATGTTAAGTGTATATATTTTTAAGAATTAATCATGAGTGAGTCAAATACATCCTAAGTAACATTTATTAAGATAAAGTAACCCACAATAAAATTTGGATGGAACATATCAAATAATATAGTAATGAATGAAATCATAAAAATAACCAAAAACATTTTTTATTCTATCTTTGATGGAGTGAAGGATGAGATGCTACATATTTACATACAATGAGTACTAAAGATACATATTTGATTAACTACTCTTAAATAGGTATTAGTGTGGTCTTTTTTAATTTTTGCCACTCATTTATTGTGAAAAACAAGAAACCTAACTGTTGTGTAATTCATTCGTGATTTTTTTTCTCCACGAAAAAATAGCATATCCCTTAAAATTGTAATCTTCTCATATTGGAAAAAATGACGAAAATAGATGATAAACAACCAAATATTCTATTTATTGAAAATAATGTGAAATAAAATTCTTTCCATTTATTAACAAGCTCTAAGTTCAGAAGAAAACAAAAAAATAATTTACCAATAAATTCATATCAATGAAATTTCCAAAATCAAGAAATTATGTTCCGAAGCTATAAACACTAGTAAGATATTTTCCAAATTCTTTTACATATAAAAGTCTTATAATTCTACTGAGTTTGCACCACATTTACATACATAATTGGAGAAAAAAATGCGCTCTCTAGAATCATTTACTTTCATTTTGATTCATAACAGTTTCTAAATTTAAACAAAAATTGAAAAGAAATATAAAATTCAAATTAAGTTATATTTATGACAATCAAAATAAAATAAATTTTAAAAGGAAAAAACTAAGTTTTCAAATGAATATTTATGGCCAGTAGAATTCATTTATGAGAATTAAGTTTTCATAAAAATTAATTTTAAAGTACAAAAACTAATTATTTTTTTAAGTGGCCAGTAGAATTCTAAATGAATATTTATGGAATAAGTTGATGGACACAATGCACAATAAAAAAAATAAAAAAAATACAAAAAAAATACAAAAAATAAAAAAAAATAAAAAAAAATACAAAAAATAAAAAAAATAAAAAAATAAAAACAAAATTAAAAAAATATAAAAAATAAAAAAATAAAGAAAAAAATATAAAAAATAGAAAAAAATATAAAAAAATTATTTAGTCAGCAAATGCCACGTGGTAGATTATATCCGGTCAACAAGGCCACATGTGCATATTCCTTCGTCTAGTTAGCATAGGGGGAATTGAAAATAAAATCTTGATTTGATGAGGGGGCGTTCAAAAATAAAATACTTCAAGAGGACAAAAACAAAACTCGCCCTAATGGCAGAGGGGAATCGTATAATTAATCTTTTTTTAAAAGCAATATTAAAAATTCTTTTTATGTCAGCAATACAAGTAGGTATGATATTATTTTTGAAAGATTCCTAGTATAGTGAGTGCAATACTACGTGGTCACATGGGGCATGGCTTAATTGTCAAGTTATACTTTGTAGAAAGATAAACAATAAATGTTTGAAACACCTAAAAGACCTACCCTACATATTTATTTCACAAACAAAACACTTCTGATTATGAAAAACCCTTGCAAATGACCATCACCAGGCTAAATTCAAATCAATGTAAGTTGATAAATCAAAATCCACCTCAAGGAAGTTCACAAATTGAAATACAAATACTTCAATTGTGATCTGTTACTTCAAAAAGATTAGTCTTGAAAAAGGAGACAACAATAGGTTGGTTATGAGTGTACGTCCGATACTAGTGGTGACAAGTTAGAAAAAAGAAAAAAGTTGAGTCGTGAATTCAGAACGCTCTTATCAGTGACAAAGTAAGAATTTCTTTAAGAAATAAGAGTCGAAAAAAAGTAGAGTTGTTCACCTTAGAAACAACAAAACATGCAAGATTCAAGTTGTTCACCTTAAAACTTTAATAATAGGCATGTTTGGTAAATTAGACTATTACATTAGGCTTGAATACAACATGATAATGCTAAAGTGTACTAAAACGTATGAGTTTATACATAGTAGATTGTTCAACCATTGTTGCTCGTGCACGGTAACACCTTCATTATTGGTCACAATAATTTCATTTGAATAAGTTTTTACGGCATTCCATATAATCTTATCAATGGAGCTGACATGAATACTCATACAAACTTTTTAATAGCCATAATTTTCATAGGTGAAAATTGGTGCTCTATTGTATGCTTCCTTAGGTTCGGTAGCCATTCTTCTAAAAAACAAATCTTAAGCACATAATTAACCGGAACTATCGATACCACATGTTAAACGATAGACTTCGATCTACAGGGGGGATTGAATAGATCACAAATTTAAAATCAAATTTTTGACAAAAATTATTTTCAAAAGCTTTATGGCACAATAGAAAAAATTTGAATCTAACTGTCTAACCGAACCTCTAACGAAAAGCTCGGGTATGCGTAAAGGCACACAATTAAATGATAATGAACACAAATTGTTCAACAACGATCGATCACAAACAATTAAATACTACGCTATACGTAGAACTTATTTCCAATTATCAAAAAACACAAAAAACAAAATAAAACAATTTATTGAACACTTTGTGAGCAGTCAATATCTTTTGGAAATTTGATTTGTTTTGTTGATCCAAAAACCAATCACAATCAAACAGGTTGTGATTATATCAAAAAAGTCAATTTCAAAGTGTGATCAAGAATTAATTTTCAAATGAATGGATCAAACAACAATGGATTCAATAATTTTCAAACACACAAAGAAGAAGGATTTGTTTCGATATTTCCCCAATCGGCCTCACTATGGGTACGTCTTCCATCAATTCAAATTCGAATTGAGGTAGTTTCAATTGACATTACGTTGGAAAAAGTGTATATACAAGAGATGAAGAACTCTAACCCTACAAACCCTATAGTTTGTTGCTGATTTTACCACCTACAAAACCTTTGATCAAAGATTGATCAAGTCACTTAAAATGTCACTCTAATTCACCAATTCTTGCTACTTCCTTGCAAGGCACCTCCTTGTCCCAAGCCTCTCACACGGGCGGATTTATCCCAAGCACACACTTGATAAAACCCAAGATTTACCAGCACGATCCACCGTCTCACGCTACTACCTTGCAAGGAACCCCTTGTCCCAAGGCTTTCACTCAATCAGATTCGAATTGAGTAATCTTGTCCAAAACCTTCAAATCCTAAATGATCTTGAAGGAAAACCCCAGCTTAGTTTTCTTATTTGAAACCCTCAAAGAACTGAACCCAATATTCTCGGTACAATAACCTAAATGGGCATTATCAACCCTAATCTAGATGGTCACCTAATCAAAAAATGATTATGTGTAGTTTGATGTGTGTGTATGCATAGAAGAGAGGTTGAAGATGATGAGTGTGTTTTGAAATTCTAGTTTCATATAGGTTTTACTCTAGAACCTTACTAGATATGATGCATGTATAAATTATTTATAATATGCAAGTTTGGATGCAAAAGGAATGCAAAAAAATGGAGAAAATTATGATTTGAAAAAATGTGTCGCATGTTTCGACCTATGAAAGCTATTGGTCAACTTGTGAAAGTAAATGTGTCGACCTATCAGGTTCTTAGATCGACCTATAAAGGTCTTTTGTCAACCTCGTGTCGACCTATGTTAGTTAGCACATGGACTATGGCTAAAAGCTTGATTATTGAGGCATGGGTGTAGACCTGAACAATCTATGTGTCGACCTATGCTGAAGAGCAAACTTCTATGGGTCAACCTAAACACGTATATGTTAACCTGTGTTGTATTGTTTTCACAAATACATTGTTTTCAATGAATTTATGATGAATGAACCTTTTTTAAAACATTTTAATGCTTCCTAATGATATGATGCACATCTAGAATCAGATGATATCGTCCACTCACTACTACAGAAAACCCCTTTCACAACGGTTTGAAAAGGGGTACAATCACGCCTGATATACCGTTGTTAAGTTGAGTGTCGTTGTAAGTTCACTGTTTCTACAACGGTCTGGAAACCATTATTGAAAGGAAGGACGCACGCCACATATCACAACGGTTATGCTAATAAACTGTTGTGATATATACACTTAGGTACTGGGTTCGAAACCCATCAGCAGCAAACTATGTAAAACATAAATTATCTTTGATCTCGGTTACAATAGATAACCGTTGTTGAAAGTACCCAGAGTTTATTATATTATCTTTGATCTCGGTTACAATAAATAACCGTTGTTGTAAGTACCCAGAGTTTATTATATTAAATGTAGATTGCTTGTTTTCCAAACACCTCACTAAAGAAATATACAAGGATTCAATTTGATGAAGAAGTCTATAATCTGCAAATTAAACTATTCTTGAAAACCAACTTAAACAAACCAATGTTTTCTGATTGCATTCGTCTTATCGTGCATTTCACGCTCTTTTGCATATATATTGTGGTTTATTGGTCTGACTCTTTCGATATATCGCTATCTTCGATTATAGTTAAATTTCCATAAGAAAAAACATTGGATAATTTGCCTCATCATCATCACTTATCATCATAATTTTTATAATCGTAAGTTTTAGGATTATAAATGTTGATGGAGAGGCAGATTAACTAATACATTGATGTTAATGAAATTTAACTATAATGGAAGATAGCGATGCATCTAAGGAGCCAGATCATTATACCATATTCGATATATCAAAGAACATGAGATGAACGATGAGAGGAATGCAATTCAGAAACATTTATTCATATAAGTTAGTTTTCAAATACGACTTAATTTGCAGATTATAAGTATCTATGTCAAATTAAATGAATGTATTTTAAGTGAGGGTTAATGAAACAAACAATCTATATAGAATATAATAAACTCAAACAACATCCTATACCAGAACCAAATATTATAAACTCATACAATACGCTTGCTACCACCAGCATCATCACCATGTATCATCCCCTTAACCTGTAAGGAAACACAACAAACTTCAACAATGAGCATCCTCAGTTGAAACCAAACCCCAAATCGATAATCCAGTGAAGAGTAAAGAGAAATCGAAAGAGATATATTATAAATTTCCAAGACGCACCTTTTAATGAAACTAATCGCGGAACAAGAATCAATTATGATGTTCATCTAGTTTGGGAAGCAATTAAAAGAAATATAAGGATGAAGAAACTTACACAAAAGCTTCATACTTCCTATATTTCTTTTCATTGTTTCTAAAACTAGATGAAGTTTGCTGACACTGTTGTTTCTTCATTTACTAACATCTTGTTTGTGAAGCTATGAAGAAGAAGTACAAGTTGGATGAAGTTTCCATCATAGCTTCATGCTTCTTGTACTTTTTTCCATAGCTACACAAACATTATGTACCATAGCCAAAGTATGGTCTTTGTTAAGGTAGTGAAAACGAATCTGAAAAAATGAGAACAATCAACAAAAATAACTTACAACAAACGAGATAATGGGAAATATCTAACAATAGATGGAAGAAGAAGAATACCTTAATGTATGAAGCACAAGATTCGCGACTAATGGTAAAGACGAAGAGAAAAAATGGGTTCTAGGGTTTCACTGTGAATGCAACGGCGTTACTGTCAATAAGTGAAAGTTAATTCGCTTATATATGGGTAAACTATTTCACAACGGTTAACAATACCAACCGTATAGATAAGTATTTATTTATTATAAATATATCACTACGGTTAACCAGAATAACCGTAGTGATAACCTTTTTATTTGTGAATTTTGAAATAAATAAAAAAGAAAAGGTGCACCTTAACATTAAAGGAATAAAATATTTTATGGCGTTGAGGTTCAAACCGACGAAGGTGCAAGAGTGTGTGCAGTGTATTTTCTGAAAAATGTTCGTTTTTATATTGAGTTGTTTTAGGATTACCATTTTCTGAAAAACGAAAAGTTAAAACAGCAATAAATGCAAAAATTACAAAACGACGTTATTTATTTAAGATTTTGTCGATTCTTGAAATACAGCTCTATAAAACAAAACTCGGTCGCTTTGGGAAAAGCGAAGAAGAACATTTACAGAAAAGTGAGCCCTATAAAAACATCTGTTTCACCTGGGCAGGGTGAAAGGTTAAAACAAAGACGACGATTACTTAGACTTATGGACGACTTTCGGGACATCGACAGCAACCCATTGGCGACGAACTCCTCGGTGAATCACAAAGTCTAGTACCTTCTTTCTTGGTTTGTCCTCAGAAATGACGCTGATTTCTGGCGGAGCAGGATCGTTGGAGTCTTCCTCCCATGCAGAGTTGTCATGAACGAACTCTTCGGTTGCATCTTGCATAGTATTTTTACTCTCAGGCGGATCTCCCCATCTAGTTGGCTGGATCTCTTCGAGCTTTCAGGAGTGGCGTACTTGACTAAGAAGTCGTACTTGCCACTTGGCTGTCCTAAGGTGTCCCATACTTCTGTGGGAGTAGAGGAGTCACTACAAGAAAATTGACTGTTTGCGACGGTTATTTTTGCAGGTTACGACGGTTAAAACTGCCATAATTTGCAAGTCACGACGGTTGCTGCACTGTCGCAGAAACGTGTGTCGCGAGGCCATATCGCGTCGGTTGTGAAAACCGTCACACCAACTGTCGTTATCTCTCACGACGGGTAAGGAACTGTCATAATTTGCATATTACGACGGTTCCAACCGTCGTAAATTCCCATTTGAGTTTTGTTTTTATTGTTGATTACGACAGTTCCAACTGTCGCAACTTTCTGTTCCACACTTACATCCGCAGGTAAATCCATAGGAAATTTCGTTTCCACAGGTAAATCCGCAGGTAATTTATTTTTAAAATTAAAAAAAAAATTGTTTGTAGAAATATGAACAGAATGGGAAAGAAAATCACATATGTCCTTCATTCCACTAAACATATACATCAGGTCACTTTATATATTAGAAGCTTATCATATTACAATTACATTTAGATAAGGAATCAAATACATTGAAGAATATTTTCACGTTAAGATACATTGTTGGCATGACTTGAAGAATCCCTTGTCCTTTCTCCAATATTAATTATTCCTTGTTGCATTTTCATCTAGAGTGCTTAAACTGATTTGTTCCTCAAAAGTAGCTGCATCAGGAGTATGTTCCTGTAGATAGTGGCATCCATAAGTGGCATTACTGCCATTTTTCATCCTTCAGACAATATATTTAGTAGCTTTTGCATGAATCATCCCAATGACTTTCTTTTACGATTTTAGTGCGCGTACGGATTGACGCTGAATTAGACAAAATTAGCTAATGTTATTTCATGAAACACATCATTGTCATTCCAAACACACACTTAGGAAGTGAAAAAGTCATAAGATGAGTAACAACCAACCTGTATGAGAATCACAGCCATAGCTTCACCAGAGGATGAAAGTGAAGCAAATGGTTTGGGAAATACAGTTGCATATATCACAGCAATTGCTGTTACTAATTGCAGAGTACCCCCTTGAATTCCAAAATACCCTGTAAGAATATTGGCAACCTTGCAGATGGTAAAAGACACCGCAAGAGAAGTAGCCATTTGTAGCACCAGAAGTTTGTCACCAGACCCAGATATGGAATTCATAGCATCATCTAACAACAAAAAATAATCAGTCAGGTGAACTCTGATGCACAGAAGCACATGAAAATACAATAGCAAGTTAATTTCAAATTAAATGAAATGTAAACTAACTAATCATATGGTGATATTATACTCAAAATAAAATCTGAGCTACCATTTACTGATGTTGAGGCCTCTTGAGGCACTTTCGAAGCCAATGTCAAAAAATACAGTGCACAAATAACATTATCCGCAGCTAAGCCGACAGCTAAAACCGAGGGTTGAACACCAAGAGCATCAGATATGGCAACATAATTGACAGCTGTACAATATATAAATCAATAATATCTAAGTTAAGTCATGTCTAATTTGAATTTAAGATACAAATGTTTCCTTCCAGCAATATTGATTAACAAGGACAGACTTAAAATTTTGAAGGCCACAGGTCAGCTGCGGCAAAACTAATAGAAACCCTATTTAGTTATGGTTTAACCGCAACAAATATTTAATGATCCCTATTTAGTCATAATTTAACGGTGACATGTTTTGGGATATGTCACGCACGCCCTCAAAGACAGGAGTGTTGATTAATGAACTCAAAGGTAATAAAATAAGAGTTACCTCCACCAATATGTTTGCCCATGAGAGCAGGTGCAATCTTCCAACTATCTGAACCAAGCGATCGCATTGGAACAAGTAGATATGCCACTAGTGTCCCTATTGTAGTTGCATCTGTTATGATAATGTAGGTTAAAAAAATTAAGTTCAATAGGCCATTAGAATATGAAAAACAGATACAGTGAACTATATAAGCAGGCTGATTCTGGGTTATTAATTATCTATATCTGAAATTAAGGAGAAAATCAAGTTTGATTAAAAAAGACACTTTCTCATGGCTCTTGCTGCTTGTAGTTTCATACAAATGCCACTGCTGCGAACAACCTTTTATAAATCTTCTCCTACAAAACCCATGACTATTACCATGTAAGTATATATAAATATAAAGCAAAACAAGTTGATAGAAGCAGAGATAAAGGGTATGGACCTGACCCACAGACAACTCGTATTAAACTCCAAAGCACAACAACGACAAGAAATCTTCAACTTGACAACATTTATGCTACCACAGCTTTGAGTAGTCTCAATGATGAAGATGATCATAACCCAAGCAGTCCTAAAAGGATTGGCAACATAGATTATCATTTTGAAATATGAACTGAATGTGCATGCATGGTGTCAATTTTGTCAAAAAAAGAAATCACCATGATATCAACAAGTTGAAATCATGTAATGATAGAAAGTGGTGTATAGAATGGATTTACAGAATAACAATCCAAGTTTAATGAAAATTCTTTGAATCAAGTAGAGAAGGATTCATAAACTGTTTGTATAAAATCAAAGTTCCATAACAACATATATCCAAAACACCACATACTTTCCGTAGCAGTACCCACCATACATTATTCAAAATTTACTGCAGTGCGAAAAAACTTACGAAGGAATCAATGAATTTGAAGTCCAAACTATTTAATATCACACGCTAAATGTGAAGGCCAAATCATCTAGTTAATAGTAAGATAACTGCAGAGAATAATAGAACCATATTGACCTTATAGATAGTAGTATGAAGTTGAATTTGAACATACCTTTTTGGTACCATTATATGCCATATCTAGCACAATGCAACATATCAACTGAAAAGATGGATATGGAAAATGTGTTTGTGGTGAAATAAGAAACAGTAGCGGGAAGACCCATTTCCGGTCTAAGTTGAACTTGACTCTCTAAAAGCTCATAGTTTGTAATGCACATAGTTTTCCATGCAAATATTCCAATCCCTTTACTGTAACAGCTGCTATTTCCATCCTTTTTTTCTAGTCTAGAGGCTTCTTGTTTAAAAGAAGATCTGAAAAGAGAAAGAGATTCAGAGTTATAATGGTGATAAAGTTGGATATCATGTTATATAGTATCATGCTAAAGTTTTATAATGTGTTTGCTACAGGATATCTTCAGTGACTGTCCAAGAAAAGCATTACTAAACAAACTAGTCCTTTGATACTTATATGCTGCTCTCTATGATAAAATAAAAGCTTTTTACCTCCATCATTCCTGTAATATAAAAAAAGTAAACAGTATAAAACTGGGTAGAGTGCAATTCTTGAATTAATTTCATTTCAACGCAACAGAGAAGGGAAAATGGTGGGAAAAATGAGATGAGTGGTTTAATTACTAGAAAATAGCTGCATAGAGAAACCTCCCAGAATCACAAACTTTGTGCAGTATATAAACAATACACTTATATTTCATAACTATAAGTTCCATAGGGATAAAAAAAATGTTATTTAAACATTCAGCCTTGAAGGAAAATTGCAAACATAAATACATTATTGAGTTTCGTGATAAGATCAAACAAAAATTGGATTCGGAGTATGTAACTAAAAATTCAAAATGGTACAAATGAGGCACTTAAAATAGTTGGCATGGAATTAGGACAGTTAGAATGAGATGGTATAAATGCCCTGTACATAGAATTAGAACAATTACCATTAGATTGTATAAATGCCCTATACATATTGTAGTTAATTTTTACAGGATGTACATAGTATCCTTGTGGGATAAATCGACAATCATGAAAAGGGATAGTGACTACTAAATTACTAATAAGTGATTTTTACTTTCTTGATCCTAGATCTCTCCACAAAAGCCTTGTAAATATAAATTCAAAATGCTACAATGCAATTGAAATAGTTACAGAGTTAAGACAGTTAGCATGAGATCACTTAAATGCATTATACATACTATACTTAATTATTACAGGGTGTACAGAGCCAACTCATCGGATAAATTGGCAATCGTGTAATGGGATAGTCACTACTTAACTAACCCCTCAACTAAAGGAGCCCAACCAACTAAACCAAAAATGCAAATACACCCAGATAACCCACGGCCAGGCAACCCCTGAGGCAGCAAAAAAGACAGCTGAAACTTCCGAGTCTCAGCAGAGGGATCACAAAAACAGCGAGGGGCAAATGGGAGAGGAGAGGCAGATAATAAACAAACCAACAACAGAAAGCCGGAGATGATCAGCCTGCAAATGAAATCAGAGCAAATACTAATGACCAAAAAATACCAAAAAAGAGGAACACAGTGGTTCCACTCCCCTAATGGAACCTCTCCTGTGAACTCCCACACCAGCAGCCCCTTCCAGCAAAACTGAGGAACCGAAAGCTCTAGCAAAAGGAGACTACTACTCCACAGATCCAAACCAGTCAACCACAAGAAAACTCTCTGGAGCCAGAAAACCAAACTGACAAAGACAGGCCTGTTAAATTCTATCAATTCTCCCAGCCAATCAGAAAACTCAAAAAAGAAAACTAGATAAACCAGGGGAATATTCCATCAATCTCCCTGCAAGACACCAGATATTACTCTTCAGACATCCCTAATGTTGCCCTCGGATTCATCCACCAAGAGGCTGAGATAGGGTTCAGATGATAATAAATATAAGGATAGTTAACACATTATGGTGTGGCTTTAATCATCACACCTTGAAACACGTATCACACAAGACATAAAGTATGCATAAATTAATGTAACAAGAATGAGGAATCCATAGAAAACCATACCAATTGGAGGCAGGTCTTATACACAACAACATAGACTAGCAATACAATAATAGTTTACCGATAATGCAAAACCCAATGTGACTCCTCATTGCACAACAAAAGCTGCACATAAATGGCCTAAATAATATACGTAAAGATCCAAAAATATATATTTATTTATAAAATAATTTGAGAAAGAGAAATTTAATTAATCAAGGGGCACTATCAATTATTGTAATATAGTAGAACACCTTACTCATATGCTTGCTATGAATATCCAACAGAAAAGAAAAACTTACCAGTCTATTAAGCTGGTGCTCATTTAAAGTACCCCAGTGCTCTGCATGATTCTCAATTCTGACATGATTGGTAATAAAAGACTGTAAGACTGTACTTAAATAACTATAGTGCTCAATGGACAATAGTGAGGAATACATACCCTATTGAGAACCACTCATTAAACTGCTCGTGGCTGTCAAATAAAGTTGGCATAATGAAGTGCAGAAGAGGCCACAACTCTGCCATATTATTCTGAATAGGTGTGCCGGTAAGAAGTAGACGATTTCAACAGTTAAAGCTGAGATATACCAGAATCTCAAACACGTAGTCTTGCCCTATACCATCAAAATTAGTTCATAGTGGCAGAGCTGCAAATATAAACCAGAAAACATGTATACATACACACACTGACCATATCAGAAGACCACACCCAAGGACATACAAGTTCCCAAGATCCATACAGATGCCAATATCTTAGAGTTCATACACCAAGACTGCCAATCCCGAACAAATATACCATGCCTGATACAATAAAATACCTGACCCCTAGTCGCACAGTTTAAGAAAATAAACAGCTAGATAACGCCCATACTTGCCAAAGCTCAGACTTTGATTCTACCCAACCAGTTCATCGAGGCAGATTAAAAGACGCATTAGACTCCATAACTGTTGCGGTGAGAATTGGATACCATAGTTATTAATGAACTAGGATCACATTTCTTTAAATGTTCACCACCGTCTTTGATTTATCCAAAGGAAAGGTTCAAAAGCGAAAAAAACCTAAAGATCTAAGGTTCGGGGGTTGGTTACGCCTAGGGAAGGTGTTAGCATCCTAAACGTCCGTAGTACTCTATGGGAACCTCTCGTTAGTATTATGTTATCTCTCATTCGCTTGCTAAGGGTGCTATGCTAAAGGTTGAACCCTAGGGGTTAGTATCTAAGTATACTCGATAAGGTATCGCACCTTACGCCTACGTATCCTCGGGAGTAGAATCAGAGTATGCGTAGTTCTGAAAAGAGGAACTTCTTGACGGGGTCAAGGTTCCAAGGGGAGGTAAAGTCTTGGGCAAGACCTTACATAGAGTGCGGCGACTCTAAAGTTGTAGGTTGGTTTAAGAGGGGTAGGATTGTAAATGTTCGCGGCAGAGCATTTACTTGGAGTGCGGCGACTCCGATCCTAAGGCTAAGATTCTAAGTGTCTACGGCGAGACGTGGAGTACGGCGACTCCGAATCCTATGGCCAAGGGTTCTAAAGCGTTAATCCTATGACGGTTTAGTCAATTATTAATAACTTTCCTTTGGAATGTCGAGGGACTATCTAACTTTTTATTAGTGCATACTAGCAAAAGTGGGCTAGCAAAAGTGTATTGTGACCGATAAGGTTGAATGCGATGCCCGAAGGTAGTCGACTTACATAGGTATAAAATTGGCTCGACGTTGGATCGAGAGTTTTTAGTATTTTATAAAAGGTTTTAGATAAAGTAAACAAGCATGCGTAAACAACAAGCAACAGTAAACAAATATCAATCATGAAATATCACACACATGCGCTTCACTCACGTTTGGGGGATCTAGCGCGTTTGATTTATTTTAAGGTTTATTGAGGAAAGTTGATTTTATCTAGGATCAAGCTTGAAGGTAGTTATTGAGAAAGTTAAACATTTTTATTAAAGGGAAATTAATTCTTAGCAAAAAAAGTTTGGTTATTATAGTTATAGTCTTATAAAAGGAGTTGATTTTTTAGATTTATTATTAAAGAGCTTTATTATTTTTATGTTAAAGTTATTTTTAATTAAAGAAAAAGGGAAAGGTTAAGGTTTTTATCTTAACAAGATTTTAATGTTTTAATCAAGAAAAGTTTTATATTATAAAAGATAACATGAGAGGTTAAGAAGGTTTTTTAAAACTCAATTAATCTTTTAATATAAGAATTAATTATTATTATTATTTGATATTAATAATTTGAAACAAATAAGTAGTATTATAAAAATTTAATTTTTGGGATTATTTTTTTTTTGAGCAAAAAGGTGAGGTTTTCTTAATTAATTAGAAGAGGATTATTAATAAAAAGAAAAGAGGTTAAATTTAAAAGAAAAAGGTTAAATAAGAAAACGAAACAAAAACTGAAGGATGGGTGGAAAATCTCACGCGGTCATCCCAACGCCATTGTCTTTCTCATTCTCTCATGTCTCTCTCAAAAGGGATTAGGGTTCATGAACCCTCACCGCCGCCGCTCCCGTTCCGTCTTCACTCGTCTTCTCCCTCTCAAACTCTCTCGCTTCTCACCGTTTCCTCTCGACTCGTATCTCACCTCTCTCGAATCCGATCGAAACCACAAAACCACAACACAAAAACCTAATTCTAACCCTAACCCCCAATCGCACCCCAATCCACTATTGACATTGTTGATTACAAATTACATAGTAAGCAGGTGAAAATACGAGAGTAAAACGGAGGGAGTCCAAGCCGTCGATTACGGATGCGTTCGAACCAGGTATGCTTTCTCGAACCTCTTCTCCTGGGTATGAGTAGCAATTGTTCTGAACTGGTGCGTGTTGCTGCTGTAGACGTTGAAGCCGTGACTCGCGTCGCTCCAAAGCCGAAGGTGGAGACTCCCGTGAAGGTTGTGCGTGGCAATTGATTGCTGAAGAAACGAAGGCTCCGCAGATAAGTTACTTCATTCCTTCTTCTCGGTGAATCATTCTTCCGAAAATAAACTTGTGATATGTGTCGTGAGTCTCTCTCCTTTGCTTTGTATTGTTGTTGACGTATGTTGCCGCCCTGCGTGTATTGATGCGTGAGACTCTGCTACAAATTATGTTGCTATTGCTCTGATTTTGAATGGTGATTGTATGTGGTTTTGATTGTATGATGTCTGGTTTGCTTGATTAAGGTTTTGGAATTGTATATTGTTTGGAATTCTAGTTTATGATATATGAATGGTGTATGATGTTTGGCTTGCTGAACGGTCCAGTGTAATGATCTTGACGAGCTTCTAAGGTGTTTGGAATCCTGGTTGTGATTTGAAGAAAGGTCGTGTGTGATGTCTTAATGGTTAGTGCTCTGAATGATTCTATGAATCTTGTCAAATTTCTTTATTCTGGTGTATACTGTATGTGGTTTGTTTATGGTTTGAGTGTGACTGAATTTGGGTATTTTCTGATGAGGTATTTTGGCATAATGATAAGATGAAAATGGTGTACCGGTATGGGGAATTGGGGTACTGATAAATTGAACTGGTGTGTATGAATTGATGTTTGGTTGTGTGGTTGTTCTGGTCCCCCCTCCTCCTTTCAATCGTGCTTTTATATAGGCCTTAGGAAAGACGGAAAATTAACTCCCAATTAAACTTGTTGATCCTTATTTTGGAATGTAATCAAAATTGTCTTGAATATGTTTGAGCCATCATTGTTGACCGTTTGATTATGTTGGCATATTGTTGTTGGAATGAATTTAGACCGAGTTTTATTCTGAATTTATCTGATCATGCTTAAAACACCGTTGAATCTCATGAATGACTTCCCATTTTCGTTTCAACATGCTGGCAGTCTGTTATGGAATGAATTTGAAGTTTGTCAGCATATGTCTTGGATACGCCTTAATGATGTTTGGTGGTCTTTTGGAAACAAATTAAGTTGTTTGGAATATGTCTTTAACTTGCTTTGGGAAACAAAATATCCGTACGCATTCAAATTAGTTTAGACACCTTCAACCCGATTGTCTGTTTTGGAAATTTGGAAAACGTTAATACACTGTCTGAATAAAATTGTCCTTGATTCTTACTTTGTATTCTTTCCATCTGGACTTAATATGTTGGAAATGTGTGTCGTGATTTAATTATTGAGATCTTGAACTGATTTGAGTTCGTTTTGGACAGGTGAAATAAGCTTCCGTATCTCCAATGAGATGGCTGGTCCCACTCTAAAAATGTCTGCTGACCACGCTCATATAGGCATATCCACTGGTGTGAACTCAACATAGCCGTCGCTTTTTCACAGCACCTTTTCGTAACTCTACCTTCACTGATGCACTCAAGTAGGAGAAAAGAAAAAAAGGAAAGTCTATATGACGTGGCACTAACTGGTCCAGGATGCCTTCAATGCACGTGCTAAACAAATAATTTTCTATGTCTTTTGTACATAAGCGTAACAGGATCTCCAAGATGTAATGGCCTTGTAACACATCGGCTTTTGTGCCATCTTAAAATTTAATACTTTCAAATTTGCATCTTGCAACAGTCTCTGAATTCGGTTTGGCCGTACTCTTGGTTGCAAATTCAATTAGGTTGATATTAGAAATGGTGAACTCTTCTTGTTCTTGATGATGTGCAATGCTAAACCTTATTCCTGTATCAATATCATTTGGAAAGAAATATATTGAATTCTTAGCAACAAGGATGTGGTCTTCCTCAATGCCGCTTTTCTTTGTCACATTCTTATAATGGTCTACGAATCCAAATTATGACTTTGTGGTGCATAAGTCCTTTATAACTTGAAATGAATGGTGAACCATCTTGAGTTTTATGAATCTAAGGATTTCTTGGTTTCCAAACCAAATCTTACACCCGAACTCTTTATATGCTTTGGAGCTTAAACCTTGAATAGTGGACTCTTATAATGAATACAAATTGGAAAGAAGAAAAAGCATGTTGGAGATTCAATATAAATTGAATTCAAAATGGAACTTGTATGTTGAAGCTTGAACTTAACTTTAGAAATTGAGTTTTTTGTGTTAAGCTCTAATGAAAAACTATAAAACTTCTCGATCACGACTCAAACTAAACGGTTGGTTCATTTTCAAATGAATATGTGCAATTCACTAAAAATCTTTAGGACCCAAGACAAATGTTATTGTCAATTGATTAATCCTTCTATCAATGGTCAAGGTATCTTGAACATTAATCTCTCAGATGATCTTCAAACTTGCTTGAAGAGTACATAGCAGCTTCAAGAATGCAAATGTTCTTCTTGGACCAAAGGGCATGCGTTTCATACTTGAACCAAGAATTCTAGTTTCTTCCCAAATTAAACTTTCTTGATGAACGATATTAAGAGCAAAAGCAAACACATCCTTTAGCCTTGAGGAGCTGATGGAGGGGGGACACCATCTTTGTAATATAATTTGTCACACAACCAAATTCCACACCAGAGGGTATAAAGACCAAAGTAAATGCCGGGAGACTTCTGAGATATCTGAGGAAAGGGAGGTTTGGTAGTGGTTCAGGGATCAAAGGATAGAGGCACAAAACTCACGGGAATCCACACACACTTTGCAAAAGCCAGAGGACCTCCACCAACACACCCACAACACAGCCTTCAAGGCCTTGAATCTTCTGCAGCAACACCTGTGTTCACAAATGGAACAAACAAACAAAACTAGATAATGTGGTTAGTTATGCACGAAAGATTGACCTAATATGTTATGCAGACAGCCAAAGAATCTAAGGGAAAAATTTGGGGTACAACAGTTGCCCCTATTTAAATATCTTCACCGGATGACAGGACGATGAAGATCGTCATTAGGTCATGGTGAAAGATATTTAAATACAGATAACCGAAAATTTTGCCCTTAGATGCACTGATCATGCAATGCTATGGACAAAACTAGACCTAATGCTGACATGCCATGAACTCTAGCATGATTAAAATGATGGGATGATAAAAATGCAAAATGCAGACGAAAACGAAGGTAAACACAGAGCGGAAGGCGAACACAACGAGCAACGAACTCACTGGGGACGACCAGACGTACTGGGGAAAAGAAGACAACACTGGGGGCTCTAAAGGCGACGACCCAGCAGGTTCAAGCGTGACCGGTTGATATCTAAGATACGAAAAGATAAGAAGGCAAAACGGGATCCACACGGCGGTAGAATCACACAAACAAAAAGGTTGAAGTTTCAAAAGGAAGTAACAACCAACGCCTGGAGATTCCTTAAAGTGAAGAGATCAAACGGGATCTTCAGGAATCATGAGGAAAAAGTACAGGGTTACTAAAACTTCTGTATGCCAAGTAAATGGACTTCGTAGGGAAAATGCCCTGTGACTCATCGTTGCACAAGACTTACACCACTAAGAAGACAACATGGGGCTCGGCGGCTCGAAACAACAAAAAAACAAGGAGCTCGGCGGCTCGAGACCAAAAGAGGAAAACAAGGAGCGCGGCGGCTCGAAACAGAAAATCAAAACAAGGAGCGCGGCGGCTCGAAACAAAAGAACAAGGAGCGCGGCGGCTCGACACTAAAAAGAAAAACAAGGAGCGCGACGGCTCGACACCAAAAAGGAAAACAAGGAGCACGGCGGCTCGACACCAAAAAGAAAAACAAGGAGCACGGCGGCTCGACACCAAAAAGAAAAACAAGGAGCACGGCGGCTCGACGCCAAAAAGAAAAACAAGGAGCACGGCGGCTAGACACCAAAAAGAAAAAACAAGGAGCACGGCGGCTAGACACCAAAAAGAAAAAACAAGGAGCGCGGCGGCTCGACACAAAAAAGAAAACAAAGAGCGCGGCGGCTCGACACCAAAAAGAAAACAAGGAGCACGGCGGCTCGACACCAAAAAGAAAAACAAGGAGCACGGCGGCTCGACACCAAAAAGAAAACAAGGAGCACGGCGGCTCGACACCAAAAAGAAAAACAAGGAGCACGGCGACTCGAAACCAAAAACAGAAAAACAAGGAGCGCGGCGGCTCGACACCAAAAGGAAAAACAAGGAGCGCGGCGGCTCGACGCCAAAAAGAAAAACAAAGAGCACGGCGGCTCGACACCAAAAGGAAAACAAGGAGCACGACGGCTCGACGCCAAAAAAAAAAAAAAAAAAACAAGGAGCACGGCGGCTCGACGCCAAAAAGAAAACAAGGAGCACGGTGGCTCGACACAAAAAGGAAAAACAAGGAGCACGGCGGCTCGAAACCCGAAAGAAAAACAAGGAGCGCGGCGGCTCGAAACAAAAGGCAAGGTGACGCAAAATTAAAATGTAAAGCACAACGACTCAAAATGTACACAGCAAGGTGCACGCTTGAACTTTGCTAGGCGCCTGGAAGGCAAGTTGTCACAGACCAAAGTTCAATCTAGGATCAAACTAGAATGAAACGGTCAAACAAGACCTGTCATTGAGAAATGAACTCAAACGACGATTTTATCTTATCCAAGCAGGGAAAAAGATAACTGAAATAACCATCATCCACGAGGGTAGAACTCTGTGGGGAAACTTGGAAATGATTAGCAATTTCTGCCTAAGGTTGACGACCTACTTGGAGAGATCAGACAAACCCAAAACTGGCGTAAACATAAACAAAGATCAAGATAAAGCGACAAGAAACAAACAGAAGGAAACACGCACGGAGGCGAATGCAAAAGATGCCATGCGATGCTTATGCTCATGCTGACAAAACAGACAAAGAAAAACAAGAGGTGAAAGAAAACAATGAGGAAGCCCGTCCATCCTCTGCACGAGAGATACATCTGTCAAGCTCTGCAGAAGTCCAAAGATAGAATTCAATAGTTGAACTTCAACGTCTAAACTTCTCTGGGGAAATGACAATCCACTTGGGGATATAATATCATGACTTCACTCAGGGACTGCCAAGATGAATCTGATTATCTGGATGAGAAAAGATCCACTGGGAACGGATCACACTTATATTCAGAGAGACCTTGATGGGGATAAAATAAATATCCTCAATAACTGAGATAATCCAAAGTGAGAATGTAGTGATAGATACCCCAGGGATAAAATAAATATCCACGGTAACTGAAGCAAGCTGAAGTGATGGTAGATGCCATAGATGAGGCATCACGGGGATAAAATAAATATCCGCTATAACTGAAATACGTTGGAGTGAGAATGTAGTAGATGCCATAGATGAAGCTTCATGGGGATAAAATAAATATCCGCTATAACTGAAGTACGCTGGAGTGAGAATGTAGTAGATGCCATAGGGATAAAATAAATATCCGCTGCTTCATCGGGGAAGCTTGAACCTATATTGTAGTTACAGACGTCAGAGTCTAGTCTTCAGTGGGGATGAAATAACCATCCATGGTTGAGATAAATTGAAATCCGAGAAAGACATTCGGGGTGGAATAAACGCTCGCTTCATCGGGGAAGGTTGATGCCAAGGAGATTTGCTGGGGGATTCTTTGGGTCAACCAGATGCTGAAATTTTGTACTGATCCTGTCATAATTGCTTGAAATAATGATTCACTGGGGAATCGTCATGACTTCCTGCGGTAGAAACTTGCTGGGGAATATCATGCTATAGAAATTCTTCGGGAATTTAGGCGGAGAAATGCTATGAAGTCAGTGAAGTTATGACTTGCATGGTAGTCGCCATTTTCAAGTATGAAATGTTTGCAAAAGTCTTCAATTCTCAAATGTCCTGGACTTCATGATTCTGAAAAGGAGTCATCTCAAAAGGATTTTACAGAAGATCTGACGTTCAAAAATAATCCAGTGTCTTCCAACTCTTGAGAGATTTGTAGAATCTCGACGCAACTGGCTCAGATTAACGGTATTCTGTACGCTGAGTCTTCAAAATTGCCCCTTGGGTAAGTCAATTTGTGGAGGTTACAAACTGAAGAAAACAGCTTGCCCCTGCTTAAATGGGTCTTCAAGTAACATGCCCCAGACTGGTTATCTTTAACAAAGAAGTAACCATCTTCAACAAAGTTCCAATCAGAAATTGAACCTCTTATAGCTGTTTGCAATAAGGTTTCTATGATATTAAGCAATATTTACATGCAGAAAGTGTAATTTCTGAAATTGCTAACACCACCTCATGTTTGTTTTGAAGTTTATTGAAAAAGCATATCGCAAGCTTGTGATCGAATCACTAGTTAGGATATGATATTAGTTTTCCTTTTTATAAAGCCAATGCGAACTTTGAGCGTGGCTCATAGGAGTCAGGAAACATTATCTCCTCGAGCATGCTTTTGAAATGAACTCTGCTTCAATAAGGTCTTTTGTGAGTTGTAAGTAGTGATTTGGTTTAAGAAGCAAAAGGTATGAAGGTTAAAGCTTGTTGGTGCCCACCCCTTTTTGTGAAGTTATTTTGAAGGTTTGAGGGTCAAAATTCATTTGTACCCACTCATATTTTGATAGTTTTGGAAGCTCGGTCGCTTTGATTGAAAATTACCCTGCCCCAGGTTAAAAAATAAGGTTTTGATTTCGAGGCTCAAAAGGGTTAACAAGAGGTTATCTCCGGTGTCGAAACAATGCCTTATATCCTTAGCAGGGTTTTCGTTCAAAAGCATACAACAGAAGAGATTGTGTTTTAGTTCATCATCCTCCATTCAGTATTGGCATTATAAAATGGTAAACAGTTTTAAAAAGAGCGAAGCGAATGGATTTCTTCAAAACAAACATTAAATTACCTTAACGTTCGGAATAACAAGTTCTTACATGTAAACATGCTTTAATAATTAAAGAAAGCGATAAATGCAAATAAATAAACAACTGATGCTTCTAGGGATGACTTCCTTTTTACTTGCTATTTGAGCTAACCATCTTCAAAATCGACTTCCGAGATCGGTCTGGGGATCATTCTCATACCCACTCTCGGTGAATTCTTCCATAATCGGGACTGATGAACCCGCGTGATTGGGTGAAGGAATATTAAGTTGAATTCCATGAGGCGTGAATGAGATCATTTTGGAGTCAAGCAGATTCTGAACCTTACTCGGAAGTACTTTATAGTCGTCAGTTGAATGCCCCGGTGCCCCAGCATGGTAGTCACATCGAGCGTTAATGTCAAAACCTGGTCGATAGGGAAAAGGTACTGGCTCCAGCTCTTTCGGCACTATATGTCCACTTTTGATCAAATCTGGCAAGAACTGACTGTATGACATTGGTAGCGGAGTGAAATGCCTATTCTTCTTCGGTCTTGGTCTATCATGTTGACGCGACTGTAGGCGATGTGATTGTCGATACCGAGGAGGTATTTGATTTGGAGAAGAATTCTGCCCCTGTGGAGATAATGGCGTCTGACGCAGAGACCCAAATGAATACTCACTCTGAATACTTGAGTTGCGTGAGTGCCGAGACCGAGGTATTGGATACTCCTCAATGAAATTATTTTCTTCTTCCTGTTCTTCTTGAGAACTGACAGTTGATTTACTCTCAATGGCTCGGATGTTTGAGGTTCCTCGGATTCTTCCTTTCTTAAGACCGACCTCGATGCGCTCTCCGGCTACTACCACATCAGAGAAATTTCTCGTCACAATGCTAAACAACTTTTCTCGGTACGGGCCTTGCAAAGTATCCATGAACCAGTCAACCAATTCTTTATCTAAGAGCGGCGGCTAGACGCGAGAAGCTACTTCTCTCCATCTCTGAGCATACTTTCTGAAGGATTCATTGTCTTTTTGAGATAGGTCTAGCAAATGCAGGCGACTAGGAGCCAAGTCAAGATTGTAGTCATATTGCTTCACAAAAGCACTGGAAAGGTCTAACCATGATCGGATGTCGCTACTCTTCAGCTGCATGTACCAATTTAGTGATGCCCTACTTAAATTGTCTTGGAAACAGTGGATCATAAGCGGTTCATTACGGACATGTGGAGTCATTTTCCTGCAAAACATCACCAAGTGCTGCTTTGGACAACTGTCCCCTTTGTATTTCTCAAACTTTGGTGTCTTGAATTCTGGAGGCATTACGAGGTCGGATACCAAACACATGTTCAAGGCGCTCAGATCACCAGCGTCACGACCCTTAATGGCGTCAAGTCTTCTTTCCAAAGCACAGAGTCTTTCCAAAAGCCCAACATCTCGTGGATTTTCAGTTTTTACTTCAGGAATCACCTCTTGGGAATCTGGCTCTAAGAATGCAAGGCTATGATGCTCCATAGCATCGACAGAAGAAAGATGTCTATCCTGGATGGTAGCATGTTCTTGTATGACTTGGTTCTCCGCAGGAACCTGCATAGGTTGATCTTGGGTGGCATTGTTAACAACATTCCTTTGAGTATTAACGTCCCTACTTGCCAAGGCTGTCATAGCTTCCACAAGTTGACTGAACTCAAGATCTTCTACAGTCACAAACTGGCTCTGCTCTTCTGAATTCATGATCTTTCAAAAATTTCCCCAGATCCAGAGATCACTGTCGGAAAACAACAGATGGTTCGTGAACAGAGGATGGACGAGATCACAGGAACAAACAAAAGAAAAGGAAACGAAACAAAGAATGCACAAAGATATGAGATGCAAATGCAAGAACGATGCAGCTATCAAGGAACTCAAAGTCGTATTTGCAGTCATTGCAGATATTAAAATAAAACATTTTATTAAAAAATTTTCAACAGCCAGTACACCTCCACAGTTTCATTACATAGGCAACATAACGCAAAAGGAACTAGGAGTCTAACTGCTGGATGATGCCCCTTGTCTTCCACGGAGTTATTCCATCAGCCTGTCAATCTGATGTTGCATCCTTGCTTTATCCAGGGTCAACTTCTCTATTTCAGCCTGCAGCTTCAAAACTTCATCTGATTGGACCACGGGAGGCTTGGGACAGGGATAAGGCATACTCAAGGTCAGAGCCCTTTCGCGCGCCCATGCTAGACATTCTTCGGTAACTGAGTCATCTGGATTTGTTGTCGCCGTCATTCCTTGTCAATTGATGCGATGCCAAGCAAACACAATTCCTGTTTTCAGATTCATATTTTCTCCTTGATAGAGAAAAAGTCTTGTCAGATTCTCCGGATCAGGTACTTCTTCCATTGGGTGTCCCAGTTGACGACGGGCGAGCACAGGATTATAGGTGGTACATCCCTTTGTACCAAGAAGACGTACATTGGGAAAATCTCCACAGCTATGGATCATGGGGATTCCTTTATACATCGGGTCATGCCAAACGATATCCAAGTGAGTAAGAGCCATGAGCTTCACAGGCCATTCTGAACCATCTTTTACGTCCCAAAAATCAGTAGACCTCGGTAGGTGCGAAATAAACCACCTATAGAGGATAGCGGTGCAACAGGTAATCCGACCTTCTCCCTTTAGAGCCTTCGAATGGATAGCGTGGTAGGCATCAGCTAACAACGTCGGCACTGGATTTTTGAGCATAAAAATCTTTATGGCATGGAGGTCAACAAAATCTTCGACATTGGGAAATAAGAACAAACCGTAGGCCAGCAGTGCAAAGATGTGCTCGAACGCTCCAGTGTTCCCTACACTAGCAAAATGGCGAGCTTTCTTGAACAAGAATTGGGCCGGTAAGCCATCGATTCCTCCTCTGACCGTCATATAAGTTTGGATCTCTAACAGCTTTATGCGGGTCGCTCTTGCGATGTCTTCCTGGCTAGGTCTTCCTTCTCCACCGGAGAACGGAGGTGAATCTTTGACAGGAATACCCATAAGGGCGGAGTATTCCTCCAATGTAGGCATCAGTTGGAAATCTTGAAAGATGAAACAATGATAGATCAAACTGTAAAGTTGAACCAACGTCTCCAATAAACCAGCGGCTACTCGAGTCTGCAACAACAGGAGGATGTTTCCATAATTCTCAGCGAACGCCTCAGGATCGTCGATCTGACCTCCTAGTTCCCTTAGTTGTTCAACATCCGAAACTTCAAAGGTGTACGGTACAACTCCCTTCCTTCCGTAATCCATCGTACAATGCTTGCAATACAAGATTTCAAGTTCCTTGATAGAGAGAGAAATGCAAGATGCAAATGCTATGCAACAAGGTTCATGGAAATTCGACTATTTATAACCATCATGGAATATCAAAAAGGCTCGTTTTTAATAGGTCATAAAAGTCGGTTATAATCATTAGTACCGGAATATTAAAAAATGATTTATTACAAAATTAAAACGTGTCTATACGCTTTACAACAGTCATAACGTAATAGCTAAATAAAAGCTAATAATGATGGATCTAAGGGGACTCTTCCAACGGTCTTCTTGAATCCTTTGACTCCTGTCTTCCAACTGAGCTTCTTCTAGAATAATCTTGTCGACAAAGTGTTGACTGATGATTAGAATGGAATGAGACGCCTTCTTGAGCTTTCCAATTCTTACAATAAGTAGCTTTTTCAATAACCTCCTTTTAGCTAGCTTGAATACTAACCGAAGTGGATATTTGTCTTGAGTTACTAACCCCATCAGTTGAGAATAGTCTTCAAGTTTAGGTACCAATTGATAATCAGAAATAATGATAGGCCATAATGAATGGAAATGATATCTTCCCAGATCTTGATTTGAACCTTTCTTTATTTGCCAGCAAAGTCTCTAGTCTCCTTAGATCGTCCAGGTTATGACTTTTGTAAAGGTACTTCAACGTTTTTTCTTTTTTTTTAAATTTTTAGAGTCCATGATATCCTTACGATGTTTATAAACAAAGACTAAGTTCCATGAACCTTTATGAAATGATGCTTATGAATGCAGGGAATGCAAACACACAAAGCACAAAGCACGGATAAGCAGAAAAAGATTAAACAGACAATCAAAAGTCCTAGGTTTGAGAGATCACAGCATGGAGCCAAGGACTACCCTCCCATAAGGTATGTACTATAGTTTCAAGATGTACCTGCGGAACGGGTTCTAAAAGTTCCCAGAGTCTACAATCCATCTTTCGGATATTATCGATTTTCCAGATCACTTGGTAGTCAATAATATTCTCAAGAGAATCTCGTCCGAGTGTAGTATCGCGTAGCGACTATTGCAGAAATAGACTCCCGCATAGTCCCCGCACTACATCCTAATAGGCCAAGTTGGGTTAAAGGTAACTACGGTCCCCAGTCTCGATGGCCTTTAGTTCGAAATAATAGCGTCTTCACGAATTGACTCGTTGGACAAAATTAAATTCGAGAGGGCCTAGACCGAGTGGTGAAGTGTCAATTCAACTTTTTCAGGAATCGACTCCCTCAAAGTATCCTTGAATTCTCACCGTTCCTATCATAATTGTCACTCTAGTCCGGGTGTAGGACTTTGTCTCACCACACAAGCAACCCAGCACAACGAATAATAAACAAGCATAATAGAGAAAGATAACATAAGAAAACAAGATAGGGGAAACCCTCGACAAATCCCCAGTGAAGTCGCCATTTCTGTTGCGATGAGAATTGGATACCATAGTTATTAATGAACTAGGATCACATTTCTTTAAATGTTCACCACCGTCTTTGATTTATCCAAAGGAAAGGTTCAAAAGCGAAAAAAACCTAAAGATCTAAGGTTCGGGGGTTGGTTACGCCTAGGGAAGGTGTTAGCATCCTAAACGTCCGTAGTACTCTACGGGAATCTCTCGTTAGTATTATGTTATCTCTCATTCGCTTGCTAAGGGTGCTATGCTAAAGGTTGAACCCTAGGGGTTAGTATCTAAGTATACTCGATAAGGTATCGCACCTTACGCCTACGTATCCTCGGGAGTAGAATCAGAATATGCGTAGTTCTGAAAAGAGGAACTTCTTGACGGGGTCAAGGTTCCAAGGGGAGGTAAAGTCTTGGGCAAGACCTTACATAGAGTGCGGCGACTCTAAAGTTGTAGGTTGGTTTAAGAGGGGTAGGATTGTAAATGTTCGCGGCAGAGCATTTACTTGGAGTGCGGCGACTCCGATCCTAAGGCTAAGATTCTAAGTGTCTACGGCGAGACGTGGAGTACGGCGACTCCGAATCCTATGGCCAAGGGTTCTAAAGCGTTAATCCTATGACGGTTTAGTCAATTATTAATAACTTTCCTTTGGAATGTCGAGGGACTATCTAACTTTTTATTAGTGCATACTAGCAAAAGTGGGCTAGCAAAAGTGTATTGTGACCGATAAGGTTGAATGCGATGCCCGAAGGTAGTCGACTTACATAGGTATAAAATTGGCTCGACGTTGGATCGAGAGTTTTTAGTATTTTATAAAAGGTTTTAGATAAAGTAAACAAGCATGCGTAAACAACAAGCAACAGTAAACAAATATCAATCATGAAATATCACACACATGCGCTTCACTCACGTTTGGGGGATCTAGCGCGTTTGATTTATTTTAAGGTTTATTGAGGAAAGTTGATTTTATCTAGGATCAAGCTTGAAGGTAGTTATTGAGAAAGTTAAACATTTTTATTAAAGGGAAATTAATTCTTAGCAGAAAAAGTTTGGTTATTATAGTTATAGTCTTATAAAAGGAGTTGATTTTTTAGATTTATTATTAAAGAGCTTTATTATTTTTATGTTAAAGTTATTTTTAATTAAAGAAAAAGGGAAAGGTTAAGGTTTTTATCTTAACAAGATTTTAATGTTTTAATCAAGAAAAGTTTTATATTATAAAAGATAACATGAGAGGTTAAGAAGGTTTTTTAAAACTCAATTAATCTTTTAATATAAGAATTAATTATTATTATTATTTGATATTAATAATTTGAAACAAATAAATAGTATTATAAAAATTTAATTTTTGGGATTATTTTTTTTTGAGCAAAAAGGTGAGGTTTTCTTAATTAATTAGAAGAGGATTATTAATAAAAAGAAAAGAGGTTAAATTTAAAAGAAAAAGGTTAAATAAGAAAACGAAACAAAAACTGAAGGATGGGTGGAAAATCTCACGCGGTCATCCCAACGCCATTGTCTTTCTCATTCTCTCATGTCTCTCTCAAAAGGGATTAGGGTTCATGAACCCTCACCGCCGCCGCTCCCGTTCCGTCTTCACTCGTCTTCTCCCTCTCAAACTCTCTCGCTTCTCACCGTTTCCTCTCGACTCGTATCTCACCTCTCTCGAATCCGATCGAAACCACAAAACCACAACACAAAAACCTAATTCTAACCCTAACCCCCAATCGCACCCCAATCCACTATTGACATTGTTGATTACAAATTACATAGTAAGCAAGTGAAAATACGAGAGTAAAACGGAGGGAGTCCAAGCCGTCGATTATGGATGCGTTCGAACCAGGTATGCTTTCTCGAACCTCTTCTCCTGGGTATGAGTAGCAATTGTTCTGAACTGGTGCGTGTTGCTGCTGTAGACGTTGAAGCCGTGACTCGCGTCGCTCCAAAGCCGAAGGTGGAGACTCCCGTGAAGGTTGTGCGTGGCAATTGATTGCTGAAGAAACGAAGGCTCCGCAGATAAGTTACTTCATTCCTTCTTCTCGGTGAATCATTCTTCCGAAAATAAACTTGTGATATGTGTCGTGAGTCTCTCTCCTCTGCTTTGTATTGTTGTTGACGTATGTTGCCGCCCTGCGTGTATTGATGCGTGAGACTCTGCTACAAATTATGTTGCTATTGCTCTGATTTTGAATGGTGATTGTATGTGGTTTTGATTGTATGATGTCTGGTTTGCTTGATTAAGGTTTTGGAATTGTATATTGTTTGGAATTCTAGTTTATGATATATGAATGGTGTATGATGTTTGGCTTGCTGAACGGTCCAGTGTAATGATCTTGACGAGCTTCTAAGGTGTTTGGAATCCTGGTTGTGATTTGAAGAAAGGTCGTGTGTGATGTCTTAATGGTTAGTGCTCTGAATGATTCTATGAATCTTGTCAAATTTCTTTATTCTGGTGTATACTGTATGTGGTTTGTTTATGGTTTGAGTGTGACTGAATTTGGGTATTTTCTGATGAGGTATTTTGGCATAATGATAAGATGAAAATGGTGTACCGGTATGGGGAATTGGGGTACTGATAAATTGAACTGGTGTGTATGAATTGATGTTTGGTTGTGTGGTTGTTCTGGTCCCCCCTCCTCCTTTCAATCGTGCTTTTATATAGGCCTTAGGAAAGACGGAAAATTAACTCCCAATTAAACTTGTTGATCCTTATTTTGGAATGTAATCAAAATTGTCTTGAATATGTTTGAGCCATCATTGTTGACCGTTTGATTATGTTGGCATATTGTTGTTGGAATGAATTTAGACCGAGTTTTATTCTGAATTTATCTGATCATGCTTAAAACACCGTTGAATCTCATGAATGACTTCCCATTTTCGTTTCAACATGCTGGCAGTCTGTTATGGAATGAATTTGAAGTTTGTCAGCATATGTCTTGGATACGCCTTAATGATGTTTGGTGGTCTTTTGGAAACAAATTAAGTTGTTTGGAATATGTCTTTAACTTGCTTTGGGAAACAAAATATCCGTACGCATTCAAATTAGTTTAGACACCTTCAACCCGATTGTCTGTTTTGGAAATTTGGAAAACGTTAATACACTGTCTGAATAAAATTGTCCTTGATTCTTACTTTGCATTCTTTCCATCTGGACTTAATATGTTGGAAATGTGTGTCGTGATTTAATTATTGAGATCTTGAACTGATTTGAGTTCGTTTTGGACAGGTGAAATAAGCTTCCGTATCTCCAATGAGATGGCTGGTCCCACTCTAAAAATGTCTGCTGACCACGCTCATATAGGCATATCCACTGGTGTGAACTCAACATAGCCGTCGCTTTTTCACAGCACCTTTTCGTAACTCTACCTTCACTGATGCACTCAAGTAGGAGAAAAGAAAAAAAGGAAAGTCTATATGACGTGGCACTAACTGGTCCAGGATGCCTTCAATGCACGTGCTAAACAAATAATTTTCTATGTCTTTTGTACATAAGCGTAACAGGATCTCCAAGATGTAATGGCCTTGTAACACATCGGCTTTTGTGCCATCTTAAAATTTAATACTTTCAGATTTGCATCTTGCAACAGTCTCTGAATTCGGTTTGGCCGTACTCTTGGTTGCAAATTCAATTAGGTTGATATTAGAAATGGTGAACTCTTCTTGTTCTTGATGATGTGCAATGCTAAACCTTATTCCTGTATCAATATCATTTGGAAAGAAATATATTGAATTCTTAGCAACAAGGATGTGGTCTTCCTCAATGCCGCTTTTCTTTGTCACATTCTTATAATGGTCTACGAATCCAAATTATGACTTTGTGGTGCATAAGTCCTTTATAACTTGAAATGAATGGTGAACCATCTTGAGTTTTATGAATCTAAGGATTTCTTGGTTTCCAAACCAAATCTTACACCCGAACTCTTTATATGCTTTGGAGCTTAAACCTTGAATAGTGGACTCTTATAATGAATACAAATTGGAAAGAAGAAAAAGCATGTTGGAGATTCAATATAAATTGAATTCAAAATGGAACTTGTATGTTGAAGCTTGAACTTAACTTTAGAAATTGAGTTTTTTGTGTTAAGCTCTAATGAAAAACTATAAAACTTCTCGATCACGACTCAAACTAGACGGTTGGTTCATTTTCAAATGAATATGTGCAATTCACTAAAAATCTTTAGGACCCAAGACAAATGTTATTGTCAATTGATTAATCCTTCTATCAATGGTCAAGGTATCTTGAACATTAATCTCTCAGATGATCTTCAAACTTGCTTGAAGAGTACATAGCAGCTTCAAGAATGCAAATGTTCTTCTTGGACCAAAGGGCATGCGTTTCATACTTGAACCAAGAATTCTAGTTTCTTCCCAAATTGAACTTTCTTGATGAACGATATTAAGAGCAAAAGCAAACACATCCTTTAGCCTTGAGGAGCTGATGGAGGGGGGACACCATCTTTGTAATATAATTTGTCACACAACCAAATTCCACACCAGAGGGTATAAAGACCAAAGTAAATGCCGGGAGACTTCTGAGATATCTGAGGAAAGGGAGGTTTGGTAGTGGTTCAGGGATCAAAGGATAGAGGCACAAAACTCACGGGAATCCACACACACTTTGCAAAAGCCAGAGGACCTCCACCAACACACCCACAACACAGCCTTCAAGGCCTTGAATCTTCTGCAGCAACACCTGTGTTCACAAATGGAACAAACAAACAAAACTAGATAATGTGGTTAGTTATGCACGAAAGATTGACCTAATATGTTATGCAGACAGCCAAAGAATCTAAGGGAAAAATTTGGGGTACAACAATAACCAACCGGTTAAATGCAGCAAGTTATGGAATTCATGTACCATTGAGATACATTTTCCGTTCAGTGGTGATAGAGTTCCTTCAAGACAAAGGTCTTTCAAATTCCTGAACAAAAAAACTAATTTATCAACAACAAAATTTGAAGACTCTGCATTAGCATCAGAACCGCAATTTTGTCTGCTCGGTCTCATTTATCAATATTTTGTCAAAATATAAAGGTTTGCAGAAAATTATGAGAAATTAGACTAATACTAACAACTTAACTTACCTTTTACCATCCACTACAAGATCTTGAAACAAACAATCTCGAGTAGGACGACCTGCATATCTTGCTCTCAAGACTCAATCCCATTTAGGAGCAACAACATTACATACAAATCAGAAGCAAGAAAGTTTGTAGAAGTTACAAGAACAACAACATTAGATACAAATCAGAAGCAAATTTGAAATTAAGAACAATTTAGGGTTTGAGAAAGAGAGATACCAAGGCACGATTATGGACAATTATTGAAAGCTTATGTATCAAGCTGAGATAGAGATGCGTGAGACCAAAAACCCAAAAATCAGAAATAGTTATTGGAAGTTGTGTGGGAGAGAGAGACGTGAGTTAAGAGATGCCCAGAAATCTAAAATGAAGAAAAAATGTTTTCCTTCTTTCTCCCATTAAGTGTAGCGCCGGTACAATATTTGGGGGACGACGGTTCATCAACAGTCGCAGCCCTCTTCCTCCAATTTCTCTAATTGGGACGACTGTTCATAAACCGTCGCGGTGTTCCTATTTCGTGCTGTCAGGTCGGTTCCAACTGTCGCGGCCCCTTATGAGTTTTATTTACAAAATATCATTTTAGTTTACATATTATTTCTAAATAAATATATCAGATTTGGCTTAGAAAAATAATATTAAATTTCTTTACCAAAAGTTTAAAAAATAATTTTATTTTAACATTAAGAAATTTCAATTATTAATAAACTTTAATATTTATTGTGAATTATTAAATTTAAAATAATATTTTAATAATTTTATAGTTAATATTAAAATAAGCTTAATTTATATGATATTTATTTACGCCAATGGAATTTTTTTTTAAAATTGTTAAATAAAATTTTGAGAAAAATGCTCAAAATATTTTATAATTTAAATCATATTTAAAAAAGTGAGAAATATTTAGCAAAACAATTATATATATAATATTTATAATATTTTAAAATAAATTGAGTCAAATAATAAAATATTTAAAAAAATCTAGTAATTACTTAAAATACATGGAAAGTAAGGTTATGCATGGTTAGACAAACTTAACTATTTGTGTAGCTTACAATTCAACTCAATGATTGCGACACTAGTTCAAACTGTCGTATGAACTGTCACTAAAATTTAAAAAAACACACATTGCGACAGTTGAGACTCAACTGTTACGATTTAAGTGTCGTCAAATGACTATTTTCTTGTAGTGAGTCATCCTCCTCGATGACGTTGACCTCAGGAAAATCATAGTCGATGAACTTTTGTCCTGCAATCTTTGTAGATTCATCGTTGTGCTAGATATCTTCGAAATTTCCTGAGTAATGATCCCATGACTTGGTGGGGAAGCAGGTATTCTTTTAAATATTGCCTAGCTGATAAGCGTCATTTGGCTGACTCTTTTACCCCGAGTCTTCTGGGTACGGCTTCCAGATAGGCAAGTCATCCAGTGGGTCATAATAGTCATAGTCGAAGTTGTCTTTCATCGGATCATCTTCTAATGAGTTTGGCGGAGCATGGCATCCCTCAGGATCACAATCTCCATACATCATCTTGACGTCTGATCTTGGTATATATCTCGGGCCCTGCTTCAGAAAACAGAATGGCATGTTCGTTTCTTCTTGAGACATATAACCGTTGTCGTTGAGATAGGACTTCCACTCTTCATCTATATCGGAGGAGTCACCCTCATTGATGGTGTGTACTTCTTGAGACACTGGGTGGAGGAAGCCCCTATTGTGGAAGAGGTCCTGAATGGGAAAAAAACTTTCGTCTTTAGTAGTCTGGGTACAGGCTGAAGAAAAACCAAGACATTTCTTTGTCTTGTTATCAGTAGGAATGAAAAGTTGTCCCCATCCCTTTGCGTTGTTACTCTTGATCACTTCGAGAGCGTCTTTGTATGAGGAAATCAACGTCCCTAGTTCTGATTGATTGTCATTGCTCACCGAGAGCGCTTGGAACTGAGTCCCAACAACCTCCTCGGGTTCTACACAGGAGAATGATGATAAGTTGCTTACTATTAAGGCATGCACTCCGCATACTGTGACTAACTTGTCATTTTTGACGAACTTCAGCTTCTAGTTAAGTGTCGAAGTGACTGCCCCAGCCTCGTGTATCCAAGGTCTCCCTAATAAACAGCTGTATGCTGCCCGGATGTCCATGGCCTGGAAAGTGTGAGGACCGATGGTTATGGGAAGATCAACCTCGCCGATAACTATTTTTCTGGATCCGTCAAAGGCTTTGATGATGACCTCGCTGCCTCTCATCGGGGATCCTTGAAATGATAGTCGCATCAGAATAGATTTTGGCATAAAAATTTAGAGCTGATCTCGTGTTTACCAGTACACTGGCTAGAGCATCGTCCTAGCAATTGATTGTAATGTTAAGCGCCATGTTTTGATTTTTGCCTTCTTCCGGCAGCTCTTCATCACTGAATCCTAAATTGTTGCAGGAAGTGATGTTGGAAATGATGTTGTCGAATTTCCTTATCGTCATATCTTGTTCTACGAAAGCTTTCTCCAAGACTTTTTGCAAAGCTTCCCTGTGAGCTTCGAAACTGAGCAAGAGAGATAGCACATAAATTCTAGAAGGAGTTTGCAACAATTGGTCTACAACGTTGTAATCGCTTTTCTGGATGAGCTTTAGCATCTCATCATTATTCTTTGTAAGTTCGGGATTACTGGGTTTCCCGACTGGTTGATTTGGAACTTCCATTTGAGGTTCCTTCTCTTTGGTAGGTTCTCCAACTCCTCTGTTGAAGATCTGACCGCTCCGTGTTACTCGACTATTGTCGACAATGTTTACGACAGAGGGTAATGGAGTTTCCTTTCCATTTTCGATTGTTTTTGCACCGTACTTGTAAGGGATAGCCTTTTCTGATTCGTACGGTATTGGACCCGGCAAGTAGATAACCACAAGAGCCTTTTTATTTTTCTGACCATCGTAGCCGGCCTCAATTGGTTCAAGGTTGAGAATCTTTCTACTATCAAGAGGAACTCTTGATTCATGGAGTAGATGGATTATGGCACAAACATTTTTAGTCCTCCCATGATCAGAGATTATGACAACGTCTTTGCTTTGATTAGGAAGATAGTCTGGTATCACGTTGATCGACTCAGAACTTGAACATGGTCGAATTTCTTTGTGGTCCAACTGATTTTGAAGAGCTGACCGTATGAGGTAGCATCCTTGGTTTTTCTCTTAACAAACTCTACAGTGCTCGTAGTTGTGAAGTGGCACCCGGCCACGCCCGCTTTGTATGCAGTGCATCTTTAATAGATCTGTTTCCATCGAGCGGACATCCTGACTTTGATATCTACTAGGATTCCGATCAATCATACTGATATGCTGTGTAGCTTCATCCAAGTAGATTGGAAGCCACTAGTGGTACAACAAGTTTTGAAGTGTTCTTTGGACAAGTGCACATCCTTGATCGTTCTCACGACACTTTCACAGTCTTGATAAACAAGCGAAGCCAGAAAGTCGAGCCTGACTTGCTTAGCGTGTAATTCTACCAGACTGGTATTTATCAAGCGTATGTCAAAAATCTGAATCATATTGCCTTGATGGGAACTTCTCTCACGATAGTCCTGAATCCATCCAAGATCCATCTGACTTTGGAGGGCCTCTTGTATGAAAGAGCATCCCTGATTGCTTGTTGAGCAGATCAGACAAGCATTGTAATCGTGTCATGGTAGATTATGGTATTGACTTTGCCTTGAGTGCATTTCCACCAAGTTGAAGTTCATCGCCAGAATGTTGTGGTTCTGAACAATGTTGGGATTTGCGTGAGCCATATTGACTTCACGGATTCGGCGATCTTGGATCCATCCCAGATCCATTTGTTCTTGTAGAGCTGATCGCACTACGGAACACCCATGATTATTATTTGAGAAGATATCACACTGGTGATAATTGTGAGGTGGTACATGACCGTACCCGCTCTGTCTACAATGCATCCTGACCAGATTGGTTCCTAATAGGAGTACATCGTGAATTTGATAGCTGCGGCAAACCCCTTCCTCTATTAAATTTACTGCAGTATTTTCATTTTGAGGCAACGAGTTTGTCTGAACATTCGGATTAGTATCTTTGAAAGATAAGACCCCGTTCATGACAAGCATCTGCACATCATACTTGAAACTGATACAATTCTCAATGTTTTTACCCGGTCCTCCTTGATGGTAAGGGCAAGTTTGATCCGCCAGTAGAAGCAGAAATAGTTCTGCGTACAACATCGATATAGGGTTGAACCCTGATGGTCGAGTCATACGGTTGTTATTGTTGTTGTACTGCGGACGAGCCTGCTGAAGAGGCTGTTGTGTCCTTTGTTGATACTGTTGTTGACTTGGTTGGCTATGAGCAACCTGAGGTTGATACGTTGGAGTCGGCACAAGGTTGATAGCGGGAGTAACCTCTGCTACTGGTTGATATCTTCGCCTTTGCTTTCCGAGAGAGATATTACCGATATCTTGCTTTTTTTTTCTTTGGGAAAGCACCACCGTATCTTTTTGTACTGCTCGATGATTCTGTGTTTTTGACCAAACGTCCCTCTCGGACTGCTTCCTCAAGGCGCACCCCCATGTTCACCATTTCAGGGAAGTCACTGGGCGCACTGGCGACCATTCGGCCGTAATAGAATGAGCTCAAGGTTTTCAAAAAGATCTTTGTCATCTCTTTTTTCTCAAGAGGGGGACAGATCTGAGTGGCAATTTCACGCCATCTCTAAGAATACTCTTTGAAAGTTTCTTTGTTCTTCTGCGACATTGCTCGGAGCTGATCTCTGTCTGGTGCCATATCCAGGTTATACTTATACTGCTGAACGAAAGTTGTGTCAAGATCTCTGAAAGTGTTGATCTTGGTACGGTTTAAACCCATGTACCATCTGACTGCGGCACCGGTTAAACTGTCTTGGAAATAATGGATTAGTAGCTGTTGATTTTTTGTCTGAGTTGACATCTTTCAAGGCTACATCACCAAATGACTTTGAGGGCAAGAGTTGCCCTTTTATTTTTCAAAGTCGGGCACCTTGAATTTGTGCGGTATTTTCACGTTAGGGACCAAACAAAGGTCTGCGGCGTCTTTTGAAAATAAATCCTGACCGCAAATGGCATGCAATTCCTTTTGCATTTCCAGGAATTGTTCCTGGAACTCATTCATTTTTTTGTACATGTCTTCATTTCCACCAGAGATTACTTGTGGAATCTGTCCTTCCGGGACAGTGTGTACCACTGGTTGTGGTATAGTCATTACGGCGGTGACCCTTGGTACCTCCATGCCCCAAAGTTTGTAACCTTCAGGAGTTGCTGTCATAACTCTTGCGTCTTCGCTTTCCCGAAGTTTGTAACCTTCAGACCCAGCGTTTCCTGCTGCAGTTTCTGGGTCTTCCGTGACCGTCGGGATGTATCCTTCAGGGACAAAGTTGACAGGAATGCCCCATGAGCGATCTTTAGGCATGTTGTATCGAAGATCATATGTCTCCACTATGGGCGTAGATGTGATCTCTGAGATCACATTCCTTTGTTGTTGCCTCTGAGCTGCTGCTAGGGATTGCATGTCACTGTGAAGTTTTTTTAGATCTTTCTTCAGATCGTCGATTTCTTCTCTCAACTCTCTGTTCTCTTCCTCGAGATCGTCCATTTTCTTTTGTCGATTGGCCTGAGTATTGTGTGAGTGAGACAGTTTGACTCTAGAATCGTGACGTATACGTGAGATTCGAAGATAAGAGGGCGCGCTATGTGAGAATGATGGATGATATGCAAAAATATGTATATTTTTTTTAATCAAAAGAAACTTCAACAATTAGATTGCAAATATCATACAGTAAAGGGTGGAGACCCTGTTTTATTGAATTTTGAAAGATTGCAGAAAGGGAAAATATAGTATTTTACAAAGTGTTGTAAAAGGAAATGTCTAAACTTATGGATCCTGAGTCCTCTCTGAAGAGAGCTCAGATGCTGGTTTTGGTATTTTCCTTTTCTTTGACCGGGGCTCTTTAGCCGTTGTCGGGTTGTCAGTCATTTGCCAAGTGAAAGGAGCGAGCAAATTTCTTCGGTCTTCTTAATTCTCCACAACATGATTCTCTAGTATCTTAATCAGAGCATCTTTTTCCTTTAATAGTTCCTGAATTTTGGTACACTCCACATTGAGGATTCGATACTTGTTTTTCCAATAACTCTTCTCACGTTGAACTTTGTTGAGAGCCACCTGGAGTTTTTTCGCATCAGACATGAAATAAAGGACATATTCCTTTAACGGAAAAACTTCTTAACGAGGGTAACGCATCCTCAGCTTGAGAGCTCTAGTTTGCACCCAGTGGAGATAAGGTTCCATGGAGGTACAGTTTGGTCTTCCTTGAGACTCTCTTCCTTTCTTGTGAACATGTTGCTGTCATACCCCAAATTTTGACCACTAATATTCCCATCATTTTGCAAATCATGATCACAATATGGGTGTGTTATTATGCTTCATCAGTCTCCCCGAAGATGGGTGAACATCCACTACAATCAAACTTAGGGTTTCTAGCCCTCTCAGAGTTCTTAGACAAAGGATTAATCAAGGAATGGCATGATCTTCAACTTGTCTAAACCTCTCAAACATCCACAATAGATCAAGAGGACTCCCACATCAAGGATTAAGCACAAGGTTGCTCCCTTCTAGGTGGATCAAGCCTCAAGATCGCCAGTGTCACCAAATCAGGGTTTTGGTCGACCAGGGCCTCCAGTTAGAAATTTTCCTCTGGGCATGAGCCAATGTTTCAAAGCATAACCTAATATACTCCATGGAACCTCGTGGACCCAAGTATCAAGTCAATTTGACCTCAGGGGATGCATACATCAAAAATCAGGAATTAGGGTTTCTTGACCAAATTCACTCCTAAGTTGACTTTTGGGACAACTCATGAGCCAAGACCTCAAGACATGATTTGAGAGTCTCTAATATACCATATTGATCCATTTGGAACCATGGATTCATCCAAGAAGCTTGAGCAACAAGTCTCAATTTCATCTGCACCACAATTAGGGTTTTAAGAGAAAAGTCAACTGTAACTTTGAATTTTGACCAGGACATGCTCCCAAGCCCTAAGACATGATTCAATATACCCTATAACACCTATGAAACATGTCCATCAAGTTTGATTTAGGTCAAGGACTTGATTTCCTAAAGGATTGCACAGTTTGGAATTCATCGGATAAAAAGTCAACTGTGCACAAAAGTCAACTTTGACTTTTTGAGATTTTTCACAATTATGGAATTTTAAACCTAAAATGATGTTAATGTATGATTTGAATCATCATTCATCAATAAAAATCAAAGAAAGTGGGATAACTTGTAAAAGGGGTAACCATAAAAACTTAGAAAATTTTCTAAGTTATGAACAAAGTGGCAAGGGTACCAACTTTGGAGGATCATAACTCCTAAACCACAAAGCCATTTTTCCCCATCCAATGCTTGATTTGTAGATCTCATGGCCCTCTACAAAAACTTCAACTAGACCTCATTCCAATTCTTCATGGATTTTGAGTTATGGATTGATCAAAATCACAAAAAGTGAAAATGTCACTTTTTTCCAACACTTAGTGAAATTTTCACTAAGTCAGAATCTGCCTTCACTTTTTTCCAAATGTAGGGGAATTTTCACTTGGATCCAAAAGGTATCAAAACCAAATATGATCAAATAGTTGTTGTATCATATAAGGGCTTTCCAAAATGGACAAGAACAACACCAAATTCATTTTGAGCTAAGAGTTATGGTAGTGGCAAAATGCCTTGCTGAAAACTGCCAAGGCAAGGCAGAATTTTGCATTTTTGGTCGATTTGCCAAAATCAGCCAATTTTAAGCGTTTTCATCATCTTGGACACATGTGAGGATCAAATCTAAAGGGGACAATCACTGAGCCAAGCCTCCAAAGTCCTTGGAACAAGAAGTAGCATGCGAAACCGAGAATTGCCTAAACGAGGGACAAAACTCCAATTTTGGATTGAAGCATTTAATAGATGCTCAGAGGTGGCATGGACTGACGCATTTTCAACTGAATTCAGTCAAGATTCCTCCAACAAGTAGGGAACCAAAGCTCTGTGGTATAACCTCTAGTCAATGGCTAGAGGAGACTTGGATTTTCACTTGCAAACATTGGCCAAACCTCTGTTGCAGTTGCCATTCACTATTTCTTGCAAAACAAACTTGCTCTACTATAAATAGAGCTCATTTGTGATTAGTTTGAGTACACCAAAGCCATCAAACAGATGCTTTCCTCCAAATCACCTTCTCACTTCCAATTTTGCCTTCAAAGGCAAGTCACCATCGGGTTTTGAGTTTGAGAGCAATTCCAATCAAACCAATCACACACACAGCACATAAACATCATATAGAAATGATCCAAACACTTAAACAACATCTGGAACACTGATTTCTCATAATCACCAGCCAGTTGCTCAAGGTTTTAACCAAGTTGTAGCTGAGATGCCATGAAGTGAACCAGCCATTTCCAGTCAAGTCCAAGCATTCAAACACACTCCATAGGGTGTAGGAAAGCTGTTCAGACCATCACAACTCATCTATAACACCTCCAACTCAAAAATCACATTGCTCTTGCTTTCACGACCTTCAAGTAAGCCTAAACTTCGTCATCTCTTAATCTATGCATATTTCCTCGCACAATACTTTTGCCAAATGTTCATAATCGTGCATAGAATGTTTCCCCTCAATTAATTGCTTTGTTTGAATCGTGTATCAAAATTCTCAGCCATCATGCAAATTTTAGGGTTCTTGAGGTTTTGTCTTGATTTCTTATTCCATGTTAAAAATAAATGAAATTAAAGACCATAGACATGATCGTGAGGTTGAAACGAGCAGATTGATATGTGGTTTGCATGATTCCATCAAGTATTCAGTGAGATTGGAGAGAAAATGCAAATCTGGGCAAAACTCAGAACACGCGCGTGTTTTTGGGTGTTCTTGGCTCCCTTTTTTGAAGATTCAAATATTTGAATTTTGTGATTTTATTTAATTGATTCAAAAATTAGTTTCTCTCTGAGTTTTAATGATTTTGAGTTGATTATTTTTTTAATAATTCAAAAAGATGTTAAAATAGTTTATTTTACCAAAAAATCCCAAAAATATTATTTATTTCATATAATTGATATTTTTGCAAAGAATTGATATTTTAATTGTTTTTGACATTTAAAATATTTTTTCCTTCTTGATTTTGCAAATTTTAATGACTTCTAATCATTTTTTAGGTCAAAACATGATTTTTGAAACATTAATCCAAGATCACAATTTGTTTTTCACATGTTAAACAATTTTGATCACTTTTAATTGAATTTGTTATTCAATTAAAATACATTTTGGAAACAAATTAGGGTTTTGATTAATTCAACCCTCATAAATCATTTTCAAACACTCATGGGCCTCTATTAGAGTGTAAGACCCAATCCCCTTTTAACCAAAACAATTTTGGGCCTCAGATATTGTATAAGTCCCTTTGCGTTAAAAGAAAAGTTCGGCGCAATCGTCGCCCGTTTAAAAATAAACCATCTAGGCCTCTTCTCGAGCTATAAGACCCATTCAAAACTTTTGGGCCTCTATTAGAGTGTAAGACCCAACCCCTTTTGAAAACCAAATTATCTTGGGCCTCAGTCATTGTATAAGACCCACTGCGTTTCCAAAAATCTCGGCGCGATCGCCATTTCAAACGGAAATATCATATGGGCCTACCCTCGTGTTATAAGCCCCGCTCTTTTTCTTTAAACCTTTTGGGCCTCTTGAGAGAGTGTAAGACCCATTCCTTTGTACAGAGAATCTTTCTCGGGCCTCAGTCACTAGTATAAGTCCCTCTATACAAAACGATAGTGCAATCACTGATAAAAACCTGGGCCTCTCCTCGAGCTGTAAGCCCCAATCTTTCATTTCAAAGCACTTTCTCCTTTGATTTTGAATATACTGTTGTTTTCAATCTTTCTTTGTTGAGCAACTAACCAAACAGCATGGAAGCTCTACAACCGAGTAAGTGGTTATATGCTTTCTTTATCCGCTTTCATATACATATAATTGTGTTGTGGGGCTGTTTCACTGTAAGTCTTCTTTCATAAACTCATATCGACTGTGTAATAATAGTATAGATATTTAGAGTTTCCCCGGCAACTACGTCTAGCACTAAGCCCTGTTGATTACTCTTAAAATAGACAAAACTAGATCCTCATCGGATTACCAGATACAGTATTCCCTCCTCTTGGGGTTAAACAATATGGAGACGTGAAAGACAGCATTCTCGGTGAACCCTTTCACAGACTGTCACCTTTAGAAATCGTCAAAGAAACTCTATTCCCCAGAGATGATATTTTCTTCGTGAATGGCATCTCTTGAGTTTCTTCCAAATTCTCGAACTTTCCAGGCTTGATCTATTCTCTGTGAATAGCCTGTCTTGAATTTCTCGGGGTTTGGGGACCGACAGGCTTCTTAAAAGCATCCTCGCCTCCTCTTGGGCATTGTACAAGGACCCGTCGGCTTCTTAGAAGTATTCACAGCCTCCTCTTGGGCTTCGTACAAATTGTCCCTCGGCTTCTTAAAAGTTTCCAGCCTCCTCTTGGGCTTCGTACAAATTGTCCCGACGACCTCCTAGAGGTATAGGAACAGAAATTAGTCATCTTAATAGAACAGTCTTTCAAAAAGTCTAGATCTTTCTATTGCTGTTTCTTAAACGTAGTACAGAAGATGAAACTCTAGACTTGGACAGTCTAATTCCCTTGAGTCTCAAAGACGTTCACAAGTTCCTTTCAAAACTAGGAGATGGTACCGTAGACTTGGACAATCTCAATACCCTTTGAATTCCCCGTTTCCTTAAAGAACAGGAAATAACCCTGATCCTCAGACCAAGTCCATGAGTGCAAACAGTACTCATATAAGAACTGATTTTCTCTTTAAATCAACATGTTGGACCTGTCACTCAACTGAAATAGTAACCTTAGCCTCCTCTTGGGCTTTGTATAATGATTCTCCCCAGCAGAGTTAACCTTTCCGGACTCTCTTGCTGAGTCCACCCTTTAGCCTCCGTCTTGGGCTTCGTACAAGACACATATAAAAGATTCTCCTGTAGAGTCCATCCTTTAGCCTCCGTCTTGGGCTTCGTACAAGACACATATAAAAGATTCTCCTGTAGAGTCAACCCTTTTAGCCTCTCTCTCGGGCTTCGTATGAGACACACAAAAATCACCCTCTTGTTGGGTCGACAGCCTCCTCTTAGGCTTTGTATAAGGAAAACCCGGTTGAACCAATCAACCTTTTAGCATTAAAGTTGTGCCTCGTTCACAGTATACAAACATCAACAACTCCTTTCCCTTCATCTAATTGCTGTAAGCGGCAAGCCTCTGGATCATCTACATCCATGCCACTGTCCCTCTTTTAGCATGAGAAATTCCTAAGGAAAGATGGCATTGCTCTACATTGACTTAAAGTCATCTCCTTCAGGTCAAAAACCCTTATGGAATTGCTGGATTCACATATCCCAGTTAAAGTAATCCTCCTTTATTACCAGTCACCCAACAAACAGACCCCTTTAAAGATCACAAATTCTCTCTAAAGTCAACACCCTTTTAGCTTCACATCTTGGGCTTCGAACAAGATACAAATAGACTCTTTAGCTTCATATCTTGGGCTTTGAACAAGATACAAACCACATTTAGCTTCACGTCTTGGGCTTTGAACAAGACTCTAAAACACCATTTCCTCCCATAGAATAGGAGGAACTACGATAGCTCTGATTTCCCTATTTCGGTAAACGGGAATACGTCGGCATAAGATTGAAAGAAAAATCTTAGCGAGCACACTCAACAAAAACCCACAATCCCATACCCACATACATCAATTAAAAAGTATCAGTCCTAACCCCCTACCCATGAACAGTCTCGGTTTTTCACTCAAAGAAAGAAGAAAGAGGCCTCACTTCCATATCACATCCGTAACCTAACAGACCGATGTTTAAACTCGGTATGCAAGCAAGGTTAATTGGAGACATTTATTTCCCTTCCTTAGTCAGCTTAATAGGATAAAAAATTAATCGACCTGTAGTACCCCCAAAAGGGCGACAATGCTTAAGATATATGTCCAGTTTCGCTTGCTACAGAAAAGTGGCGCCCACCGTGGGGCCCTTTCTTTTCTTTCTTTCTTTCTTTCCTTTTTTGGGGATTTCACTGGGATAGGAATTTTTTGACTTCACTAGGATCTTAGGTCAAAAACTTTTAAATTGGGAAGGAACCACAGAGTGGCGCCTCCGCCGGGGAGCCATTTCTGTCAGGAACACAAGATTCATAGCTCTTAGAAGTCTAGGACATTAGGACAAATATATATACTGCTTTTCCTAATTGATATATGTGTTTACTTTTCTGCTAATGGGATTGTGTGTGATGCCGCATGTGGAAAGATTGAGTATACACCTAGGAAAAACCCCTTTAGTGGTGCGGAAGCTATCGGAAATAGTTGTCACGCGATACCACCCTCTTCTGAGGACTCTTGGAAAAAACACCACCTAGCACGGTTCCCGGCCCGCTGGTGTTTTTCTCGACAAGAGTTGATGATGTTGAGAGACAGGTACAAAAATCACTAGTAATTGAAAGAATCATGGATGCACTCGTTCAGTTTTACGATCCGGTCTATCACTGTTTCACATTCCCGGATTATCAACTAGCACCAACGCTGGAGGAGTATTCTCATCTGATCGATTTACACATCACTGATCGAGCTCCTTTTTCTGGACTGGAAGAAATTCCACAGGATCAGACCATTGCAAGAACAATTTATTTGGACGAGTCAGAGGTCAGGACTCACATGACCACTAAGGGTGGCATACAAGGTTTTCCGGCCTAGTTCTTGACAAAGAAGGCCCTGTACTTCGCTAGTATAGGGAACATGACTGCTTTTGAAAGCATATTTGTCTTACTCACTTACGGGTTATTTCTGTTTCCCAACATCAATAGCTTCGTCGATATCAACTCCATTAAGGTTCTCATTAGAAACCCTGTGCCAACTTTACTCGCAGACGCATATCATTCTGTACACTTAGGGAATTTGTACAACAGAGGGGAGATCACATGTTGTGTACCTCTGCTATACAAATGGTTTATCCCCTATTTGCCTAAGTCTACTGCTTTTTGGAATCAAAAGAAAAATTTACATTGGTCGTAGAGAATCATGTCTCTTACCAACTCTGACATAGATTGGTGCAATAGGATTTATGAGGGAATCAGGATCATTGACCGTTGTGGAAACTTCCCCAACGTACCCCTCATAGGAACTAAGGGAGGAATCAATTACCATCCAGTATTGCTTCGTCGTCAATTTGGATACCCAATGAGGCATGTCCCACGGAATGCTCATCTGGAAGGTCTTTTCTTCAAAGAAGGAGAAAATGACAGAGCACTAATGATGGAAATAGTGCATGCTTGGAAACATGTTCATAAGAAAGGACGAGAGTCTCTAGGAAAACCGGACTGTGTCTCGGTGGAGCCTTATCTCCACTGGGTACAGACCAGAGCTCTCAAGCTAAAGATGCCTTATCCTCGTCACAGAGTTCTTCTGCCAAGGGAGTCTGTCATGTACTTCATGACTGAAATGGAAAAACTCCAGGTTACTCTCAACAAAGTTTAGCGGGAGAGGAGGTCTTGGAAGAACAAGTACCACACCCTCAATGTGGAGTGTATTAAAATACAGTAACTACTGAAGGATAAAGATGCCCTGATTGAAATTTTGGAGCAGCATGCTGTGGATAATCAGGATGACCAAAGGAATTTGCTCGCTCCTTTCACCTATCAAAGGAATGATAACCCGACAACGGCCCAAGAGTCCCGGTCAAAGAAAAGGAAAGTACCAGAATCAACACCCGATTTCTCCTCAGAGAGGACACGGGACCCCTGAGCTTAGGTTTCTGTTTCCGCACCTTGTAATCTAATGTATTTCTATTTTCACAATCCTTTGAATTCAATAAAATGAGGTTTCTCCACTGTTTGATATTTGCAATCTAATTGTCGAAGTTTATTTTGATTAAACAAAAAAAACAATTAATATGATCATTGCATTCATCATTCTCACGCCACGTATTCTTCTTACCTACGAATCTCACGTTTGTGTCTCGATTCAAAGTCAAACTGTCTCATTCGTACAATACTCGGGCCAATCGTCAGAAAAAGATGGATGATCTTGAGGAAGAGAACAGAGAGTTGAAAGAAGTAATCGACGCTCTGAGAGAGGATATGAGAAAGCTTCGTAACGACATGCAAGCCATGGCAGAAGCTCAGCTACAAAAAACTGTGATCTCAGAGGTCACCTCAACGCCCATAGTGGAGAAGTATGATCCTAGGTACAAAATGCCGAAAGATCGTCCCTGGGGCATGCCTATTAACTATATCCCGAAAGGATATGTTCCGCCAATCACTGGAGATCCGGAAACTTTAGCAGAAGCCGTTGGGCCTGAAGGTTACAAACTTCGGGAAATCGAAGATGCCAGAGGCATATTGAGGACTCCTGAAGGTTACAAACTTCGAGAAACGCCAAGATTCACGGCCGTAGTCACGGTACCACCCCCTGTGGTGCACACTGTCCCGGAAGGACAGATTCCACAGATACCTTCTGGTAGAAAGGAAACTATGTTCGACAGGATGGACGAGTTCCAGGAATAGTTCCTGGAGATGCAAAAGTAACTGCAAGCCATCCGCGGTCAAGATTTATTTGGAAAGGACGCCGCAGACATTTTTCTGGTCCCCAATGTGAAAGTTCCGTACAAGTTCCAAGTGCCCGACTTTGAAAAATACAAGGGTAACTCTTGCCCTCAGAGTCACTTGGTATTGTATGCTCGGTGAATGTCGGCTCAGACAGAGAATCGGGACCTACTGATTCATTACTTCCAAGATAGTTTAACCGGTGCCGCACTCAAATGGTACATGGGTTTAAACCACGCTACGATCAGCACATTCAGAGATCTTGGCACTGCCTTCATCCAACAATATAAATACAATCTGGATATGGCACCAGACAGAGATCAACTCAGATCAATGTCGTAAAAGGACAAAGAAACCTTCAAGGAATACACTCAGAGATGGCGTGAAATTGCTGCTCAAATTTGTCCTCCTCTTGAGGAAAAAGAGATGACAAAAATCTTCTTAAAGACCTTAAGCTCATTTTACTATGACATAATGGTTGCCAGTGCGCCCAGTGACTTCACCGAAATGGTCGGTATGGGGGTACGTCTCGAGGAAGCTGTTCGAGAAGGACGTCTAGTAAAAGACGCTGGATCATCAAGTAGTACAAAGCGATACGGTAGTGCTCTCTCGAAGAAAAAAGAGCAAGATATTGGGAATATCTCTCTCAGAAAGCAAAGGCGACGTTATCAACCAGTAGCAGCTGTGACTCTTGCTATCAATCCCGCGCCTACGTATCAACCTCAGGTTGTGCAGAGCCAACCTAATCAACAACAATTTCAGCAAAGGACACAATAGCCTCTTCAGCAGGCTCGTCCTCCATACAACAACAACCACACAACGCGGCCACCAGGATTTGATCCTATCCCCGTATCATACGCAGAACTATTTCCGTTACTACTAGCCAAGGGGCACATCTAGACTAAATCCCCTCTTGCAGTACCGGAAAATCTGCCTTTTTGGTTTAAGGTGGACCAGACATGCCCTTATCATCAAGGAGGATCAGGGCATAACATAGAGAACTGTCTCAACTTTAAGTCCGGCGTCCAAAAGCTTGTTAGGAGCGGGGTCTTGTCTTTCAAAGATATGAATCCGAATGTTCTCACGAACCCGCTGCCTGAACATGAGAAAGCTGCAGTCAACCTGATAGGGGAAGAGTCTAACAATGTCTATCAAATTCACGATGTACTCTTATTGAGGACCAATCTGGTCAAGATGCATTATAGACAGAGTGGGTATGGCCACGTGCCACCTCATAGTTATCACCAGTGTGATATCTGCTCTAAAAACAATCAGGGATGTTCTGTGGTGCAATAAGCTTTACAGGAGCAGATGGATCTCAGATGGATCCAAGAGCACCGAGTTCGTGGAGTTAACATGGTCTATACAAATTCCAACGTCATTCAAAACCACGATATCCTTGCGATGAATGTCAACCTGGTGGCAATGCACTCAACGCAAATCCAGTATCATAATCTGCCATGGCATGATTACAGTTCTTGTCTGACTTGCTCGGTAAACAAACAGGGATGTTCTTTTGTAGAACAGGTCCTCCAGTGTCAGATGGATCTTGGATGGATCCAGGACTACAATGATAGGAACCACTATCAGATCAACATGGTTCAGATCTTTGATATTCGCTTGATGAATACCGACCTGGTAGAGTTACATGCTGAGCAGGTCCGACTCGGGTTCCTGATTTCACATAACTATCAAAGTTGTAAGGCGGGTTGCGAAAATAATCATGGTTGTGCCCCTGAACAGGAGGCACTTCAGCACTTATTAAATCACTGGTGGATGCCAATCTATATGGATGAAGATACTCAGCAAATTAGTATCAATAACAGGAACCCTACTCAGCGTCAAAGTCAGGATGTCCGATCTATGGAAACTAACCTAGTGAGGTTACATTGCATTCAAAGTGGGCGTGGCCAGGTGCCACCACACAACTATGAACATTGTAGAATCTGTTCGGAAAGTAACCAAGGATGTTACCTTGTGCGAGCAGCTCTTCAGGGTCAGGTGGATCATAGAGAGATTCGCCCGTATCCGGGTTCTAGACCAATTAACTAGGTGCCGGACTACCTCGCTGAGTAAATTGAGGACGTTGTCGTAATCTTCGATTATGAGAAGAACAAGGATGTTTGTACCATCATCCCTCTACTTGACGAATCGAGACTTCCCAACCAGGAACAGATCAAAATTGCTTACGACAGTCAGAAAGATCAGAAGGCTCCCATAGTCATCTATCTACCAGGACCACTACCGTATGAATCAACTAAGGCAATCCCTTACAAATACGGTGCGACGATAATTGAAAATGGAAAGGAAATTCCATTACCCTCCGTCGTGAATATTTCATACATCAGTCGTGTAACACGGAGCGGTAGAATCTTTAACAGAGGAGTTGGAGAGTCCAGCAAAGAAAAGGAACCTCAGACAGAAGTTCCCAATCCACCGGTGGTCAGTCCAGTAATCCCGACCTTTCAAAAAACAATGATGAGATGCTAAAGATCATCCAAAGGAGTGAATACAACATTGTTGATCAGCTATTACAAACTCCTTCAAAGATCTCTGTGTTGTCACTTTTGCTCAGTTCAGAAGCGCACAGGGAGGCTCTACAGAAAGTCTTGGAGCATGCCTTTGTAGAATAGGATGTAATAATCAGACAGTTCGAAAACATTATCTCTAACATCACTTCCTGCAATAACTTGGGATTTAGTGATGAGGAATTACCTGAAGAAGGTCGCCGTCATAACATGGCGCTTAACATTACAGTCAACTGCCAGGACGATGCTTTAGCCATGTACTGGTAGACACAGGGTCAGCCCTGAATGTCATGCCAAAGTCCACTTTGATGCAATTATCCTTCAAAGGACCCCCGATGAGAACCCGTGAGGTCGTCGTCAAAGCATTCGACGGGTCCAGAAAAATGATTATCGGCGAAGTCGACCTTCCCATAACTATTGGTCCTCACACTTTCCAAGTCACTTTCCAGGTCATGGATATCCGGGAAGCATACAGTTGCTTATTAGGAAGACCTTGGATACATCAGGCTGGGGCGGTCACCTCGACCCTCCACCAAAAGTTAAAGTTCGTCCAGAACAACCAGCTCGTCACGGTCTGTGGAGAGCAAGCCTTGCTCGTGAGTAACTTATCATCATTTACTTGTGTAGAACCCGAGGAGATTATTGGAACTCAGTTCCAAGCACTGTAGGTGAGCAAGGACAATCAACCCGAAGAGGGAACTTCCATTTCCTCGTACAAAGATGCTATCAAAGCGGTCGAGAGTACCAATACAACAGGATGGGGACAGCTAATCATTCCTACTGACAATAAAACAAAGAAGGGTCTTGGTGTTTCTGTAACCTGTACCCAAACAGCTACTACCAGCGATGAAAGTCTTCATCCCATTAGAGACTTCTTCCACAGTGGAGGTTTCCTCCACCCAGTGCCTCAAGAAGTGCATACCATCAATAAAGATGATTCCTCTAATATGGAGGAAGAATGGGAGTCCTATCTTAACAAGGACGGTTATATGTCTCAGGACGAAACGCAGACTCCATTTTGCTTTCCTGCATAGAGCCCGAGATTTATACCAAGATCAGATGTCAAAATGATGTATGAAGATTGCGATCCGGAAGGATGCCGTGCTCCACCAAACTCATTAGAGGAACACACTCCGATGAAAGACAACTTTGACCACAACTATTATGGCCCGATGGATGGCCTGCCTATCTGGCAGCCTTACCCAGAAGACTTGGGGCAAGAGAATCAGCCGAACAATGAAAATCAGCTGAGCATCATTGAACAGAATACCTGTGTCCCCACCATGTCATGGGATCAACACCCAGGGTATCCTGAAAATACCCCGCACGATAATGAATTCGCAACGTTCGCAGGATTAGAGTTCATCAACTATGCTTTTCCCGAGGTCAATGTCATCGAGAGAAATGACTCCTCCAATTCCAAGGAAGTATGGGACACCTTGGGACAACCGAGTGGTAAGTTCGACTACTTCGTCAAGTACACCGCTCCTGAAAGCTCTCGTATCAGGCTCGAAGACATTCAGCCAACTGGATTGGGAGATCTACTTGAGAGTACAAATGCTATGCAAAAGGCAACAGAGGAATCCTCCTACGACAATTCTGCCTGGGAGACAGATTCCAATGATCCTGCTCCACCAGAAATCAGCGTCATTTCTGAAGACAAATCAAGGAAGGTGCCAGACTTTGTGATTCACCGAGGGGTTTGCCGCCAATGGGTTGTTGTTGATGTTCCGAAGATTGTTCATAAGTCAAAGTAATTTCCATCTTTAGCCTTTCACCCTGCCCAGGTGAAACAGATGTTTTGATAGGGCTCGCTTTCTGTAAATTTTCCCTCTTCGCTTTGCCCAAAGTGACAAAGTTTTGTTTTATAGGGCTGTAGTTTCAAGAATCGACTTATTCATTAATAAAATAACGTCGTTCTGTAATTTCTGCGTTAATTACTGTTTTCTCTTTTTGCTTTTCTCAGAAAATGGTAATCCTAAAAAAATCTCAAATAATAAAAACAAGCAGTAAAAGAAACACACTACTTGTTTTCTCTTGCATTTTCTCTATCTCTTCTAAAAACAATCATCACGTCATGCAGATTGATTGTTTTAAACCCAGTTGAAACATATGATCCGATGCCTTCTCTCCAACTTTGAGTTCCCGATATTTGGGGCTGAAGAAGAAGTTAACAACGAAATTCCAGAAGAGATCTCTCGATTACTCAGACAAGAGGAAAGGTCCATTGAACCTCACAAAGAGCCGTTGGAAACGGTAAACTTGGGTTCAGAAAAAGAGAGAAAAGAGGTCAGGATTGGGGCACTGCTCAGTCCAACTGCCAGAGAGGGTTTGTTAAAGCTTCTCAAATAATTCCCCGATGTATTTGCTTGGTCCTATTAGGATATGCCAGGGTTGGATACCAGCATCGTGGAACACCATTTACCATTGAGATCGGAATGTCCGCAGTAAAACAAAGGTTGAGACGGACTCATCTAGACATGGCCATCAAAATCAAAGAGGAGGTACAGAAACAGATTGTCGCGGGTTTCCTCGCTACATCAGAATATCCTCAATGGTTAGCCAACATCGTACCCGTTCCGAAAAAGGACGGAAAAGTCAGAATGTGTGTCGATTACAGAGATTTAAACAAGGCTAGTCCAAAGGACGACTTTCCTTTACCGCACATTAACATGCTGGTAGACAGTACAACAAAGTTCAAAGTTTTATCCTTCATGGATGGATTCTCGGGCTATAATCAGATCAAAATGGTGCCGAAAGACATGGAGAAAACTTCGTTCATTACCCCATAGGGTACCTTTTGTTACAAGGTAATGCCGTTCGGTTTGAAGAATGTCGGGGCAACCTATCAACGGGCCATGACTACTCTTTTTCATGACATGATACACAAAGAAATCGAGGTATATGTCGATGATATGATTGCCAAATCTAAGACGGAAGATGAGCATGTGACCCACCTGTCAAAACTATTAGAGCGGTTGAGAAAGTACAAACTCCGCTTGAATCCCAACAAGTGCACCTTTGGTGTCCGTTCAGGGAAACTCTTAGGGTTCATCGTCAGCCAGAAAAGAATTGAGGTTGATCCTGACAAGGTCAAGGCCATTCAAGAAATGCCTTCTCCGAGAACTGAAAAACAAGTCAGGGGATTCCTGGGACGTTTGAACTACATCTCCAGATTTATATTCCTCATGACCGCGACATGTGCGCCGATCTTCAAATTACTCAAAAAGAATCAGGACTGTGTTTGGAAAGAAGATTGTCCAACTGCCTTCGACAATATCAAGGAATACCTACTGAACCCACTGATTCTATCCCCTCCAGTGGAAGGAAGTCCACTGATCATTTACTTAACAGTCTTGGAAGACTCCATGGGCTGTGTACTTGGCCAACGAGACGAAACCAAAAGGAAGGAGTCTGCCATTTACTATTTGAGCAAGAAATTCACCGACTGTGAAACTCGGTACACGATGCTCGAGAAAACTTGTTGCGCTTTGGCTTGGGTAGCCAAACGTCTGTGCCAGTACATGATTTATCACACTACTTGGTTAATCTCTGAAATGGATCCAATCAAGTATGTATTTGAAAAACCTGCTCTAACGGGAAGGATTGCCCATTGGCAGATGTTGCTATCAGAATATAACATAGAGTACCACGCTCAGAAAGCCGTTAAGGGGAGTGTTTTAGCCGATCATTTGGCTCATCAACCGATTGACGATCAAGAATCAATCGGATTTGACTTCCCAGACGAAGATGTCATGTATCTAAAAATGAAATATTGCGATGAACCGATACCCAGGGAAGGGCCAGAACCAGATTCCCAATGGGGACTTATTTTTGACGGAGCTGTCAATCATTACGGAAATGGAATTGGGGCAATTATCATAACACCTCAGGGTACCCACATTCCTTTCACTGCCAGACTTACGTTTAAGTGCACAAACAACGAGGCCAAATACAGAGCTTGTATTATGGGTCTCGAAGAAGCGATTGACTTAAGGATCAAAAACTTGGACGTATACGGCGACTCAACCCTGGTTATCAATCAGATTAAAGGAGATTGGAACACATACCAATCCGGATTGATTCCTTACAAAGACTACGCGAGAAGGTTGCTACCCTTCTTCAACAGAGTTGAGTTTCATCACGTCCCTCGTAATGAGAATCACATGGATGACGCTTTAGCCACTCTCTCTTTGATGATTAGTGTAGGTCAATGGAACGACTTACCTAAGATCGACATAATGCACCTTGAACGGCCCGCTTACATCTTCACGATTGAAGCAGTCATAGATGACAAACCTTGGTACCACGATATCAAATGCTTCCTTCAGAAACAAGATTACCCACCTGGGGCATCTAGAAAAGACAGAAAAACCCTTAGAAGACTGGCTGGAAGCTTCTTCCTGAGCGGTGATACACTTTATAAGCGGAATTTTGACATGGTCTTGCTCCGATACGTCGACAGACCAGAAGCAGACATGCTAATAAAAGAAATTCGCGAAGGGTCCTTTGGTACTCATGCCAACGGACACACAATGGCGAGGAAAATTCTAAGAGCGGGGTACTATTGGTTGACCATGGAATCCGACTGCTACAAGTACATGAGGGGATGTCACAAGTGTTAAATATACTCCGACAAAATCCATGTGCCGTCAGCGCATCTCAAAGTTCTTTCTTCCCCATGGCCTTTTCCCACATGGGGAATCGAAATGATTGGCCTGATTGAACCTAAGGCTTCGAACGGACATCGGTTCATCCTGGTAACGATTGACTACTTCACCAAGTGGGTCGAAGCAGCGTCATACGCTAATGTAACCCGACAAGTGGTGATCCGATTTATCAAAAACAATATCATCTGCTGTTATGGTGTTCCGAGCCAGATCATTACAGATAATGGTCCAACTTGAACAATAAGATGATGAAAGAGTTATGCGCAGAGTTCAAGATCGAACACCATAACTCATCTCCCTACCGACCTAAGATGAACGGAGCGGTAGAAGCGGCTAACAAGAACATCAAGAGGATTGTTCAAAAGATGGTTGTAACCTACAACGATTGGCACGAGATGCTACCCTTTGCTCTCCATGGTTATCGCACATCCGTCCGCACTTCAACAGGGGCAACCCCTTTCTCTCTAGTATATGGCATGGAAGCAGTGTTCCCCATAGAAGTATAGATCCCATCAATCCGGGTATTGATGAAAGCTAAGCTTACAGAGGCTGAATGGTGTCAAAGTTGACACGACGAATTAAACTTGATCGAAGAAAAGAGAATAATGACACTATGCCATGGTGAGTTGTATCAACAGAGAATGAAAAAGGCCTTTGACAAAAAGGTCCGACCTAGCATCTTCAGGAAATGAGACCTTGTGCTCAAGAAGATACAATCATTTCTCACTGATTCTCGGGGCAAGTGGACTCCGAATTATGATGGCCCCTATGTGGTCAAGAAAGCTTTCTCAGGAGGCGCCTTGAGACTTGCAACTATGGACGGAGAGGAATTTGCCTACCCCACAAATGTTGATGTAGTCAAGAAATACTTCGCCTAAAAAAAAAGAGAAAAAAAAACATCTCGGTGGATTGAAAACCCGAAAGGGCGGTCCAGGCAAAAATTAGAGACATGATCAAAAATCATCCCGTTGGATTGGAAACCTCAAAGTACAATCCAGGCAAAAATTAGGGATAATGGCAAGTAATTATGTTCAACAAAGGGTCAAACCCTCAGCAACAGTTACGTCGTCCGTCAGAAAACTCCAATCAAGGTCATCTTCGACAGAAACTCAGGATGTCGAGAATTCAAAGTTGGTAGAAGGATAGTGGTCATCATGTTTCAATGTAGCCCTTTTCCCTTAAATTACCATTTTCTAACTTTGTAAATACTCTATGGAATCACGCGCTTGGCTGATTTCCATCCTATCAATAAAATTTGAGCCCATGTGCTTTTGCTTGCAATTCTTATTTGTTTTAGCTTTATAGAACGACATTTTAGCATGAATAACATTTCTTGAAATAAAACAAAAATAAATTTACTTTTTAAACTTTTTTCTGCTTTTAAATAAAGATGGCAATTTCTTTTGACTATTGAGCATCGAAAGAACATTGCTCGATACTCCAGAAATAAGCGAGCTTCAAAGTGTAGAATCGAAGTACACCTTCTAAGCCAGTGCGCCTGAACGAAGGATCAGTTATGTCAGATGCGAATACTCCATCTGACATCTTTGGCCGAGTTCTTATCTCCTAAGCCCGACCAACGGTATTCCTCGTAGGGATTGTCTCTTCTAAACAAGGCAGAATTGCTACTTTTGGATAAACGGTACGACTTCGCCCCGCGATGGCCGAGTATCCCGTCATGTTCATCTTTTAGTCTGTATGTCGCGTCAGTTTTGTCAGCATATACATACATACATCATGCATTCTATTTGCATTCTCATTCATATTGCATCACTATCACTCCATTCGGTCTTATCCCTAGTGATAACTGTCTTCTCAGTCGAGTTGTCAGTTCTTTCCTCGATTAGGAAATGTTGCATTTGAATAATCTCTCCTCCAGTTTATTTTTGGATCAGAATTGGCCCTTGACCAATTTGATAACTTGAACCTCTGAAAGACCAGAGAACCTTCAACCGATGTCACTCTTTGCCATTGAAGATGATATTTTCGCTTTCTCGGATTAAGGAAAATCCCCAGAGAAAGCCTCTTAATCAGAGATTCGGCAATACAGCAGTTTTGCTCCGAAAAACCACTGATGAAAAGGTCATCGACACCTCAAAATTGGATCCCATCATATGGCATTTCTCTGGGAAGACCCCGAGAAAAGTATGATGTAAGACCCCAAACGGAAGCAGTCTCTCAAGAAACTCGCTTTCCCCAGTAGAAACAAATGGCGTCTCCAATAGAGAAGTTTGTGCATCTCTACAACTCAGACGATTGGGTTCCCCAGCAAGTCTGACATCATTCTTTTTCCCATCAAATGGCATCTCCCCAGGAAAATACGGCGAGAAGTTTGAGGAGAACCACTACGCATAGCGTCCCTTGTCAAACTGGTTTATTGACAAAAGAAACTTAGACCAGTTCCTTGGTAGGAAACCAAGAACGAGGGGAAGTTTATTTCAGAAACTGAGACCAATTCCTTGGTAGGAAACCAAGAACGAGGGGAAGTTTATTTCAGAAACTGAGACCAGTTCCTTGGTAGGAAACCAAGAACGAGGGGAAGTTTAATTCAACAACTTAGACCAGTTCCTTGGTAGATAACCAGGATCGAGGGGAAGTTTTACCTTTTCTAAGCATCATTGCTTAGCAAAAGAAGATGAATGCATAAGCTACCATTCATAACCACCATCAAAATTTCGGGTATTCTGATATTTAATCCTCTTGTACCCCAAATGCCCGAACACCTTCGTCATTCGCACCTTCGGGTCCAAGAAGATTAAATAAGGGCATCTGTCATACCCCAAATTTTGACCACTAAGATTCCCATCATTGTGAAAATCATGATCACAATATGGGTGTGTTATTATGCTTCACCAGTCTCCCCGAAGATGGGTGAACATCCACTACAATCAAACTTAGGGTTTCAAGCCCTCTCAGAGTTCTTAGACAAGGGATCAATCAAGGAATGACATAATCTTCAACTTGTCTAAACCACTCAAACATCCACAATGGATCAAAAGGACTCCCACATCAAGGATTAAGCACAAGGTTGCTCCCTTCTAGGTGGATCAAGCCTCAAGATCGCCAGTGTCACCAAATTAGGGTTTTGGTCGACCAGGGCCTCCAGTTGGAAATTTTCCTCTGGGCATGAGCCAATGCATCAAAGCATAACCTAATATACTCCATGGAACCTCATTGACCCAAGTATCAAGTCAATTTGACCTCGGGAGATGCATACATCAAAAATCAGGAATTAGGGTTTCTTGACCTAATTCACCCCTAAATTGACTTTTGGGACAAATCATGAACCAAGACCTCAAGAGAGGACTTGAGGGTCTCTAATACACCACATTGATCCATTTGCAACAATGGATTGATCCAAGAAGCTTGAGCAACAAGTCTCAATTTCATCAGTACCACAGTTAGGGTTTTGAGGAAAAAGTCAACTGTAACTTTGACTTTTGATCAGGACATGCTCCCAAGCCCTAAGACATGATTCAATATACCCAATAACACCCATGAAACATGTCCATCAAGTATGATTTAGGTCAAGGACTTGTTTTCCTAAAGGATTGCACAGTTTTGAATTCATCGGATAAAAAGTCAACTGTGCACAAAAGTCAACTTTGACTTTTGAGATTTTTCACAATTATGGAATTTTAACCCTAAAATGATGTTAATGTATGATTTGAATCATCATTCATCAAGAAAAATAAAAGAAAGTGGGATAACTTGTAAAAGGGGGTAACCATAAAAACTTAGAAAATTTTCTAAGTTATGAACAAAATGGCAAGGGTACCAACTTTGGAGGATCATAACTCCTAAACCACAAAGCCATTTTTCCCCATCCAAAGCTTGATTTGTAGATCTCATGGCCCTCTACAAAAACTTCAACTAGACCTCATTCCAATTCTTCATGGATTTTGAGTTATGGATTGATCAAAATCACAAAAAGTGAAAATGTCACTTTTTTCCAACACTTAGTGAAATTTTCACTAAGTCAGAATCTGCCTTCACTTTTTTCCAAATGTAGGGGGATTTTTCACTTGAATCCAAAAGGTATCAAAACCAAATATGATCAAACTGTTGTTGTATCATATAAGGGCTTTCCAAAATGGCCAAGAACATCACCAAATTCAATTTGAGCTATGAGTTATGGTAGTGGCAAAATGCCTTGCTGAAAACTGCCAAGGCAAGGTAGAGTTTTGCATTTTTGGTCGATTTTCCAAAATCAACCAAATTTAAGCCTTGTCATCATCTTGGACACATCTGAGGATCAAATCTAAAGCGGACAATCATTGAGCCAAGCCTCCAAAGTCCTTGGAACAAGAAGTAGCATGTCAACCCTAGAATTGCCTAAAAGAGGGACAAGACTCCAATTTTGGATTGGAGCATTTAATAGATGCTCAGAGGTGGCATGGACTGACACATTTGCAACTGAATTCAGTCAAGATTCCTCCAACAAGTAGGGAACCAAAGCTATATGCTCTAACCTTTAGTCAATGGCTTGAGGAGACTTGGATTTTCATTTGCCAACATTGGCCAAACCTCTGCTGCAGTTGCCATTCACTATTGCTTGTAAAATAAACTTGCTCTACTATAAATAGAGCTCATTTGTGATCAGTTTGAGTACACCAAAGCCATCAAACAGATCATTTCCTCAAAATTACCTTCTCACTTCCAATTTTTCCTTCAAAGGCAAGTCACCATCGGGTTTTGAGTTTGAGAGAAATTCCAATCAAACCAATCACACACACACCTCATAAACATCATATAGAAATGATCCAAACACTTAAATAACATCTGGAACTCTGATTTCTCAGAATCACCAGCCAGTTGCTCAAGGTTTTAACCAAGTTGCAGCTGAGATGCCATGAAGTGATCCAGCCATTTTCATTCAAGTCTAAGCATTCAAACACACTCCATAGGGTGTAGGGGAGCTGTTCAGATCATCACAACTCATCTGTAATACCTCCGACTCAAAAATCACATTGCTCTTGCTGTTACGACCTTCAAGTAAGCCTAAACTTGGTCATCTCTTAATCTATGCATATTTGCTCGCACAATACTTTTGCCAAATGTTCATAATCATGCATAAAATGTTTCCCCTCAATTAATTGCTTTGTTTGAATTGTGTATCAAAATTCTCAGCCTTCATGCAAATTTTAGGGTTCTTGAGGTTTTTTCTTGATTTCTTATTCCATGTTAAAACTAAATGAAATTAAAGACCATAGACATGATCGTGAGGCTAAAACGAGCAGATTGATATATGGTTTGCATGATTCCATCAAGTATTCATTGAGATTTAAGAGAAAATGCAAATCTGGGCAAAACTCAGAACACGCGCGTGTTCTTGGGTGTTCTTGGCGCCCTTTTTTGAAAATTCAAATATTTGAATTTTGTGATTTTATTTAATTGATTCAAAAATTAGTTTCTCTCTGAGTTTTAATGATTTTGAGTTGATTCTTTTTTTAATAATTCACAAAAATGTTAAAATATTTTATTTTACCAAAAAATCCCAAAAATATTATTTATTTCATATAATTGATATTTTTGAAAAGAATTAATATTTTAATTATTTTTGACATTTAAAATATTTTTTCCTTCTTGATTTTGCAATTTTTAATGATTTCTAATCATTTTTTAGGTCAAAACATGATTTTTGAAACAGTAATCCAAGATCACAATTTGTTTTCCACATGTTAAACAATTTTGATCATTTTTAATTGAATTTTTTATTCAATTAAAATACATTTTGGAAACAAATTTGGGTTTTGATTAATTCAACCCTCACAAATCATTTTCAAACACTCATGGGCCTCTATTAGAGTGTAAGACCCAATCCCCTTTTAACCAAAACAATTTTGGGTCTCAGATATTGTATAAGTCCCTCTGCGTTAAAAGAAAAGTTCGGCGCAATCGTCGCCCGTTTAAAAATAAACCATCTGGGTCTCTCCTCGAGCTATAACACCCATTCAAAACTTTTGGGCCTCTATTAGAGTGTAAGACCCAACCCCTTTTGAAAATCAAATTATCTTGGGCCTCAGTCATTCTATAAGACCCACTGCGTTTCCAAAAATCTCGGCGCGATCGTCATTTCAAACGGAAAAATCATATGGGCCTACCCTCGTGTTATAAGCCCCACTCTTTTTCTTTAAACCTTTTGGGCCTCTTGAGAGAGTGTAAGGCCCACCCCTTTGTACAGAGAATCTTTCTCGGGCCTCAGTCACTGGTATAAGACCCTCTGTACAAAACGGTTGTGCAATCACTGATAAAAACCTGGGCCTTTCCTCGAGCTGTAAGCCCCAATCTTTAATTTCAAAGAACTTTCTCCTTTGATTTTGAATATACTGTTGTTTTCAATCTTTCTTTGTTGAACAACTAACCAAACATCATGGAAGCTCTACAACCGTGTAAGTGGTTATATGCTTTCTTTATCTACTTTCATATACATATAATTGTATTGTGGGGCTGTTTCACTGTAAGTCTTCTTTCATAAACTCATATCGACTATGTAATAATAGTATAGATATTTAGAGTTTCCTCGGCAACTACGTCTAGCACTAAGCCCTGTTGATTACTCTTAAAATAGATAAAACTAGATCCCCATAGGATTACCAGATACAGTCTTCCCTCCTCTTGGGGTTAAACAATATGGAGACGTGAAAGGCAGCATTCTCGGTGAACCCTTTCACAGACTGTCAGCTTTAGAAATCGTCAAAGAAACTCTATTCCCTAGAGATGATCTTTTCTCTGTGAATGGCATCTCTTGAGTTTCTTACAAATTCTCGAACTTTCCTGGCTTGATCTATTCTCTGTGAATAGACTGTTTTGAATTTCTCGGGGGTTTGGGGACCCACAGGCTTCTTAAAAGCATCCTCGCCTCCTCTTGGGTGTTGTACAAGGACCCGTCGGCTTCTTAGAAGTATTCACAGCCTCCTCTTAGGCTTCGTATAAATGATTTCTTCCTCCGGGAATGATAGCCTCCTCTTGGGCTTCGTACAAATTGTCCATCAGCTTCTTAAAAGTTTCCAGCCTCCTCTTGGGCCTCGTACAAATTGTCCCGACGACCTCCTAGAGGTATAGGAACAGAAATTAGTCATCTTAATAGAACAGTCTTTCAAAAAGTCTAGATCTTGCTACTGTTGTTTCTTAAACGTAGTGCAGAAGATGAAACTCTAGACTTGGACAGTTTAATTCCCTTGAGTCTCAAAGACGTTCTCAAGTTCCTTTCAAAACTAGGAGATGAAACCCGTAGACTTGGACAGTCTCAATACCCTTTGAATTCCCCGTTTCCTTAAAGAACAGGAAATAACCCTGATCCTCAGACCAAGTCCATGAGTGCAAACAGTACTTATATAAGAACTGATTTTCTCTTTAAATTAGCATGTTGGACCTGTCACTCAACTGAAACAGTAACCTTAGCCTTCTCTTGGGCTTTGTACAATGATTCTCCCCGGCAGAGTTAACCTTTTTGGACTCTCTTGCTGAGTTCAACCTTTAGCCTCCGTCTTGGGCTTCGTACAAGACACATATAAAAGATTCTCCTGTAGAGTCCACCCTTTAGTCTCCGTCTTAGGCTTCGTACAAGACACATATAAAAGATTCTCCTGTAGAGTCAACCGTTTTAGCCTCTCTCTCGGGCTTCGTACGAGACACACAAAAATCACCCTCTTGTTGGGTCGATATCCTCCTCTTATGCTTTATATAAGGAAACCCCGGTTGAACCAATTAACCTTTTAGCATCAAAGCTGTGCCTCGTTCACAGTATACAAACATCAACAACTCCTTTCCCTTCATCTAATTGCTGTAAGAGGCAAGCCTCTGGATCATCTACATCCATGCCACTGTCCCTCTTTTAGCATGAGAAATTCCTAAGGAAAGATGACATTACTCTACACTGAGTTAAAGTCTTCTCCTTTAGGTCAAAAACCCTTATAAAGGAAATTATGGCATTACTGGATTCACATATCCCAGTTAAAGTTATCCTCCTTTATAACCAGTCACCCAACAAACAGACCCCTTTAGAGATCACAAATTCTCTCTAAAGTCAACATCCTTTTAGCTTCACATCTTGGGCTTCGAACAAGATACAAATTGACTCTTTAGCTTCATATCTTGGGCTTTGAACAAGATACAAACCACCTTTAGTTTCACGTCTTGGGCTTTGAACAAGACACCAAAACACCAATTCCTCCCTATTTCAACAAAAACCCACAATCCTATACCCACATACATCAATTAAAAAGTATCAGTCCTAACCCCCTACCCATGAATAGTCCCAGTTTTTCACTCAAAGAAAGAAGAAAGAGGCCCCCACTTCCATATCGCATCCGTAACCTAACAGACCGCTGTTTAAACTCGGTATGCAAGCAGGGTTAATTGGAGACATCTATTTTCCTTCCTTAGTCAGCTCAATAGGATAAAAAATGAATCGACCTGTAGTACCCCCAAAAGAGCGACAATGCTTAAGAAACACGTCCAGTTTCGCTCGCTACAATTGCCAGGCATGCACTATTTCTTTCTTTAGTGCCCTGTCATTTTCCCCTACCTTGAAGAAAAGACCCTCCAGATGAGCATTATGTGGGATATGCCTCATCGGGTTCTGAGTTGACGGCGAACCAAAAATGGATGATAGTTAATTCCTCATTTAGTTCCTATGAAGGGTACATTAGGGAAGTTTCCACAACTGTCGACGATCTCTATTCCCTCATAAATCCTATCATACCATCTATGTCAGAGTTGATAAGGGACATAATCCTTTGTGACCAACGTAGAGTACTCTTGTGATCCCAAAATGCAGCAGACTTGGGTAAATGGGAAATGAACCATTTGTAAAGCAAGGGTACATAGCATGTGGTCATTCCTCCGTTGTTCAGATTCCTTAAGTGCACAAAATGATAAGCATCTGCAAGCAGGGTTGGTACAAGGTTTCCAATCAGAAATATCTTAACAGCGTTGGTATCAACGAAGTTGTCTATGTTGGGAAAAAGGAATAACCAGTACTTGAGTAGGACAAAGTTATCTTCAAAAGCAGTTACATTTCCTATACTGGCAAAGTAGAGGGCTTTCTCCACTAAAACCTTGGCTGGTAAACCTTGGATTCCTCCTTTAGTGGTCATGTGAGTCCTAACTTCTGACTCGTCCAAACAAATGGCTCTTGCGATGACCTGATCCTTTGGAATTTCTTCCAGTCTAGAAAAAGGAGTTTGATCAGTGATAGGTAGATCAGTCAGATGAGACTACTCCTCTAATGTTGGTGCTAGTTGGTAATCCAGGAACGTGAAGCAGTGATAAAACGGATCATAGAACTGAATTAATGTAGACAGGATTCCTTCAACTACATGGACCCTTAACAGAGACAGCAGTCCTCCATGCTTAGCTCTGAAAGCATCAGGGTTGGTGATCATCCTTGCCATCCCCCTTAAATCCTCTAGTTTTGGAGCCTTGAAGGTGTATTTGTGCGTCTTTCTTCTACCGAAATCCATAGCGCAATCTTTCTGATATTTGCAATCATTGGTTCAGTTTAATTTGAAAAAAGAGAAAGGAGAAGAGAAGATTTTTCTTTGTTTAATAGTTTTTTAAATCAATGCGTGAATGCAGCACACAAAAACATTGAAAAAACATGGCTTCAACGTCACGAGCATGGAGTCATGGCTCTACCTATCCCCAAAGGTTGTATTCTGGTCAATTTTTGTACCTGTAGAACAGATCCTAAGGTTCCCAAAATCATTGACCCCCCTAGGGATATCAACAGCAAGCTGGTTCACCCGAGCGAGCTGTAGCATCCTAGGGTAATCTCATTTGAGTGTAGTATCGCGTATCAACTATTCTCGATAGTCATCGCACTACCAAGTGGTCATAAGGTTAATGCCTACTAAATCCTGAGGTTCACAGGCACCGCGTTAGGAAAACTCTGCTTTCACAACGATCGTGTTCAGCAGGCTGAATCCTACGGGCCCTCACCTGATTTGGTGGTCTACCAGGATTGCTTATTCGGGATTTACTCCCTATAAGACCCCCCGTCTATGCCACCCCTTATCTTAGGTTTCTCTCAAACTTTCCAGATGGGTATAAATCGCGATCCCATTGACAGAAAAATAAACACAGATATCAAGAAGGAAGAGCCATATATATATATATATATATATATATATATATATATATATATATATATAGTATGATCGTAAACAACCTAGACCTCTTAGAAATTCGAATCCTAGTCCTATAATGACTTTCCCCAGCATAGTCGCCATTTTACTGTAGCGTACGATTTTTGTCGGTGAAGTGACCACCTTATCGCCATGGGTTTTTCGTCATCGCAATGGTAGGAGTGGGGTGCTACTTTCTGATTTTTTATTTATCCTGTGAAGCTGGAAAGGAAAGGGAAGCTATCTAAAACTAACCTTGCACGCAAATGTTTTACTGAACAAATGCTTAACAGATTGGGGGTTTGGGGTCAGGTTATTGATAAGTGCAAATTGTAGCTATTGTTGTATATAAGTTTTGTTGCACTTATCGATACTTTTTGTTAAAATCGTTCGAATAAACTCCACTTTGTATGTAAATGTGTATATTTAGTGTATAATCAGTTTTTAGAGTATTTGTGTACCGTTTGATAGTTTTCTACTCATTTTGTAGGTATTGAGGTGTATTTGGAGCATGAGCAATAAAGTGTCGAAGACGCGGCTTCAAACGCGCGACTTTGAGCAACTCATCAACGAATAAGACTCAAAATGAGGATAATATAAATCACCAATTTGGTTGATATTTATGCATTTTTAGATAGGAAATTGAATAAGCTTTCCAACGCTTCGAACCGGGCAAAAAACGGAGTTACGGTTCTCTAGTTATGGCCGAAACATTTTTCATGGCTGCAGGTAGCGCGCTAAGCACGCTGGGAGCGCGCTTAGCGCGCTTGTAAGGCGGTTTAACATTAATAAGGGCGCGCTTAGCGCAGTTTGCGATGATGACAACAATAAATATGGGTAAAAACACATTTTTAGGGATGGTTTTGGGTTTTTTGCTCCCAACTCGATCAAACTTCATTTTTCTTGTTGATTAGCTTAGAAAACATCATTGGAGCTTGCATTTGGATGATCCGAAGTCGAATCTCTTATCGATTGGTGTTGACAAACCAAGAAACGTTTGGTTCCTCTTCTCTCTTCTCTTTGTAATTTATTTGTTGGGTGTTTGTATAGTTACTTTGAACATATGTATCTTTTTTGATCATAATATTATATGAAATTTGCTTTACAAATCATTTTCGATGTCTTCCTTGATCTTTTTACATTTATGTTTGGATTTGTGTTGTGTTAGAGATAAACATCACGAATCTTGATTAGGGATGGATATCTATTGTCAAGATGCTAGAGATAGATATAGATGATAATCTTTTGGGTGTCGGAACTTAATGTCATCCGTGTTTCGAGGCGTCGTGTGCGAGAGTGACGACGGGAGTAATATGGTTGTCTCTCAGCTCAGTGTGCCAGAGATGGACACTGTTGTGAGTGATGCTGGATGATTTTGATGAGTATTACAGGTGGAGTATAATTGGTCGGTAAATTTATGTTTGTGACGAGTGGATTATATGTATGCTTGATAAGTTCGTCTTGTTGAAGAATGAATTGTTTTTATGTTTTTATTTACTTTTCTGTTTTTACGCTTTAAACCATTTCAAAACCAAACTCATTAAAATTGATATTGTCGAATGGCAATTCAGTAACACCGATCTCTGTGGACACGATAAATTCCCGGAAAAATACTTCCAAATCTTTTTGTTTGCTTGCTCTATATTGCAACCAACAAAATGGCGCCGTTGCCGGGGATCGATGTTTTTATTGAATCGCATTGCGATAGTTTCTTTGTTTTTGAGTTTTGTAGATATCGTATATATTGTCTATTTTCACTTGTTTATATTGATACTTGTATATGTTTACCATATTTGTGAATTTTACATGTTTTGCATAATTGTAAATATAGTGTATATATTTGTTTCTCTTCACGTTTGCTAAGTATTTGGTTAGGTTTCGTCGTCGGTGAGCGCTAACCGTGTAAAGAGGCAACTTGGAGAAGTGTGTATAAATAATAGGCGTCGAGCTTACGACGTAAAATAAGCATATTTTATCGTTTTTTGTTCCGTTATTACTTTTTAATTGTATATGAGATTGTGTAGGTGTTAAGTGGAGGCCTACACCAGAACCTTGTTGCTGTACTGGTTTTTCTGCTTCTGGTGTAGCGCGCTTAGCGCGCTCTGCTGTGCTGAACCAGTGAATTATTTTAATTGTTCACTTGGTTCCCCCTTCTTCCCACTTCCACCAAGGCCTTATATATTAGTAATTATTAGTTATTTTTCTAATTCTTTTGTTGTTGTTTGGACTCAAACTTTGGCTCGATTGCTTGAAGTCGCATTCGGTGATTTTCCAATTTTGAGTGTTTCAACTTGCGAATGCGTGGTAATGATAGTGTTTAAAGTTTTGTACACGTTCAAGGTATGTGTTTATCGCTTTCTTGACTTTAGAATATTCATGATACTTAGGCTTTTTACAAACTTTCATGCCATTCATTCTTTTGTATACTTATTCTTGTGTGAATCACTTTAGTTCCCAACCTTTTTGTGAGGAGGCCTTCCATTGTTCATATATGCTCGGAGTACCAATATTATTGTTTTAACTGGATTTTATTATACTTAATCTGTTGTTTATGTCGTGTATATGAATGCATGAAAAGGATCAAGGCAATTGTTTCATTTTAAGCACAACCACCCTAACCAAATAGTCAATTCACCTTGTGAGTGTGTGAGAATTTGTAACCCCTTTGAGCTTTTTGATCCATGTTTTTATTTGAACTTAATGCTTGTCTATGATTATTTAGTTCACTTATTTTTGATGGATTTTGTTTTTTCTTGGACCTCAACTTGGTGTTTTTGTATGGATTTTTTCCTTGCCTTAGAAAGTAGGGAGTATTCACGGGATGATGTGGTTGAATTCAAGTTGGGGAGAGAATGATTGTGTACTCATTGGTTGGATTTTACGAGGATTGAAAAAGAAAAGAAAAAAGAGAAAAAGGAAAGAAAAAAAAAAGGAGAAAAAGAAAATCCTTGAAAAAGGAAACAAAAAAAGTTTCAATAATTGTGCTAAATAAGTAGTGTTGTTGTGTAACACTTAGGTGTGTGGAAGAAGTTGGTTGAAATTTTGTGTTTGGATCTTTGTGAGTTGATCACTCCCTTAGGTTTAGGCAAGTTTTTCTTTCAATTACCTTTAGAAATTGCCCCTTGTTTGTTTGCTCGACCGCATTACAACCTTGAAAAGTCCTTGTGATTCTTGCCTTTGTATGTTCAATATGATTTTTGGATGGTTGCATAATTTAGTCTTTTGTTTGCAAGTTTGTTGTGTGAGTGAAAAATCCCTCATTTTGTGTTTTTCATCTACCGATGATTGTTTTTGCTAGGTGTGATTCACATTTGAACTTGTGTTGTTTTAGAATGTTTGGCATGACTTTTGTATTTAGCATTTGTTTCGTGATTATGTTATCGTTGTAGTTTAGTGGTAAGTATTTACTTTGTGTGTACCGTTTTCGATTGAACCATTGCATTTATTTTTGTTTGTAAAAACTAGTTGATTCATGATTCTTTGGTTATTGCTTTTGTGTTTTTAAGTTTGTTTGGCTTTGTTTCAGGACAAACAATTATGTAAGTTGGGGAAAGTTTGATAAGTGCAAATTGTAGCTATTGCTGTATATAAGTTTTGTTGCACTTATCGATACTTTTTGTTAAAATCGTTCGAATAAACCCCACTTTGTATGTAAATGTGTATATTTAGTGCATAATCAAATTTTAGAGTATTTGTGTACCGTTTGATAGTTTTCTACTCATTTTGTAGGTATTGAGGTGTATTCGGAGCATGAGCAATAAAGTGTCGAAGACACGGCTTCAAACGCGCGATTTTGAGCAACTCATCAACGAATAAGGCTCAAAATGAGGATAATATAATTCGCCAATTTTGTTTATATTTATGCATTGTTAGATAGGAAATTGAATAAGCTTTCCAACGCTTCGAACCGAGCGAAAAACGGAGTTACGGTTCTCAAGTTATGGCCAAAACATTTTTCATGGCTGCAGGTAGTGCGCTTAGCACGCTGGGAGCGCGCTTAGCGCGCTTGTAAGGCGGTTTAACATTAATATGGGTAAAAAACACATTTTTAGGGATGGTTTTGGGGTTTTTTGCTCCCAACTCCATCAAACTTCATTTTTCTTGTTGATTAGCTTAGAAAACATCATTGGAGCTTGCATTTGGATGATCCGGAATCGAATCTCTCGCCGATTGGTGTTGACAAACCAAGAAATGTTTGGTTCCTCTTCTCTCTTCTCTTTTTTAATTTCTTTGTTGGGTGTTTGTATAGTTACTTTGAACATATGTATCTTTGTTGATCATTATATTTTATGAAATTTGCTTTACGAATCATTATCGATGTCTTCCTTGATCTTTTTGCATTTATGTTTGGATTTGTGTTGTGTTAGAGATAAACATCACGAATCTTGATTACGGATGGATATCTATTGTCTAGATGCTAGAGATAGATTTAGATGATAATCTTTTGGGTGTCAGAACTTAATGTCTTCCGTGTTTCGAGGCGTCGTCCGCGAGAGTGACGACGAGAGTAATACGGTTGTCTCTCAGCTCAGTGTGCTAGAGATGGACACTGTTGTGAGTGATGCTGGATGATTTTGACGAGTATTACAGGGGGAGTATAATTGGTCGTTAAATTTATGTTTGTGACGAGTGGATTATATGTATGCTTGATAAGTTCGTCTTGTTAAGAATGAATTGTTTTTACGTTTTTATTTACTTTTCTGTTTTTACGCTTTAAACCATTTTAAAACCAAACTCATTAACATTGATATTGTCGAACGACAATTCAGTAGCATACTCTCCAACAAATATTTTTGTTTACTTGCTCTATGTTGCAACCAACAGTTATACAATGGGGAGTTGTCAATTACCCATCCTATATGTGGTTATCCATAGATTATTAGCAATTATACTGTTTTCTATTTATTTTTCCTACTTACTGGTGTTTGTCTGTTGATTGGGAAAGTTTCTCCTTTGGGAGTGTTTGAGACAAAGAGTGTTTTTGTTGATTTCGGGTTATCTCGATGTTTTTTGGTAAGGTGCTGGACCTAAAGTTTTGACTGGTGTGCTCGCTAAGATTTCGCAATATTATGCCTACCTATTCCTGTTAAAGAAAACAGGGAAATCTGCGCAATCGTAGTTCCTCCTATTCTATGGGAGGAAAAGATGTTCGGTGTCTTGTTCAAAGCCTAAGATTGAAGCTAAAGGGTTTGATTGAGAAATAATTTTTCATCTCTAAAAGGAGATATCTCATCTGTTTATCACAACTGTTGGGTGACTAATTATAAAGGAGAATTACTTTAACTAGAATGTATGGAATCCAGCAATGGCATAATTTCCTTTATAAGGGATTTATCCTGAAGGAGAAAACTTTTAACTCAATGTTGAGCAATGCCATTTTTCTATTGGAATCTTTTATGCTAAGAGAGGCACAGTAGTGCGGATGGTTGTAATCCAGAGGCTTGCCGCTTACAGCAATTAGATGAAAGAGGTTCACCAGGATAAGAGATGGACTACAACTTGGATTTTTTAATCAACAAGTGTGCCACTTATAGTAGTTATCTGGAATCAGGTTTGTTTTGGTTTGTTGTGATGTGTGATGTAAAGAGAAATTTCTTCCTACAGAGAGGTTTTGATTTCCTCATAGGGGATGTTGGTTTTTTGAGTGTGAATTGATTAAAGCCAAAGGTTGAAGGTAAAAGTTTGACTCTACCAGGGAGTTTTTATATCTGTCTTGTACAAAGCCCAAAATTGAGGCTGAAAAGAGACTGACTCTTTTGGGGAGATCATTATACAAAGCCTAAGAGGAGGCTAAAAGGAATTGACTTTTCTGGGGAATATTTTGTCTGTCTTGTACAAAGCCCAAGATTGAGGTTAAATAGGGGTATTGACTCCACTGGGGAATATTATTATGTGTCTTGTACAAAGCCCAAGATTGAGGCTGAAAAAGAAGATTGACTCTATTGTAGAGTATGATTTGTCTTGTACAAAGCCCAAGATTGAGGCTAAAAGAGAGATTGACTCTACTTAGGGAGATTAATTCCCAAAGCCTAAAAGAAGGCTGGGAGGAATTGACTCCACTGGGAAGATATTTATACAGAGCTTAAGAGAAGGTTTAGAAGGTTTTGACTTTGCTGGAGAAAGTTTATATATGTCTTGTACAAAACCCAAGATTGAGGCTAAAAAAGAGATGATTGACTCAACCGAGGATACTTCAGGTGTCTTGTACAAAGCCCAAGATTGAGGCTGAAAAGGTTGACTCAACAAGAGAGTGTTTTTGAGGTTAACTCTACTGAGGAAAAATCGTTATACAAAGCCTAAAAGGAGGATGAAAAGGGTTTACTCAACAAGAGAGTGTTTAAGAAAGAAGATTGACTCAACAAGAGAGTGCGGAAAAAGTGTTTGACTCAACAAGAGAGTGCTGAAAAAGTGATTGACTCAACAAGAGAGTGCTGAAAAAGTGATTGACTCAACAAGAGAGTGTTTTTATTTATCTTGTACAAAGCCCAAGATTGAGGCTAAAAGGGATGACTCAACAAGAGAGTGTTTTAAGAATGAAGATTGACTCAACAAGAGAGTATTGAAAAGGTGATTGACTCAACAAGAGAGTGTTGAAAGGTGATGAGGAAGAAGAAAGAATCATTATACAAAGCCTAAGAGGAGGCTGGCTGAGGAATTTCTTATACAAAGCCTAAGAGGAGGCTAACTTCTACTGAGGATTATTGAGATCCAGAGGCAGGTCCAAAGTGGGGAATCAACTCTTGCTGAGGATTATAGAAGAGTTGAGATATTAGATGCCTTGAGGTTCTGATAGGCTAGTGTGGTATTGATGATAAGATGACCCTAGCTGGGGAAATTTAGGATAAAGATTGAGTTTTAGAACCTATGCAGGTTTTAACTCTACTAGAGATTGATCAAATGGCCAGGGTTTCTCCGGTGTTTGTAGGGAGCTTGGGAATGTCTTTGAGATCCTAGAGGAGATTAGACTGTCCAAGTCTACTGGTATGAAAGATTTTATCTTTGTATGATGCCGAAGAGGAGGCAGGTGTTTAAAGGGATGAGAATCAACCCTTAATTGAACTGAGGTTTTGACTCTTTGGAAAGACTTCTCTAACAAAGGATGACTAGGTTCTGTCCTATTCCTTTAAGAGGTCTTTGGGTCCTTGTACTAAGCCCAAGAGGAGGCATGAGAACTTCTAAGAAGCCTGAGGGTCGTTGTATGAAGCCCAAGAGGAGGCTGGGGATGCTTTGAGGGAGCCTGTGGGTTCAAACCTAAGAAAAGTTCAAGAAAGGTTTCACCGGGAATTAGTCCTTTAGAGAACAGTTCTAGGGTTTGAAGAAATTCAAGAGAGTTTTCACCTGTAATTAATGCTCTCTGGGGAACTGAATTTCTTTGATAATTTTCTAATAGTGACAGTCTGAGAAAAGTTTCACCGGGAATAATGCCTTTCTCTTTGTTCCATATTGTATAAGCCCAAGAGAAGGCAAGACTGTATCTGGAAATTCCTATGTGGAACTAGTTTTGACTGTGTTGAAAGAGTGACCACTGACTTTATCTAATCCTAGCCCTAATTGTCGGGGAAAATTCTAAGCAAATATACACAAGCATATATATACAGGTGAAATATATATAGACAAGTAAAAGAGGGTAGGAGGACTTACAGGTGAGCAAGCTTCCAGCACAAATAAATAAATATATATATATATATGTGTGTGTGTGTGTGTGTGTGTGTGTGTGTGTGTGTGTGTGTGTGTGCAAGTATGTAAAAGAAAGTTGTTTAAAACTTACAAGTGAGCAAGCTTCCATTGTAACAGCTGTATGGTTAGTTGTTCAAGATATTAAAGAAAGTTTTGATGACAACTATGAGTTTGAACCTATATCAAAAGGGAAAGTTATTTTAAAAAGATTGGGGCTTACACTTAGGGAGAGGCCCAAAGAATTGTTTGAAAGACGACGATCGTGTCATGGTTTTAGAAACACAGTGGGACTTATATACTGACTGAGGCCCAAAATTATTAATGTACAAAAGGGTTGGGTCTTACACTCTATTAGAGGCCCAAAAAGTGTTTGAAAAAGAAAAGAAATGGGACTTACAACACAAGGGTAGGCCCAAATTTATTTTGTTTAAAAGGCGACGATCGCGCCACGGTTTTAGAAAAAATAGTGGGACTTATACAACGACTGAGGCCCAAAATTATTTATTTACAAGGGGGTTGGGTCTTGCACTCTATTAGATGCCCAAATTTATTTTTATATAAGAAATGGGGCTTACAACTCAAGGAGATGCCCAAATGAAAAATAACGATCGCACCGTTATTTTGAGAATCGTACCGGGACTTATACAATGACTGAGGCCCAAAGAGGTTTATGTACAAAAGAGGGTTGGATATTACACTCTATTGGAGGCCCAAGGTGTATTTTGAAATGTTTGATAAAGATCAAAATCAAAGAAACCCTAATTTCATTTCTAAAAGATAATTTTCAAAGGAAATTAATTAAAAAATGATAAAAAATCCTAATAAGTTTAAATAAACCATTTGTGATTTTTGGTTAAGGTTTGAAAAATGATGTTTTAATCACAAGATGATTTAAAACTTATTTGGTTTTGAAAAGATCAAGAGAAAAGAAATATTTTCAAATGTTTTAAAAATAAATAAAATAAGTTCTTTATGAAAATATTAAATATATAAATAAATAATATTTTTGTGTGAGATTTTTGTTGAACAAAATATTTTAACATTTTTGTGACTTTTTGCAAAAAAAACCAATCAAAAATGATAAAAAATGGATGAGAAATTAATTTTCAAATTTATTAAAAAGATAGTGAAAAAGTGACAAGAAAACAAGTGGTAAAAAATTAGAAATGGTCCCCCCCTAGGCTTGAACTCACACCCTTGGGGGGAGAGAGCTTAAAATTCTACCATCTGAGCCATGTGTGTAGGCTGAAAGAGGATGGCATCAATGAATAATATGTGAAGGCAACCTTTGAAAATGAATAAAAAATAAAATCAAAAGGTCTGGGGCGAGGGGGATTCGAACCCCAGACCACTCGCTCTCTCACACACACTAGTGTTTCCACTAGGGCGCAATGCCAATTCAGTTATATTGTGGCAACTGAATAATATATAGAAGGTTTGGTTTGAAAACCTGAAGAATGGCGCCATGGCCATCTTCATCCTCCAAGCTTCATCCAATTTGCAAAATGCATCCTATCTCCCTCGTTTCTCAACCATTTCACATGATCCAAATATGAAAATCGTGCATTTTTAAACAAGGAACACAATGGCAATAGTCAATTTTGTTAAAATTAAGCAAATCAAAAGATAACATGTTGAAATCAGAAGAACCCTAAAAATTGCAAGAGATTAATGAAATCCTATACACGAACTATAAACAGCAATTGATTGAGGGTAAATGATCTACAAACATTCAGAAACACAATAGAAATTTGAAAATATGTTTATGATGCATGATTCATTGAGTTTGAGAGTTTAAGGTTTACCTCTTACAGCTGGTGATCGAATTCTGGTTTGGAGGTGTTAGAGATATGTTCCTATGATCTGGACAGCTTCCTTAAGTGCCAAGTGTAATACCCACAATTTTGACCACTTAGATTTCCCATCATTGTGAAAATCATCATCACAATGTGGATGAACCATCATGCTTCATCAGTCTCCCCAAAGATGGGTGAGCATCCAATACAATCAAAATTAGGGTTTCAAGCCCTCTCTGAGTGCTTAGACAAAGGATCAATCAAGAAATGACATGATCTTCAACTTGTCTAATCTCTTAAATATCCACAATGTATCAAAAAGGACTCCCACTTCAAGGATTAAGCACAAGGCTGCTCCCTTCTAGGTGGATCAAGTCTCAAGATCGACAGTGTCACCAAATTAGGGTTTTGGTCGACCAGGGCCTCCAGATGGAAATTTTCATCTGGGCACAAGGCAATGATCCAAAACATGACCTAATATACTTCATGGAACCTCATGAACCCATGCATCAAGTCAATTTTGCCTCAGGGGATGCATTCATCAAAAATCAGGAATTAGGGTTTCTTGACCTAATTCACCCCTAAGTTGACTTTTGGGACAAACCATGAGCCAAGACCTCAAGACATGATTTGAGAGTCTCTAATATACCATATTGATCCATTTGGAACCATGGATTCATCCAAGAAGCTTGAGCAACAAGTCTCAATTTCATCTGCACCACAATTAGGGTTTTAAGAGAAAAGTCAACTGTAACTTTGAATTTTGACCAGGACATGCTCCCAAACCCTAATACATGATTGAATATACCCTATGACACCCATGGAACATGTCCATCAAGTTTGATTTAGGTCAAGGACATGATTTCCTGAAGAATTGCACAGTTTGGAATTCATCTGATAAAAAGTCAACTATGCACAAAAGTCAACTTTGACTTTTTGAGATTTTTCGCCAAAATGGATTTTTAACCCTAAAATGATGTTAATGTATGATTTGAATCATCATTCATCAAGAAAAATCAAGAAAAGTGAGATAACTTGTAAAAGGGGTAACCATAAAACCTAGAAATTTTTCTAAGTTAAAAATAAAGTGGCAAAGGTACCAACTTTGGAGGACCATAACTCCTAAACCACAAGGCCATTTTTTCTCATCCAAAGATGGATTTGTAGCCCTCATTATCACCTACAAAAACTTCAACTACAAGTCATTCCAATTCATTAAGGATTTTGAGTTATGGAGTGATCAAAGTGGCTGAAAAGTGAAAATGTCACTTTTTTCAACACTTAGTGAAATTTTCACTAAGTCAGATTCTGCCTCACTTTTTGCCAAATGTAGGGGGATTTTTCACTTGGAATCAAAAGAGATCAAAACCAAACTTGTTCAAACAGTTGTTGTATCATGTAAGAGCTTTCCAAAATGGCCAAGAACATTTCCAAATTCAACCTACACCATGAGATACAACATTGCCAAGTTGCCTTGCTGAAATCTGTCAAGGCAAGGCAGAATTTGCAACTTTGGTCGATTTGCCAAAATCAGCCAAATTCAATTGCTCTTATCCACTTGGACACCTCAGAGGATTGAATCTAAAGGGGACAATCACTGAGCCAAGCCTCCAAAGTCCATGGAACAAGAAATAGCATGTTGAACCTAGAATGGCCAAAATAGGGACAAGACTTCAAATTTGGAATTAGGCATTCAATGGAACCATCAAGGTAGCATGGACTGAGCCATTCTCATCTGAAATCAGTCAAGACTTATACAAGACCAAGGGGACCATAGCTCTATGCCCTAACCTCTAGTCAATGGCTAGAGGAGACTTGCATTTCCATTGGCCAACATTGAGGAAACACCTGCTGCAGTTACCATTCACTGTGGATCCCAAAACAAACTTGCTCTACTATAAATAGAGCTCAATTGTGGTCAGTTTGAGTACACCAAAGCCATCTAACAGATGCTTTCCTCAAAATCTCTTCTTTCACTCCAATTTTGCCTTCTAAGGCAAGTCACTATCGGGTTTTGAGTTTGAGAGCAATTCCAATCAAACCAATCACTCACACACCTCACATACATCATATAGAAGTGATCCAAACACTTAGATTACTTCTGAAACATCAATTTCACAAAATCACCAGCTGGTTGCTCAAGGTTTTAACCAAAGTGCAGCTGAGGTACCACAAAATGATCCAGCCAATTTCAATCAAGTCCAACCATCCAAACACAATCCATAGGGTGTAGGGAAGCTGTTCAGATCATCACCACTCATCTGTAACACCTCCAAATCAAAAATCACTTTGAACTTGCTGTCACGACTTGGAGGTAAGCACATACTTGGTCATCTCTCAATCTATGCATATTTCCTCGCACAATAATTTGGCCATATGTTCATAATCATGCATGGAATGTTTTCCCTCAATTAATTGCATTGTTTGAATCGTGTATCAAAAATCCTAGCCTTCATGCAGAAATTAGGGTTCTTGAGGTCTCTTCGTGATTTCTTGTTGTATGTTTAATTTAAATGAAATTAAAGTACATAGACATGATCGTGAGGTTGAGGCGAGCATAATGATATGTGGATTGCATGATATGATTACGTATTCATGGAGATTGGATAGAAAATGGAAATCTGAGAAACCAAGAACACGCGCGTGTTCTTCAGCTTGTTCTTGGCGCCATTTTTAGAAATTCAAATATTTGAATTTTGTGATTTTGTTTAATTGATTCAAAAATTAATTTCTCTCTGAGTTTTAATGATTTTGAGTTGATTCTTTTTTAATAATTCACAAAAATGTTAAAATATTTTATTTTCACAAAAAATCCCAAAAATATTATTTATTTCATATAATTGATATTTTTGCAAAGAATTAATATTTTAATTGTTTTTGACATTTTAAATATTTTTTCTACATTGATTTTGCAACTTTTAATGCTTTCTAATTATTTTGTAGGTCAATACTTAATTTTTGAAGCATTAATCCAATATCACAATTTGTTTTCCATGTGTTAAACAATTTTTGATCATTTTAATTGAATTTTTATTCAATTAAATACATTTTGAAAACAAATTAGGGTTTTGGATTAATTCAACCCTCATAAATCATTTTCAAAACACTTTGGGCCTCTATTAGAGTGTAAGACCCAATCCTTTTTTGACCAAATCATCTTTGGACCTCACTTATTGTATAAGTCCCGATACCGTCAAAAAGTAAACGGCGCGATCGTCGCCTTTTCAAAAATCACCTGGGCCTACCCTCGAGTAGTAAGACCCATTTATTTTTCTTTTAAACTTTTTGGGCCTCTTGAGAGAGTGTAAGACCCATCCCCCCTTGTACAAAAAATTTTTGGGCCTCACTCATTGTATAAGTCCCTCTGTACAAGTAAACGGCGCGATCGTCGCCCGTTAAAAAATAAAAATCATCTGGGTCTCTCCTTGAGCTATAAGACCCATTCAAAACACTTTGGGCCTCTATTAGAGTGTAAGACCCAATCCCCCTTTTAACCAAAACATTTTGGGCCTCACTTATTGTATAAGTCCCTCTGCGTTAAAAGAAAACCTCGGCGCGATCGCCATTTTTTAAACGAAAAATCATTTGGGCCTACCCTCGTGTTATAAGCCCCTCTCTTTTCTTTAAACCTTTTTTGGGCCTCTTGAGAGAGTGTAAGACCCATCCCTTTGTACAAAAAACCTTTTTGGGCCCCAGTCACTTGTATAAGTCCCTCTGTACAAAATTCAAACAGTGCGCTCACTGATAAAACCCTGGGCCTCTCCTTGAGCTGTAAGCCCCAAATCTTTCTTTTTCAAAGCACTTTCTCCTTTGATTTTGAATATACTGTTGTTTTCAATCTTTCTTTGTTGAACAACTAACCAAACAACATGGAAGCACTACAACCGAGTAAGTGGTTATCGCTTTCATTTACTGCTTTCATATTATAAACTGTATTGTGGGGCTGCTCACTGTAAGTCTCCTTTCATAAACTCATATCTACTGTGTAATAATAGTATAGATATTTCGAGTTTCCCCGGCAACTACGTCTAGAACTAGGTGACACCGTTCCATTTATTCGTAGAAATAGACGCCTAGATCCCCAATAGGAGCACCAGATACAGTCTTCTCTTCGGCTGTCCTCCTTAGGAATCGTCAAGAAGCTCTACTCCCCAAGATGAATGTATTCTCTGTGAATGGCATCTTTGAGTTGCTTCCAAATTCTTGAACTTTCCTGACTTGATCTATTCCTTATGAATAGCTTGCCTTGAATGTCTCGGGGTTTGGGTACCCACTACGGTCATAATCTTGGACCTTAACTAAGGAACCCTCTTTAAAAGTTAAAAGTCGCTGGATAGTAAACCTCGCACGTTTACCAGTGGTTTTTATCTTTAAAAGAGTTATCTCTCCTGATGGAAAGGAGATGATAGACCCACGGGCTTCTTAAAAGCATCGGCCTCCTCTTGGGCATTATTCAAGGACACTACGGCTTCTTAGAAGTATTCACAGCCTCCTCTTAGGCTTCGTATAATGATCTCTTCCTCCGGGAATGATAGCCTCCTCTTGGGCTTCGTACAAGGACCCGTCGGCTTCTTAAAAGTTTCCAGCCTCCTCTTGGGCTTCGTACAAATTGTCCCGACGACCTCCTAGAGGTATAGGAACAGAACCTAGTCATCCTCATAGAACAGTCCTTTCGTAGAGTCTAATACTGTTTCTCAAAGCATAGTACAAAAGAAAAAAAACTCTAGACTTGGACAGTCTAACTTCCTTGAGTCTCAAAGACATTCTCAAGTGACCCCCTTCGTTAAATAGGAAGGAAACCCGCAGACTCAGACAGTCTCAATACCCTTTGGATTTCCCGTTTCCTCAAAGAGAAGGAAATATCCCTGATCCTTAAATCAAATCCCTGAGTACAGTGTTGCTCATATAAGAACTGATTTTCTCTTTTAAAATCAGTATATTGGATCTGTCACTCAACTGAAACAAACCTTTAGCCTCCATCTCGGGCTTCGTACGAGATACAAAAACACTCTCTTGTTGAGTATCAAAGACTCCCTCGTAGAGTCAAACAAACTTTTAGCCTCTATCTCGGGCTTCGTACGAGACACAAAGACTCTCTTGTTGAGTCAAACTTTTAGCCTCTCTCTCGGGCTTCGTACGAGACACAAAGACTCTATCGTCGGGTCAAAATCTTTTAGCCTCTCTCTCAGGCTTTGTACGAGACACAAAATAGCCTCCTCTTAGGCTTTGTATAATGATTTTCCTAGCGGAAATTAGCCTCCTCTTAGGCTTTGTATAAGAAAACCACTGGTTGATCCAATCAACCTTTTAGCATCAAAGTTGTGCCTCGTTCACAGTACACAAACATCAACAACTCCTTTCATCTAATCGCTGTAAGCGGCAAGCCTCTGGATCATCTATATCCATGCCACTGTCCCTCTTTTAGCATGAGAAATTCCTAAGGAAAGATGGCATTGCTTTACACTGAGTTAAAGTCTTCTCCTTCAGGTTAAAACCCTTTCTTCGGAAATTATGGCATTACTCGGATCCGCGTATCCCAGTTAAAGTAATTCTCCTTCCCCCTCTTTAGAGATGACAAATTCTCTCTAAAGTCGAGGTCTTTCAGCTTCACGTCTTGGGCTTTGAACAAGACACAAATAGACCTTTCAGCTTCACATCTTGGGCTTTGAACAAGATACAAACCACCTTTCGCTTCACGTCTTGGGCTTTAAACAAGACACCAAAAACACCCATTTCCTCCCATAGAATAGGAGGAACTACGAACGCTCTGATTTCCCTGTTTCGGTAAACGGGAATACGTAGGCATAAGATCGAAAGAAAAGATCTTAGCGAGCGCAATCAACAAAAAACCCAAATCCCATATCTCCATCAATCAAAAGCAGTAATTCAAAAGCATCAGTCCTAACATCCTAATCCTTGTTCCCCGCCAGAAACCTTCTGCCCAGATAAAAAGAAAGAAAACAATATTGGCGAAAATACAAATAACCAGTACAAAGGCCCCCCACATTGATAGCATCCGTAACCTAACAGACCGCTGTTTAAACTCAGTATGCAAGCAGGGTTAATTGGAGACATCTATTTCCCTTCCTTAGTCAGCTCACAATAGGATAAAAAATGAATCGACCTGTAGTTTAAGCTCAAACCGCAGAGAGCGACCAGCGCTTAAGAACCGCGTCCAAAATCGCTCGCTACAGAAAAATGGCGCCCACCGTGGGGCCTTCTCTATTTTGCTTTAGGGAATCGTCCCCATTTTCCACGGAAAATGGCAACTCTGCTGAGGAGAAAGATTGACCTATGCTGGTCCATCTCTTAGGCTGAGAACCACAGATTGGGGCTTCCGCCGGGGAACCCATTTTCTGTCAGGAACTTAGGATTCTTAGCTTTATAAGTCTAGGATGATTAGGACAAATATATATACTGCTTTTCCTAATTGCTATACGTGTTTATTTTTCTGCTAATGGGAATGCGGGTGATGCCGTATGTGGAAAGATTGAGTATACACTTAAGAAAAGCCAACCTTTTTTTGTAGTGCGGAAACTATTAGAAATAGTTGTTACGCGATACTACCCTCATTTGAGGCTGGTGATCTATTCTCGGTGAATAGCACTTACTCTAAGATTGCACACAACTCGCTGGCGATCCGCTTGTTGTCTGCCTTCCTGGGAGGAGCTGATGATAATGAGTACAGGTACAAAAATCACCCTAGTATAAACCTTTGGGGATGGGTAGAGCCTTGACTTCATGATAACGACCCTTTGACCCCATGTTTTTTCTATGTTTTTGTGTGCTGCATTCATGCATTCGTTTAATAAAACATTAAAACACTCAAAAAACTTTCTCTTCTAGTCTCTCTGTTTTTCAAATTAAACTAAGACTGTGATTGCAAATATCAGAGAAAAGGATTACGCTAATGGACTTCGGTAGAAGGAGAACTCGCCAGTATACCTTTAAGGTTCCAAAACTAGGGGATTTGAGAAGGTTAGCAAGGATGATCGTTAACCCAGAGGCTTTCAGAGCCAAGCACGGTGGTTTGCTACCACTGTTAAGAGTCCATGTGATTAAGGGGATCATGGACGCGCTCATTCAATTCTACGATCCGGTTTATCGCTGTTTCACGTTCCCGGATTACCAGCTAGCACCAACGCTGAAGGAGTATTCTCATTTGGCTGATTTACATATCACTGATCGAGCTCCATTTTCTGGACTGGAAGGAATTCCAAAGAATCAGACTATTGCAAGAGCAATTCATTTGGACGAGTCTGAGGTCAAGACTCACATGACCACTAAGGGTGGCATCCAAGGTTTTCCAGCCCAGTTCTTGACAAGGAAAGCTCTGTACTTCTCTAGTATAGGGAACGGGACTGCTTTTGAAAACATCTTTGTCTTGCTCACCTACGGATTATTTTTGTTCCCCAACATCAATAACTTCGTCGATATCAACGCTATTAAGGTTTTTCTCATTGGAAACCCTATGCCGACTTTTCTCGCAGATGCGTATCATTCTGTACACTTAGGAAATTTGTACAGCGGAGGGGAGATCACATGTTGTATACCTCTGCTTTACAAATGGTTTATCTCTCACTTGCCCAAATCTGCTGCTTTTTGGGATTGCAAGAGTGTCTTACGTTGGTCGCAGAAGATCATGTCTCTCACCAACTCCGATATAGATTGGTGTAATAGGATTTATGAGGGAATCAGAATCATTGACCGTTGTGGAAACTTCCCCAGCGTACCCCTCATAGGAACTAAAGGAGGAATCAACTATCATCCGATATTAGTTCTTCGTCAATTTGGATACCCGATGAGACACATCCCACTGGGTGTTCATCTGGAAGGTCTTTTCTTCAAAGAAGGAGAAAACGACAGAGCACTAAAGATGGAAATAATGCAAGCTTGGAAACAGGTTCATAAGAAAAGACGAGAGTCTCTGGGATAACCGGACTGTGTCTCGATGGAGCCTTATCTCCATTGGGTACAAACCAGAGCTCTCAAGCTAAAGATGCCTTATCCTCGTTGCGGAATTCTTCCACCAAGGGAAACTGTCATGTACTTCATGACGGAAACTGAAAAGCTTCAGGTTACTCCCAACAAGGTTCAAAAGGAAAGAAGACCTTGGAAGAACAAGTACCGCACCCTCGACGTAGAGTGTATCCAAATACAGCAACTACTAAAAGAGAAAGATGCTCTGATTGAAATTTTGGAGCAGCATGCTGTAGAGAATCAAGATGACCAAAGGAATTTGCTCACTCCTTTCACTTGGCAAAGGAATGACAACCCGACAACGACCCAAGCGCCCCGGTCAAAGAAAAGGAAGATACCAGAGTCAATACCCGATTTCTCCTCAGAGAGGACTCGGGACCCATTAGTTTAGGTTTCTGTTTCTGCACTTTGTAATCTACTGTATTTCCATTTCTGTAATCCTTTGGAATTTCAATAAAAAGGGGTTTCCCCACTGTTTGATATTTACAATCTAATTGTCGAAGTTTATTTTGATTAAACCAAAAAACAACAATTAATATAATCATTGCATTCATCATTCTCACATCGCGTATTCTCCTTACCTACGAATCTCACGTTTGTGTCTCGATTCTAGAGTCAAACTGTCTCATTCGTATAATACTCGGGCCAATCGTCAGAAAAAGATGGATGATCTTGAGGAAGAAAACAGAGAGTTGAAAGAAGAGATCGACGCTCTGAGAGAGGATATGAGAAAGCTTCGTAACGACATGCAAGCCATGGCAGAAGCTCAGCTACAAAGAACTGTGATCTCAGAGATCACCTTAACACCCATCATAGAAAAGTATGATCCTAGGTATCAGATGCCGAAAGATCGTCCTTGGGGCATGCCTGTTAACTATATCCCGGAAGGATATGTTCCGCCGATCACTGAAGATCAGGGAATCGGAACAGAAGCCGCTGGGCCTGAAGGTTACAAACTTCGGGAAAGCGAAGATGCTAGGGGCATACTAAAGACTCCTGAAGGTTACAAACTTTGGGAGGCGCCAAGACTTACTGCCGTAGTCACGGTACCACCCCCTGTGGTGCACACTGTCCCAGAAGGACAGATACCACAGACACCTTCTGGTAAGAAGGAAACTATGTTCGACAGAATGGATGAATTCCAGGAGCAGTTCTTGGAAATGCAGAAAGAGCTGCAAGCCATTCGCGGTCAGGATCTATTTGGAAAGGACGCCGCAGACCTCTGCTTGGTCCCAAATGTGAAAGTCCCGCACAAGTTCCAAGTGCCCGACTTTGAAAATTACAAGGGTAACGCTTGCCCTCAGAGCCATCTGGTGATGTACGCTCGGCGGATGTCAGCTCAGACGGAGAATCAGGACCTGCTGATTCACTACTTCCAGGATAGTTTAACCGGTGCCGCACTCAAATGGTACATGGGTTTAAACCGTACTACGATCAGTACATTTAGAGATATTGGTACTGCCTTCTTCCAACAATACAAATACAATTTGGACATGGCACCCGACAGAGATCAACTCAGATCAATGTCGCAAAAGGAAAAGGAAACCTTTAAGGAGTATGCTCAAAGGTGGCGTGAAATTGCCGCTCAAATTTGTCCACCTCTTGAGGAAAAAGAGATGACAAAAATCTTCTTAAAGACCTTAAGCTCATTTTACTATGACCGAATGGTTGCCAGTGCGCCCAGTGATTTCACCGAAATGGTCGGCATGGGCGTACGTCTTGAGGAAGCCGTCCGAGAAGGACGTTTGGTAAAAGACACTGGATCGACGAGCGGTACTAAAAAATACGGTAGTTCTCTCCCTAAGAAAAAAGAGCAAGATATTGGGAATATCTCTCTCGAAAAGCAAATGCGTCGTTATCAGCCAGTAGCAGCTGTTACTCCTGCTATCGGCCCCGCACCTGTTCCTATGTATCAACCTCAGGTTGCGCAGAGCCAACCTGACCAACAAAGGACACAACAGCCTCTTCAGCAGACTCGTCCTCCATATAACAACAACCGTACAATACGGCCACCAGGATTTGATCCTATACCCGTAACGTACGCAGAGCTGTTTCCGTTACTGCTGGCTAAGGGGCACATTCAGACTAAGTCTCCCCTTTCAGTTCCAGAAAATCCGCCGTTTTGGTTTAAAGCGGATCAAACATGCCCTTATCATCAAGGAGGTTCAGGGCATAACATTGAGACTTGTCTCAATTTCAAATCCGACGTGCAAAAGCTTGTTAGGAGCGGGCTCTTATCTTTCAAAGATACGAATCCGAATGTTCTCACGAACCCGCTGCCTCAACACGAGAAAGCTGCAGTCAATCTGATTGAGAAAGAGACTAACAATGTCTATCAAATTCACGATGTACTCTTATTGAAGACCAATCTGGTCAAGATGCATTGTAGACAGAGTGGATATGGCCATGTGCCACCTCATGATTATCACCAGTGTGATATCTGCTCTAAAGATAACCAAGGATGTTCGGTAGTGCAATCAGCTCTACAGGAACAAATGGATCTTGGATGGATCCAAGAGCACCGAGTTCGTGGAGTTAACATGGTTTACACGAATTCCAACGTCATTCAAAACCACGACATCCGTGCGATGAATGTCAACTTGGTGGCGATGCACTCAAGGCAAAGCCAGTATCATAATCTACCGCGGCACGATTACAGTTCCTGTCTGATTTGCTCGGTAAACAAACAGGGATGCTCTTTCATACAAGAGGCCCTCCAGCATCAGATGGATCTTGGATGGATACAAGACTACCATGATAGGAACTCCTATCAAATCAACATGGTTCAGATCTTCGACATCTGCGTAATGAATACCAACCTGGTAGAGTTACATGCTGAGCAAGTCCGACTTGGATTCTTAATATCACATGACTATCAAAATTGTAAAGCGGGTTGCGAAAACGATCGAGGTTGTACCCTTGTCCAGGAGGCAATTCAGCACTTGTTAAATCACTGGTGGATGCCAATCTATATGGACGAAGATACTCAGCAGATTAGTATCAATAACAGGAATCCTACTCGTCGTCAAAGTCAGGATGTCCGATCAATGGAAAGTAACCTAGTGAGGTTACATTGTATTCAAAGTGGGCGTGGCCAGGTGCCACCACACAACTATGACAGTTGTAGCGTCTGTTTGAAAAGTAACCAAGGGTGTTACCTTGTGAGAGCAGCTCTTCAGGGTCAGGTCGATCATGGAGAAATTCGTCCATATCCAGGTTCTGGACCCATCAACTGGACGCCGAACTACCTTGCCAATCAAGTTGAGGATGTTGTCACAATCTCGGGTCATCATAGGACCAGGGATGTTTTTGCCATCATTTCTCTACTTGACGAATCTAAAGTTCCCAACCAGGAACGGATCGAGATTACTTATGATGGTCAGAAAAATCAGAAGGTTCCCATAGTCATCTATCTACCGGGGCCACTACCGTATGAATCAGCTAGGGCAATCCCTTACAAATACGGTGCAATAATAATCGAGAATGGAAAGGAAATTCCATTACCCTCCGTCGTGAATATTGCAGACATCAGTCGTGTAACACAGAGCGGTCGAATCTTCAACTGAGGGGTTGGAGAATCCAACAAAGAAAAGGAACTTCAGGCGGAAATTCCTGATCCACCAGTCAGTCAATCTGGTAATCCCGACTTTTCAAAAGACAAAGATGAGATGCTAAAGCTCATCCAAAGGAGTGAATATAACATTGTTGATCAACTGTTACAGACTCCTTCAAAGATCTCAGTATTATCACTGTTACTCAGTTCAGAAGCCCACAGGGAGGCTCTACAGAAAGTCTTGGAGCAAGCCTTTGTGAAACAGGATGTAACAATCAGACAATTCGATAGCATTGTCTCTAACATCACTTCTTGCAACAATTTGGGATTTAGTGATGAGGAATTACCCGAAGAGGGTCGTCGTCATAACATGGCGCTCAACATTACAGTTAACTGCCAGGGCGATGCTTTAGCCAATGTACTGGTAGACACAGGGTCAGCCCTGAATGTTATGCCGAAGTCCACTTTGACGCAATTATCATTTAAGGGCCCTCCGATGAGAGTCAGCGAGGTCGTTGTCAAAGCATTCGACGGATCCAGAATAACGGTTATCGGCGAAATTGATCTTCCCATAACTATTGGTCCTCACACTTTCCAAATCACTTTCCAGGTCATGGACATCCGGGCAACATACAGTTGTTTATTAGGAAGACCTTGGATACATCAGGCTGGAGCGGTTACTTCAATCCTCCACCAAAAGCTAAAGTTCGTCAAGAACGATCAACTTGTCACGGTTTGTGGGGAACAAGCCTTGCTTGTGAGTAACTTATCATCATCTACTTGTGTAGAACCCGAGGAGGTTATTGGAACTCAGTTCCAAGCACTATCGGTGAGCAAGGACAATCATTTCAAAGGAGGAACCTCGATTTCCTCATACAACGATGCTATCAAAGCGGTCGAGAGTACCGATACAACCGGATGGGGACAGCTTGTCATTCCTATTGACAATAAAACAAAGAAGGGTCTTGGTTTTTCTGCAACCTGTACCCAGACAGCTGCTAACGATGAAAGTCTTCATCCCCTTCAAAACTTCTTCCACAGTGGAGGTTTTCTTCACCCAGTGTCTCAGACAGTTCATGCTATCAATGAGGAAGATCCCTCTGACACAGATGAGGAGTGGAAGTCCTACCTTAACAAGGACGGCTATATGTCTCAGGAAGAGGTGCCTATGCCTTTTTGCTTTCCTACAGAATGTCCGAGATTTATACCAAGATTAGATGTCGAAATGATCTACGGAGATTGTGATCCGGAAGGATGCCGTGCTCCGCCAAATTCATTAGAGAAAGACACTCTGATGAAAGGAAACTTTGATCACAATTACTATGGCCCAATGGATGGTCTGCCAATGTGGCAGCCTTGCCCAGGAAACTTGGGGCAAGAAAGTCAGCCGAGTAATGAAACTCAGCTGAGCGTCATTGAACAGAATACCTGTGTCCCCGCCATGTCATGGGATCAACACTCAGGTCATTCGGAAACTACTCAACATGAAGATGAATTCGCAACGTTTGCAGGACTAGAATTCATCAACTATGCTTTTCCTGAGGTCAACGTCATCGAGAGGGATGACTTCTCCAGTTCCAAAGAAGTTTGGGACACCTTCGGACAACCGAGTGGAAAATACGACTATATGGTCAAGTACACCGCTCCCGAAAGCTCTCGTATCAGGCTCGAAGATATCCAGTCAACTGGATGGGGAGATACAGCTGAGAGCACAAATGCTATGCAAAATGCAACAGAGGAATTCTCCTACGACAATTCTGCCTGGGAAACAGATTCCAACGATCCTGCTCCACTAGAAATCAGTGTCATTTCTAAAGACAAATCAAGGAAGGTGCCAGACTTTGTGATTCACCGAGGAGTTCGCCGCCAGTGGGTTGCTGTCGATGTTCCGAAGGTCGTTCGCCAGTCAAAGTAATTGCCATCTTTAACCTTTCACCCTGCCCAGGTGAAACGGATGTTTTGATAGGGCTCGTTTTCTGTAAATTTCCCTCTTCGCTTTGCCCAGAGCGAGTGAGTTTTGTTTTATAGGGCTGTAGTTTCAAGATTCGACTTGTTCATTAATAAAATAACGTCGTTCTGTAATTTCCGCATTAATTGCTGTTTTCTCTTTTTGCTTTTTCAGAAAATGGTAATCCTAAAAAACATTCAATAATAAAAACAAGCAGTAAAATCAAAACACTGCACACACTTGCATTTTCTCTATCTCTTCTAAACATGAATCATCACGTCATGCAGATTGCTTGTTTTATACCCCGTTGAAACATATGATCCGATGCCTTCTCCCAACTTTGAGTTCCCGGTATTCGAGGCTGAAGAAGAAAATGACGACGAAATTCCAGAAGAGATCTCCCGACTACTCAGACAAGAGGAAAGGTCCATTGAACCTCACAAAGAGCCGTTGGAAACGGCAAACTTGGGTTCAGAAAAAGAGAGAAAAGAAATCAGGATCGGAGCACTGCTCAGTCCAACTGTCAAAGAAAGTTTGATAAAGCTTCTCAAAGAATTCCCCGATGTATTCGTTTGGTCCTATCAGGATATGACAGGGTTGGATACCAGCATCGTGGAACATCACTTACCGCTAAGATCGGAATGTCCGCCAGTAAAGCAAAGGTTGAGATGGACTCACCCGGGCATGGCCATCAAAATGAAAGAGGAGGTACAGAAACAGATTGACGCGGGTTTCCTCGCTACATCTGAATATCCTCAATGGTTAGCCAACATCGTACCCGTTCCCAAAAAGGATGGAAAGGTCAGAATGTGTGTTAATTACAGAGATCTAAACAAGGCAAGTCCGAAGGACGACTTTCCTTTACCACACATTGACATGCTGGTTGACAGCACAGCAAAGTTCAAAGTATTCTCCTTCATGGATGGATTCTCGGGCTATAATCAGATCAAAATGGTGCTGAAAGACATGGAGGAAACTTCGTTCATTACCCCATGGGGTACCTTTTATTACAAGGTAATGCCGTTCGGTTTGAAGAATGCCGGGGAAACCTATCAAAGGGCCATGACTACTCTGTTTCATGACATGATACACAAAGAAATCGAGGTATATGTCGATGATTTGATTGCAAAATCAAGAACAGAGGATGAGCACGTTGAACATCTGTCAAAATTGTTCGAACGTCTAAGAAAATTCAAGCTCCGCTTGAATCCCAACAAGTGTACCTTTGGTGTCCGTTCGGGGAAATTACTAGGGTTCATCGTCAGCCAGAAAGGAATTGAAGTTGATCCTGACAAGGTCAAGGCCATTCAAGAAATGCCTTTTCCGAAAACTGAAAAACAAGTCAGAGGATTCCTGGAACGTTTGAACTACATCTCCAGATTCATATTCCTTATGACCGCGACATGTGCGCCGATTTTCAAATTACTCAAAAAGAACCAGGATTGCGTTTGGTCTGAAGATTGCCAAACCGCCTTCGACAGTATCAAGGAATATCTGTTGAATCCTCCGATTCTATCACCTCCAGTGGAAGGGAGACCACTGATCATTTACCTCACAGTCCTAGAGGACTCAATGGGATGTGTACTTGGCCAACAAGACGAAACTAAAAGGAAAGAGTCTGCCATTTACTATCTAAGCAAGAAATTCACCGACTGCGAGACTCGGTACACAATGCTTGAGAAAACTTATTGCGCTTTGGCTTGGGCAGCCAAACGTCTTCGCCAGTACATGATTCATCATACTACTTGGTTGGTCTCTGAAATGGATCCAATCAAGTAGGTTTTCGAAAAACCTGCTCTCACGGGAAGGATTGCCCGTTGGCAGATGTTACTATCAGAATATGACATAGAGTACCATGCTCAGAAAGCCGTTAAAGGAAGTATTTTAGCCGATCATTTGGCTCATCAACCGATTGACGATCAAGAATCAATCGGGTTTGACTTCCTAGACGAAGATGTCATGTATCTAAAAATGAAAGATTGCGATGAACCGCTACCCAGTGAAGGGCCAGAACCAGGTTCCCAGTGGGGACTTATCTTTGACGGAGCAGTCAATCATTATGGAAATAGAATTGGGGCAATCATTGTTACCCCTCAGGGTACCCACATTCCTTTCACTGCTAGACTTACGTTCAAATGTACGAACAACGAGGCCGAATACGAAGCATGTATCATGGGTCTCGAAGAAGCGATTGATTTAAGGATCAAAAACTTGGACGTATACAGCGATTCAGCCCTGGTTATTAACCAGATAAAAGGAGATTGGAACACATACCAATCAGGATTGATTCCTTACAAAGACTATGCAAGAAGGTTGTTACCCTTCTTCAACAGAGTCGACTTTCATCACATCCCTCGTGATGAGAATCACATGGCTGATGCATTAGCCACTATCTCTTCCATGATTAGTGTAGGTCGATGGAATGACATACCTAAGATCGACATCATGCGCCTTGAACGGCCCACTTACATCTTCGCGATTGAAGCAGTCATAGACGACAGACCTTGGTATCACGATATCAAATGCTTCCTTCAGGAACAAGAGTACCCATCTGGGGCGCTCAGAAAAGACAGGAAAACCCTCAGAAGATTGGCTGCAAACTTCTTCCTGAGCGGTGACACTCTTTATAAGAGAAATTTTGACATGGTCTTGCTCCGATGTGTCGACAGACCAGAAGCAGACATGCTCATGAATGAAATTCATGAAGGATCCTTTGGCACTCATGCCAACGGACACACAATGGCGAGAAAAATTCTCAGGGCCGGGTACTATTGGTTGACAATGGAATCCGACTGCTACAAGTACATGAGGAGGTGTCACAAGTGTCAGATATACTCCGACAAAATTCATGTACCGCCATCACATATCAAAGTTCTTTCTTCCCCGTGGCCTTTTTCCATATGGGGAATCGACATGATTGGTATGATTGAGCCCAAGGCTTCAAACGGACATCGGTTCATCCTGGTAGCCATTGACTATTTCACCAAGTGGGTCGAAGCAGCGTCATTCTCCAATGTAACCCGACAAGTGGTGGTCCGATTTATCAAAAATAATATCATCTGCCGTTATGGTGTTCCAAGCGAGATCATTACTGATAATGGATCTAACTTGAACAATAAGATGATGAAAGAGTTGTGCGCAGAGTTTAAGATCGAACACCATAACTCATCTCCCTACCGACCCAAGATGAACGGAGCGGTAGAAGCGGCTAACAAGAACATCAAGAAGATTGTTCAAAAGATGGTTGTAACCTACAAGGATTGGCACGAAATGCTACCCTTTGCTCTTCACGGTTATCGAACATCTATCCGCACTTCAACAGGGGCAACCCCTTTCTCTCTAGTATATGGCATGTAAGCAGTGCTCCCCATAGAAGTAGAGATCCCATCAATCCGGGTATTGATGGAAGCGAAGCTCACCGAAGCTGAATGGTGTCAAAGTCGACACGACGAACTGAACCTGATCGAAGAAAAGAGTATCACGGCACTATGCCACGGTCAGTTGTATCAGTAAAGAATGAAGAGGGCGTTCGACAAAAAGGTCCGACCTCGTGTCTTCAGGAAAGGAGACCTTGTGCTCAAGAAGATACAATCATTTCTCACTGATTCTCGGGGCAAATGGACCCCAAATTATGATGGCCCCTATGTGGTCACGAAAGCTTTCTCAGGCGGCGCCTTGAGACTTGCAACCATGGACGGAGAGGAATTTGCCTACCCCACGAATGTTGATGTAGTCAAGAAATACTTCGCCTAAAAAAAAAAAATAAAAAAAACGTCTTGGTGGATTGAAAACCCGAAAGGGCGGTCCAGGCAAAAGTTAGAGACATGAAAAAAAATCATCCCGATGGATTGGAAATCTCATAGTACAATCCAGGCAAAAATTAGGGATAATGGCAAGTAACTATGTTCAACAGAGGCAAGTCCCTCAGCAGCAACAACAGTTACATCATCCGTCAGGAAAACTCCAGTCGAGGTCATCTTCGATAGAAGCTCAGGATGCCCTGAATTCAAAGTTGGTAGAAGGATAGTGGTCGTTATGTTTCAACATAGCCATTTTCCCTGTAAATTACCATTTTCTAACTTTGTATATACTCTTTGGAATCACGCGTTTGGCTGATCTCCATCTTATCAATAAAATTTGAGCCCTTGTGCTTTTGTTTGTAATTCTTTACTTGTTTTAGCTTTACAGAACGACGTTGTTTAAACTTAATCAGCGATTCTTGAAATAAAACAAAAATAAATTTACTTGTTAAATTTTTTCTGCTTTTAAATTAAAGATGGCATTTCTTTTGACTGTTGAACATCAAAAGAACATCGATCGCTTTTCCCGAAGTAAGCGAACTTCAAAGTGCAGAATCAAAGTACTCCTTCTAAGCCAGTATGCCTGAATGAAGGGATCAACTGTGTCAGAGACCTTGTTTCGTTTGACATTCTCGGTCGAGTTCTCATCTCCTAAGCCCGATCAACATAGCTCCCAACGGGACTATCTCTCCTAAGCAAGGTGGAATTGCTATTTTGAATCAACGGTATTTCTTCGCCCCGCGATGGCCGAGTATCCAATTGTGTTCATCTCTTAGTCTGTATGTTGCGTCTGTTTTGTCAACACATACATACATACATCATGCATTTTTTATTTGCATTCGCATTTCATATTGCATCACTATTACTTGAGTCGGTCTTATCCTGCCGTGATAACCGTCCTCTCAATCGAGTTTGTCACTTCTTTCCTCGTCAGGAAGTATCACGTCTGAACAATCTCGCCACCAGTGTATCTTTAGATCAGAGTCGGTCCTTGACCACTTTGATAACTTGAACCTCTAAAAAGCCAGAGAAAACTTTCAATAAGCATCACTCTTCGCCATTGAAGATGATATCCTTGCTTTCCCGGATTAAGGAAAATCCACAGAGAAAGCCTCGTGATCAGAGATTCGGCAGCACGCCAGTTTTGCTCCAAAAAACCACTGATGAGAAGGTCATTGGCACCTCAAAATTGGATCCCATCATATGGCATTTCTCCGGGAAGATCCCGAGAAAAGTATGATGTAACCCCAAACGAAAACAGTCTCTCAAGAGACTCGCTTTCCCCAGTAGAAACAAATGGCGTCTCCAACAGAGAAGTCTGTACAACTCTACAATTCAGACAAATGGGTTCCCCAGCAAGTCTGACATCAAAACTTTTTCCACTCAAATGGCATCTCCCCAGGAAAATTCGGCGAGAAGTTTGAAGGAAAGCCGCTACGCATAGCGTCCCTTGTCAATAAAGTTTATTGACAAAAGAAACTAAGACCAGTTCCTTGGTAGGAAACCAGGATCGAGGGGAAGTTTATATCAAAAACTAAGACCAGTTCCTTGGTAGGAAACCAGGATCGAGGGGAAGTTTAAATCAGAAACTAAGACCAATTCCTTGGTAGGAAACCAGGATCGAGGGGAAGTTTAAATCAGAAACTTAGACCAGTTCCTTGGTAGAAAACCAGGATCGAGGGGAAGTTTAAATCAGAAACTAAGACCAGTTCCTTGGCAGGAAACCAGGATCGAGGGAAAGTTTAAATCAGAAACTTAGACCAGTTCCTTGGTAGAAAACCAGGATCGAGGGGAAGTTTATATCAAAAACTAAGACCAGTTCCTTGGTAGGAAACCAGGATCGAGGGGAAGTTTATTTCAAAAGAAACTAAGACCAGTTCCTTGGTAGGAAACCAGGATCGAGGGGAAGTTTAAATCAGAAACTAAGACCAGTTTCTTGGTAGGAGACCAGGATCGAGGGGAAGTTTACCTTTTCTAAGCATCATTTCTTAGCTAAAGAAGATGAATGCGATCCGCCATTCATAACCACCATCAAAATTCCGGATATTCTGATATTTAATCCTCTTGCACCCCGAATGCCCGAATCCCTTCGTCATTCACACCTTCGGGTCCAAGAAGATTAAATAGGGGCATCTGTAATACCCCAAATTTTGACCACTTAGATTTCCCATCACTGTGAAAATCATCATCATAATGTGGATGAATCATCATGCTTCATCATTCTCCCCAAAGATGGGTGAGCATCCAATACAATCAAAATTAGGGTTTCAAGCCCTCTCTGAGTGCTTAGACAAAGGATCAATCAAGAAATGACATGATCTTCAACTTTTCTAATCTCTTAAATATCCACAATGGATAAAAAAGGACTCCCACTTCAAGGATTAAGCACAAGGCTGCTCCCTTCTAGGTGGATCAAGTCTCAAGATCGACAGTGTCACCAAATTAGGGTTTTGGTCGACCAGGGCCTCCAGATGGAAATTTTCATCTGGGCACAAGGCAATGATCCAAAACATGACCTAATATACTTCATGGAACCTCATGAACCCATGCATCAAGTCAATTTTGCCTCAGGGGATGCATTCATCAAAAATCAGGAATTAGGGTTTCTTGACCTAATTCACCCCTAAGTTGACTTTTGGGACAAACCATGAGCCAAGACCTCAAGACATGATTTGAGGGTCTCTAATATACCATATTGATCCATTTGTAACCATGGATTCATCCAAGAAGCTTGAGCAACAAGTCTCAATTTCATCTGCACCACAATTAGGGTTTTAAGAGAAAAGTCAACTGTAACTTTGACTTTTGACCAGGACATGCTCCCAAACCCTAATACATGATTGAATATACCCTATGACACCCATGGAACATGTCCATCAAGTTTGATTTAGGTCAAGGACATGATTTCCTGAAGAATTGCACAGTTTGGAATTCATCTGATAAAAAGTCAACTGTGCACAAAAGTCAACTTTGACTTTTTGAGATTTTTCGCCAAAATGGATTTTTAACCCTAAAATGATGTTAATGTATGATTTGAATCATCATTCATCAAGAAAAATCAAGAAAAGTGAGATAACTTGTAAAAGGGGTAACCATAAAACTTAGAAATTTTTCTAAGTTAAAAATAAAGTGGCAAAGGTACCAACTTTGGAGGACCATAACTCCTAAACCACAAGGCCATTTTTTCTCATCCAAAGATGGATTTGTAGCCCTCATTATCACCTACAAAAACTTCAACTACAAGTCATTCCAATTTGTCGCTCCCGGGATTTTCATCCAAGTACAAACGCGAAAGTGGCACCGAAACAGAGTCGCCAGCAATGTGTATTTATCCCAAGAGAGGGAAAGGAAACACCGCATAAACCTGAAGGAAAGGATAGAGCATGGTCTTACGACCAAAAGAAATGGGTTCGGGAGTCGGTTACGCGAGAGGAAGGTATTAGCACCCCCTCGCGTCCATCGTACCCGATGGGATCCACGCTTGCTTGTCTCGATCAAAGGGTGTAAAGAAAAGATACTGGAAGAGGAACTAGAAAAGGAATGAAAAGAGAAAGAGAAACAAATGTAGGGAAAATAAAAGAAGTGCTCGCATGGGCCCTACCCCACTGCCTACGTATCTCATCGGGAGCATGAGAATCAGAGCGACGTAGTTCCCCTCACTAGGGATGAATTGTTTGTGTTTTTTAGAGAACGGCTTACGTTCTAGCTCAGGCGTTGCAGGCTCGCCGGTCCGAGTGCGTTACCGTCTTGCACGAGAACGAGTAGGAGCACGTTCATACGTTGAGAATGAATGAGATGAGAAAAGAATTCCCGAAGGAAAGACGTTATTGTTTGTTTTTGCCTTTTAGAAGTTTTTTCCATTTATTTGCATATGACAGTGTATCTGAATCTTAGTCATTGGAATGTGTACATTCTCACATTCCAAGATGGAATGGGTAAGAAAGCATACTAAGAGTGAAGAAGACCCCCACACTTAGCTCCAATTGTCAAGGTTCAAACACACTAGCATACTTGTGTTTATTAAGTGTTTTTGTTAATTAAGAAATGAAGAAGTGTTTTTTATTATTTGCACCTTCAACAAGCATTGCATTTAAGTCCCTCATACAAGATCAAATGTTTAACACATTGACCCAAGATGGGCTATATGCTACACATTCTAAGATTACAAGAGAAGACCCCTTATAATCTTTTCTTTATATGAAAGGCCTAAATGCAATAAATGCCTACCTTTATTATATGTTTTGAATTTTCTTTGAGATGAGAAGATGAAAGACTCAAGAGAGGGTAAAGGTAAAAATCTATATGGACTAAGACTCAATCCTAATTGATTAGTTAAGGGAGTGATCCTAAAGTTTGTGAGGTTTCAACCTAAAGTCTAAAGAAAGAATGAATTAAACAATTCACTTCTAAAGTAGAAGATGAATTGTAATTCAAAAAGGGAAAGTAATGAGTTATTAAAAGAAAACACATAAGTGCTTAGCAAAACACAAAATGGAGTTGTAAAAGAGAAAGGATAGAAGTTGCATGTGGATTCCTTATCCACACTCAATTGAAACTTACCGAAGCCCCTACATGGTTAGCACAATTACTTACAAGTAAAGTAAGAAAATATAATGAACAAATCAAACTCAAACAAGTTGACAAACAAAGTAAAATGAGATTGAATGCTATACATGCTTCCAAGTCAGAATGTAACTCATATTTACACAACCTAATGTTATCCTAAATGAACATACCCAATCATGCAAACAAAATCTCAATCCAACAAGAAGCAAAGAAGAAAAGGTAAAGTGATGTGAATGTGGTTCATACTTGTGAAACAAGTGACTTAAGGTGCAAGATAAACATCAAACATGCAAATATGAAACCCAAATGTCACAATCAGAAGTCAATTAACATGCTATACATCCCCAAACAAAACCACAACTCATGGCACAAGTGCCTTCATGATCAAGCAAACCAAACATGAGGCATGCATTCACAAAATGAACAAGTTAAACTTCATGCTTCAAACAAATAGCAAACATGCTTCAAAAATTATGACTTTCACCAATCAAACACCTTAAACACATGCCATTAACATATCAAGTCCACAAGCAATGAATCAGAACCAAAGTCACTCAACAATTAGGTCAAAGTCTCATGGAAGTTTCATGTATTCATGCTCAAAGCAACACATCAAAAGTCATCCAAAAAAGACTTAAAAATCATCTCATAAATCTCAAACATACCTCAACATATTTTGACCACAATGCAAAAAGAAAGGCATCAAAATCATTTTTTATGATCAAGAACAAAAATGCACAAAATCATATGTCACATTAAGTATGCATACAAATGGAAATTCAAAAGAAATAATGGAACAGGGGCAAAATTGTCATAAAAACAGAAAATAAAAACATGAAAAATTTCATAAATGTTTCAATGATGTTCATGAATTTTTGTGGAATTTTATGATATGTTTTGGTATTTTTAAAAATTAAAAATCAAACGTGTAGAAAGAAATAAAAATGAAAAATAAATGCAAAATGCAGGGGGTATGAACATAGCAATTGGACAGTGCAAACTCATTGGGCTTCCAAACAGAGGGGTGCAAATATCAATCGGACAAGGTCCATTTACACGCCAAACACAATAACAAGTGTGCACCATCAGTCAACAATTTTGACTCACTCACAACCATCAGATCAAGTCAAGGTCAAATAAAAGTCAAAGTACTCAAAATCAATGCATGCACGTGAGGACACATGCCACTTACCATGCACCACGCCACACCATGCTTAAGTGAAATTCAGAAAAATGCACGTGAGGAGCATGTGAGTTTTAATGTGCTGTCACATTTTGGAGCGTACGATCATGAAAAACACACGGCTGAGATTAAAACGCACACAAACCCTAACAGTTAAAGTCACCGGCCGGAGATGACCTCCGGTCATCTTCTCCGGCCAGCAGCCACCACCTGCAACTCACATTTTCTCCAGAAATTCACAAGCCATATACCAAACGAAAGCTAAGCTCATGAGGAACACAAATCCAACAACAAAATTCAGAGATCAAGCATGGATACAGAGAATCGAAGAAGAGAAATTTGCCCTAAGTTTCAGTTCTAAACTCCTAAGGAGCTCTATCAACTAGCCGGTTTCATATAGCTTCTAATAAGCACAAATAACACATCAACTAGTTAGAACAAGATAAAATCGTGCAAGCAAAGTTTGAGAGATTTTGGAACCTGAAACTTGAAGATCTTTGGATTTTTGAGAAAACCAGAGGTGAGAACTTGTTCTTGAACTTCTAGAACTTCAATTTGAGCAAAATAAATGCTATTTGGCTTTGAGAATCAGAGGAAATCTGAATCTGAAATTGGAGATAACTGTGCTATTCAATGCTTCATTGATGTCTTCTTGCTTGATTGTGAAGATTGAAGAAGAACTTGAGGAATTCGTGCAGGTAGAGAGAAAATTCAGAGAGAAAGCTTGAGAGTGCTTTTGGAGTGAGAGTGAAAAAATGAGAATCCTCCCTGAAATTGTGAGTGTGATTGGAATATATATGTTGAGTTAAATCTGTTAACTGGTATGGTTAATTGAGTTGTGAGTGAGTTAAGTGAGTTGCCTCTAACTAACTGAGTCAAGTTAGTTAGGGCGAGTGGGTGAGGTTGTGATGTAGTGAAGAGTGTTCATGGTGTTATGGTAGAGCTGAGAAAATTGAAAATGAGAGAGGGAACAGTGTAGCAACCTGGAATCTTGTGGTGCAAGTTTCCTTTTTTCCTCTTTTATGCATGGCATGACATGGTATGTATGTGTGTACGGGAATGTGTTGGTTTAAAAGAAGTAAGGGATGGTTGGTGTGGGATGTATGCGTGTGACTGCTTGAATTAATCCATCAACATCAACATTATTTTTCTGATTTGGTAGCAGCTATGACCAATGCAGCAGTGGAAGTTTAAGAGTGAATTTCTCACATGTTAATGGATGGCTTGAGGAGCTTTTGGTGTCATTGGAAAGAAGAAGTGTGATCCTACAAGTTTGGTGCGAAACAAGATTAGAAATGAGGCCTCTATCTGGCTCAAAAATGACCTGAAATAATAGACATCATGACTGGTGCAGGGCATGGCAACTTGAGTTGGACATGGCCATATGACTTGGGAAATTTTCAGCATGAGGCAACCATATTTGGGCTAGCATATCTCCATCATAGCTTAGTCAAACAAAAATTTGTCCAACATCAACATTAAAGAGGACACTTCAAAGAACAACTTTCATGTTGAAGAGTTTTTCATTTGAGGCCTCTAACCATGAATAAAATGAGTGTACTTCTGCCCCACCACATGTTTGTGAAAATGACTGCGCGCAGACCTGGCCAAACTTGGTCATGACATGGTTTTTGGCCTACTTTCCTCCAACTTTGATCAATCATATCTCCCTCAATTTTTATCCAATGGAGATGTTCTAACCATGGATTTGAAGCTCAAAGCAAGGCCTTTCATTGAGGCAGAGTGTAATTTTCATTTGGTGCTTCAATTTTGAATGGCCTTGGTTCCAATTCTGATGCAAAATGGCTAAAACTTGCTATTTTTAGTAACCCTACTTCATCCAAAAATGGCAACTTTCCAAATCTTGATTTTTTCATGATTCCTTTGGAGTTTCTTGACCAAATTTTGTACATTGGACATATGTAACATGAATTTCATGATTTTGGGCTCAAAAAGTCAAGAGTTGACTTTTTCCTCTGATTATTTGACTTGGCCCCAAATTTCCTGATTTTTTATCTTTCTTCCAATTGAACCACCTCCAAAACCAATTGAGGGGCAATTCTCCATATACATACACTTAGGGACATATGGAATACCATGACATCAAGTTTTGTCCAAAAAATCAGAGATACCCTGATTTAATTGGAAACCCTAATTTTGACCCCCTCTGGTTAGGAGGAAATTGCACATCTTCCAAATCCAAATTCCTCAGAGTATGTTGTGTATCCTCTTAAAGGATGATGAGAAATGCCACTTGAGGATGATTTTGAATCAATGAGCTATCTCTTTTGAGGATTTTCCTTCAATTTTTGGACTTCTTGCATAGTGAAAGATGTAATGCTTCAATCTCCCATTGTATCTCACCTTCTTGAGGTTGTGGAAGATCAATTGGGATAGTATGAGACATGAGAGACCTCTTGGCTTGCCTTGAGGGCACTTGATTGACCTTTTGTGCTTTGAATGATTCCTTGATTGTCCACCTTCCACCTGATCACATGCCCTGATGGTAAGAAGGATGCCATGCTTCATTTTTCTATGTTAAATGCAATGTAATGTTAATGAGATGGATATGATATGATAAATGATAATGCCATGCTATGATGACAAAGAAGGAGAGCAAATTTTGGGGTATTACAGCTGCCCCTATTCAAGCGCTGTAGACCTGAATGCCTGAAAGCAATTGCTTTCGGACTTTCAAGGTATATAGTGATTGAATACCAAAAGTAACCAAAAATTTGCTCTGGGTGATGAAGAAGAAAAGGGATATAAACCCAACGAGACTGCTGGATTGAATCCTCGATGAAACGTCGGAGAGATCTGTCTTTTGAACGATGCCAGACGACTACTGGCTTGCCACGCTGATGGTGGACTTTAATAATGTCTTTTTGAACGACGCCAGACGACTACTGGCTTGCCACACTACTGGTGGACTTTAATATTGTCTTTTATGCAATTCCAGACGACTACTGGCCTGCCACGCTACTAGTGGACTTTAATAATGTCTTTTATGCAACTCCAGACGACTACTGGCCTGCCACGCTACTGGTGGACTTTGCAGCTTCGTGCCACCCAAAGACGGACTTTTGCCAATCCACTGTTGGACTTTTGGAATATGCCACCCTTAGATGGACCTTTCGCCAATCCACTGTTGGACTTTTGCCACCCGAAGACGGACTTTTGCCAATCCACTGTTGGACTTTTATCTGCTTTGCCACCCGAAGATGGACTTTTGCCAATCCACTGTTGGACTTTTGGAATATGCCACCCTTAGATGGACCTTTCGCCAATCCACTGTTGGACTTTTGCCACCCGAAGACGGACTTTTGCCAATCCACTGTTGGACTTTTGCCACCCGAAGACGGACTTTTGCCAATCCACTGTTGGACTTTTAGCTGCTTTGCCACCCGAAGATGGACTTTTGCCAATCCACTGTTGGACTTTTGCCACCCGAAGACGGACTTTTGCCAATCCACTGTTGGACTTTTAGAATTTGCAAAATTGTATTACTCTCTGCATCTGTGTCAGACATCTCTGCTGACTCTGCTGAGGAGCAATGACCAATGATTTGACTTTGGAGACTCCTGAAAGGATATCCTCTCCACTGGAGAATGAATGAACAATCCGTCTGCTTCGAATTGCCAAGCTTGCCAAAAATAATTTGGACTTGAAGAATAATAAATCTGCCAGTAATCACTTCATCTGTTGGGGGAATGAATTCTGGTCACAGCGATTCCGCTGGGGATGAGAATTTCTTTGCATGGCGTCTTGCTAGGGAAGAAAAGTCATAAAAACTCTGCTTGAGGATCTATCCAATCCAAGATCCTTTATAGGGATTATCAACCTTCTGACCCGGCTGGGGAAAGGCTGTACCATCCTTGTTGAGGAATAGATTCTGTCGATCTGATAAACCTCTGCGGAGAGAACAACAACTCAGCTGGAAGTTGCTGACAAGATTCGATGCTGACCTCTGTGGGGATACCATGACCAGAGATACGATCTTGCTAGGTATCAGGGCTACTCTGCCAGGGATATGCAAATCCTGGTTAGAACATTCCACTGCAACTTGCTAGAAAGAGTCCTTAGAGATCTGTTGGGGAAACCCAAAGCAAATCCACAGTAGTCTGCTGAAGAATGTGACTATCGAGCTTAGGATAAGTACTATAATGCCCCATGTTAGGCGAGCTTCCCTTTAGACAATCCCGTTAGGGATGACGGGTTTATAACAAACTCTGCTGGAGAAAACTGCTTTAAAGCGGCTCGTGTTGGGGAATGCCTTTTGAGAGGATTTTACAGAAGACCAACTGTCCTCAAACTCTACTGGGGATGATCAACACTTCATGCTGGGGAAACAAACATGCCCCATGCTTGGACAAAACAACAATTAGTCCCCGAAGAGGATGTCATAAGAGGATTTTACAGAAGATCTAGCCTCTTCAAACTCTTGTGACTTCGCTGGGGATAATGACCATCAGTTTCGGTGTCGACGAGACCACCCTTTTAGGGAACCTGTGACCGCTATCGACACAGAAAAGCTTGTAGCCGTTGGAAGGACTGAATAAGAGAATCGACTTAATAAGATACAACGGTACCCGGTTGAACTTAATTCACTGAGATCGACCCGATGAACACCGATCTCCTTACCCATAATTGCCCCAGTCTTTTGCGTGGGGTGATTTATTGCTAGTCTTGTGCTTAAAATCATCTGCACCTGCTACCTGCAACAAAAGAATATGCCCACATGCCCCGAATATTGCGTGGCTAGAATCCACCATCCGGGAATATTCAACATTCGAAGCAATTTCAAATGTTTTTTTTCTGCGCATGTTATTGCAAGGCTGCCATGTTTTCAAATGCAATGTTTTATCAACAATTAGGACGTTTTTGCAAACAAAGCAATAAAACAAAAAATAGAAAGCTTTTTATTGAAATTCAATTTATTGACTGAGAGCCCAGAATAGGCAATTACATCTGGAAGCAATCCCTGGAAAGAGGTGATCGCTGAAAATTGAGAAAAGAAACTATCCTAATGGCAATGTGAAAACGGAATTCCACTGAGTTTCCATTCTGTTATGACCAGTATGTCTTCAAAACTCCCCGACCTTGCCTTCTGAGGAATGATCAGACCGATTCCTATCCTTCAGAACGTCAGTTGTCCAAACGATAATGGGGTACAGATAACTCAAACCGTAGTCATTCGCTTAAATCCCTCTTTTGTGTGGACCGCCCTTTCAGGTTTTCGATCCACCAGGATACCCTTTTTTGCCTAAGTTGCCCTTTCGGGTTTTCAACTTACCGGGTGTACAAAATTTTTTCAATTATATCCCTAATTTTTGCCCGAACCTTATTCTGTTTTTGGTTCGCCGGGATGCCCTTTTTTGCCTGGATCTTTTATTCTTATTATCCAGCGGGTCTATTCATGCGAAGTATTTTTTGACTACGTCCGAGTTGACAGGGGATGAAAAGTCTTCGCCATCCATGGTTGTAAGCAATAAAGCTCCGCCCGAAAAGACCTTTTTAACCACGAATGGACCTTCATAATTAGGAGTCCATTTGCCCCTGTGGTCTGTATTGGGAGGAAGGATCCTTTTGAGTACCACATCTCCGACTTTGTAAACCCGAGGACGCACCTTTTGGTCAAATGCCTGGTTCATTCTGCGCTGATATAGTTGCCCATGACATACAGCCGCCAATCGCTTTTCCTCAATAAGGCTCAGCTGATCAAATCTGGCTCGTACCCATTCAGCTTCATCTAGCTTAACATCCATCATAACTCTGAGGGACGGAATCTCTACTTCAACTGGTAGCACTGCCTCCATACCATATACAAGTGAGAATGGGGTTGCCCCAGTGGACGTGCGTACCGATGTTCGATACCCATGCAAAGCAAATGGTAACATCTCATGCCAATCTTTGTACGTGACAACCATCTTCTGTACAATCTTCTTGATATTTTTGTTGGCCGCTTCGACCGCGCCATTCATCTTTGGGCGGTACGGAGAAGAATTGTGATGTTCGATTTTGAAGTCCCGGCATAACTCAGCCATCATCTTATTATTCAAATTAGAACCATTATCAGTAATGATTCTTTCGGGAACTCCATATCGGCAAATGATATCCCGTTTTAAGAAACGAGCGACCACTTGCTTTGTAACATTGGCATAAGATGCGGCTTCAACCCATTTGGTGAAGTAATCAATTGCCACCAAGATGAAACGATGACCATTGGAAGCTGTGGGCTCAATCTTTCCGATCATGTCAATGCCCCACATGGCAAACGGCCAAGGCGACGACATGATACTCAACGGATTTGGAGGCACATGCACCTTGTCTGCATAGATCTGGCATTTATGGCATTTGCGGGCATATTTGCAACAATCTGACTCCATAGTCAACCAATAATATCCCGACCTTAACAACTTTTTAGCCATTGCCTGCCCTCCGGCATGGGTACCGAAAGAGCCTTCGTGCACTTCAATCATCAACAAGTCTGCTTCATGTCTATCCACACATCTAAGCAGGACCGTGTCAAAATTTCTTTTATACAGCACGCCATCTTTGTTCAAGAAGAAACTACCAGCTAACCTTCTCAACGTCTTCCTATCTTTGGACGATGCCCCGGGCGGGTACTCTTGACTTTTTAAGAAACACTTAATGTCATAAAACCATGGCTTGTCATCAGACGCTGCATCGACCGCAAACACAAATGCTGGTCTGTCAAGGCGGGATACCTCAATCTTAGGTACGTGGTTCCATCCTTGCACTTTGATCATGGAAGACAAAGTGGCCAAGGCATCAGCGAACCTATTCTCATCTCGAGGAATGTGGTACAGTTTCACTGTCGTGAAAAATGTCAGCAATCTCCTCGTATAATCTCTATACGGCACTAGATTTGCTTGGTGCGTGTACCAACTCCCTTTCACTTGATTGATTACCAAAGCTGAATCACCGAATATATCAAGGGTTTTAATCCGTAGATTAATCGCCTCCTCGATCCCCATTATACAAGCTTCATACTCTGCTTCATTGTTGGTGCATCCGAAAGTTATTCGGGCAGTGAAAGGCATATGAACACCTTCCGGCGTGATAAGAACTGCTCCAACTCCGCACCCATTCATATTGACAGCCCCATCAAACATCAGACTCCATTTGGATTCAGGGTCTGGCCCCTCCTCCGGGAGTGGTTCCTCACAGTCTTTAACTTTGAGAAACATGATGTCTTCATCAGGGAAGTCAAATTTCATGGGTTGGTAATCATCAATCGGCTGTTGCGCAAGATAATCAGACAAGATACTTCCTTTGATGGCCTTTTGTGAAGTGTACTGAATGTCATACTCTGTCAAGACCATTTGCCACCGTGCAACTCTGCCTGTCAATGCTGGTTTCTCGAAAATATACTTGATAGGATCCATTTTTGAAATCAACAAGGTCGTGTGCCTAACCATATATTGCCTCAATCGCTTAGCGGCCCATGCAAGCGCACAGCATGTCTTTTCAAGCATTGAGTATCGGGACTCACAATCATTGAACTTTTTGCTCAGGTAGTAAATAGCATGCTCCTTCCTACCTGTCTCGTCATGTTGACCGAGAACACAACCCATGGAACCTTCAAGCACTGTCAGATACATTATCAGCGGTCTCCCTTCAACTGGAGGCATTAGAATCGGAGGTTCCTGCAAGTATTCTTTTATCTTATCGAATGCCAATTGGCAATCGTCATTCCACCTGACCGTTTGATCTTTCCTTAACAATTTAAATATTGGCCCACACGTGGCTGTTAGGTGAGATATGAACCTTGCAATGTAGTTCAATCTACCCAAAAAACCACGAACCTCTTTTTCTGTTCTCGGTTCAGGCATTTCTTGTATTGCTTTCACCTTGGCAGGATCAACCTCGATTCCTCTTTCGCTCACAATGAAACCCAGTAACTTTCCAGAACGTACCCCAAACGTGCACTTGTTTGGGTTTAATCTCAGACGGAACTTTCTCAACCTTTCAAACAGCTTTTTCAGGTTAGTCAGATGTTCCTCTTCGGTTCTCGACTTGGCAATCATATCATCTACATAACATTCGATCTCCTTATGAATCAAGTCGTGAAACAATGTCACCATCGCCCGCTGGTACGTTGCCCCTGCGTTTTTCAAACCAAAAGGCATTACTTTATAACAATATGTACCCCACGGAGTAATGAACGTGGTCTTCTCCATATCTTCAGGTGCCATCTTGATCTGGTTGTACCCGGAGAAACCGTCCATAAATGAGAACACTGAAAACTGAGCTGTATTATCGACCAGCACATCAATATGAGGTAGTGGAAAATCATCTTTCGGGCTAGCTTTATTAAGATCTCGATAATCCACACACATTCTCACTTTTCCATCTTTCTTCGGTACTGGCACGATGTTGGCTACCCATGGAGGATACTTTGTCACAGCAAGAAAACCAGCGTCCCACTGCTTCTGGACTTCCTCCTTAATCTTTAAAGCCATGTCGGGGTGAGTCCGACGAAGTTTCTGCTTGACTGGCGGACATTCTTCTCTCAATGGTAGCCTGTGCACAACAATATCCGTATCCAACCCCGGCATGTCTTGATACGACCAGGCGAAGACGTCAACATACTCGCGTAACATTTCCGTCAAAGTTTGCTTCACATCTGCTTGCAAGCTGGCACCAATCCTGATCTCTTTTTTGGCGTCCTTGGTACCAATATTGATGATTTCTACAGTCTCCTGATGAGGCTGGATGACCCTTTCCTCCTGTTTCAACAATCTGGCCAGTTCTTCAGGGAGTTCACAATCTTTCTCATCCCCTTCTTCGGCTTGATAAATCGGATTGTCAAAGTCATACATAGCCATATCAAAATCGTTATCAGTGGTATCCGGAGGATCAAGTCTGCATGAACGGGTTCATGCCTTATTTTAGAATTTATTTTTAAGCAAAACAAAAGAAAATGAAACATTGCCATTTTATATTTTTTGTGCAAAAATAAAAACTGAAAGACAGAGAACAAAATTTGATTGCAAAACGTCCTTTATTAATGACTAAACATTGCAAATGCAACCACGGTGGCCCTACAAATGAATCTATACGCCTTGGGCAGAGCGCAAGATTTTGTCATGCATTATGGTTAGAAAAAACAAAGAAAAATTACTCTGTCTGAAGAGTAACCCGGATGACTTCTTCAACGAACCAGTTCTGCACTTGTTGTCCCGGAACATGAGGGCGTACCCAGTTGTCCAGGTCACAATTACTGTCAACACTATCCTCTGTGGCTGCACAAGACTGGTCCATGTAGATAATTCCCCCACTATTGAAAGTAATGGCTCCCCTGCTCCCCGCATCTGAAGTTGTAGAGGGATGATAACCAATACCAAATTTGTCTTCCTTCATTGGGGTCTCTATCAACCTGCCCCAACCTTGGGCGTTGCCTGCCCTGACGACTTCGACAGCTTGTTTGTAAGATGAAATGGAGGTACCAGCCCCAACTGGTACAGAAGAAGACTCAGGTGCATCGTCAATATTGACTGCTTCAAATGATTGGCACAACATCTCATGAATTTCCCCATCCATTTCAATGTACTTGAACGTGGACAAGTGACTCACAAAGATGTCTTCTTCCCCACACACTGTCACAACCTGCCCTTCAAACTCATACTTCAGCTTTTGATGTAGAGTAGAAGTAACAGCTCCAGCTCCGTGAATCCAAGGGCGTCCCAATAGGCAGCTATATGCAGGTTGTATGTCCATTACATGGAACGTGGATTTGAATACCTGTGGTCCAATTTGTACGGGCAATTCCACCTCACCAAACACAGATCGTCTGGTCCCATCGAATGCTCTGACCACCAATTCACTAGGCCTTAAGATCAAACCGTCAACTTCCAGCTTCATTAATGCCTTCTTGGGCAAGACATTGAGTGATGAACCAGTGTCTACCAGTACATGAGATAACACTGCGCCCTTACACTCCATCGTGATATGCAAAGCCTTATTATGGTTTCTTCCTTCAACCGTCAGATCTCTACTTGTAAAGCCCAAGCCATGGCTAACATTAACATTGGAGATTACGCCCTCGAGCTGATTAACAGTAATTTCTTGTGGCACGTACGCACTCTTCAACACTTTCAACAACGCCTGCCGGTGCGCATCAGAGCACATTAATAGTGACAAGATTGAAATCCTTGAAGGAGTCTGATTCAGTTGGTCCACAATCTTATAATCGCTTTTCTTGATTATCTTCATAAATTCTTCCATTTCCTTATCAAAAATAATCTTTGTCTCTGCTTCAGGTGTAGGCGCATTTTCAACCACCTGTTTACCCTTAGCCTTTGCTGCAGCTTCTACCTCCTTATCACTTCTCAAGGTTTGGGGAGCGAACAACCTTCCACTCCTTGTAAAGCCCCCTACACCCCCTACATTATCAATATTTGGGCTGACTGACGGCTCAACTTCCTGCTTTTTACCTTCGTAATATACATCTGCCCCATAGTGCCATGGGATAGCTTTCGTGGATGTGAACGGAATCGGTCCTGGCGCCGTGATAGTGACAGGACTGGGCCTTTCTGGCACAACACTCGCCACGGGAACTGCATTGACCGGCATTTGAATCTCAGCGGGAGTGTAATAGATGGTCACGGTCGATATCTCATCAGTGTCTTTCACAACTCTGTCGAACTGTAGACATCCTTCATCGATCAAATTCTGTAAACCCATCTTCAACTTATCACAGCCGTTCTCCTGATTCATACACTCAGAGCAATCTTGATTACAGCCCGGGAACACCTGTCCCTTCAATAAACGATCTTTTACAACCAACAAAGAAGTTTTCACTTGATGAACGTCTAACACCAAATTCAACCTCCTCCCATCTTCAATAGCGTACACATTTGCTGCACTATGATCAGGCATGGGATGCTGAGTAATATTAGGAGCGGGAGAGAAATTGATGGCTTTAGCATCAATCAAATCTTGTACTTTATGATGGAAAGCCCAACATTTTTCAATGGAGTGCCCCTGAGCACCTGAGTGGAACTCACAACGAGCATTAGCATCGAAGTTAGGTGGCAGGTTTCCAGCAACCGGAGCTTTCATAGTACGGAGTTCTACCAACTTTAACTCGAGTAGCCGGGGCAACAGCGCGGCATAAGTCATAGGGAGAGGATCCATCTTACGATCCCTCTGTCTAGACCTTTGCTGGAAAAAAGGTTGTTGCTGTTGAACTTGTTGTTGGGGTTGTTGTTTCTGAACAGACGGTGTGGGGATTGTTACAGCATCTACCTGATAATAAGCTCGAGAACGCCCTCTGCCTCGTCCTCTAAACACAGCATTCGTATCACCTTCTCTTCTTTTCTGGTTACTAGCGAACGGTTTCTTCGTCCCCGAAGAGCCAGCCCCACTCACATCCTGGATCTTTCCAAGCTTTAACAGACTTTCTATTCTTTCTCCCGCAATCACAATATCAGCAAATCCAGTTGACGGACAAGCAGCTAATCTATCCAGATAGGCCCCTTGCAAGGTGCCCATGAACATATCTGACATTTCTCTGTCTGACAAGGGAGGTTGGACCTGGGCAGCCATTTCCCTCCACCTCTGTGCATATTCTTTGAAACTCTCCTTGGCATTCTGGGACAATCCCTGCAATTGGGTGCGGTTGGGCGCCATGTCGATATTATACTGGTATTGCTTCAGGAACGCTTCTGCCAGATCTTTCCAATTCTTCACAGCAGCTCTATTCAACTTCATGTACCAGGTCAAGGATGCCCCAGCCAGACTGTCCTGAAAATAGTGCATCCATAGCTTCTCGTCATCAGTATGGGCTGAAATCTTCCCAAAGTAAGCTTGAAGATGCGTTTGGGGACACGCATTGCCGTGATACTTATCAAAAGTAGGAGGTTTGAATTTAGGGGGAATTCTGACTCCTGAGACCAGCCCCAAGCTGGTAACATCAATACCCATAGAGTTCTTGCATTCTATGGCCCTGATCTTTTCTGCTAACTCCTCATACCTTCGATCACCTTGATTACCCACATCAGCGTCTAGTAGAGTAAATTGGTCTTCCAGAGTATCTTCAAGAGTAACACCAGCATGCCTACCATTTCCATTACCCCGATTGTTACCACCAGGAGGAGGGTTGCCACCGGGAGGAGGAATGCCATGTCCCTGTGAATTGTCATGATGATCACCTTCGGGCCCGTTGTCGGGACGCTCTACCAGAAGCCTCAGTCTCTCCTGATTTTGCGCCATGCCAGTCATGAGGGTCATGAACTGGTCCATACGCGCCCTCATTTCGGCCAAATCACTTTGCACTTGATCCATGATTCTTACTTGATTCCTTCGCGTCGAATATCGGTGAATATGACTCTCCGCTATACTGCCTGAAACCAAATAAAGGTTAGAGACCCTGCAACGAGTACCTGAAAAGCAAGTAACAAAAAATGCAAAATGATATGCAATGCCATGCAATGCCATGTTTGTCATTTCCGAGGTGCTTTATACCCTGATTCCAATCCAACCACAGAAATCTGAAGACCAGAAATTGTGATATAAAGAGACGTGTCGTGGTCATGTGCTTGTGTGCAGCTATCTGATAAGGAATAATCCTGAATAAAACTGCTCATACTCATTCAACAAAGTATTCAAGTACATTTAAGAAAGATTCATCCGCAAATGCAATACAAGGAAAAATGGATCCATCAACAAGCCTGATGGTAACCATTAATAACAAAATATAAGGAAAAGAACATCAGTCTGACAATTCCACACCCTTCAGCTTATCACTTGAGTATTTGATCTCCTCAAAAAGTATACGGGTACGCTGGTGATTCGGCTTTTCAATCATCTCTTTGATCAAGACATCCCTTTTCTCAAGAGCTTCAGTTAAAGAACCCATATGCAGCATCAGAGCTTCGTCATCACACACTCCTTTGTGTCTCTTTATGCCGGCTTGCGTCTTGAGTATCTCCCTTTCTATCATGACTTCTTCAAGCTCTTTCTTGGTATTCTTCAACTGGCTTCTAGCTTCTTCTAACTGTTCTTGACTTTTATCGAGACTTTCCCGATACTTTCTCCTCTGCTCATGTGCCTTTTTAAGCTCCTCGTCTTTAGTCTTCGACTGATCCTTTAACTCGGCATTTTCAATTCTGACTTCATCCCAAGCTTGACGAAGTTGAGCTAATGAATCCTTGCTTCGGGCTAAAGCCTGTTTTGTAATCCTGTGAGCCTGACTAGTGTCATCTGCTCCCAAAGTAAGTTTCCGAAAGTACCGAGCTCGGTCATCAAAATCTTCCTCTTTGTCAGCCAAGGTTTTTTTCGCTTTCAAGGCTCTCTTTTCCAACTCTTTGTTGTCAGCTAGAGCTTTCTGAAGGCATCTGCTCATTCCAGAATTCTCTATCTGCAACTCTCTGACCATTTTCTTCCACTTCTCACATTCTTCAATAGCCACCATAGTGGGTTGTTCTGGCTGGACTGAACATAAAAGAGGTCCCCTTGAAAAGGGTAAAAGCAATTCCTTTACTTTCGTCTCAATCCACCTGTCATACTCAGGATAAGATCTACAATCTCCTTTTCCAAAAACTGCTTTTCCAATTTTGTGCTTATCTTTCCAAGCATTCACTACTTCTACCACCTTCGCATCTTTAGTTCCTGTAAAGAATAAAGATTCTTCCACATCTTGCTCTGTAGGAGGATCCCTGGAAGCATACCCAAACTGTCGGATGGCCAAAACTGGATTATAATTGATCCCTCCTTTTCTTCCAATCAAAGGCACACTTGGAAAATTCCCGCATCTTGTGACAAGCTCTATTCTCAATAACCGGTGGTCAAACCATACAATGTTATCAGCAGTTAAACTCATCAATCGTTTAGACCATTTCGCCACATCTTTGGTTTCCACAAAGGCACCTGTCTGAGGCAAATGTTTGAAAAACCAATGGCTCAGCAGTGGAGTACAACAACTAACAGATCCTCCCCTCCTTTTCTCATTCTTATAGTGCACGGAATGATAAAAATCTCCTAACAAAGTAGGGACTGGATTTTTAAGAACGAAAACTCTTGTCGCTTGCATATCCACAAAGTCTTGCTGATTGGGAAAGAAAACTAGGCCATATATGCAGAGAGCCAGAATGGAATTGTAAACCGTCCAATTTTTAGCACTTGCAGCCTCCTGGGCCTGTCCAGACAGAAATTCTAAATGAAATCCGCTAACTCCATTTTTACTGCTCACACCACTCTTTATCAATGTCTGATCCATTTGTAAAGCAGCAGCAATTTCTTTTACGCTGGGAGAACTACCAGAGAAGAATGGTATTGCCGACGTAATCGGAATTCCCAAAATAAATGAGAATTCTTCCAGTGTTGGCATCAAAATGTAATCTGAAAAAAGAAAGCACCTCAACGAAGGCTCGTAGAACTGCAGCAGAGTGTGCAAAGCATCATGCTCATACTTGGTGATTGTACGGACCATCCCAACCAAATTCCCGTAGCTCTTCTGAAACCTATCAAGAATACCCGGACCAGCCATATCTATAACTTTGAGCAATGAATCCAAGACAGGATCTGGAAACTTGTAAGACACATTGTTCTTTCTCTCGGCGACGATCTCTGTTGAACCCATGGATTGGAATCAGAAATGTATTATGCACCTGAAAATGACAAACATAACTGTTATGATATGATAATGCAATGCAAAAGGGCATGTGATCAGGTAATCAAGTGTCGGTGTCTGTATTGAACTGTGTGCACTGTGTCTCTGTACTGAGTCTGGCAATATCTGAGATGAACACTTAAATCACTGTCATAGGATACAATGTCTGAAATCATCATAGAATCACAAGTAAGGTAGGTAGGAGGCTGGGTTTCCTGCAAACCTGTAAACATCCCGCCCATACTCACATGTGGTTCTTAGAAAATAAGGCTTGTCAGCTTCGGAGGTTTGAGAAGCAATAGCACATTCAGCCCGTAGGATACAATGCTATGCCAATCAAAGAGGTCGTCCACTGACTCCCCTTAGAAAATAAGGGTCATCCTATGCAAGTTCCAAAGTGGGCCCTCGGGTGCGAATGGGTTTGCCACAGAATATGGTCTGCCATTGTCACCACTAAAGAGGGATATTTCCACTAAGGTCCTCATGATCGGTCACTAGAGTCGACAGCTCTCTAGATCTACATCCTGGAATACGCAAGATGCGTATGCCACGACGTGTCCCAAGATAGCCTCGTCTAGCTGTGAATTTCGTGAACACCCAACGCACTCCAAACGGCACGTAGGTCCCACTACTCTCCACTCTAATTCTAAGTGTATACTCAAGCCTGTGTAATGGGCTTATCTCTCAGAAATCCCGCCCGCCAAACAGAAAACAACACAGTCCAGTATAGCATAATATATCATATGAAATGAAAATGCTAAAATACGGTAAATACAGTAATGTACAGTAAAGCAGTAAATAACCATACAATAAAACAGTAAATACAACACAACAGTAAACACCCAATGAAAGAAAAGCAGACAAGCGCTAGGATTGACTCGCTTAGGGATGGACCAGCAATAGGTCAAAAACATACTCCCCAGCAGAGTCGCCAGCTGTCGCTCCCGGGATTTTCATCCAAGTACAAACGCGAAAGTGGCACCGAAACAGAGTCGCCAGCAATGTGTATTTATCCCAAGAGAGGGAAAGGAAACACCGCATAAACCTGAAGGAAAGGATAGAGCATGGTCTTACGACCAAAAGAAATGGGTTCGGGAGTCGGTTACGCGAGAGGAAGGTATTAGCACCCCCTCGCGTCCATCGTACCCGATGGGATCCACGCTTGCTTGTCTCGATCAAAGGGTGTAAAGAAAAGATACTGGAAGAGGAACTAGAAAAGGAATGAAAAGAGAAAGAGAAACAAATGTAGGGAAAATAAAAGAAGTGCTCGCATGGGCCCTACCCCACTGCCTACGTATCTCATCGGGAGCATGAGAATCAGAGCGACGTAGTTCCCCTCACTAGGGATGAATTGTTTGTGTTTTTTAGAGAACGGCTTACGTTCTAGCTCAGGCGTTGCAGGCTCGCCGGTCCGAGTGCGTTACCGTCTTGCACGAGAACGAGTAGGAGCACGTTCATACGTTGAGAATGAATGAGATGAGAAAAGAATTCCCGAAGGAAAGACGTTATTGTTTGTTTTTGCCTTTTAGAAGTTTTTTCCATTTATTTGCATATGACAGTGTATCTGAATCTTAGTCATTGGAATGTGTACATTCTCACATTCCAAGATGGAATGGGTAAGAAAGCATACTAAGAGTGAAGAAGACCCCCACACTTAGCTCCAATTGTCAAGGTTCAAACACACTAGCATACTTGTGTTTATTAAGTGTTTTTGTTAATTAAGAAATGAAGAAGTGTTTTTTATTATTTGCACCTTCAACAAGCATTGCATTTAAGTCCCTCATACAAGATCAAATGTTTAACACATTGACCCAAGATGGGCTATATGCTACACATTCTAAGATTACAAGAGAAGACCCCTTATAATCTTTTCTTTATATGAAAGGCCTAAATGCAATAAATGCCTACCTTTATTATATGTTTTGAATTTTCTTTGAGATGAGAAGATGAAAGACTCAAGAGAGGGTAAAGGTAAAAATCTATATGGACTAAGACTCAATCCTAATTGATTAGTTAAGGGAGTGATCCTAAAGTTTGTGAGGTTTCAACCTAAAGTCTAAAGAAAGAATGAATTAAACAATTCACTTCTAAAGTAGAAGATGAATTGTAATTCAAAAAGGGAAAGTAATGAGTTATTAAAAGAAAACACATAAGTGCTTAGCAAAACACAAAATGGAGTTGTAAAAGAGAAAGGATAGAAGTTGCATGTGGATTCCTTATCCACACTCAATTGAAACTTACCGAAGCCCCTACATGGTTAGCACAATTACTTACAAGTAAAGTAAGAAAATATAATGAACAAATCAAACTCAAACAAGTTGACAAACAAAGTAAAATGAGATTGAATGCTATACATGCTTCCAAGTCAGAATGTAACTCATATTTACACAACCTAATGTTATCCTAAATGAACATACCCAATCATGCAAACAAAATCTCAATCCAACAAGAAGCAAAGAAGAAAAGGTAAAGTGATGTGAATGTGGTTCATACTTGTGAAACAAGTGACTTAAGGTGCAAGATAAACATCAAACATGCAAAGATGAAACCCAAATGTCACAATCAGAAGTCAATTAACATGCTATACATCCCCAAACAAAACCACAACTCATGGCACAAGTGCCTTCATGATCAAGCAAACCAAACATGAGGCATGCATTCACAAAATGAACAAGTTAAACTTCATGCTTCAAACAAATAGCAAACATGCTTCAAAAATTATGACTTTCACCAATAAAACACCTTAAACACATGCCATTAACATATCAAGTCCACAAGCAATGAATCAGAACCAAAGTCACTCAACAATTAGGTCAAAGTCTCATGGAAGTTTCATGTATTCATGCTCAAAGCAACACATCAAAAGTCATCCAAAAAAGACTTAAAAATCATCTCATAAATCTCAAACATACCTCAACATATTTTGACCACAATGCAAAAAGAAAGGCATCAAAATCATTTTTTATGATCAAGAACAAAAATGCACAAAATCATATGTCACATTAAGTATGCATACAAATGGAAATTCAAAAGAAATAATGGAACAGGGGCAAAATGGTCATAAAAACAGAAAATAAAAACATGAAAAATTTCATAAATGTTTCAATGATGTTCATGAATTTTTGTGGAATTTTATGATATGTTTTGGTATTTTTAAAAATTAAAAATCAAACGTGTAGAAAGAAATAAAAATGAAAAATAAATGCAAAATGCAGGGGGTATGAACATAGCAATTGGACAGTGCAAACTCATTGGGCTTCCAAACAGAGGGGTGCAAATATCAATCGGACAAGGTCCATTTACACGCCAAACACAATAACAAGTGTGCACCATCAGTCAACAATTTTGACTCACTCACAACCATCAGATCAAGTCAAGGTCAAATAAAAGTCAAAGTACTCAAAATCAATGCATGCACGTGAGGACACATGCCACTTACCATGCACCACGCCACACCATGCTTAAGTGAAATTCAGAAAAATGCACGTGAGGAGCATGTGAGTTTTAATGTGCTGTCACATTTTGGAGCGTATGATCATGAAAAACACACGGCTGAGATTAAAACGCACACAAACCCTAACAGTTAAAGTCACCGGCCGGAGATGACCTCCGGTCATCTTCTCCGGCCAGCAGCCACCACCTGCAACTCACATTTTCTCCAGAAATTCACAAGCCATATACCAAACGAAAGCTAAGCTCATGAGGAACACAAATCCAACAACAAAATTCAGAGATCAAGCATGGATACAGAGAATCGAAGAAGAGAAATTTGCCCTAAGTTTCAGTTCTAAACTCCTAAGGAGCTCTATCAACTAGCCGGTTTCATATAGCTTCTAATAAGCACAAATAACACATCAACTAGTTAGAACAAGATAAAATCGTGCAAGCAAAGTTTGAGAGATTTTGGAACCTGAAACTTGAAGATCTTTGGATTTTTGAGAAAACCAGAGGTGAGAACTTGTTCTTGAACTTCTAGAACTTCAATTTGAGCAAAATAAATGCTATTTGGCTTTGAGAATCAGAGGAAATCTGAATCTGAAATTGGAGATAACTGTGCTATTCAATGCTTCATTGATGTCTTCTTGCTTGATTGTGAAGATTGAAGAAGAACTTGAGGAATTCGTGCAGGTAGAGAGAAAATTCAGAGAGAAAGCTTGAGAGTGCTTTTGGAGTGAGAGTGAAAAAATGAGAATCCTCCCTGAAATTGTGAGTGTGATTGGAATATATATGTTGAGTTAAATCTGTTAACTGGTATGGTTAATTGAGTTGTGAGTGAGTTAAGTGAGTTGCCTCTAACTAACTGAGTCAAGTTAGTTAGGGCGAGTGGGTGAGGTTGTGATGTAGTGAAGAGTGTTCATGGTGTTATGGTAGAGCTGAGCAAATTGAAAATGAGAGAGGGAACAGTGTAGCAACCTGGAATCTTGTGGTGCAAGTTTCCTTTTTTCCTCTTTTATGCATGGCATGACATGGTATGTATGTGTGTACGGGAATGTGTTGGTTTAAAAGAAGTAAGGGATGGTTGGTGTGGGATGTATGCGTGTGACTGCTTGAATTAATCCATCAACATCAACATTATTTTTCTGATTTGGTAGCAGCTATGACCAATGCAGCAGTGGAAGTTTAAGAGTGAATTTCTCACATGTTAATGGATGGCTTGAGGAGCTTTTGGTGTCATTGGAAAGAAGAAGTGTGATCCTACAAGTTTGGTGCGAAACAAGATTAGAAATGAGGCCTCTATCTGGCTCAAAAATGACCTGAAATAATAGACATCATGACTGGTGCAGGGCATGGCAACTTGAGTTGGACATGGCCATATGACTTGGGAAATTTTCAGCATGAGGCAACCATATTTGGGCTAGCATATCTCCATCATAGCTTAGTCAAACAAAAATTTGTCCAACATCAACATTAAAGAGGACACTTCAAAGAACAACTTTCATGTTGAAGAGTTTTTCATTTGAGGCCTCTAACCATGAATAAAATGAGTGTACTTCTGCCCCACCACATGTTTGTGAAAATGACTGCGCGCAGACCTGGCCAAACTTGGTCATGACATGGTTTTTGGCCTACTTTCCTCCAACTTTGATCAATCATATCTCCCTCAATTTTTATCCAATGGAGATGTTCTACCCATGGATTTGAAGCTCAAAGCAAGGCCTTTCATTGAGGCAGAGTGTAATTTTCATTTGGTGCTTCAATTTTGAATGGCCTTGGTTCCAATTCTGATGCAAAATGGCTAAAACTTGCTATTTTTAGTAACCCTACTTCATCCAAAAATGGCAACTTTCCAAATCTTGATTTTTTCATGATTCCTTTGGAGTTTCTTGACCAAATTTTGTACATTGGACATATGTAACATGAATTTCATGATTTTGGGCTCAAAAAGTCAAGAGTTGACTTTTTCCTCTGATTATTTGACTTGGCCCCAAATTTCCTGATTTTTTATCTTTCTTCCAATTGAACCACCTCCAAAACCAATTGAGGGGCAATTCTCCATATACATACACTTAGGGACATATGGAATACCATGACATCAAGTTTTGTCCAAAAAATCAGAGATACCCTGATTTAATTGGAAACCCTAATTTTGACCCCCTCTGGTTAGGAGGAAATTGCACATCTTCCAAATCCAAATTCCTCAGAGTATGTTGTGTATCCTCTTAAAGGATGATGAGAAATGCCACTTGAGGATGATTTTGAATCAATGAGATATCTCTTTTGAGGATTTTCCTTCAATTTTTGGACTTCTTGCATAGTGAAAGATGTAATGCTTCAATCTCCCATTGTATCTCACCTTCTTGAGGTTGTGGAAGATCAATTGGGATAGTATGAGACATGAGAGACCTCTTGGCTTGCCTTGAGGGCACTTGATTGACCTTTTGTGCTTTGAATGATTCCTTGATTGTCCACCTTCCACCTGATCACATGCCCTGATGGTAAGAAGGATGCCATGCTTCATTTTTCTATGTTAAATGCAATGTAATGTTAATGAGATGGATATGATATGATAAATGATAATGCCATGCTATGATGACAAAGAAGGAGAGCAAATTTTGGGGTATTACACAATTCATTAAGGATTTTGAGTTATGGAGTGATCAAAGTGTCTGAAAAGTGAAAATGTCACTTTTTCCAACACTTAGTGAAATTTTCACTAAGTCAGATTCTGCCTCACTTTTTGCCAAATGTAGGGGGATTTTTCACTTGGAATCAAAAGATATCAAAACCAAACTTGTTCAAACAGTTGTTGTATCATGTAAGAGCTTTTCAAAATGGCCAAGAACATTGCCAAATTCAACCTACACCATGAGATACAACATTGCCAAGTTGCCTTGCTGAAATCTGTCAAGGCAAGGCAGAATTTGCAACTTTGGTCGATTTGCCAAAATCAGCCAAATTCAATTGCTCCTATCCACATGGACACCTCAGAGGATTGAATCTAAAGGGGACAATCACTGAGCCAAGCCTCCAAAGTCCATGGAACAAGAAATAGCATGTTGAACCTAGAATGGCCAAAATAGGGACAAGACTTCAAATTTGGAATGAGGCATTCAATGGAACCATCAAGGTGGCATGGACTGAGCCATTCTCATCTGAAATCAGTCAAGACTTATCCAAGACCAAGGGGAGCATAGCTCTGTGCCCTAACCTCTAGTCAATGGCTAGAGGAGACTTGCATTTCCATTGGCCAACATTGAGGAAACACCTGCTGCAGTTGCCATTCACTGTGGATCCCAAAAAAAACTTGCTCTACTATAAATAGAGCTCAATTGTGGTCAGTTTGAGTACACCAAAGCCATCTAACAGATGCTTTCCTCAAAATCTCTTCTTTCACTCCAATTTTGCCTTCTAAGGCAAGTCACTATCGGGTTTTGAGTTTGAGAGCAATTCCAATCAAACCGATCACTCACACACCTCACATACATCATATAGAAGTGATCCAAACACTTAGATTACTTCTGAAACATCAATTTCACAAAATCACCAGCTGGTTGCTCAAGGTTTTAACCAAAGTGCAGCTGAGGTACCACAAAATGATCCAGCCAATTTCAATCAAGTCCAACCATCCAAACACAATCCATAGGGTGTAGGGAAGTTGTTCAGATCATCACCACTCATCTGTAACACCTCCAAATCAAAAATCACTTTGAACTTGCTGTCACGACTTGGAGGTAAGCACATACTTGGTCATCTCTCAATCAATGCATATTTCCTCGCACAATAATTTGGCCATATGTTCATAATCATGCATGGAATGTTTTCCCTTAATTAATTGCATTGTTTGAATCGTGTATCAAAAATCCTAGCCTTCATGCAGAAATTAGGGTTCTTGAGGTCTCTTCGTGATTTCTTGTTGTATGTTTAATTTAAATGAAATTAAGGTACATAGACATGATCGTGAGGTTGAGGCGAGCATAATGATATGTGGATTGCATGATATGATTACGTATTCATGGAGATTGGATAGAAAATGCAAATCTGAGAAACCAAGAACACGCGCGTGTTCTTCAGCTTGTTCTTGGCGCCATTTTTAGAAATTCAAATATTTGAATTTTGTGATTTTGTTTAATTGATTCAAAAATTAATTTCTCTCTGAGTTTTAATGATTTTGAGTTGATTCTTTTTTTAATAATTCACAAACATGTTAAAATATTTTATTTTCACAAAAAATCCCAAAAATATTATTTATTTCATATAATTGATATTTTTGCAAAGAATTAATATTTTAATTGTTTTTGACATTTTAAATATTTTTTCTACATTGATTTTGCAACTTTTAATGCTTTCTAATTATTTTGTAGGTCAATACTTAATTTTTGAAGCATTAATCCAAGATCACAATTTGTTTTCCATGTGTTAAACAATTTTTGATCATTTTAATTGAATTTTTATTCAATTAAATATATTTTGAAAACAAATTAGGGTTTTGGATTAATTCAACCCTCATAAATCATTTTCAAAACACTTTGGGCCTCTATTAGAGTGTAAGACCCAATCCTTTTTTGACCAAATCATCTTTGGGCCTCACTTATTGTATAAGTCCCGATACCGTCAAAAAGCAAACGACGCGACCGTCCCTTTTCAAAAATCACCTGGGCCTACCCTCGAGTAGTAAGACCCATTTATTTTTCTTTTAAACTTTTTGGGCCTCTTGAGAGAGTGTAAGACCCATCCCCCCTTGTACAAAAACTTTTTGGGCCTCACTCATTGTATAAGTCCCTCTGTATAAGTAAACGGCGCGATCGTCGCCCGTTAAAAAATAAAAATCATCTGGGCCTCTCCTTGAGCTATAAGACCCATTCAAAACACTTTGGGCCTCTATTAGAGTGTAAGACCCAATCCCCCTTTTAACCAAAACATTTTGGGCCTCGCTTATTGTATAAGTCCCTCTGCGTTAAAAGAAAACCTCGGCGCGATCGCCATTTTTTAAACGAAAAATCATTTGGGCCTACCCTCGTGTTATAAGCCCCTCTCTTTTCTTTAAACCTTTTTTGGGCCTCTTGAGAGAGTGTAAGACCCATCCCTTTGTACAGAAAACCTTTTTGGGCCCCAGTCACTTGTATAAGTCCCTCTGTACAAAATTCAAACAGTGCGCTCACTGATAAAACCCTGGGCCTCTCCTTGAGCTGTAAGCCCCAAATCTTTCTTTTTCAAAGCACTTTCTCCTTTGATTTTGAATATACTGTTGTTTTCAATCTTTCTTTGTTGAACAACTAACCAAACAGCATGGAAGCACTACAACCGAGTAAGTGGTTATCGCTTTCATTTACTGCTTTCATATTATAAACTATATTGTGGGATTGCTCACTGTAAGTCTCCTTTCATAAACTCATATCTACTGTGTAATAATAGTATAGATATTTCGAGTTTTCCCGGCAACTACGTCTAGAACTAGGTGACGCCGTTTCATTTATTCGTAGAAATAGACGCCTAGATCCCCAATAGGAGCACCAGATACAGTCTTCTCTTCGGCTGTCCTCCTTAGGAATCGTCAAGAAGCTCTACTCCCCAAGATGAATGTATTCTCTGTGAATGGCATCTTTGAGTTTCTTCCAAATTCTCGAACTTTCTTGACTTGATCTATTCCTTGTGAATAGCTTGCCTTGAATGTCTCGGGGTTTGGGTACCCACTACGGTCATAATCTTGGACCTTAACTAAGGAACCCTCTTTAAAAGTTAAAAGTCGCTGGATAGTAAACCTCGCACGTTTACCAGTGGTTTTTATCTTTAAAAGAGTTACCTCTCCTGATGGAAAGGAGATGATAGACCCACGGGCTTCTTAAAAGCATCGGCCTCCTCTTGGGCATTATTCAAGGACACTACGGCTTCTTAGAAGTATTCACAGCCTCCTCTTAGGCTTCGTATAATGATCTCTTCCTCCAGGAATGATAGCCTCCTCTTGGGCTTCGTACAAGGACCCGTCGGCTTCTTAAAAGTTTCCAGCCTCCTCTTGGGCTTCGTACAAATTGTCCCGACGACCTCCTAGAGGTATAGGAACAGAACCTAGTCATCCTCATAGAACAGTCCTTTCGTAGAGTCTACTACTGTTTCTCAAAGCATAGTACAAAAGAAAAAAAAACTCTAGACTTGGACAGTCTAACTTCCTTGAGTCTCAAAGACATTCTCAAGTGACCCCCTTCGTTAAATAGGAAGGAAACCCGCAGACTCGGACAGTCTCAATACCCTTTGGATTTCCCGTTTCCTCAAAGAGAAGGAAATATCCCTGATCCTCAAATCAAATCCCTGAGTACAGTGTTGCTCATATAAGAACTGATTTTCTCTTTTAAAATCAGTATATTGGATCTGTCACTCAACTGAAACAAACCTTTAGCCTCCATCTCGGGCTTCGTACGAGATACAAAAACACTCTCTTGTTGAGTATCAAAGACTCCCTCGTAGAGTCAAACAAACTTTTAGCCTCTATCTCGGGCTTCGTACGAGACACAAAGACTCTCTTGTTGAGTCAAACTTTTAGCCTCACTCTCGGGCCTCGTACGAGACACAAAGACTCTATCGTCGGGTCAAAAACTTTTAGCCTCTCTCTCGGGCTTTGTACGAGACACAAAATAGCCTCCTCTTAGGCTTTGTATAATGATTTTCCTAGCGGAAATTAGCCTCCTCTTAGGCTTTGTATAAGAAAACCACTGGTTGAGCCAATCAACCTTTTAGCATCAAAGTTGTGCCTCGTTCACAGTACACAAACATCAACAACTCCTTTCATCTAATCTCTGTAAGCGGAAAGCCTCTGGATCATCTATATCCATGCCACTGTCCCTCTTTTAGTATGAGAAATTCCTAAGGAAAGATGGCATTGCTCTACACTGAGTTAAAGTCTTCTCCTTCAGGTTAAAGCCCTTTCTTCGGAAATTATGGCATTGCTCGGATCCGCGTATCCCAGTTAAAGTAATTCTCCTTCCCCCTCTTTAGAGATGACAAATTCTCTCTAAAGTCGAGGTCTTTCAGCTTCACGTCTTGGGCTTTGAACAAGACACAAATAGACCTTTCAGCTTCACATCTTGGGCTTTGAACAAGATACAAACCACCTTTCGCTTCACGTCTTGGGCTTTAAACAAGACACCAAAAACACCCATTTCCTCCCATAGAATAGGAGGAACTACGAACGCTCTGATTTCCCTGTTTCGGTAAACGGGAATACGTAGGCATAAGATCGAAAGAAAAGATCTTAGCGAGCGCAATCAACAAAAAACCCAAATCCCATATCTCCATCAATCAAAAGCAGTAATTTAAAAGCATCAGTCCTAACATCCTAATCCTTGTTCCCCGCCAGAAACCTTCTGCCCATATAAAAAGAAAGAAAACAGTATTGGCGAAAATACAAATGACCAGTACAAAGGCCCCCCACATTGATAGCATCTGTAACCTAACAGACCACTGTTTAAACTCAGTATGCAAGCAGGGTTAATTGGAGACATCTATTTCCCTTCCTTAGTCAGCTCACAATAGGATAAAAAATGAATCGACCTGTAGTTTAAGCTCAAACCGCAGAGAGCGACCAACGCTTAAGAACCGCGTCCAAAATCGCTCGCTACACCAAGGAGTGTGTTTGAATGCTTAGAGTGAATTGAAATGACCTGGAACTGGTTGTGGTACCTCAACTGCAACTCTGTCAAGAACTTGAGCAATTGACTAGTGATTTAATGAATTTGATGTTCCAGGTGTTATGTTAGTGTTTAGACCACCTACATATGATGTTTATGAGGTGTGTATGTGTGTGTGTGATTGATTTGGTTGGAATCACTCCCAATTTTAAAACCTGATGGTGACTTGAGTTTGAAGGAAAATTTGGAGTGAAAGAGAGGTTTTGAATAAAGCATCAGTTTGGGTGCTTTGGTGTACTCAAACTGATCACAAATGAGCTCTATTTATAGTTGAGCAAGTTTGTTTTGGCTGCAATAGTGACTGGCAACTGCAGCAGGCCCGTGGCAAATGTTGATCCAATGTAATCTCAAGTCTCCTCTAGCCATTGACTTGAGGTTAAAGCACAGACTATGAGTCTTCTGTGGCAGGGATAAGCCTTGACTGAACTTGGATAACATTGTCTTGATGAATGCCGCCTATATGTATCAGTTAAATCCGTGGAAACAAAATTGACCATTTGAAGCATCTTGAATTTTAGGAGTGTCATGCCTAAACATAGATCCATGGACTTGTGAGGCTGGTAGATCAGTGTTTGTCCCTTAGTTGTTCCCCCATGAGGTGTGCAGATGGATAACCATGCTTGTTATTGCACAAATTGATCAATTCGAGAAACAATGCACAAATCTGCCTTGCAAAAATCAGTGAAAAATGCCATTTTCAATGGTTCTTATCTTCTTGCTCAAGTTGAGTTATGGGAGGCTCTTGTACTTTTTAAAGAGCCCTCATATGGTACTATCCATGTATGATCATAGTTTGTATTGAAACTATTTGGATCCCATTGAAAAATCCTCATGAACATTGGTGTTCAAAGCTGATAACTTATAGGCAGATTTTCACTAAGTGTTGAAAAAATGTCATTTTCTTCATTTTTGTCATTTTGATCACTCCATAACTTAAAATCCATGAAGAATTGGAGTTTGATGTAGTTAAAGCTTTTGTAGAGTGTAAGAAGAACTACAAATCATGCTTTGGATCACCCAAAATGGCTACCTAAATCAAAAGTTATGATCCTTGAAAGTTGACACCAAACCCATCCAAATTTACTATCTTAGAAAAATTTTCAATTTTTCAAGATTACCCCATTTACAAGTTATCTTGGTTTCTTGATCAATTCTTGTTCAAATGATATTATAAATCATATTTTATGAAAATATGAGTCATAATGATAATTTTTGCCAAAAAACTCATGCTTTGACTTTTGGCTCTGGAGCGGTTCGGCGCGTGAAAACCCTAATTCCCGACTTTTGGGGAATGCATCCTCTGAGGGTAATTATGCTTTGAAAATGGATTTTTAAGGTGATTTTGAGTATATTGAGTCACATGTTGAAGTCTGGGCTCCTCCCCTTGTGAAAATCTCACTCTGGTGGTCTTAGTCGTCCAAAAACCTAATTTGGCGACATCGGGTGTTTCGAGGCTCAAACCACTTGGAATGTAGCAACTTTGTGATTGATTCTTGATGTTGGAGTCCTCTTGATCCCTTATGGGTGTTTGAGAGGTTAGACAAGTTGAAGATCATGTCATTTCTTGATTGATCCTTAGTCTAAGTGCTCTGAGAGGGCTTAAAACCCTAATTCTTGGTTGTAGTGAAAGCTCAACAATCCTAGAGGAGATTGATGAGACATGATGGCTCATCCATATTTTGTCAATGATCCTCACAATGATGGGCAATCTTAGTGGTCAAAATTTGGGGTACGACACGCATCCAGTTTGCGATATTACAATGGTGGAAAGCATAACCCTAGTAGTATTATGTTACCAAAGGTGTGCTTTTCTAGTTGGAAAATGGAAATGGAGGCTGATCATAGAGAAAAAAAAAGTTGTGGGCTAGAATCCAGAATTGTAAATATGGGCCTATAAGTAGTGGAGATAGTAAGGTTAACAAGAATAGTTCTTTGTGGTGGCGGGATGTGTAGAAGCTTGATAAGGAGGAATGGTGTTTTAAGAAAAATTGGTTTGTTGAGAATGTATCTAAAGAGATTAGGAATGGGAAGGATTTTTCTTTTTGGGGGGATCCTTGGTTAGTACGGAGAGTATTAAAAGAAGAGTATCCTGAGGTGTTTAAATTGGAGGTTGTGAAAGATATATCAGTGGTTGAGGCATTAGAGAATGTCAATAGGGACTCAGATTGGATGAGTTTAGGGATTGGTTATCTAAATGAGGAAGTTAGTAGGTCTGTAGCAGCAATCAAAAGTAAGATAAGTTGTATAGTTCTAAAGGATAATGTGTTAGATAAATGGTACTAGAGATTGAAATCGTATACGGTTAAAGAGACTCGGCAATTTTGGAGAGTGTGTTATCCCAAACAGGAGAAAATATAGAATTGAAAGAGGTTTGGAATAATTTTGTTCTGCTAAAGGTTACAATATTGGATTGGAGAATTTGGCAAATAAAGATCCCAAGTAGAGACAACTTAATCAAAAGGGGTTGTCTAGTAGAAGCTCAAAATTCATGTCCTTTCGGCTGCGGAAAAAAGGAAAATGTCGCTCACATTTTCTTCGAATGTCTGTTGGCTTGGTTGACATGGAGTGTGGTCCTAGATTGGCTCCATATTTATTATGTTATTCATAATTCTATGGTGCAAAATTTTCATCAATTTGCAGGTATTTGTAATAGAGGGAGAGTGCAAAGGGAGATGCTGTTAGTAATTTGGTTTTCGTGTGTGTCACGGTGAGAATTGGATGTCAAGCTATTGTATTAACTTGAATCGCGAATCTTTAAATATTCACCACCGTGTTTGATTTATCCAAAGGAAAGGTTAAAGATCGAAAAAAAACCTAAGAGATCTAAGGTTCGGGGGTTGGTTACGCCTAGGGAAGGTATTAGCTTCCTAAACGTCTATAGTACTCTACAGAAACCTCTTGTTAGTATTTGTGTTATGCTAATGCTTGCTTGCTTTAGGTATGTGATAATGGAAAGGTCCTAGGGGTTAGTATCTAAGTATACTTGGCAAGATATCACATCTTGTGCCTACGTATCTTGACGGGAGTGAAATCAGAGTATCCGTAGTTCTCCTCACAGATGAAGAGGAACTTCTCAACTGATCAAGGTTCCAGGGGAAGTAGTGTCTATGGCAAGACATTACGTAGAGTACGGCGACTCTAAAGTTGAAGTTGGTTCGAAGGGGTAGGATGTAAATGTTCACGGCGAAACATTTACGTGGAGTACGGCGACTCCGATTCTAAGGCTAGGATACTAAATCGTCGACGGCGAGACGTGGGGCAAGGCGGCTCAAAACCTAAGGTCAATGTAAAGGGAAGGTTCTAATGTTAGTCCTATGACATTGAGTCAATATAGGTGTGCCTTTCCTTCGGAATTGGGATTAAAGGGAATAGAGGGTCAAAGAGAAACTTCAAGTATCAACGGAAAGCAACGTGTACAACAAATGTTCAAAAACTCAAAGATAGGACATCATCATTAGGATTTAAACACAGCCGCTTGCATCAAAGATTAGATTTAAAATTGAACTTCAAGAAATAACCAGAATGAAAAATCATGATTAAACCATAATTTAATTAAAATTAGGCTACTAAATAAATTCTAATCCAACTATTCAATTAGTCCGAATAAATTCATGAGATGATTAGAAAAAATGTTTTTTTTTTTGGGTTTTTGTTTACATTTAAAATTATTTCACTAAATAAGTAAAAAAATCTAATTAAATAATCTAAATTCTATAAATCTGATAATTAATTTTAAACAAACCAAAACCTAATTAAAATTAAAACCTGACTAAAACCTAATTAATTAAATTCTGATTAGAAACTAACTAGATACTAATAAAAAACTAAATTAAATTAAAATCTAAAAAACCTAAATTAAATTAAAATCTAAAAAAACTAATTAAATTAATTCTAAAATTATTAAATAAATAAAAATAAGATTAAAGAATAAAGCAAAGGTGTGTTAGTGATACTGTTGCTACCAGAGTGTGGTTCGATGGATACGCGATTTGGATCTGCAGCTATGAACCACACATTTCTCATATTTCCTTTACCCTGTAGCTTGAACAATTTGTCTTAATATCTTAATCATTTGAGAAGTGAAACAAACTCATAAGCAAAACAAATCATTAATCAAACCAAAACACAACCCCTTGAACATACAACATAGAAAAATGAAAGTCCACGTACATATAACCGCTCACGCTTTTATAGTAAAATTCTAATTAACATGAAATTTTTAATACATAAACTATAGCATATTTAATTCAAAAAGAGAAATAATCATACAACACTGATAACTATGCAAATATACTAATCTAACGTGACTGTAGTTGTGAGAAAAAGAATAGTATTAAAATCTTCATATTGCTATTACTTCATAAAGAAAACAAATTCAAATTGAAATGGAAAACAAAAAAAATGTTGAAACAGACTTGGAGAAAGTAATGAGCCAACCGAGCAAAATGGGCATGAGCATTTGACAGTGCAGTTTATTCGACAACCATTTGCTCTAATAATAATGATAGAAACACCTTCAATACAACAACACAATATGTCTACACTTCAGAAGATGAGCGCAATAACATTTGAAAACCACGAAGAATACTACGACATTTTGAAAACATGAAAACGCAGCAACAATGCTAACATTGCATCAGACAAAATCCGCCTCGCATCAGAACCAAGGCTATACATTCAACTTGCATCAAGACAGTAGCAATAATATTAACATTGTAAATGTGACGAAGATACGGCTAACAACGCCAGGTTTGACATGGCAAGGTTTCTGATTATTGTTGATAGGTTAGAAGTCATTAAAGATGAGGTTTTGGTTGAGATTAACGGGCTAGACTTCAATGTCTTTGTCATTGAAGACCCGGAAGTCTACCCTCGTTGTGACTCTAATCCTGATGAATTTGAAAGTGATGATTCGATATCGTCTGGTGATGGTAGCGCGTGGCCTACAGATGAAGAAGACGAGACTACTCCGTCAAAAGGCAATAGGGATGTCAGGGATGTGATTGGCAAAAAGGTTTGCTCTGTTACACATGAAGAAGTGGGAAGTAGTGTCGGCTGTGAAATTCCTTTAATGAGTGATACTTTGCTTGACCCAGTTCCAACCTTAGGGGGACAGAGGTTGACTATGTTGTTAACACTTTTAAGGAAGGTGCTTTTTCGATTGATTGCCCCAAGGAGCTGCTTTCTCCTTATAGGTCATTACTCGCTTGCATCAACCCTGGTTCAGATAAGTCTAAGACTTTTGGAAAGTTCATTCCCAACCAAATGGTTCGCATTCAATTGGGGGTGACGTGGCACCTACTTTGGACTTAAATTCTTCTTGTGGATTAGATCATATTGTTTCTGAGACCACTCTGGACTTGGACCCAATTTCGAACTCTCCAGTTGTGGAGATTGGGCCTCGTAATGGGCCAATAGCTAAAAAGAAAAAATTATTCTCTAAGATTTATGAGGAATTCCAGATCCCCCTTTCTCCGTCTTGCTTTGCCACCTTGCTTAATTCTTCTGTTGTTGTGCCAAAAGGGGTGAAGCAAGCCTCAAATAAGAAGTCTATGAAATTATCCAAGCTTCCTTCGAAGATAGTCAAGGGCAGAACGTCTAAGCTTCAGGAACTATCTATATGTCCTTCAGTGGATGAATCGGACGTCGTTAGAAGTAACGCTAGATGTATTAAGAACTTGGATCTTATCCCTCAGAGAGTGTGGGATTCCATGACGATACTGGGTATAGAAGCAGATGAAGATGAAGAAGCTTTTGAAGGAATTATCAAATTGTTGGAGGACAGAGATAAGAAGGTTTCAGCTGGTTTGAAGGATGTTGGAAATAAGAAATCATGATTCTGGTGACCTATAATGTTCGAGGCTGCAGCACCTCTTTGAAAAGAAGAAGAATCTGTCAAACTTTTCTAAGAGGTAGAGCTGATTTATGTCTTATTCAAGAAACAAAAATAAAGAAAATGAATGATAGGATTGTCATGGGTCTGTGGGGTAACCAAGGTTGTGGTTGGTCGGCAATTGATTCAGAAGGCCTATCGGGTGGTATTCTTACTATTTGGAAGACAGGTACTTTTATCCCTATTTCTAGCTATAGAGGTAAAGGTTTCCTGTGTTGTAATCATATTTGGAAAGGTGCGAACCTTTTTATTTTAAACGTTTATTCACCTTGTGGGATGAGGGATAATAGATCTCTTTGGTCAGATATTTTGGCCTTTAAGAATAGTTGCCAGGACGGGTTATGGCTGGTCGGGGGCGACTTTAATTCAGTCAAATCTAGAGGGGAAAGGAAGGGTCAAGGTGCCTGTAGTAACTAGGATTGCTCGGAATTTAATTCGATTCTTAATGAGTTGGACCTGATTGACCTCCCTTTCGTGGGTAATCTTTTTTCATGGGTTAATTCAAACGGGAAGAGTTGTAGTAAACTTGACAGAATTTTGGTGGATGAGTCTCTTGTTAAAGCCTGGCAGCTCAAAGCCTAGCTTGTTGGGAATCGTGACGTGTCCGATCATCGTCCAATTTGGATTAAATCCAATTATGGTAATTCGGGTCCGAAACGTTTCAGAATTTTCAATGCTTGGCTTGAGCATAAGGAATTTTTGGATTTTGTTAGAAACTAGTGGAACTCGGTTGATTTGAATGAATCACCTTCCTTTGTGTTAAAGGAAAAGTTCAAGTATCTAAAGAACAGGTTGAGGTGGTGGAACCTTCATGTGTTCGGTTGGATTGACCTTAGATTGGAGGATTGTGTGGAGAACATCAATGCGTTGGAATTGGATTTGGTTTCTTCCAAATTTCTTGAGTCTTCTGACTTGTTCAAGAAAAGGTTGGAAATTCATGAGCAAATATGGAGTAGTCTTCGTATCAAAGAGAGTATGGTTTTCCAAAAATCTCGGACTAAATGGGCAAGAGATGGCGATGTTAATTCTAAATTTTTTCATGCTAGCCTTAAATCCAGGACTAGGCTGAATTCAATTTCTGCAATTGGGCCTAGCGAAGATTTAGTTGAGGATCCCCAGCTTATCAAGGATGATGCTTCTGTATTCTTCCATGCTAAATTCAAAAAGTCGGCTGCAAAAAGACCACTCTTGGATCTTAATGGTGTCAAGAAGTTAAATGCTATGGATAGATAAATCATGGATTCAGCTTTCTCGCATGATGATATTCGTGAGTCTGTGTTTGCTTGTGATGGGGACAAGTCTCCAGGCCCGGACGGGTTTTCTTTCAATTTCATCAAGGCTGCTTGGGATATTGTAGGGCCTGACTTTTCCAAATGTGTTAGCCATTTTTTCTCAACTGGATATCTTCCGAAAGCTTTCACCTCATCTTTCTTGGCTTTGGTTCCTAAGGTGGATAATCCTCAACAATTTGCTGATTTTAGACCTATAAGCTTAGTGGGTTGTGTTTCGAAGGTGGTTTCCAAGATGCCTGCAAGGATACTTTCTTCTGTTATTAATAAACTTATTTCACCGTCACAAACCGCTTTCTTTCCTGGCAGAAACCTTCTAGATGGCGCCCTTGTTGCTAATGAAATTCTTGACCTTGCGAAACGTGAGAAGCGTAAATGCTTGGTGTTCAAGGTTGATTTCGCGCAAGCATATGATTGCGTTGATTGGGATTTCATGATCTCCATTTTGGAAGATATGAACTTCGGGCCTAATTGGATTATGTGGATCAAAGGTGCCGTCTGTGCTAGTTACATTTCTGTCCTCATAAATGGGAGTCCTTCTAAGGACTTTAAGGTAACTAGGGGGCTGAAACAGGGGGATCCATTAGCCCCGTTCCTCTTCTCTATTGTGGCCGAAGCCCTTGCTCTGTTGGTTAGAAGAGCTACGGATAGAAACCTTGTGACTGGATTTCGTTTTAATGGAGAGGATTCTATTGAGCTCCTCCAGTTTGCCGACGACACCATAATGATTTGTGATGGTGAGTTCCATAATCTTTGGGCCCTGAAGTCTATCCTCCGTGGGTTCAAGATGATTTCGGGTCTGCAGATAAATTTTTCCAAAAGTTGTCTGTATGGAGTCGGCCTTCATCAATCTCTCCTTAACGCACCCGCATCTTTTCTCTTCTGCAAGCCTGGTATTTTGCCTTTCAAATTCCTGGGAATTGTTGTTGGAGGAAATCACCGAAGGCTTTCGTTTTGGAACCCGGCTATTTCTTCACTCAAGTCTACACTTTCCTCATGGGTTGGTAGGAACCTTTCGTTAGGAGGCAGAATTACCCTAATTAAATCTGTTTTGTCTAGTATGCCTATTCATAGCCTTTCTTTCTACAAGGCGCCTTCCAAAATCGTCAAAAAAATCATTTCGATTCAGTGTCGGATTTTATGGTCGGGTTTGGCGGACAAGAAGAAATTGGCATGGGTGAATTGAGATTCTGTTTGTAAGACTAGAGAGGATGGTGGTTTAGGGATTAAACATGTAGGGCTGTTTAACAAGGCGTTATTCGCAAAATGGCTTTGGAAATTTCTCAACGGAAGGAACGAGATTTGGAGGAAGTTAATGTGCAGCAGGTATGGTAGCCTACACAATCTTGTTTTATGCGCTGAGACTGATTATAATTCTGCTAAATCCTCTCTTTGGATGAGGGATGTGTTTTCCTTAAAATCCATTAATCCTTCTACACAATTTTCTGATTGTGTGTATCCTACCGTCGGGAGAGGTGACACTATTCTCTTCTGGCAGCACCACTGGTGTGGCGATTTCGAATTAAAATCAGTATTTCCGGTACTGTTTGAAGCTTCTCACTTTCAACATTGTTACGTAGCAGATTTGGGACAGTGGACCAATGATAGTTGGCAGTGGAATCTTACTTCCCTTTGGTCGGATAATATGGTTTTGGAAGGCAGAGCTGTTCAGGCCTTAGCTGCGTTAGTCAGTGCGGCTATGATAAAGAAGTTGGAGGGTGATTCCTGTTCATGGAAGACGGATAACAACTCCATTTTTTCTATCAACGCTTATTATAGTTTGAGCTGCCTGGTTTTGAGAGGTCTTGACATTCCTTATGAGGTTTTAGAAGTTTTCCATGAGATGTGGAAATCCTTAATCCCCATGAAAATTAAAGCTTTTGTTTGGAGATTGATGCTTAATAGATTGCCGACCAGTAATAACTTGGCTGCAAGAGGGATGATTTCTTCTGTTCACGACAGAGTTTGCGTATTTTGTTTTATGGAAGATGAAGATGTTTCTCACCTCTTTTTGTCTTGCCCTAAGATTAAGCATCTGTGGAATAAGATTTATTCTTGGCTGGGTGTTTCGCCGATTCTTGCCGACACAACTCTTTCTCATGTTAAGGCGTGGAGCATGTTGTTCAGTGTTTCTTCTAAGGAAGGAATGACTAATTTTGTTTGGTACATTACGGTATGGAGTATTTGGTCTTTAAGAAACAATATTATTTTTTGTGATGAGGTTTGTGACATAGAAGCCCCTTTTATCGTATTCAGATTTTATCTTGGAGATGGTTAAAGATTGGTAGAGTTAAGTGTAGTTTGTACGATTGGACTAAATGTCCTTCCGATTTCCTGTAATTTTCCTTTCCAGCGGCGCTTTAGCCATCTTTTGATCCTTTGTATTGGGTTGGAGAATCCCTATTTCTCTTTTTAATACAATTGCTTATCAAAAAAAAATATTAACATTGTAAAATGCAAGACGCTCAAAATTTTATCAAAACATTAGCTACTTTGTAAGATGATTTGCAAACTCAAATACAAAATGAAATCACCCGACGAATTTCACCTAACGAATTGTAAAATTGATGTTTAATTTATGGATGCGCCCTATTTTTTTTAAATATACAATATATTTAGTCAGTTATTTTGAAAATCGAAGGGTAAACCTATTCAGTGTACATGCTTTGAATCCCATCAACCTTAGTTTATGTTTTTATCTAATTAAAAGTGGCGGCTTCTTGAATATTTTATTTTTTATCTAAAAATACGCCACATAGCTTGTACAATTTTATTCCACTTATCTAAACAACACAAACAGAACCCTAACGAAGAGCCCTAATCAACGAGAGCCATAAACACATAAAATCTTCAATACGAAGATGATATGTGTTTAGTGCTCTTGTTTCTTCTTTAAAGATCTAAATCATTTTATTTTACTTCTTATTCAGAGATCTGATACGTCAAAAATCACTACTAATATTGTTGTCATATTGTTGTTGTTGTTGTTGTTGTTGTTGTTGTTGTTGTTATTATTGTTGCATAATAAGTGTCATTTTGTAGTGTTTTGTTTATATAGTTTTGTAGCACTTATTGAGTTTTAGTGTAATTTCAGCGAATAATTCAACAACTTTGTGTATAAATACATTAGTTAGTGTATACTTGTGTTTTTGATTCATTTAAGTAACGATTAATAGTTTTCCATTCATTTTGTAGGTAATTAAGCATTGTTGGAGCAATGAGTAATAAAAGCTCAAGGATGCACCATTTGGATCAATAAAAGGAAGAAGGTCTGGAAGCCAAAATAAAGAAATGCAGTCTTCCAAATTTCGTTGGGCGAAACTTCCTTTCGCTGGGTAAAATTTCATTTCGTTGGGCGAAATGCAGCGGGTAAAATGTTGTCTGTCATGCCTCGCTGGGCGAAGCCTCTTTTCGCTGGGCGAAACTCCCTTTCTCTGGGTGAAGCTGAAGTGAGAAAAAATAAGGAAATTCCAGTAGCTTCTGCATAGTGCTCACGTGTTGTTCGTCGGGCGAGTTTTGAGACTTTTGCTGGGGGAAGCTTCTCTTTGCCGGGAGAAAGAAGATATTTTTTGCCAGGCTGTTCTATTGCGCTGCTGGTGTGAGAGAAATAAGGAAATTCGTCGGGCGAAGCCTCATTTCGCTTGGCGAATTTGTCTAAAATAAAATTCTATTTAAGTTCATTTCATTCATTTTTTTAAGTTATGGTTTGGGTATTTTTTGCTCCCACTCCATCAAACATCATTTTTTCAAAGGACTAGCTTAGAAAACAACTATGGAGCTTGCACACGGATGATCTGGGTTGGATTGATCATCGATCGACACTGACAAACCAGGAGATTATTGGTTCATATCTCTTCCTCTTTGTGTATTCTCTCTTAGTTGTGTTTTGTATATGTATTTACTTTGATTTTATGTATATTTGTCGCTCATGGCGTTGTATAAAATCTACTTTACAAATTTTTATCGCTGATTGTCCTTGATTTTTTTCTTTATGCTTGGGGTTTGGGTTATGTTAGAGATAAACATCACAAACCTTGATTAGGGATGATTATCTCTTAGTTTCTGGATGCTAGAGATAGATTCAGAGCTAATAATCGTTATGGGTATCGGAGCTTAATGCCTCTGTGTTGTTTGAGTCGGCTGCGAGATCATCAACGAGAGTAATACGATTGTTCTCTCTGCTCAGTGTGTCAGAGACGGACACTATTGTGAGCGATGCTGGATGATATTGAGGAGTATTGAAGGTTGAGTATAACTTGTCTGTAAGTTTATGTTTGTGAGAAGTAGATTATATGCATGCCTGACAAGTTTCTTCTCTCTGATGAATGAATTCTTTTTGTGTTAAAATTTACTTTTCTGTTTCTATGCTTGAAACATTTTAAACCAAACTCAGAATTGCGAAAATAGTCAAACGGAGGTTCAATAACACCAATCTCTGTGGACACGATAAATTCCCGGAAAAATACTTCCAAAAACTTTTGTTGCTTACCGCTTTACCGCACCAGCAAAATGGCGCCGTTGCCGGGGATTGGTATTTTTATTGGATCGCATTGCGATAATTTCTTTGTTTTTGTGTTTTGTAGATATCGTACATATTGTATATTTTTCACTTGTTTATATTGATACTTATACCTGTGAATTTGTTATATCATTGTTTGTTTCTCTTCACATTTGCTTGCATGTTGGTTAGGAATAACCAGGAGGAAGCAAATTGGAGGAACGTTCTTAAATAACAGGCGTCGAGCTTACGACGTAAAACAAACATTTTATATTTTTTTTGTTTAGTTTAGGTAGTATGGTGCAATTTTCTAAACAAATTTAAATCAGACCAGATCTGAAATTTCAAATCTTCACTTTTAAATTTGTTTAGACAATTTCAGCCAATCTTTTAGTATGTTTATATTAATATTTCTTGTGTTTGTCAATGACCTTTTTTTTTCAAGTAGCTTAAGGAATTTAAGGTGATGTTCCAACTTTGATCATTTCAACTTACGGATGTCTGGTAATGATATTGTTAAGTTTTGTACACGTCCAAGGTATGTGTTTATTGTTTTCTAGACTTTATCATATTCATGATACTTAGGCTTTTTACAAACTTCCATACCATTCATTCTTTTGTATACTTGTTCTTGATGTGACTCACTTTAGTTCCCACCCTTTTTGTGAGGAAGCTTTCCATTGTTCATATAGGCGCGGAGTACCAACACTCGTGTTCTAATTGGATTTTATTATGCTTAATCTTTTGTTTGTGTTGATTATATGAAAGTATGAAAAGGATCAAGGCATTTTGTTTCATTTTGAGCACGACTACCTAACCAAATAGTCATTCACCTTTTGAGTGTGTGATCATTCGTAACCCCTTTGTGCCTTTATATCATTATCCATGTTGTTTGAACTTAATGCTTGTCTATGAGAATTGAATTCACTTTTTGTATGGATTTTGATTGATTATTTCTTCTTGAACCCTCAACTTTGTGTTGTTGTATGAATTTTTACCTTGCCTTAGAAAGTAGGTAGTATTCACATGATGATGTGGTTGAATTCAAGTTGGGGAGAGAATGATTGTTTACTCATTGGTTGGTTTCTATGAGGTTGAAAAAGAAAAGAAAAAAGAGAACAATATGAAAAATTAAGAAAAGAAAAGAAAAAAAAGAAAGAAAAAGAAAATCCTTGAGAAAGGAAACAAAAAGAGTTCAAATAATTGTGCGAAATAAGTATTGGGTTTTGTGTAACACTTGGGATTTTGGAAGAAGTTTATTGGAATTTTGTGTTTGAGTACTTTAAGTTGATCACTCTCTTAGGTTTGGGCAAGTTTTTGTTTCAATTACCTTTAGAAATTGCCCCTTGTTTGTTTACCTGACCACACTACAACCTTGAAAGCCCTTGTGATTCTTTCTTTTATGTTTTCAATATAATTTTTGGATGATTGCATAATTTAGTCTTTTGTTTGCAAGATTGTTGTGTGAGTGAAAAGTACCTCATTTTGTGTTTTTCATCTACCGATGATTGTTTTTGCTATGTGTGATTCACATTTGAACTTGTGTTGTTTTAGGATGTTTGACATAATTTTTGTATTTAGCATTTGTTTCGTGATTATGTTATCGTCTTAGTTTAGTGGTAAGCATTTACTTTGTGTGTACCATTTTTCATTTGAACCATACATTTTCTTTCGTTTTTCAAAAATATTGTTGATTCATGACTTTTGGGTTTTTGCGTTTGTTTCTTTGAGCTAGCTGATTCTTGTTTAGGGACACACAAGTTTAAGTTGGGGAGAGTTTGAGAAGTGTCGTTTTGTAGTGTTTTTGTTTATATAGTTTTGTAGCACTTATTGAGTTTAAGTGTAGTTTCACTGAATAATTAAATGACTTTGTGTATAAATACATTAGTTAGTGTATACTTGTGTTTTTGATTCATATATGTAGCGATTAATAGTTTTCCATTCATTTTGTAGGTAATTAAGCATTGTTGGAGCAATGAGTAATAAAAGCTCCAGGATGCACCATTTGCATCAATAAAATGAAGAAGGCAAAGAAAGAAAGCCATTGCAGAGAACCTGGAAGCCAAAATAAAGAAGTGCAGTCTGCCAACATTCGCTAGGCGAAACTTCCTTTCGCTGGGCGAAACTTCATTTCGTTGGGCGAAATGCAGCAGAAAAAATGTTGTCTATCGTGCCTCACTGGGCGAAGCCTATTTTCACTGGACGAAACTCCATTTCTCTTAACGAAGCTATGGCGAGAGAAAATAAGGAAGTTCCAGTAGCTTCTGCATAGTGCTCGCGTCTTGTTTGCCGGGCGAGTTTTGAGACTTTCACAGGGCGAAGCATCCCTTCGTCGGTGGAAAGAAGATATTTTTTGCAAGGCTGTTCTATTGAGCAGCTGGTGTAAGGGAAATAAGGAAATTCGTCGGGAAAAGCCTCATTTTGCTTGGCGAATTTGTTTGAACAAAAATTCTATTTAAGTTCATTTCATTCATTTTTTAGGTTATGGTTTTGGTATTTTTTGCTCTCACTCCATCAAACATCAGTTTTTCATATGATTAGCTTAGAAAATAATTATGGTGCTCGCACACGGATGATCCGAGTTAGATTGATCATCGATCAAGACTAACAAATCGGGAGATATTTGGTTCATTTCTCTTCCTCTTTGTGTATTCTCTGTTAGTTGGGTTTTGTATGTGTATTTACTTTGATCTTATGTATATTTATCGCTCATGGCGTTGTATAAAATCTGTTTACAAATCTTTATCGGTGATTATCCTTGATTTTTTGCTTTATGCTCGGGGTTTGGGTTGTGTTAGAAATAAACATCACAAACCTTGATTTGAGATAGATTTAGAGCTAACAATCTTTATGGGTATCGAAGCTTAATGCCTCCGTGTTGTTTGAGTCGGGTGCGAGATCATCGACGAGAGTAATACGGTTGTTCTCTCAGCTCAGCGTGTCCGAGATGGACACTGTTGTGAGCGATGCTGGATGATATTGAGGAGTATTGTATTTTGAGTATAATTGGTCTGTAAGTTTAAGTTTGTGAGGAGTGGATTATATGCATGCCTGACAAGTTGCTTCTCTCTGATGAATGAATTTATTTTGTGTTAATATTTACTTTTCTGTTTCTATGTTTGAAACATTTTAAACTAAACTCGGAATTGCGGAAACAGTCAAATGGTAGTTCAGTAACACCGTTCTTTGTGGACACGATAAATTCCCGAAAAAATACTTCCAAAAAGTTTTGTTGCTTGTCGCTTTACTGCACCAGTAATATGGCGCTGTTTCTTGGGATTGGTTTTTTTATTGGATGGCATTGCGATAATTTCTTTGTTTTTGAGTTTTGTAGATATCGTACATATTGTATATTTTTCACTTGTATATATTGATACTTATACCTGTAAATTTGTTATATCATTGTTTGTTTCTTTTGACATTTGCTTGCATGTTTGTTAGGAATAACCGGGTGGATGCAACTTGGAGGAACGTTCTTAAATAACAGGCATCGAGCTTACGACGTAAAACACGCATGTTATATTTTTGTTGTTGTTTAGTTTAGGTAGTACGGTGCAATTGTCTAAACAAATTTAAATCGGACCAGCTCTTAAATTTCAAATCTTCACTTTTGAATTTGTTTAGACAATTTCACCCAGTCTTTTAGTATGTTTATATTAATATTTCGTTTGTTTGTCAATGAGATTTTTTTTTTCCGAGTAGCTTATGGGATTTAAGGTGATGTTTCATGTTTGATCATTTTAAGTTGCGGATGTATGGTAATGATATTGTTAAGTTTTGTACACGTCCAAGGTATGTGTTTATTGTTTTCTAGACTTTAACATATTCATGATACTTAGGCTTTTTACAAACTTCCAAGCCATTCATTATTTTGTATACTTGTTCTTGATGTGAATCACTTTAGTTCCAACCCTTTTTGTGAGGAAGCTTTCCATTGTTCATATATGCGCGGAGTACAACCACTCTTGTTCTAACTGGATTTTATTATACTTAATCTTTTGTTTGTGTTGATTATATGAAAGCATGAAAAGGATCAAGGCATTTTGTTTCATTTTAAGCACAACTACCTAACCAAATAGTCATTCACCTTGTGAGTGTGTGATCATTCGTTACCCCTTTGTGCCTTTCTATCATTATCCATGTTGTTTGAACTTAATGCTAGTCTATGAGTATTGAATTCACTTTTTGTATGGATTTTGATTGATTATTTTTTCTTGAACCCTCAACTTTGTGTTGTTGTATGAATTTTTACCTTGCCTTAGAAAATAGGGAGTATTCACATGATGATGTGGTTGAATTCAAGTTGGGAGAGAATTATTGTTTAATCATTGGTTGGTTTTATGAGGTTGAAAGAGAAAAGAAAAAAGAGAACAATATGAAAAAGAAAAGAAAAAAATAAAAAAAGAAAGAAAAAGAAAATCCTTGAGAAATGTAATACCCCATAATTTTGTGAACATTTTTGAATAATATTATTGTGATCAACTGGGTTCCGGGGTACTCTGAGCAATTATTGGATAAAGTAATTAGAGTAAACTGACGAACTTGGAATTTGATTAGATTAATATTATTTAACTTGGAGTTTTATTAATTGGTGCAATTGAGATGATTTGGATAATTAGTAGTATTACCAATTAATGTTTTCCTATGTCTATTTTTCTTGTCCTTTCCTTATTTGAAATAGTTAGAAACTTGGAGAAAGAAAACTGAGAGAAGGAAAAAGGAAGGAAAAGGAAGGGAGAAGAAAGGGAAAAATTTCTCAAGAGCTCAAGGACTAGGATCATCAACCAAGCTTCATCTTTTCATCGCAGCTTCAACCTCCTCATATTGTAATCCAGGTGGGTTCTAGTTTGACGCTTTAGAGTAGAGTTTTATTGAGTTTAGAGTTAGTTTGGACATTGGTAGGAAATGAGAAATTTTGCACTAAAATCATGTTTTAATGTTCCTTATGATTAATACTTGTTACATATGTGTTGTTGTGTATCAAATTGGTATTTTTCTGGTGTTTAGAAGTGAATTGGAAGGGAAAATGGACCGATTTTCGCAAACCCATTATGCAGGAAATTTTCTGGTTTTCACGCTACCCATACGCGTATCACCCAAGGCAATACGCGTATTGGTTTAGGCAATATGTGTATGGATGTGCAGAAATGTGGGCAATACGCGTATGGGGTTCCATTTTCTCGGCCATCTGCCCATTTTCGTATTGGTACACGTAGGGTTTTGGGCAATACGCGTATGAGGTAGGGTAGTACGCGTATTGGGGTTTTAAAAAGGAATTTTTGGGAAAAATCAGTCTCTGGCCATACGCGTATGACCTTGGGCAATACGCGTATGGCTGGGCGAGCCAGCTGGGCAATACGCGTATGGCACAAGGCAATACGCGTACGACCAAGAGGGTGCAGAATTGTGTTTTTTCGCGATACCATTTCTCGTTGTGTCCATAACTTTTGACTCGGTTATCCGTTTTTAACATTCTTGATATTGTTGGACAGCTAACAAAATGTACTTTCTTATTAAAATGGGTTTTACGATTGTTGGCCGATTTAATTATGTCGGAATTTTGGAATAGTGTCGCTTTGTCGACTTTTATCGTTTAATGGTGGGTAATTGTTGTTGAATAGGTATGCATGTTAAAATACGGAATAGGTAGAGTGAGGGACATTACCATAAACAATGTTGGAAATATATAGAATGAATAAACACTAGTATGGAAAATGTGTTTTAACCATTTGGTTGTGATAAGGCATAATGGCCTTGTGATTGTCGAATACAATCACGTCTATGTGTGATCACGTAACTGTAACCGGTTATTTTTGCGAGTACGTTTCATGGGTATCGAGCTCCTCTGAAACATGTGCAGAACTACTTGGCAGGTTTGATTCCCGCGTGCAGTACGAATGGCGCTCTGGGAGCGTATGCTTGTGACGGTTAATGGCCCGTGTGAAGTGACGGTTCATAACGGTTAATGGCCCGTAGATCCCGAATCCATTCGTATGTCAAGTAGGTTACCAGGATCCATGACTCGGGTCGACTTCTAGACGTAGAAGCGGACGGGAACAGGGGATGCCTTGGTGTGGTTACCTATTAGTGATATTGTGAGTTGATGAACTCATGACATGTTTCCATATAGTGTGTGTGTACTCAAAGTCCCTTCCCTTTTGACTTGAGTTAGGTCTATTAGAACCTTGTAGAGCCGAGAGGACTTTAAGATAGGGAACTCACTGAGATTTGATGTATCTCATCCCACTGTTATTGTTTACATCACAGGTACTGCAGGTTCCGCGAAGGGTAAGGATAAGGCTGTGTGATTATCCTTACTTATCTGATGGCTTTGCTTCCGTTGTGGAGTTTTTTAGATCATTAGTGATCAAGTTCTTAGTATGTGTCTTTGGAACATCTTGTAGATATACTATGTCGTAGTTTTTTTTGTATTAGGCTTTTTGGGCATGTATATGTATAATGTGTTTACTAGGAACTTATTGTATATTCCAGTACCAAATGTGGAATTCATGTTTTATATATGCTTTGATGTATGTATATATTTATGGGCTTTACAGTTGGTATCAGAGCAGGTCGTATCCTCGACCTAGCCATGAAATAGAATAATTTTTTCTTTCCGTTTCATATGCGGCGTGTCGCCATTGGTCTTGTGTGTTATATTTATGGTAGTGAGTCTGATCAACTTAATCCTATCTGTATGAAATTCAGGAACATGGCTGACAGGCGCAGAAACAAGCGTGGTAGACCAAGAACCACTCCAGCAGGGACTAATCCGCCAGGTGACGAGGGAAATGCTCCTTTATACCAATTTATGCAACAGATGCAGCAACAACAGAATCAGTTTGTGCAACAAATGGTACAACAAATGGCTGGTGGTGTGCATCCTCCAGTGGTGGTACCAGAAGCTGCAGGGGGAACCTTTAGGGATTTCATCCGTATGAATCCCCCGAAATTTCAGGGAGGGTTAGATCCAGTAAAGGCTCATGAATGGATATCAGGTATGGAACGGATTTTCCTAATAGTTTAGTGCAGTGAGGAAAACAAGGTGGTCTTCGCTTCTCACTTGTTTAAGGGTCCTGCCATGAGGTGGTGGGAAAGCGCTTCAGCCTTAATGACAATTCAAGAGGTACCAAAGGTATGGGAGCAGTTTAAGATAACTTTTATGGAGAAATATTTTCCAAGTTCCTTAAGGTCTCAAAAAGAATTCGAGTTTCAACAATTGAGGCAAGGTAACTTGACAGTGGCTTCTTATGCGGAAAAGTTCGAGGTTATGGCTGCTTATTCTAGACAAGCCATGTATGCTCCTGATGAGAGGTGGACGATTGATCAGTTTCTGTTTGGTTTAAGGGCTGAAATTTCACATAGTGTGTCTCAGAGAGAATTCACTAGCTATGCTGAATTGTTACGACAGTGTTATGTGGCGGAACATAGTTTGAAGAAGGTACAAATGGAAGGAGATTTGAGCAGGGTAACTCAAAACGACCGTGGAAGATCGAATCAACAGTTTAGGCAAAGGCAACAAACTTTTAAGGAAAAGCAGGTTCAGAATTCTAGGACCAGCGCACCTCCGGTGTGTCGTACTTGTGGTCGGAATCATTACGGACGGTGTGGTATCGAAGGTGTGAGGTGTTATCAGTGCCAGAAAGTGGGCCACTTGGCGAGGGATTGTCCTCAGAGTAGGAATCAAGCACAAGGGGGGACTACAGGGCGAGTTTACACGATGGATGCAAGGAAAGCAAAGGGTGACAATTCCTTGATTGCTGGTACGTCTTTTATAAATGGACATCCTTGTTTTCTTTTATTTGATTGTGGGGCAACACATTCTTTTGTGTCCACGCGTTGCGTGAAGCGACTTGGGTTTCAAGTTGTTCCTTTGTTTCCTCCTATGGTGGTTACTACTGCCATGGATGAGACTGTAGAGACACTGTTGATGTGTGAAAATTATGTATTATCAGTGAATGAATGAGTTTTCCAGATTGACCTTATCTGTTTACCGCTTAAGAAAGTGGATGTTGTTCTGGGAATGGATTGGCTTTCCACTAATTCGGTGTTTATTGGGTGTGAGGAAAAGCTGATCATTATTCCGTCCGAAGAGGCTACTCCGAAGGATGTGTTGACTACTATTTTAGAAGGTACGGTTGGAATGATTAATTTCTTGTTTGAGGAGGAAAAGTCTGTTCTTTTGATTCTTACTAAGGAGGAGAGTAGTAACATCCAAGTTTTGAATATTCCGGTAGTTTGTGGCTTTCCTAAAGTTTTCCCCGAGGATATCACTTCTCTTCCTCTGGAGCGGGAAGTGGAATTCTCTATTGACCTGATACCGGGAACGGCTCCAATATCTGTTTCGCCGTATCGGATGATACCACTTGAATTAAGAGAATTAAAGGATCAATTGGAAGAATTGTTGGCTAAGCATTTTGTTCGACCAAGTGTTTCACCCTGGGGAGCTCCAGTGTTATTGGTAAAGAAGAAGGATGGTGAAGTGCGGTTGTGTATAGATTACAGTCAATTGAATAAGGTCACCATCAAGAACAAATACCCATTACCAAGGATAGACGACCTATTAGATCAATTGAAAGGAGCCTGTGTGTTCTCGAAGATTGATTTACGGTCGGGTTATCATCATATTCGTGTGAAGAGTTCAGATGTACCAAAGACTGCATTTAGAACCCGTTATGGCCATTATGAATTTTTGGTAATGCCTTTCGGTGTGACGAATGCTCCGGCAGTTTTCATGGATTATATGAATCGGATATTCCAACTTTATTTGGACCAATTTGTGGTGATTTTCATTGATGACATTCTTATTTATTCTCGTGATCCTCAAGAGCACGGAGAAAACCTAAGAATTGTTTTATCCATCTTACAAGAGAAGCAACTTTTTGCTAAGTTAAGTAAGTGTGAGTTTTGGATGTCCGAGGTTAATTTTCTCGATCATGTCATATCCCAGGGAGGTGTAGCGGTCGATCCATCAAAAGTTGAAGCGGTGATTAATTGGGAGAGACCGAAGAATGCTTCTGAAGTTTGAAGTTTCTTGGGATTGGCAGGGTACTACAGAAGGTTTATCAAGGGTTTTTCGCAGTTGGCTTTACCATTGACGAGACTTACTCGGAAGGATTATTCGTATGAGTGGGATATGGCTTGTGAAAGAAGTTTTAGGAGTTTGAAGGAGAGATTGACTACCGCTTCTGTTTTGGTTATTCCTGATTCTAGCAAGTCGTATGAGGTATATTGTGATGCATCGAAAAAGGGATTAGGCGGGGTGTTAATACAAGATGGACATGTAGTGGCTTATGCTTCACGACAGTTGAAAGTCCATGAAGAGAATTACCCAACGCATAACTTAGAATTGGCGGCAGTTGTATTTACTTTGAAAGTGTGGCGTCACTATTTGTATGGTGTACGTTTTGAGATGTTTAGCGACCACAAGAGCTTAAAGTGCTTATTTGATCAGAAAGAGTTGAACATGCATCAGAGGAGATGGATGGAATATTTGAAGGATTATGACTTCGAGTTAAATTACCATCCGGGTAAAGCAAATAAGGTGGCGGATGCATTGAGTAGGAAGGTGTTGCATAATTCCGAGTTAATGATGTTAAAGTATACCTTAATGGAAAAGTTTAGAGATCTCAATCTTCAATTTAACTGGACTCCAAATTGTGTAATTATGGGGAATTTGAACGTCTATTCTACTCTTAGGGAAGAAATCCAGCAAGAACAAGGGTTAGACGAGAAGCTACAAGAAGTGTTATTGCAACCGGGTTTTGTGCGAGCTACCGACGGAATTATTTTGTTTAACCAAAGGATTTGTGTTCCGAATAACATGGAGTTAAAAAGGAGGATTTTGGAAGAAGCGCATAAAGGTGCTTTTACTATACATCCTGGTGCTTCAAAGATGTATCAAGATTTAAAGAAGGACTATTGGTGGCCCGGAATGAAAAAGGATATTGCAGTGTATGTATCGGAATGTGCGGTGTGCCAACAAGTGAAGAATGAGCACCAAAGACCGGGTGGCTTGTTGCAACCTTTAGAGATTCCGATGTGGAAATGGGATAGTATTTCTATGGTGTAGTACCCTAAATTTTGACCAGTGTTTTTTCATCTTTTGGGATTTTTCTTGTGCTATTAGGGGGGGGGGTGTCAGTCAGTGTCATTTTGGGCTTTTGAGAGTGGGGGGGGTCTGCTAGTGCATTTAGACTTATTTTGTGGGTTTGAGTTTTATGTAGGGGCTTTTTAATTCTATTTAAAAAATTTTACACTAATTAGATAATATTTAGGTTTTTATTTTTATTATTATTAGTGTGTTTTGATTAATTTTTCTTATTGGACTTTTACTTATTTATTTATTAATTAGGATTGATGATTTTATTAGAATTTAGGAACATTATGATATCTTTCTATTTTATTATTATGAAAAGTCTTTAGTTAGCATGTTGGGTCCTAATTGTATTAGTTATCACGTCATAAAAGTGGATTTATTAGGCCTTGTTTTATTATTAGTATTTTAATTAAGAGTAATTATATTTTAATAGGATTGTTAAGGTAGTAGGAAGAGGGACCGGTTTTGTTACTATTATTGCTTATTATTTTGGAATTTTATTTGGTTCAAAATTATTTACCCAAGGTGGGCCTTCTTCCCCATTTTGGAAACCCTAACCGCGCAGAATCAGGAAATGAAATCGGATCAAAGTAATCAAAATGAGATCGAATTGCTTACGTTATTTTTCAATCAATTAGATACAACAAATAGAATCAGATCGAATGAATACAATAAAATCAGGTCCAAAAATTACAATTCAGATTTGATAACCCTAATTCTAAAATTACAACAAATCAGAACAAATCAAATAATCAATAACATCAAAACTTGCTAAAACAGAAATCTAATCTAACCTAATTTTCTAGCCTATATAAACTAAAACAAAAATCAGAAAGGGGGGTTGGACGGATGAACGCAGTTGCACGAATACTTGGTCTCCATTACTCACCTGCAAACAAAGAGAAAAGGAATTAGGATCGCAAACAGAGGAATAGTAAAGAAGAAAAGGAATAAGCTTAATACAAGCACAGCAATGGAGGTAACTACAGATCACTTAACTTTCAGTTCTTGTATTATTATTATGTTGTTGTTGCGAATCTGTGGTATAGGTTGAATCTGCGTAGGTTTAGGGTATTTCTGGGTTTAAATGGGGTTTAGGGTTCTCGGGTTGTTGTTAGGGTTCATGGGTTAGGGTTCTTAGGGTTCTTTAAGAACCCTAAAGAACATAAGAAATTCTGGGTTTTGCTTAAGAATAGGTTTAGGGTTCATGTCTTAGGGTTAGGGGTCATACGGGTTAAGGTTAGGGTTCATGTTATTAGGTTAGGGTTCATGGGTTTAGGTTAGGGTTCTTGGGTTAGGCTAGAATTCTGGGTTTTCTAGGTGTATATTCATCGCCCAGATGAATAGGGTTAAAGATCCCGGTTGAACTTCAACCGGAGATCTGGGTTTTGGGGCGTTTGGTGGTGGCCGGAGGCCGTTTGGGTGGTGGTCGGCGAGAGAAAACTAGAGAGAAGTGAGAGAGAATGGGGGAGTAGAGAGAGAAGGAGAAGTTAAGAGAGAGAATAGGAAATGAGAAATGAGAGGATTCTGAAACAAAAGTAGGTTTTGTAGCTCCTAAGGGAAGATTTAGATCAACGCCATGTGGCGTTCATATCCTCCTTGGATGAGTTGACTATCCAGTCAACTAAGGGATTCGGCGTGTAAGGCTGCATGGTGAGTCTGCGCTGACTTTCCATCTCGTTCGTACGATCAGCATAGTATAGGATCAAAGTGTGGATGGCCAATGGAAAGATGGTCATCTGATCATCATCAGACGCTTCTGAGGGAGTCAATCGCTGACTCTCCCCACCGTGGGTTTTATTTCTCTTTGGCCAGGTTTGGTTTTTTTTGGACGTTTGGGCCTTGCGCCCTTTGCTCTCTGCACCCCACCCCCACAGCCTAATTTCTAATTTAGTGTAAGTGGCACCCCCAGGGTTTAGTTTAATTATTTAAATTATTTAATTTAATTATTAATTGGGTTTTATGTTTAATTAGGAGATTTTAAAAAAATAGGAATTTAGGATAAAATTGAGGGTTTAGGGATTATTTTGGGATTTATTTTTTTTGGGATTTTATTTTATTTCATATCTTCTATCTTTTATTGTTAAATTTTCTTTGACTTTTATTAAAAAAACTCACCATTGAATCAATTCCTTGGTTCAAGTTGTGAGATAAATTTTCGTTATTTTTAATTTGGCTAAAAATCTTAGTTTTTATAGGGTGGTAATTAAATTTTAGAACTTTTTTGAATAAGGGGTTGTATTTTGTCATAATATTATTTCTTTGGAAAAAAGATAATATCAGGATGGGATGTGCAAATCAAGTTTTGGTGGGTTATAAAATTTGGTTTTTTTTGGGATTATTGGGAATTTAAATCTTATTTGGATTAATATCTATATTTTCTGGTTTTTGTCATTATAAATAATTTAATCATTTATTTTATTGTAAAAAGAATTAGATGGTCTTTTTAAGGGATTTTTTTAAGATTTTAAGGGATTTACACATGGGGATAAAACTCTTGGTCCGAGAGCCTAAATAAAGGATGTGATAGGGGATAAGGGATTTGTATTCGGGGATAAAACTCTTCCTCCGAGAGTATAAACAATGGACAAAGGGATTTAAGGGATAGAACTCCTCATCTAGTAGTATAAACACTAGATTTAAGGGATATAACTCTTTATCCAAGAGTATAAATAGTGGATGGAATTTAGGGATAGGATTTGGGATTTAGGAATAGGGGAGGTGAACTACGATTACTCTGATCCTTCATTTTGAGGGTACGTAGGCATAGGGTTGCAAACCAACCCTAGCGAGTATAATTAGAAAAAAACTTAGGTTTTCTTTTCATTTAGACAAACAAACATGCCCTAAACTCAAAGGTGGATCCCATTGGGTACAATGGAAGTAAGGGGTGCCTAACACCTTCCCTTTACTTAACCTACTCCTAAACCGTAGGAATCTCTACCTTAGGATAGGATATTTAGGTTTATCATTATTTTCCTTTAAAAAATATGGTGGCGACTCGAAAATTTTTTGCCGGCCGCGACAGCTAGCAACTCTGCTGGGGACTCCTTCCTAGCGAGAGTCAATCATAGCCTTAGGATTTAGGGATTTGTTTGTCTTGGATGTTATTTTGTTATTTTTTATTTTTTTATTGTTATTTATTTATTTTTATTTCATATATTTATTTATTTAACATTTTGTTTTTTGTATTATCATGCAAGGGATTAGGACATAAAAAAAAGGAGTGAAGCTAAAACCCAAAGCTTGGAGGATAACCCTAGAACCTAAAGTGGAACGGAAATGTTTTTGCGGGGGACGCAACGTCCCCTAAAATGCATTTATGCCACACTCAGAGTAGATCCTTCCAATGTCGTCCTCACGAAAGGGCTAGCCCCTCTCGTAGTGGAATGATTTGGATGTGGCCGGTGACTCTGAGAACCTTTAACCTACCCCACACCAATCTATGGAGACCCTATGTATTCAACCCTCAAGGGCTGTTACTAGGCTCCTACCCCAAATGAGACTTATCCCAAAGGATTGCCGTAGGAAGGCTTGCTCCTTCTCATGGTAAAACAAGGGTATAGTCTGAACAATTTGGGGTCGTTATACTGTCCAAATTTTTATAACCTACATGTGAGGGGATGGGGTAGTCTTAACTTAGATCCAGCCTGTTATAGGGAGCCTACCTAGTTAGGGTGTTGCTTGCACTTTCACCTTACCCTAACCAAGTAAAAAACAAAAAACAAAGTGTCTATGTCATCATGCATTTAAAAACTTTTTTTTTTGCATATATGCATTTTTGTGGGGAATTTAAAGATGTGTTGTAGGAACATTGAAAATATGTATTCAAACAAGAAAGGGCTACCCTACGCATTAGAATGCTAAGTGCTGATTTACAAAGTCTCAAAGACCTTAAAGACTTGATCTGCTCAAAGGATGTTTATACACAAGTATGGAAGGATCCTCCATCTCTTAGGGATCCCTATGAAGGTAGGTGCAATCATTGATTTTGAACAACTTTATGATCCTTCTCTATGTGACTTCCTCTTCAAGGATTTTCAACTAGCTCTTACGCTTTACTCGGATTTACAAGGAGAAAAAACTTACAAGGGGCATGGGGGCAAAAAAAAAAGGAAAAAAAAACAAAAAATATATAAAAAAAAAAGAGAAAAAGAAAAATAGTCAAGCTTTAAAACAAAAAAACTCAGTTGTAGCCCTTGAAGATCCATCATCTCACTACAAGGAGGATACGGAAGTGCAAGGGCTTAAGAAAGGATACTTGGAGGAGTTTAAGAAGGCATTGGGGGCATCTACTTAGTTTATGCCTTCTTAAGTTCAGGAGCTTCCATCTTGGGATTATTGTTTTGGGTTGTTCCCGAGGAATTATTGTTATAAGGCATTTTGGATTTGGGATTGGCTAATGGATTTGGATTTGATATTCTATGTGTATGAGTTTCATCCTTTGGATATATTCATCTATGACTACAATAGATTTTGGAATTCCCCCCAAATAAAATTTTTTAAATTATTTAGCATACATCATGCATATTCATACATTCATCACCGACATGCATTCAATATAAGGAAAAAAATCATTTTTCTTTTACGAACTTTGTCTCAGAGTCGTCGAGCATAACAACCTGACTTCCCGACCTCGCACTCGAGCGTACCAAAGGACAACTATGGATCAGATGGAGAATGAGCTGGTTACTCTAAGAGGAGAAATGGATACTGTCAAGGAGAACGTGGAAGAAATGAAAAGCCAGATTGATCAACTGACACTTGTCGTCCAGAATTTGATAGCCAGAAGAACCAAGTCAAGCCATCAAAGGAAGGTTCCTACTCCTACCTCCAATGTTAAAGACAATAACCCCCTACTAGGGTTCGTCCATGATCTATAACGTGAGGAGACTGAAACTGCTAAACACAAAACTGTTGACCAACCTCTTGAGGGAACCGTCTCTCCACCAATTTCCAATGGGGCACCTCGTACTACTTACAGATCTACTCCACGTGAGAACTACGCATACGAGGGTAAAAATCCGAGACAAGTGGCCCTTGAAATTAAAGGAAACACTGTTAGGGAAAGGAGAAGGATTGATGATAAGTACAAAGCACTTGAGGAAAGGCTAAAGGTCGTGGAGGGACTCAATGTTCTTGGAGTGGATGCCTTGGAAATGTGTCTGGTGCCCGATGTGGTCATACCTCCTAAGTTTAAGGCACCTAACTTCGAGATGTATAAAGGAGTTAGTTGTAAACCAACCCTAGCGAGTATAATTAGAAAAAAACTTAGGTTTTCTTTTCATTTAGACAAACAAACATGCCCTAAACTCAAAGGTGGATCCCATTGGGTACAATGGAAGTTAAGGGGTGCCTAACACCTTCCCTTTACTTAACCGACTCCCGAACCGTAGGAATCTCTACCTTAGGATAGGATATTTAGGTTTATCATTATTTTCCTTTAAAAAATATGGTGGCGACTCGAAAATTTTTTGCCGGCCGCAACAGATGTACTTCGCAGTGGGATTACCCCGTACGCAAGGTGGTTATGATTCGATTTGGGTAATTGTGGACCGGTTAACGAAATCCGCGCATTTCTTAGCTGTGAAGACTACCTACAAGGCGAGTTATCTCGCAAGGTTGTTCATTTCAGAGATAGTGAGATTGCATGGTATTCCTACTAGTATCGTCTCGGATAGAGATCCAAAGTTTACTTCCAGATTTTGGAGAGCTTTTCAACAAGCCATGGGAACGAGGTTATGTTTGAGCACGTCGAATCATCCGCAAACGGATGGTCAGACGGAACGGACAATACAAACTATGGAGGACATGTTGAGAGCTTGTGTAGTTGAAAGTGGAGGAAATTGGATAGATCTTTTGCCGTTGATCGAAATCTCTTATAATAACAGTTATCATGCAAGTATTGGTATGGCACCTTATGAGGCGTTATATGGTAGGAAGTGCAGAACGCCATTGTGTTGGGCGGAGGTTGGCGACGATAGAATTTTGGGACCTGAGATTATTCACGAGACCACGGAAAAGATTAGAATGATTCGTGGAAAAGTTAAACAAGCCCAAGATCGTTAGAAAAGTTATGCGGACAACCGTAGGAGACCGTTAGAGTTTGATGAGGGTGATCACGTATTTTTGAAGGTTACTCCGAGATTGAGAATAACGGGACCATTTAAGTCGCGTAAGTTAAGTCTAAGATACGTAGGACCGTATCAAATCTTAGAAAGAATTGGAGAAGTAGCTTACAGATTTGCCTTACCGCCTTCTCTGTCAAAAATGCACAACGTTTTTCATGTGTCTCAGCTTCGGAAATTCGTCCCAGATCCTCTTCAGCCAATTTTACCAGATACAATTGAGATAGAAGTTGATTTGACGTTTGAGCCTCAACCGAGTCGTATCACAGGAAGAGAAACTAAAGTGTTAAGAAATAAATAGATTCCTCTTGTTAAGGTCCAATGGGATGAAACGCATCCAGGCGATGCAACTTGGGAATTGGAATCGAAAATGCGGGAAGTCTACCCTCATCTGTTCAGGTAATCTTTTAAATTCGAGGGCGAATTTCTATTTAGGGGGGGGGGGGGAGGATGTAATACCCCATAATTTTGTGAACATTTTTGAATAATATTATTGTGATTAACTGGGTTACGGGGTGCTCTGAGCAATTATTGGATAAAGTAATTAGAGTAAACTGACGAACTCGGAATTTAATTAGATTAATATTATTTAACTTGGAGTTTTATTAATTGGTGCAATTGAGATGATTTGGATAATTAGTAGTATTACCAATTAATGTTTTCCTGTGTCTATTTTTCTTTTCCTTTCCTTATTTGAAAAAGTTAGAAACTTGGAGAAAGAAAAGTGAGAGAAGGAAAAAGGAAGGAAAAGGAAGGGAGAAGAAAGGGAAAAATTTCTCAAGAGCTCAAGGACTAGGATCATCAACCAATCTTCATCTTTTCATCTCAGCTTCAACCTCCTCATCTTGTAATCCAGGTGGGTTCTAGTTAGACGCTTTAGAGTAGAGTTTTATTGAGTTTAGAGTTAGTTTGGACATTGGTAGGAAATGAGAAATTTTGCACTAAAATCATGTTTTAATTTTCCTTATGATTCATACTTGTTACATATGTGTTGTTGTGTATCAAATTGGTATTTTTCTGCTGTTTAGAAGTGAATTGGAAGGGAAAATGGACCAATTTTCGCAAACCCATTATGCAGGAAATTTTCTGGTTTTCACACTGCCCATACGCGTATCACCCAAGGCAATACGCGTATTGGTTAAGGAAATACGTGTATGGCTGTCCAGAAATGTGGGCAATACGCGTATGGGGTTCCATTTTCTCGGCCATCTTCCCATTTGCGTATTGGTACGCGTAGGGTTTTGGGCAATACGCGTATGAGGTAGGGTATTACGCATATTGGGTTTTTAAAAAGGAATTTTTGGGAAAAATCAGTCTCTGCCCATACGCGTATGACCTTGGGCAATTCGCGTATGGCTGGGCGAGCCAGCTAGGCAATACGCGTATGGCACAAGACAATACGCGTACGGCCATGAGGGTGCAGAATTGTGTTTTTTCGCGATACAATTTCTCATTGTGTCCATAACTTTTGACTCGGTTATCCGTTTTTAACATTCTTGATATCGTTGGACAGCTAACAAAATGTACTTTCTTATTAAAATGGGTTTTACAATTGTTGGCCGATTTAATTATGTCGAAATTTTGGAATAGTGTCACTTTGTCGACTTTTATCGTTTAATGGTGGGTAATTGTTGTTGAATAGGTATGCATGTTAAAATACGGAATAGGTAGAGTGAGGGACATTACCATAAACAATGTCGGAAAAATATAGAATGAATAAACACTAGTATGGAACATGTGTGTTGACCGTTTGGTTATGATAAGGCATAATGGCCTTGTGATTGTCGAATACAATCACGTCTGTGTGTGATCACGTAATCGTAACCGGTTATTTTTGCGAGTGCGTTTCATGGGTCTCGAGCTCCTCTGAAACATGAGCACAACTACTTGGCAGGTTTGATTCCCGCGTGCAGTACGAATGGCGCTCTGGGAGCGTATGCTTGTGACGGTTAATGGCCCGTGTGAAGTGACGGTTCATAACGGTTAATGGCCCGTAGAACCTGAATCCATTCGTATGTCAAGTAGGTTACCAGGATCCATGACTCGGGTCGACTTCTAGACGTAGAAGCGGACGGGAATAGGGGATGCCTTGGTGTGGTTACCTATTAGTGATATTGTGAGTTGATGAACTCATGACATGTTTCCATATAGTGTGTGTGTACTCAAAGTCCCTTCCCTTTTGACTTGAGTTAGGTCTATTAGAACCTTGTAGAGCCGAGAGGACTTTAAGATAGGGAACTCACTGAGATTTGATGTATCTCATCCCACTGTTATTGTTTACATCACAGGTACTGCAGGTTCCGCGAAGGGTAAGGATAAGGCTGTGTGATTATCCTTACTTATCTGATGGCTTTGCTTCCGTTGTGGAGTTTTTGAGATCATTAGTGATCTAGTTCTTAGTATGTGTCTTTGGAACATCTTGTAGATATACTATGCCGTAGTTTTTTTTGTATTAGGCTTTTTGGGCATGTATATGTATAATGTGTTTACTAGGAACTTATTGTATATTTCAGTACCAATTGTGGAATTCATGTATTATATATGCTTTGATGTATGTATATATTTATGGGCTTTACAAGAAAGAAAACAAAAAGAGTTCAAATAATTGTGCTAGATAAGTATTGTGGTTTGTGTAACACTTGGGATTTTGGAACAAGTGTATTGAAATTTTGTGTTTGAGTCTTTTAAGTTGATCACTCCCTTAGGTTTAGGTAAGTTTTTGTTTCAATTACCTTTAAAAATTACCCCTTGTTTGTTTACCCGACCACGCTACAACCTTGAAAGCCCTTGTGATTCTTTCTTTTATGTTTTCAATATGAATTTTGGATTATTGCATAATTTAGTCTTTTGTTTGCAAGATTGTCGTGTGAGTGAAAAGTACCTCATTTTGTGTTTTTCATCTACCGATGATTGTTTTTGCTAGGTGTGATTCACATTTGAACTTGTGTTGTTTTAGGACGTTTGGTATGATTTTTGTATTTAGCATTTGTTTCGTGATTATGTTGTCGTCGTAGTTTAGTGGTAAGTATTTACTTTGTGTGTAACTTTTTTCATTTGAACCATACATTTGTTTCCGTTTTAAAAAAAACAGTTGATTCGTAATTTTTGGGTTTATGCGTTTGTTTCCTTGAGCTAGTTGATTCTTGTTTAGGGATAAACAAGTTTAAGTTGGGGAGAGTTTGATAAGTGTCATTTTGTAGTGTTTTTTTTATTTAGTTTTGTAGCACTTATCGAGTTTTAGTGTAATTTTACTGAATAATTCTCCAACTTTGTGTATAAATACATTAGTTAGTGTATACTTGTGTTTTTGATTCATTTATGTAACGATTAATAGTTTTCCATTCAATTTGTATGTAATTAAGCATTGTTGGAGCAATGAGTAATAAAAGTTCCAGGATGCACCATTTGGATCAATAAAAGGAAGAAGGCAAAGAAAGAAAGCCATTGCAGAGAACCTGGAAGCCAAAATAAAGAAGTGCAGTCTGCCAACTTTCGTTGGGCGAAACATCATTTCGATGGGTGAAATGCAGCATGAAAAATGTTGTCTGTCATGCCTCGCTGGGCGACGCTGAGGGGCGAGTAAATAAGGAAATTCCAGTAGCTTCTGCATAGTGCTCGCTTCTTGTTCGTCGGACGAGTTTTGAGACTTTCGCCGGTAGAAGCTTCCCTTCGCCGGGCGAAAGAAGATATCTTTTGCTAGGTTGTTCTATTGCGCAGCTGGTGTGAGAGAAATAAGAAAGTTCGCCGGGTGAAGCCTCATTTCGCTTGGCGAATTTGTCTAAACCAAAATTCTATTTAAGTTCATTTCATTCATTTTTTAGGTTATGCTTTGGGTATTTTTTGCTCCCACTCCATCAATCATCATTTTTTCATAGGATTAGCTTAGAAAACAACTATAGAGCTTGCACACGGATGATCCGGGTTGGATTGATCATCGATCGACTCTGACAAACCGGGAGATTTTTGGTTCATTTCTCTTCCTCTTTGTGTATTCTCTCATAGTTGGGTTTTGTATATGTATTTACTTTTATCTGCTTTACAAATCTTTATCTGTGATTGTCCTTGATTTTTTGCTTTATGCTCGGGGTTTGGGTTGTGTTAGAGATAAACATCACAAACCTTGATTAGGGATAATTATCTGTTAGTTTCTGGATGTTAGAGATAAATTTAGAGCTAACAATCTTTATGGGTATCGGAGCTTAATGCCTCCGTGTTGTTTGAGTCGGGTGCGAGATCATCGATGAGATTAATACAGTTGTTCTCTCAACTCAGTGTGTTAGAGATGGACACTGTTGTGAGCGATGCTTGATGATATTGAGGTGTATTGTAGGTTGAGTATAATTGGTCGGTAAGTTTATGTTTGTGAGGAGTGGATTATATGCATGCCTGACAATTTTCTTCTCTCTGATGAATGAATTTTTTTTGTGTTAATATTTACGTTTCTGTTTTTATGTTTGAAACATTTTAAACCAAACTCAGAATTGCGGAAACTGTCGAACAGCAGTTCTATAACACCGATCACTGTAGACACGGTAAATTTTCGGAAAAATACTTTCAAAAACTTTTGTTGCTTGCCGCTTTACCGCACCAGCATTGTTGTATAGTCAAAAATCACTACTTATTAAAAAATTAATTTTTATGTTGATATAAAAACTTATATAGTAAAAATAAGAAAAATGAAATATAACCAAAAAAATGAAATCATCATTTAGAAAATCGCTTTTTTAAGATCTGTCATTTGAAATAGATTTAAAATGAATTACTCAAGCCTTTATACAACTATAAATCAGAACTCACAAGAAAAAGAAAAAATGAAAAAGAAAAAAAGAAAAAGAAATTTGAGTCCTGTTGCGGTGAAAATTGGATAACAAGCTATTAATTAACTTGCATCATATTTCTTTTACAACCAACTTTGATTTATCCAAAGGAAAGGTTCAAGATCGTTAGAAAAACCTAAAGGGGGGGAGATCTAAGGTTCGGGGGTTGGTTACGCCTAGGGAAGGTATTAGCACCCTAAACGTCCGTAGTATTCTACGGGAGCCTTTTGTTTCACTATGCTTTTCTTATTTTTTATGTTTTTGCTTGCTAAGGTTATCTGTACTAAGGTAAGGACCTAAGAGTATGTACACTAGTTTTGCTCGCCAAGACGTCGCATCTTGTTCCTACGTATCTGACTAAGGAATCAGAGCAACCGTAGTTCACATAACTAAGGGTGAAAGAAAAGGAAACATTGACTATGGCCAACGTTCCAAAGGGAATGAGCATAAGCTCACATAGAGTTCACGATAACTCTCTAAGTCTACGTTATGAATGGAGAAAGTGAATTCTCATGATAGTGAGAACCACACAGAGTTCGCGATAACTCTGTAAGTCTGAGTAAAAGGTAAAGTGAGTTCTCATGATAGTGAGAATCACATGGGTTCATGATAACGCCATCCTATTACTAAACTGATGGAAACGGCTCTTATGAGGCCAAGGGTGAAATGGGAAAGGTTTGTGACTTAGGAGTCAAAGTAGAGATCTTTTCTTTGGAAGGAGGGTCAAATGTGAACAAGAATGAATATGATATGGTAATGATCAAAACATCAAAATCAAATGATAATAAATCAAAGAATGAAAGTGTCCACATAATACCGTGTTAAAAGACAACTTCAGGCAAACATATATACATGCAAAAAAATGCATCAACGTAAGTGAGCAAGAAATAGAGATCTGACCAGAATAGTGTATAAACATTTCCCATTGATGGGCCACTGACCAGTCAAGTGAAAATCCGAAAACCAGAATACCAACTCCAAGAGCATAGGGTAAAAATCCTAAATCTAAGTCCTCAGTCCAACACAATAATAACCACAGTCCGGTCAATTGAGTCTTTTAGGGTTTCGATATTTATTAGTGTGTTTTATACGAACAAATGAAGTGAACGATATACACAGGATATAAAATATGAACAGTGATAATATTTACAAGGATAATAATCAATCATAAAGAATAAATCCAGATATGTACATATTGACTGAAAGTAAATTTAGTGATTTGTTGATTAATTTAATGGATCGATGTATTGGGTCCAATGTAGTACTGATCTGTCGTAATACGGTCTATGAGGAAGACCATACTATAGGAGGATGCACAATTTGATCTGTGTGTTAAAACACGATAGAGAAGTGATATAGAAGATCATTCTCCGATGAAATCGTGCCACACGACAAGAAAAGGTGGAGACCTCGTCTTGAGTCACAAACTCTCGTTGATTAGTCGAAGGTAACCTATCACGATCTCAAAGTATAGAAAGCGATCTCAACGATCACTCACTACAGATTTGAAATAATGAAGGTTCGTCGCTTCGCTAACAACGTTTGTGGATAGAAAGACTTTCATCGGTCTAAAGATGAAGATGAAGATGAAGATGAAAGAAAAAAAAAAAAAAAAATACCTCTGAAGTAGAAATAATGTCGGTCTCGTCTTAATCTTGGTTCGATCGAGAAGTCGATAGCCTTGATACTTAACTTTCATCGACCGATAAAAACAAAAGGAGGTGGCCTCATATATATCACGACTTCTAGTAATTTGAGTAAACCGACTAAGTCATGAGTTTTGTGATATCATCGGCCCAAAACAAAAGAAGAAGTAGGCTTGAAATGAAATAAAGTTGGTCTCTTCTAAATAAAAAATTTAGATCCTCATCGACCGATAAGAAATAAAAATAAAATGAGATCGAAATGAAGTAAAAAGTTGGTCTAGTTTAAATTAAAATTTTAAATCGATAAAAATCGATAATCTTTAATTAAACTCTCATCGACCAATAAAATAGAAAATAGGCCTCATATTCGTCACAATTTATTGATTCAAGTAAATCAACGAAAATTATGACTTTGTTATATCATAGGCTCAAAAAATGACAATAAAATCGAAATGAAAGAAAATGTCAAGACAAAACTAAAATCAATTAAATAAAAAACTTGTTAAAAAAAAAGAATGACTTATTAAGTTTTCAAAGAAAATACTAAGGTGGACAAGGAAGCTGATCCAATGTGGATCATTTGGGCCCCAAAACCCGTTTTTCCCACGGCCCAAGGAAAGGGACGGGTAGTCCACAGCAACACATTAGTTTTTTTTAGAAAAAAAATTAAAACTTAAATTCATTGGCCGACAGAAGATGAACGGTAGCATCATGGTCAACAATTCCAATCATGTCATCACTCTTTTTTTCAAAAAAAGCAGATCCAATGTTTGAATCAAGGGAAACCGTCACACTTTCACCAAGAAATGAAAAAAAAACTCGACGAAACGGTCTCCCTCAGTCTCGCGGTAACAGGTTTGGTTTCGATTTGGGTCTCAACTTCGATCTCTCCTCACCTCACTCTTCTTCTTCTTGTTTCGGATTCTGAATGGTGTTGCTTGAGTTTGGGTTTTTTTCTTTTAATTTGAAGATTTATTGATTTGTGTTGGGAATGGGTTGGAGAAAATGACGATTGGTGGATATTGCTTTGTTGTTGTTGTTTCGGAGCTGTTTGGGGAAAGATGTCGTTTGGTTTGTTTAGTTCACGGCAGTGGTGATGGTTGTCGGAGGGTGGAGGTTTAAGGGTTGTGTGAGGCGGATGGTTAGTGGCGCGGTTATTGGTGAAGATCGGAGGGAGTATTGAAGGGTGTTGAGGTTGAAGGTGAAGGGGTTTTGGTGATGGCGCCGGAGGAGATGGTGATTGATGGAAGGAGAGGCTGAGTTCGACAATGGTCACGGCGGATTCTGGGTTTGCGTCGAAGAGTTTTATGCGGTCGATGGTGGTTTAGGTTGAAAACAGATCGAAGGCGCTGAGGTTCGTGAAGGTGTTGTTGAAGCTTCCCCCCCTCTCTTTGCTATTGCCCTCTCCTTTTTATCTCGGCTTCTCATCTGTTTTTGTGATGGTTTTGATGTTGAGAGTTGTGGATGTTGTCGGGCGTGGAGAGTTTGTCTGGCGTGAAGGAACTTTTGCAGATGTTGTTGTTGTTTTCAGATTTTGTCTGGAGTGGGTGGTATCTTTGTTGGATTTGCAGTTGAGAAAAGAGGAAGAGATTGTGCGCGTGTTGGTAGGTGTCAGGCGTGGGAAACAACCTTGGTCCGTGGGGTAGCAGGATTGTGGTCTGGCGTGTGAAGGGATTTTTTTGGAGTTTTGTTTTTCTGATTTTTAATTTTTTTTGTTGATTTTACTTTAATAATGATAAAAATGAAATTAATGAAAATAGTTATAATAATGATGATAATAATAATAATAATAATAATAGTAATGATAATATAGAAATAAAAATGAAAATAACAATTTAATAAAAAAAGAAAATAGTAAAATAGAAAATGATAACAAAGGAAATTAATTTTAAACTAACCAAATCACAAAAAAAACAAAATTCTAGATTAAAACTTAAAGTCCTAAAAGTACTAGACAAAAATTACACAAAAATAGGGATGATCATATTCGACAGACTATATGACGGCACATGTTAAGACAGATGGCTACAAAATGATATGACAAAAATCAGAGTATCTGAGGGTCAAAATTTGAGGTGCAACAGTTGCCCCTATTTAAATATTTTTCACCGAATGACAATGGATATGGAAAGATGGTGAAAGATATTTAAATATAGATAACCGAGAATTTTGCCCTTAGATACGCTGATATGCAATGATATGGTAGAAAATCAGTCTAAGATGCAGACATGCCATGAACTCTAGTATGATGATATGATGCCATGATAGATGCAAAAATGCAAATAAACAGGCAAACAACCGCAGGTGAGCAACACCGGGGAAGGATGAAGGTTAGTATCCCTGAGGTAAACTCACTGGGGATACAACTAACCAACAAAAGAGACTTGCTGGGAAGACCCCAAGGAAACACTGGGGGTAGAAAAACTGGGGGGAAACCCTACGAGTTCTTACTGGAAATAAGACACTGAAAGGGTGTTCTCCACTGGAGAAAGATCCAACTCCACTGGGGATGAAACTCAACTCCACTGGGGATGAGACACAGTTTTACTAGGCATGAAACCAGAAAGAAGACATGATCACCACAAGGGATCAGTTTGATATAAAAGGATAGACATACTACAAAGATTTTCTGGGGATTTCCTATACTGAAGAGTTCAAACGGGATCTTCAAGAAAAGCCAGAAAAGACAGAGGTGAACTCTGGGTCAGATGATGAAAGGTGACTGGACCTTTAGCTGTGAACAAGGTTAATGAATAAAATGTACCAGAACTGGTTGAGATAACAAATATGATTCCATTTATGGAGGATGCCAGCGATGACTGGACTTTAAGTTCAAGCTTGACACGATTCAAGCAGGAACAAACTGAAATAAAAGCCTAAGGTGACTCGATTCAAACCAAAGACGGTGCCGACGATAATTGGACTTTGGGTTCACGCTTGACACGATTCAAGCAGGAACAAGATCTTAAGACAAGAGACAATGTTCGACACGATTCGAACAAGGACTCGGTTCAAGTTTGACATGATTCAAACAAGAACAAGATGAAATAAAAGCCTAAGGTGACTCGATTCAAACCAAAGACGATGCCAACGATAATTGGACTCTGGGTTCAAGCTTGACACGATTCAAGCAGGAACAAGATCTTAAGACAAGAGACAATGTTCGACACGATTCGAACAGGGACTCGGTTCAAGTTTGACACGATTCAAACAAGAACAAGATGAAATAAAAGCCTAAGGTGACTCGATTCAAACCAAAGACGATGCCAACGATAATTGAACTTTGGGTTCAAGCTTGACACGATTCAAGCAGGAACAAGATCTTAAGACAAGAGACAATGTTCGACACGATTCGAACAAGGACTCGGTTCAAGTTTGACACGATTCAAACAAGAACAAGATGAAATAAAAGCCTAAGGTGACTCGATTCAAACCAAAGACGATGCCAACGATAATTGAACTTTGGGTTCAAGCTTGACACGATTCAAGCAGGAACAAGATCTTAAGACAAGAGACAATGTTCGACACGATTCGAACAAGGACTCGGTTCAAGTTTGACACGATTCAAACAAGAACAAGATGAAATAAAAGCCTAAGGTAACTCGATTCAAACCAAAGACGATGCCAACGATAATTGGACTTTGGGTTCAAGCTTGACACGATTCAAGCAGGAACAGGATCTTAAGACAAGAGACAATGTTCGACACGATTCGAACAAGGACTCGGTTCAAGTTTGACACGATTCAAACAAGAACCAGATGAAATAAAAGTCTAAGGTGACTCGATTCAAACCAAAGACGATGCCAACGATAATTGGACTTTGGGTTCAAGCTTGACATGATTTAAGCAGGAACAGGATCTTAAGACAAGAGACAATGTTCGACACGATTCGAACAAGGACTCGGTTCAAGTTTGACACGATTCAAACAAGAACCAGATGAAATAAAAGCCTAAGGTGACTCGATTCAAACCAAAGACGATGCCAACGATAATTGGACTTTGAGTTCAAGCTTGACACGATTCAAGCAGGAACAGGATCTTAAGACAAGAGACAATGTTCGACACGATTCGAACAAGGACTCGGTTCAAGTTTGACACGATTCAAACAAGAACCAGATGAAATAAAAGCCTAAGGTGACTCGATTCAAACCAAAGACGATGCCAACGATAATTGGACTTTGGGTTCAAGCTTGACACGATTCAAGCAGGAACAAGATCTTAAGACAAGAGACAATGTTCGACACGATTCGAACAAGGACTCGGTTCAAGTTTGACACGATTCAAACAAGAACAAGCTGAAATAAACAAGAGACAATGTTCGACACGATTCGAACAAGGACTCGGTTCAAGTTTGACACGATTCAAACAAGAACAAGATCTTAAAAGTCTAAGGTGACTCGATTCAAACCAAAGACGGTGCCAATGATAATTGGACTTTAGGTTCAAGCTTGACACGATTCAAGCAGGAACGACTTCAAACAACAGGAGAGATGCCAGCGATGACTGGACTTAAGGTTAGACTTCTTGGGGGATAAAATAAATATCCACTGCAAACCGAAGTAGCCAAAAATGAAGTTGTAATTGGAGATTCCAGAACTGAGGCCATCATTGAAATATCCACTTCATTGGGGAAAGCTCGGATCAAAGTTGCGAACTGAAGATGTCAGAGTTAGGACTTCATGGGGATGAAATAAACATCCACTTCGCTGGGGAAGGTTGGAGCCAAAGATATTTGTTGGGAATTCTTAGGTCACCAACTGGGGAATTCTTGCATCACACCTGCCATAACCACTGAAGTAGAGCTTCACCGGGGAATGGTTGTGATCGCTGTAGTATAGATTTGGTGGGGAATCATCACACCACTTGAGACAGAAGTTCAAAGTAGTTATGCATTGGGAGTCACCATTTCAAACAACAGTTGTTGTGAATGGATGAAATAATCTTCGATTCTTAAATGCCCCAGATTACATGGTTTGAGAGAAGAAGTCATCCCAAAAGGATTTTACAGAAGAATTGGCATACAAGGTGTTCCAATGTCTTCCAACTCTTGAGATATTTGCCGAATCTCGACACCACTGCCTATGATTGACTGCAAAGTTTCCAGCAGAGTCGCTATCTGTCGCCACAAGGGAACAAGTTTCTCCAAGAGAATGCCACTTGTTGTTGGGTATGAATTCCAAAGAGATGTCGATATTACAACACCACTGGAGGAATAACTGTCTTCAATGGGGATCTGTAAGATTCTTCCTGCAAGACACGGTGCAAAATAAATGCACTTGGAAGTGGGTTCAGAAACCACTCCTGTCAGGGACCACAGTTCAATCTTGGAACAAGCTAGAAAGAAACGGCCAAACAAGACTCCAATTGAGGAATAAACTCAAATGGGGATTTATCTTATCCACATGTGGAAAAGATAACTGAAACAACCGTCATCCACGAGAATAAAACTCTGTGGGGATTTCGGAAAAGATGGGCACTTTATGCCTAGGGCTGACAACTCTATTGGAGAAAATAGACACACCCAGTCACTTGGGGATAAACGCCAAAGTGAACAACACAGGTAAACACCGGAAACATGTAGCAGAAATGATAATATGTTATGCATATGAGTGCTTATGCCATGCTTAAGCTTATGCTGACAAAACAGACGAGAAGCGAGACTGGAGATGAAATAAACATCTCGACAAGGATACGCAGCCAAACTCATCAGATTGGACCGTTACTGGGGATGAACTTGCAGACGAAGCAGCTCTACTTCAAGGTTATGACCTTCTCTGGAGAAAGAGTACTCTGCTTGGTATTGCATCTTGACTTCACTAGGATTGTCATCATGAGATTGGTTTCTTCACTGGAGATAAGAGATCCGTTGAGAATTGCCAAGATTAGCTGAAGAGACAACTTTTTGGGGAGCTAGCAGAGACGCCACAAAAGCTGAGTAATTCTGGATGACTCATCTGCCCCAGAGTACATGGTCTGTCAGAAGAATACATCAAGAAGATTTTACAGAAGAATTGGCATGCAAGGTGTTTCAATATCTTCAAACTCTTGGAGAGATTTACCGAATCTCGACATAAATGCCCCTGATTGACAGTTTTATACGACAGAGCCCATGAACTAGTTACGTGTCTTGATCGAAACTCCAGGTTGAAGCTGCGAGGTTGCTTGGATTCCACTGGGAAAAATCATTATACAAAGCCTAAGAGGAGGTTGTATTCCACTTGGGGAAATCATTATACAAAGCCTAAGAGGAGGCTGTCTGATGATTGACTGACTCCGCATGGGAGAATCGTTATACAAAGCCTAAGAGGAGGCTGGATTCCACTTGGGGAATATCATTATACAAAGCCTAAGAGGAGGCTATCTGTTAGTTTATACTCATCCCGGAGTGTCTTGTACAAAGCCTAGATTAACAACGTCTGCACAACAAAATCCTTGAGTTAATGGTCCAATCTAGTTGTTGACAACTGGGGAATAAACTTGCCTCCGTCAAGTTGATCTGTGAAGAAGATGCCCCAGACTAGTTGACTTTCGAGAGATTTGCCAAATCTCGACTTGACCGCTTCTGATTAACTGGTCTTTGAGGATAGGTTATCAAAAGGATTTTACAGAAGAATTGAAATACTAGATGCTTCAATATCTTCAAACTCTTGAAAAGATCCATAAGTCTTGACATAACTGCCCCAGTTCAACTGCATTTGCAACACAAAGTCCTTTAAACTGTGGTAGAAACAACTGGGGAACGAACTTGCCCCTGTTGATGGGTCATTGGAGTTCAAACTTGTCATAAAACGACCTCAAGAAGGCTTGCCCTAATATTCTGAACCTTGAAGAGTTCTGCCCCTGATTCAACAATTCCTGTAATGATGGATCGGCAGGACCTTCTGCTTAATTGCCCCTTGACTGAGCTTTCTTTATCAAATCAAATTCCCTAGCTGACTGCATTTGTCGGGATTCCTTTGATGTTGACTCATTTCACCAACAAGTATTGTTCATTTAAAATTGGCAATTTCAGTGCAAAAATTTATGCAAGCTTTTGAAATCAAGTTTTATTGATGGAACACGCGTAGTGGAATGATTAAGTAATAAAAAACAAAGTGGATCTGGTCGTTTACATAATGACAGATGAAGTGATCAACACACACAACTAGCAAAGATCATTAGGAGTCAGGTTAATCAACCTTGTTGTAGTATGCTCTCAAAACAACCTTACCTCAATTAGGTCTTTTAAGGGTTGTAACGTGGCCTGGTTCACGGTTTAAGAAACAAAGGATAAAGGCTCAAAGTTTATTTGTACCCACCCATCTTCGTGATGAACTCCAATCCTACGCTCAGTTAACTTAGGCTATACATTCAAGTTCCTCTTGGTTAGGAATGAATTGATGATAATTGCTGATGATTCGGACACCCAGATAGTCATTGCTCCTTTGTAGAATTTGGTTGTCTTTTGTTGTCTTTGCTGAGGTTATGACCCTTTTTTTGTTGAGGTCATGATACCTTTTCTTTTGATTTGGTTGAGGTTATGATGCCTCTTCTTTTGATTTGATCGAGGTCATGATACCTCTTTTTGTTTGCGGTTAGGACCTCCTTTTTGTTGGATTGTTGCTTTGAAACTCCTTTTTGGCTGTTGTACAAGTTCTTTTTGTATAAGGCAAAGTTCTGGGCTTCCCATCTTTCTTGGCTTTTGCCTTGAAAGGGACTCGGCTCATCCTTTGATTCAGGACTTTTCAGCTATCCTTCCTTATTGTTGCTTGGATGAACAACTTGTACAACGCTAACTCACTTGATTTGGGAGAGTTGACAGGTGTCTTGCATGAAGCGCTTGCGTTCGAATGTGTAACCAAGTTAAACTGAGAAACTACCCTGCCCCAAGGTTAAAATTGAGGTTTTTTTTTTTTTTTTTTGGAAAAGAAAACTCCTACTTCAAGGCTCAAAGGGTTAACGAGGGATTATCTTCCTTATTTCTCCAATGTTTAGGAATTGAAACAATGCCTTACATCCTCGGAAAGGTTTAATCGAAAGCATACCACAACAATTATGAATAACATTTTCGTCATCCTCCCCAATCTTTGCTTAAATAGTTTGATAAGTGGGAGGAAAGAAAGAAAAATTTGCTCTTTTTGTTTTTTGTGTTTTTTGTTTTTTTTGTTTTTTCAAAAGTAAATGAGTGAAACGAATGGACTTAATCAAAAGATGCACAAACATTTCATTAACCTTGCCAATTTGAAAGTACAACAATGCTTATAAGTGAAAATAATTCAAACATGCAAAGAAAACACAACAAAATGCTGAAACAGCCAGAAGATGGTCAATTTCAGGGGACTGGAGATTCCTTCTTGATCTGCCAAGCTGAGATAGTCATCTTCAGAGTTGATTGTCGAGATCCACTTGAAAATCATCTTCACATATATTCTCAAGAATTTATTCCACTTCAGAGTCTGATGAATCTGACTGATTAGGCGGCAGTTTGCTGATTTGGACGCCTTGAGGCGTGAACAAGAACGTATCAGAGTTAAACAAAATCTGAACCTGGCTTCTGAGTACCCTAAGTCTTCAGATGAATGCCTATGTGCCCCCAGTATGATGGTCACCACGGGCGAGTCTAGAAAAGATAACTTCAAGAGCTGCTTCAGGTCCAATGATGTCTTAAGGAAACCGGACGGGTTACAGACACAGGACGGACGAGACTCAGGGCTGAGAAATGCAGATGCAGTGCAGATGCGCATGCAATGAGAATGCAATGCTAATGCAAGCCAAATGGTTTCAAGGAACTCAAAAGCAAGTTGCAAGCTTTTTGGAAAACTGAAGAGTTTTTTTCTTCTGTTTTTTTTTTTTAAAAACCGTGATCTCAAAGGATCTTCGCAAAGAATAATACGTCTGAGTTCCTTGAAAACATCCATGGATACGATGAGATATATGCAATGCACAAACGCGGACACACAAAAACATAGATATATACACGCGCAAAAGCGCACAAGCACAAACATATGTACATTGGTATTCACAGATATGCACACACAGATAAGAGAGGACCTAGGTTTGAAGGTCACAGGCATGGAGCCAAGGTCTACCCATCCCATAAGGTAGTGTGGTTTCAAAATGTACCTGCCGAACGGGTTCTACAAAGTTCCCAGAGTCTACAATCCATCTTTCGGATATTATCGACTTCCCAAATTACTCGGTTAGTCAATAATATTCTCAAGAGAATCTCGTCTGAGTGTAGTATCGCGTGACAACTATTTGGAAATGGACTCCCGCATAGTCACCGCACTACGTCCTAAAAGGCCAAGTTGGGTTAAAGGTGCTACGGTCCTCAGTCTTAAAGGTCCTTGGTCGAAGTTAATACCGTTTTCACGAATGTACTCGTTCAAACAATATTAAGTTCAAAAGAACCTAAACTGAGCGATGATTTTCTCAATTCGACTTTTCAGGAATCGACTCCGTCAAAGTACCCTTGACCATATCATCTCCTATATGTCGCTCAAGTCCGGGTCTAGGACTCTCACCACTCAATAATGGCACCATGCACATAGAAAATTCCAGCACAGACAGAGATATATACAAATATATACAGATATACATGCAAATATGACATACAAGCAAATATACAAGTAGAATAAAGTTGTTTTTGAAGTTTGATTATGAAAATCCGCTTGACGTTGGATCAAGGGTTTATTTGTTATGAAAAGAGTTTTGTTTGAAAACGTGAAAACAAAATAGGCTTAACCCTCTTAGGAAAGGACCAGCATAGGTCTAACTTTCCTTTACTCTTTTCCCCAGTGAAGTCGCCATTTCTGTTGCGGTGAAAATTGGATAACAAGCTATTAATTAACTTGCATCATATTTCTTTTACAACCAACTTTGATTTATCCAAAGGAAAGGTTCAAGATCGTTAGAAAAACCTAAAGGGGGGGAGATCTAAGGTTCGGGGGTTGGTTACGCCTAGGGAAGGTATTAGCACCCTAAACGTCCGTAGTATTCTACGGGAGCCTTTTGTTTCACTATGCTTTTCTTATTTTTTATGTTTTTGCTTGCTAAGGTTATCTGTACTAAGGTAAGGACCTAAGAGTATGTACACTAGTTTTGCTCGCCAAGACGTCGCATCTTGTGCCTACGTATCTGACTAAGGAATCAGAGCAACCGTAGTTCACATAACTAAGGGTGAAAGAAAAGGAAACATTGACTATGGCCAACGTTCCAAAGGGAATGAGCATAAGCTCACATAGAGTTCACGATAACTCTCTAAGTCTACGTTATGAATGGAGAAAGTGAATTCTCATGATAGTGAGGACCACACAGAGTTCGCGATAACTCTGTAAGTCTGAGTAAAAGGTAAAGTGAGTTCTCATGATAGTGAGAATCACATGGGTTCATGATAACGCCATCCTATTACTAACCTGATGGAAACGGCTCTTATGAGGCCAAGGGTGAAATGGGAAAGGTTTGTGACTTAGGAGTCAAAGTAGAGATCTTTTCTTTGGAAGGAGGGTCAAATGTGAACAAGAATGAATATGATATGGTAATGATCAAAACATCAAAATCAAATGATAATAAATCAAAGAATGAAAGTGTCCACATAATACCGTGTTAAAAGACAACTTCAGGCAAACATATATACATGCAAAAAAATGCATCAACGTAAGTGAGCAAGAAATAGAGATCTGACCAGAATAGTGTATAAACATTTCCCATTGATGGGCCACTGACCAGTCAAGTGAAAATCCGAAAACCAGAATACCAACTCCAAGAGCATAGGGTAAAAATCCTAAATCTAAGTCCTCAGTCCAACACAATAATAACCACAGTCCGGTCAATTGAGTCTTTTAGGGTTTCGATATTTATTAGTGTGTTTTATACGAACAAATGAAGTGAACGATATACACAGGATATAAAATATGAACAGTGATAATATTTACAAGGATAATAATCAATCATAAAGAATAAATCCAGATATGTACATATTGACTGAAAGTAAATTTAGTGATTTGTTGATTAATTTAATGGATCGATGTATTGGGTCCAATGTAGTACTGATCTGTCGTAATACGGTCTATGAGGAAGACCATACTATAGGAGGATGCACAATTTGATCTGTGTGTTAAAACACGATAGAGAAGTGATATAGAAGATCATTCTCCGATGAAATCGTGCCACACGACAAGAAAAGGTGGAGACCTCGTCTTGAGTCACAAACTCTCGTTGATTAGTCGAAGGTAACCTATCACGATCTCAAAGTATAGAAAGCGATCTCAACGATCACTCACTACAGATTTGAAATAATGAAGGTTCGTCGCTTCGCTAACAACGTTTGTGGATAGAAAGACTTTCATCGGTCTAAAGATGAAGATGAAGATGAAGATGAAAGAAAAAAAAAAAAAAAATACCTCTGAAGTAGAAATAATGTCGGTCTCGTCTTAATCTTGGTTCGATCGAGAAGTCGATAGCCTTGATACTTAACTTTCATCGACCGATAAAAACAAAAGGAGGTGGCCTCATATATATCACGACTTCTAGTAATTTGAGTAAACCGACTAAGTCATGAGTTTTGTGATATCATCGGCCCAAAACAAAAGAAGAAGTGGGCTTGAAATGAAATAAAATTGGTCTCTTCTAAAATAAAAAATTTAGATCTTCATTGACCAACAAAAATAAAATAAAATGAGATAGAAATGAAACATAAAGTCGATCTCATCTAAACAAAGGTCTTAGATCGATAAATCGAATACCTTTTAATTAGATTTTCATTGACCAAAAAGAAAGTGGGCCTCATACAAATCAAGATTAATAAATCAAGATGTTGGCAATATCATAGGCCCAAAAAGAACAATATGGGAGTAAAATTAAAAGAACTCAAAATGATTAAAACGAATTAATAGTTTAAAACTAAAAATTAGCCAATATTTTTTTTAAACAAATTAAATTCAAAATGAGTGGAGGGGGTGCGTGAATGTAAACAAACTTGGGTTCATGGGCCCAACACCTACCCAAAAAAATCTGCCAAGAAGGACATGGGCTCTAAGTTAAATCTAATTTGATAAAAATAATCAAAAATGAAATTAATTTTTTTTAGAAAAGAAAATAAAAATATAAGAAAACAAATTATAGTCAATGAGAGTCTGAACACAAATTGGAATGAAAACCAAATCGCACCCCTTCGCTCTTATGGCCTTTCCGCGGCGAACCTCCGCCTCATGTGATTCTCACGGCGGCTTATTTTTGTCTAGGTTTGTGTTCGTTTAAGGTTCAAGCATCATCTCAGGATTTCGATCTCAAATCATCTTCTCCTCTATTTTACGGATCTCTTTCGATTGGTTGTGATTTCCATCTCAAATCTCTTTGTTCCTGCGACTAACTTGGTTTTGTTTGATTAGGGAATGGGTTTTTGGATTGTTGTTTGATGGAAGAAAAATGTTATGAATGCTCTTCATTTTGTTCGGGAAATATTTGGTGGTTTAATGAGGATGAAGAGGATTTGGTCGGAGTTTTCGTTGTGAGGAGTGGCGGTAGGTTAAGGGATGGTGACGTTACTGTTGAAAGAAGAAAGGGTGAGGTTATGGGTTTGATGATGTTTGGGTTTATTGTGGTTTAAGAGGGATGGTGACGTTGAAGGTTTGTGTTTGGTCTGAGGAGGTTGTGTCGTTGTGGTTGTATTTGATGGTGGTGGTGGCGATTTCTGAGTCGTTGCAGGTTGTTGTTGTTCGTCGGCGGAGGTGTGAGGTGAGTTCGACGGTGGTTTAAAAAATGGAGGCGCCTGGTTTTTGTGATGGAGGGAGGGTTGTGTTGTTGAGGAGGAAGGTGCTTGGTTTGAGCGGTGGTGGTTTTTTGGGTGGTTTGGCGAGTGCGAGTTGGAGAGTGAAAACGGAGGGAGTACGAACTGGGTTTGTTGTTGGTGTTGATGTAGCTATCGAGAGCAGAGATAGGAGAAGGAACAGAAGAGTTAACTTTGTTGCCATGTTGGTTTATGGTTGTAGTTGTTTTAGGATAATGAGAACCAAGTAGTGGATGAAGAGTTTTGTTGATTGGTCGTTTGTGTTGGTGTATAGGTTTGTCTGGCGTGGGGACGTTTGGGAGATTGTGTAGCAGAGGAGATTGGATTGGATGCGCGTGGGGAGGTAGGCGTGGATTTGGGTGGTAGGCGTGGGAGACATGTGTATAGTCTTGGGAGAGGAAAATGTTACTTTTTTTGTTTCTTTTTTTTAGATTAACTAAACTAAATGAAAAAAGTATATAAAACCATGATTAAAATTAAAATGGAAATAAAATAAAACTAAGTTATTAAAACTAAACTAAAATAAAATAATCTAAATAAAAAACATACACTAAATTAAAACTAAAAGTTATAAATTGAAATAAAAATCTAAATGGCATTGAATGATAAAATTGGATAAACAATACATGATTATGATCAATGAAAAGTACTAGACAAAAATTACACAAAAATAGCAATGATAATGTTCGATAGACTATACGACTGCACACGTTAAGACAAACGACAAAAAAATGATATGACAAAAATCAGAGTATCTGAGGGTCAAAATTTGGGGTGCAACAAGTCCAAATTAAAAAACTAAAATAATTCTCATATATATATATATATAGCTAACTCTCATGGTTGATCTCCAATATTTCTTCATCATTCATCACTTCAATATTCTTCACAAACATTTTGGAGTTTGGTTCTGCATATCGAGCTGAGAATGATACTGAAAAATATTCAGGATCATTGAAATAACCATCATCAAAATTCTGTAAGTATGAGTTGGGATCATAGAGATACAAAGATGAAGATGATCTAAAAAATCTCCTCTTATTTTCTCTCTTGATCTTCCTCCATAGTGTTTTCAGCCTTGCTATCTTAATTTTCCTCATAAATTCGTTGACACAGACAATAGGGTCGTGGCCAATTCTCTCATAACTTGACCAAATGTTTCTGTTTCTTGATCCTAGACAGTTGTAATTTTCAACATCCATAGTGTGTGGAGTAGAGAACAACGGAAGCATAAAATGATTTAAGGAACCAATATGTTTGGAGAGGATGCATTAAGACTAAGACTGAAGGCTGTTTATATAGTGATGGCATGAACCACTTTCCTTTTCCAGCTCATTAACACGCATACTTTGAGCTACATAGGACCAAGCAAAAGAAAAAGAAAAAAGGTATCACTTAATTTAGTTATAAATGCCTGATTTTTTGGGATAAAAGTAATTTTTTTAGTGGAGACACACTCTACGAGTCTATGTCATTTTAATATAGAAATATCTTTTGGGAAAATTTCACATTCGAAGGCTATGACACCCTTCCAAACACATTTAGAAAAGCATAATATAATTGAAAATACTTTAAATCGTAATAGAATATCAATACAAGTTTATTATGAAATGAAACTAATTAAGAATAAATAAATTATAATTTACCATATTGCAAGAAATTAATAGTTGTTGGGTTAACTGTGACATGGCGTGTTAATTGTTTCTAAGTGGAAATGTTGTCTTTTTGGTTTGGAAGGACTGCATCACTTGATGGTTTAGGGTAGCATTGCCCTGGATCACTATGGAAAAAAAGGAATGTACACGGCGGAGAGAAATTAAAATTAATTTGTAAATATCTAGTTTGGGGACGGCTTCAAAGGGATTTTCGATGACGATCTTTTCAATTTGTTCCTTTTCTCTTACAAAGATGTGGATCTATGTGCCTGTATGTATATTTATAAGTAAATTTTGGTGATGGTTTTGATGATGATAACATCTAATGTCAAACAACATTCAAAGAAGTTCGTCAAGATCTCTACTTCAGCAACCTCTAAAGATGGTTTCTATCAATGAAGTCATATCAAGCTTCATTAGTAGAAGAGTCAGGTTTCATATGAAGTGTCAAATAAATGATGAATCAAGCAGAAAAACTTGAAGCTTCAAGGTTGTGAAAGAGAGGAAGTGTGAAAGCTCATTTGGTTCTGTGTAGGGTGATCAGTGTATTGTAAAGGTAAAAGAGTAACTCATAGGAAACTAAGACAACACACACATGCAGTGCAAGCAAACACGTGCACACGCGCACATGTGTGCGCACACGTGCGCACACACGTACACACATACACGTGCATGCACTCACGCACATACCGACAGGCACACACGAGTGTGCCCACACACAATTGTTTTTGAAGCATTTCTCATTTTATAAAATAACTTGAATATGTTTTATGCATGTACCTAAGTGATTACTAGTTTGTTTACACTTTTAGAAGTGATTTGTGTACTATATAATTGTTTAACACATTGTGGTTAATCGATTAACTTTTCTGTAACACATCCAAATTGTATAAATAGGCTTCTAATTGATTAGTGACGACGAATTTGAATGCCTTCCATATTTGACATTAATAATTGTTTACACTAAGACTTAATCGATTAGAAGCATTAAAAAGTCTATGAATCATTTTTCATTTTGAGACATTTTCTACTATAAATAGAGGGACCCTCTTGATTCTAAAACACACTAGAATTCGTGTTGAAACTCCTATATTTCAATTTATTCTCATTTTTTATTCTTTAACTAAAGTTGTCTTAGTATCTTGTGAGTGAAAAATAATTATGAGAGTTTGGTTGTATTGATGTATGTATTATAGTAGTTCTTTATCAAGTGTGTGATTTTCTTGACCTATTTCCTTAACTGATTTCCTTGTTTAATTCTTTAGGTTGTGATGTTGAAATCTATGTTTGCATTTTGAGATTATGCGCCTAAAATATCTAATTGATTCATGAGCTCATCCTTTTAAAAGCTCCGTTTAGTTTGTGGGACCAACATGTGTAAAATATCTCTTTTGTTGTAAGAAGGTTTTTGGGCATATCCATAAAAGCTCAAGATACTTTAGTAGTAGAATTCTCAAGAAGAAATTGTTGAGAATATGAATAGGTTAAGTGGTAGGTTGAACCTGTATAGATCATGGTGCAATCTCTCCAGCCCTAACTTTTTTTTTATGTTATTTAATTTTATTTCCTACATAATTACTTCATTCCTCGCTGTTTTATCTTTGTTTAATTTTTTAAATCTATACACCTCGGCCTCAAGCCCAACAAGCTTTTCACTCTAGTTCTTGTCTGGCGTCTTCAAAGACATTTTATCCCTTAGAAGGGAATCTCTCTCTTCCTCCACCTTTTAAATTGAAACACGAGCATTTTCCAAATCTTTCTCCCGTCCTATAAAGGGGAAACATGTAGGCCTGTCAACCTGAAAGAATGCTTTGGAGCTTCGGGTACCACCTTTGACCCTAACAAATTAAACTTGTATTTCCAATTCTTGTAATTTGAGGTATAAAGAGAAAGTAGAGCCAACCAAGAGATGGAGCTTATAGAGACCCATCCTCCCTGAGATAATTCTTTCATCTCATAAAAAGATAACAAGATCCCAACAGCTTGTGTAATATCCAGGACTTAGCAAAGGATTTGGAGTCCTTGGACAATTGCCTGCCTATTTGAATATAACTGGAAAGGGGAAAGGTTTGGCACCTAGAGAATATAAATCTCGAAGGTAGTATTTGTTGGGAAGGTGACTAAAAACACAGGAGGGGATTAATTATGTGGCATTGAAAAATGGTGTTTGAATAAAAATCTTTGATAAAAATAAAGTTGAAAACACGTTTATAAAATAAATAAGAAATAAGCCATGTAATGAACTAAACCAGAGAGAAGGATATGAAACGGAAGTAAATAACTGTAAAGTATAATGATATGGTAAAAGAAAGATGCGTCGGGGATTTGTTGAGGTTTAGCCTAAAGATTTGACCTACTCCTCTCCCAAAGAATTTCTTCTCGAGAGTTTCCATAATAACGAAAGATTTTGACTAGTTTTCCCACAAACCTCCTAACATAAAGGACTCAAATTTTATAATGGCATTCCTCTAAACCAAACATGAAAGTTTTAATTACAGACACCTTACAAATAATAGATTTTACCACAAGGACAATATCGAACCACTGAGAACTTTTAACACGGGGCTAAGCTTATTACAAACCAAAAGAGAGTTTTAAATGAAGAGACATCCCATCCAAACAAAGGTTTTAAAACATTCACCTCAACAACAAAACAAGACACTACTAGAAAATTCACTTTTAGTGACCGAATTAGTGACTAGAAAATTTCGGTCACTTTAGTGACCGAATTAGCCACCAAAATTAGACATCATGTTAGTAAAGTTTTAAAAGTCACTAAATCAGTCACTAAATAAACTTAGCCACCGAATTAGCGACTGATATTTTGTGACCATAATTTTCGGTCACTAATTTTTTTTGTTTATTTTTTATTATTAAGTTACTTCCCTCCCAATTTTCTCCTTTTATTTATTTTTTAAATATTTTAGTCAAAATTTTACATTTTTATTGTTTTAGAAAATAAAATATATATTTATATAAATAATTAACTCATTCAAATTTTATTAATTTAGATAAAATATAGTTTTAATGACAATTACTATATGAATCTTTTTAAATAATATTTGAAAGTTCTATTTCATTAATAATATATACATTTCAAATGTAAATTATACAACAAAACCCAAATGGCTTAGTGGACACCTGAAAGCCTCACAAAGGAAACTGCTTTGGTTCAATTTCTGCTACAGACAAAACTTTTGTTTTATTTTAAGTTTTTTAAACAATTGAAAATGGTTACTAAAATCGGTCACTAATTTCAGTTTCTAAAATAGGCCACTAATTTCGGTCACTAAATTCGTCTCTAAAGGTTAGCGACTAGCACTTTTCCAACCTAAATTTGGTAGTCGCATTATTGGTCGCTAAACGTTATAGTGACCATTTTTAGGCTTTTTCGGTCTCTAATTTGGTCACTAAATGGGAATTTTTTAGTAGTGAGAGCTTTTTAACTGGTTTAGTTCACAATAAAAACAAAATTATCCCATTAAGATATTATAATAATGCCCTTCAATATATCTTAACAAACTCGTATCACTCGACTTAAACAAGACGAGTATTCACACAACCTCTATTTTACAACTCTAAAGATTCACGTTTCTTGCTACATAATCTTTTACTTTAGCACTTCACTAGAACTTTGAATATTCTTCCTGATGATGCTTGAGATAAATCTTTATGATAGACATTTTCATCGGACAAATAGCTTTATTGAATTAAAAATCTTTACTGACTTCCAAAAAAGCTTTGATAAATTAATCTTTAAGCACCACCACTTGATCATTACGTCAAATGAAATATTGATCTTCAAGCACCACTACTTGATCACATCAGATGATATCCTGGTCTCCAAGCATCACAGCTTGAACATCACATCATATGGAAAATGCAGCTATCATCATCAAAACCAACAACCTTTGTAATACACTAATTTTTAACTCTAAGATCCCACTTGTCATTTGCATCTTTGCATACAAACAAGATCACAAACATTGGTTCTCCTGCCCTCCTCTGTGGTTTTTCTTCTGAAGGAGATCACCATGCACCTGTGAGTTTCTTACTTTCTTTATGTTTGTTTATGTTTACTAACCTCTAACCAAAATACCAAAAATATGTTGCTATTTATTTCACTACTACAAAAAAGTTATTTAATAGCATTTTTTTTTGTTTTTGATAGCGCTTAAAAGTGCTATTAACCACGGTGCTATTGTAAATATTTTCATTTGATAGCACTTTAAAAGCGCTATTATAGTACTGATAATTAATAGCGCTTTTCCAAAAGCACTATTATAGTACCGGTATTCAATAGCGTTTTTCGAAAAGTGCTATTATAATACTTATTTTGATTTGATTTTGATAGCACTTCCAAACAAAGTGCTATTATAAGACACATGTTTGATAGCGCTTTTTCATAAAAGTGCTATTATAAGGCACATGTTTGATAGCACTTTTCATAAAAGTGCTATTATAGAATGTTTCGTTGATAGCACTCTCTCTACAAATGCTATTGTAATACACTTTTTTTTACACAAATTCCTTCTTTTATTTATATATATATATATATATATATATATATATATATATATATATATATATATATATATATATATACAATGTCCAGGAAAATCAAGTAAATAAAAATGATGAAATTTATTTCACAAAAAAATATTTAGCAAAATAATACATGTAGTCTAAAGAAAGACTTTGAATCCTCACTTAAAAATATTAAATTTGTTTCATTCTATACTTCTAGGCCTATAACCCCATCTTAAACTAGGATCAAAGTCACTAGGCTTGTTACCGAAAATTACACGGTCGCATTCAGCTCGAAATCTGCATTCAGCTCTACAATTGGCTGAGGAATTACACGGTCGCATTCAGCCCGAGAATTACACGGTCGCATTCAGCTCGATATCTGCATTCAGCTCTACAACTAGCTGAACCCTCGAAATCTGCATTCAGCTCTACAACTGGCCGAGGAATTGGAGATGGCGTATAACATCCACTACTTCCACTTGTTCCAGGAAGATTGGTTATAGTCTTTCTGATAAGAGCCAGCCATTTTTTTGCAGGGCCATTGTCCTCTTCCCCTAGGATATTACCGGCATTCAATGGAACTACCTCTTGAAATATGTAAGAAACAGATAGAATAGAAAAATATATCATTGGTAAAACAGTTAACCTTTACACATTCATTTTTTTGGTAATATGTAGAGATTGACTAAAAGAAAAATTCGAGATAATTATCGAGACTGAACATATTTAACCGAAAAGTTAATGTCAACTTCAATTGAAAGACTATATAAATATGTATATATACTGACAAACAACAGTTCTTACCCAAGAACATAAATGTCAGCTGGTGGTGAAGAATGAAGCCAATCATCTACATTCAAATTACTTGGTGGGGATCTTCCACCTACAAGGATACCATTATTTGTGTACATGAGGATTCATAATATGTGTTCAAAAGAATATTTCGATTAAATGAATAAAATACAGTCAGGTGCCAATGTCTTAACAAAGAGCAGCACCAAGTTTGAGAGTTTGAAAGTTTAACACGTCTAGAACTATCTTGCCGCCTAAAGACACAAGTTTCATATTGTTCTGCACACTGCTTCCTCGACTTGTGTTTGCTTTGACAGCAACATGTACTGTGGAATTGGTATTTGCATCAAGAAGTGTACCAAAAGCTTGAAAAGCACCAATGCAGTAAGGACAAAATAATATTTCAGAATATATTCAAGAATCTTCTGCTCCTAATGCAAATTACTTAGAGAACTGTCCTTCAACTTACATTGCTGAGCTGATAAGGATGGCTGATGAAACAAGCATCGGGTTCAGAGTTTGACCAGATGTTACAGTCTGCTGCGAGAAGATGAATACCAGCTTTAATGTCATATCGTTGGAGGAAATTCAAATTAACAGCACTAACCTTTCAAGTGCCTCATAGGAATTAAGCATCTCAAAACTCCAAGACACATACAAGCATCATCATCATCATCAAATGCAATCAGAAGGATTGTAACATCTATCAATTCCCTAAGCAAGGCTCAGAAGTACTGATTTGAAAAGGAAAAGAATGTCATAAAACTCTTTCTAAACACAATCAAAATAATTCAGTTTCCAAAACAGAAGTCAAAGCATGTTCCAAACAAATTCCAATTGTTTACACGAGACGTAATTAAAGCATAAAAGCAAAAGAAATAGCCCTACCACCGACGATCTAGAACCCAGTTCTGAGAATAAAAGTTGTGAGATGACGAAGCAGAATTCACACTTAATGCAAAAAATAAATTAACTAGACAAAAACTTAAAATACTAACAGAACACTTATAATGAAGACAATAGAACTCCCCGGTTCATTTCTTCTTTATCTTATTAGCTGCTCCGGTGGGTTCCTTCTTCTCCACAGCCTTGATAACCCCAACAACCACAGTTTGGCGCATGTCTCTGACAGCAAAATGGCCAAGTGGAGGATATTGAGAGAAAGTTTCAACCACCATGGGCTTGGTTAGAATCATCTTAATAATACCAGCATCACCATTCTTTAAGAACTTGGGCTCCTTCTCAATCTCTTTACCAGAATGTCTGTCAATCTTGGAAACCAGCTCAGCATACTTGACAGCATTGTGGTAGGTGTGGCAGTCAAGAACAGGGGCATAGCCATTTCCAATCTGGCCAGGGTGATTCATGATAATCACTTGAGATGTGAAATTGGCAGCCTCCTTGGCTGGGTCATCCTTGGAGTTTGAGGCAACATAACCGCGCTTGAGATCCTTGACAGCAACATTCTTAACATTAAATCTGACATTGTCACCAGGTAGGGCTTCTGCAAGAGCTTCATGGTGCATCTCCACAGACTTGAACTCAGTTTGCAGTCCAGTTGGCCCAAAAGTGACCACCATTCCAGGTTTTACAGTACCAGTCTCAACACGCCCCACAGGCACAGTTCCAATTCCTCCAATCTTGTAGACATCCTGAAGTGGTAATCGAAGGGGCTTGTCTGATGGCCTCTTAGGCTCGTTGACATTGTCAAGGGCCTCAAGAAGGGTTGGACCCTTGTACCAGTCAAGATTTGTAGACCCCTCAATCATGTTATCTCCCTCAAAACCAGAGATGGGAATAAATGGGATTTTGTCGGGGTTGTAGCCAACCTTCTTCAAATAGGATGCAACTTCCTTGACAATTTCATCATACCTGCCCTTGGAGTACTTGGGTGTAGTGGCATCCATCTGTTCAAGATATCAACAGATGAGTACTACTTACATAAAATAATTATAAATTAAAAAAAAACAATATCAGATGCACCTTCAAAAGGGATACAACACAACAATCAAATAAAATACCTTATTGCAGCAACAAATCATTTGCTTGACACCAAGAGTGAAAGCAAGGAGAGCATGTTCACGGGTCTGGCCATCCTTGGAAATACCAGCTTCAAAACCACCAGTGGTGGAATCAATGATGAGAACAGCACAATCAGCTTGAGATGTCCCGGTAATCATATTCTTAATGAAATCCCTGTGGCCGGGAGCATCAATGACAGTGCAGTAGTAATTAGTTGTCTCAAACTTCCACAAAGCAACGTCAATAGTGATACCTCTTTCCCTCTCAGCCTTGAGCTTGTCAAGCACCCAAGCATACTTAAATGAACGCTTGTTCATCTTAGCAGCTTCTCTCTCAAATCTCTCAATGACACGCTTGTCAATACCTCCAAGCTTGTAGATCAAGTGACCCGTGGTAGTTGACTTCCCAGAGTCGGCATAGCCAATGACAACAATGTTAATATGAACCTTTTCTTTTCCCATTTGTCCTTAAAAGCTTAAAATCACAAAAAAGATCTGCTAATTCAACAAAGGAAACAATAAGTAAGTATGATCCCAATTCCCAAAGAGAACAATGAACAAACGATCTAGGATTTCAACAAAGAAACCAATACATAAGTATGATCCCAATACAAAACCTAGATGAAAACTACTTATTCACAAATTCTAGCTAGATTGAAATAGAATAACAAATCAGAAAACAATAGATAAGTATGATCCCAATACAAAACCCTAGATGAAAACACCTTATTCACAAATTCCCAATTCAACAACGAAAACAATACATAATTATGATACAATTCCCAAAGAAAAAAAACCTACTATCAACAGAACAACGACCAAAAATCTAACCATTCAACAAAGATATGAACAAAACATACAACAACATGCCACTAAACCAAACATGGACAAAATTGGCAAAATACCTCTTCGTCAGAGCTATCAAGGTCATCATCAGATTCATCATCAAAATCATCATCTTTTTCCTCCTTTGGATCAACAACCTTCACTTGTTTTGCAGATGTACCACTCTTCGCAGGTGGATCAGCCTTGGCAGGTGCACCACTCTTGGCAGTAGCTTTCTTAGCTTCAGAAACTTTCTGGTCTGCAGCCTTTGTTTCTGGTTTCCCTAAAAATAAGCCATTTATCATTAGATGTGCCCTTGCCAAAATCATACATCTAACAACCCAAAAAATTCATACCAAGATGAAACACATACCATTTTCTATGGGTTGAGCCAAAGGAATTTCCTCCTCATCACTTTCTGCGCAAGACAAAGACAATCCAAAAATTTTTGAGAATACAACACAAATAAAATCTTATCTAACCTAAAAACTATTGTATAAGAAATTTTGGAGCCTCACCAGAAAATTCATCTCCATCACTAGTGTAGGCAGAAGCACACCAATGGTAAAGGAAAAATTAGGATGATGCCAATGGCAAGTCAAAGTTTAAGCTATTACAGCATCAATCGTACATTTAGATAACAGAGCTATAAAGCCCCAATAAGAGTGGTTTTGCCACTTCCTGTTCGACCAACAATACCAATTTTGTGTCCTCCTTCAAATGTGCATGTGATTCCGCGGAGTACTAGTGGTGCATCATGCCTGTACCGTATCTGTTCTGATATCATGAAATTGATACGATTCAGGTAATTTAGGTTAAAACTGAAACAGTTTAAATTGAAATCAAGACTAACAGTGAGTGAGAATCATGCACAGAACGGTGAAGGTATATCTGAGAAGGAACCGAAGCAATGTCTAAGATGAAGAAGATGACAAGATGGATGGTGGGGTTACCGGAACATGACAAGTTGAAGAAGAATCGGACAGTTTTTGCGATGAAGAAAATTAGGGGTTTTGGGGGGGAATAACCAATTTGTGCACCAAAATAAAAAATATCTACCAATTAGTGTTTTGGTTTTTTTTTAATTTTATTAACTATTTTATATTTTATTAATAATAATAGCGTTTTGTCAAAAGTGCTATCTTAGTGTATAATATTAATAGCGTTTTGAGAAAAGCGCTATCTTACTTAAGTTTAGAACAGTAAATTAATAGCGTTTTCAAAAAAGTGCTATCTTAATTGAACATTTTAGTAGCGTTTTTAAAAAAGCGCTATCTTAATTGAGAATATTAATAGCGTTTTTAAAAAAGCACTATTTTAGTGAAATTTATTAATAGCGTTTTTTAACAAAGCGCTATCAAAATTACATTGTCTGCATTCTATAATAGCGCCCGACTATAAAGCGCTATTATAGATGTCTGTGTTCCCTTTTTAATAGCACTTTCTTTAAAAGCGCTATTAAATTAGGCGATACAAAAAATCAATTTTGGCATAGTGTTTGTGTCTTCTTCTCTGTGTGTTTAGGATTTTGTAGGGAGATTGATGATAATGGCATTAGTTTAAAGTCAAGTGTGGTAATTCATTCAAGTCTAAATCAGATGAAAGTTTGACCTCATCTTGGTCAAACCATCAGAAGTTTGCTTCAATTGCAAGTACATGTGTCAGTGGGCTATTTATTAGGCAATGTGTATCTAAGGTGTGTTCCGGAGGAATCGAGACTTAGTCAAGGCTATCTGATCAAGATTGCGTGGCTATTCTTCATTGATTTATTAAAATAAGGGTTGACCTACTCTTGGTCAAACAAGTTAAGAGGGCTTCATTTTCAAGATCTATGTGCCATAGGTCTTTGAATCATCAAGTGATCAATATCAGGGTTTGTGTAAGTACAAATTCATCTGATGAAGTCATGCGACTGGGTATTCAAAAGACATCTGGTCTATATTTCAAATCATCTGCAAAGTCCTGATTATGAGGTTCATGTTCTAGTCATTGGTTCAAGACATGTTAGGCAGACCACTTATTCGAAATAATTGCAAGATTAATTCAAGATTTGGTCCAATTGCATTCTTATTTCAAAAATTAATTCAAGAATGTCAGATTCAAGATTATTTCAATATTTGGTTCACCATTAGTCAAAGTCAAGAATCGGTTCAAGAATTAGTGAAGATTCAGATTCGATTCAAAGATGGATGCATTTCAAGTTCAATTTCAATATCAAGGGGTTTGGTTCATATGGAGGGTGCAAGAATTATTATACCAAAAAAAGATGGATGCATTTACCATTTTAATTCAAACCCATGTTCATTTTATCATTATACCAAAAAATTATTATAAAAAAAAACCAAGTCATGAAGACACAACTCGACCCACATCTACTTAACCCAATAGTAAAAAATGCAAAAAAGAATTGGCAACAAGCTCAAGCCACACACTTCAGCAATATCACGCATCACTTATCTAAATGCAGCAAACTGCAAAGCAAAATGCAAGTGATGTAAAAAGCAACTTCACAAGAAAATTACGTGAGGCAAAACGTGCACCATGAGCGCTGCAAAATCAAAAACGAAGGATACACAAGAGCAAAACGGCATCATCCTCACTCAAATTTCATTCTCCGTTGACCTACTAATAAGGCCTTTATTCATTCAATTTTCTTCAAGTTTTGCAGCTAGAAAGACTCTGCAGAAAAATAATCATAAATAACTTCAATAACCTTTAAACATTTTCACAATTTCATAACCTTCAATCTTCATACTTCAATCTTCAAACAATAAATAATCTTCAATCAACTTCAATAAACCTTCAAGATAAAACAACAACAACACAAATTCAGACCAGCCAAGGAGAATAAGGACGAGAGTGAAGGAGAATTCAATCGCTACTCACCTGTAATTGAAGGTATTCAGTGGATTTCGGTGAACTTTTGTGGCTTGAATTCGAGCTCATGTTCTACTAATATTTGAAATTAAAACCATATGTTAGGAATTCCATGAGGCCCAATAGAATAAAAAAGGGTTCAATTTTATTTAAAGACTTTATTACATATTAGAGGTGTCTTTAGTAGTTTATTATTGATGTTAATGTTGTGTGAGGTCCATGGCCCAACTATTCTCTATAACCCTAACTATTTATATGCATTGTATGAGCTGCTGAATGTTATGAAAAAGAAAAGTTGTTTGATTAATTTTCTCTTTTGCAATATAGATCTACATTTAATCTTTCTTAAATCTATCATTGGTGCTTTCATCTTGCTGAATCCATGGCTCCCCCCAAACCACCTAATCCAACCCCTAAAGAAATAGTGGAAGAGGCTGTACAAACAGCCCAAATTCACCTAGATAATGTGATGGCTCAACATCAGCAGCTGCTAGATGAGAAAATGGAGAGAGTTGCTGCAGATTTGGAAAAACAGATTGGCCATATACATACAAGATTAGAGAATGACAAACATTTGGAAGATTCTAGATTTGAACAAGTAATGGCTGCCATTAAAATGTCCTCACTAAAGCTTCAACAACCCCCTCACATTTCCATGGCAGCAAGCTCATCAGGTATAACTCAAAACCCCCCCATTGTCTCTTCGTCACCTACACCCCCACCCCATACTCGTACACCCACAACTACACCCATTCGAACCCACACGATTTTCTCTCAAAACCCCCCCCTCACAACCATTACAACCCAACACAGCACCTCCCACTTGCCGCCCCCACCATTTCTTCACTCCACACAATCTCCACAAACTGCTTTTTATTCAAACCAACAGTACAGCCCTCCCCACTATTCCCATATCCCAAACCCTCTCTACCCTCAAATGTCACCATTACCCCCATTTAGAACCCCTAAACTTGAACTTGCATTATTTGATGGTTCCAATCCCTTAGATTGGTTATTTCAAGCTGACCAATTTTTTCAATTTTATAATATCCCACCTGAAAGTAGATTACCTTTAATTTCATTTTATATGAAGGGAGAGGCCTTAGGATGGTTCAAGTGGATGCATCAAAGTCAATTTTTAAGTGATTGGTTTTCATTTACTAAGGCATTAGAATTACGCTTTGGCCCCTCTACCTATGATAATCACCAAGCAGAATTTTTCAAGCTGAAACAAATGGGTACAGTCGCGGAATATCAAGCGGCTTTTGAAACACTTGGCAACAAAGTTTTCGGTTTACCACCAAATGCAATATTAAATTGTTTTATTTCTGGCTTAGCACTTGAAATTAGGAATGAAATGGCTATCCACCACCCTACAACAATATCACAGGCGATCGGGCTTGCCAAGCTGATTGAAACAAAACTCAAGGACTCCAAACCCAAATCCAAACCTTTCACAAATTATTATTCTAAGTCAAACACCCCCAGTCCCAACACCCAACCCCCCAAAATTGCTCCTACCAACCAGCCACAAGTTTCTTCTGGTCCTAATACTCAATCCAGCCCAGCCCAATCCAAATTTCCAATTAAACGGCTCTCACAAGCCCAACTTCAGGAACGGCGTGCTCAAGGCCTATGTTTTAATTGCGATGAAAAATTTATTCCTGGCCACAAATACACAACTAGTAGATTTCTCCTTCTCTTGGCTGAAGATGAAATCCTAGATGAACCTCTTGTTGAACAAACTGAACACCAATCTGAAGCGGAATATGACCTTGGAGATACATATTTCCAATTATCTACACAAGCTTTGACAGGACTGTTTTCACCACAAACATTAAAATTCAAAGGGACTATTGGTGGACTTACTGTTATGGTTTTAGTTGATACAGGCAGCACTCACAACATCATGCAGCCAAGAATTGCCCACCACCTTAACCTTAAAACCACACCTATTTCCCAATTTTCGGTTATGGTTGGCAATGGTTCCCATCTACAATGTGAAGGGATTTGTGAAAATGTCCAACTTAACCTTCAAAACAAACCCTTCACACTCCCATTTTACCTATTACCTATTGAGGGTGCGGACATAGTTCTCGGAATGGCATGGTTGCGCACTTTAGGGCCGATTAAAGCTGATTTTTCCATCCCATCTATTACATTTAACCATCAAAAAAGTGATATTACTTTGAACGGTGATACTTCTGCCCATCCTATTCACACTACCTTTCATCAACTTCGCCATCTCATTCATACCAACTCCATTGCTTCATGCCACCTAATGTTCATGCAAATATGTCCCAGCCCCCAAAACATTGAGGACCTAAGCCCTTCACCATTACTCACACTAAAACCTGACCTTGACCCCAAACTTGCTGCCCTCCTCCATAATTACAATTCAATTTTTCAAACTCCCACCAGCCTACCTCCTAACAGACCCCATGATCACCATATTCCCCTTCTACCCAACACCCCTCCCATTAACGTGAAGCCTTATAGATACCCTCACTCCCAAAAGGATGCCATGACCACTATCATTCAAGAAATGCTAAGAGAAGGAACCATTATTCCTAGCCATAGCCCCTTTTCTTCCCCTGTTCTCTTGGTTAAAAAGAAAGACGGTACGTGGCATTTTTGTGTTGACTACAGGGCACTAAATGCAGTCACCATTAAAGATAGATATCCTATCCCAACCATTGATGAGTTACTTGATGAGTTAGGCTTAGCGAACATTTTTTCAAAGATAGATTTGAGATCCGGTTATCACCAGATCCGTGTTGCAAAGGAAGATACACATAAAACAGCTTTTCGCACTTTCGATGGTCACTATGAGTTTCTTGTGATGCCTTTCGGCCTTACAAACGCTCCCTCCTCATTTCAATCTTCTATGAATGATCTTTTGAGACCATATCTAAGGCGATTTGTTTTAGTTTTTTTTGATGACATTTTAATATATAGTTCAAATTTGCAGGATCATTTAGCTCACTTGCAGGTTGTTTTTGACTTATTGAAGTCCAATGCTTTTTTTGTCAAGTTATCAAAGTGTGTTTTTGCAGTGGATACTATTGACTATTTGGGTCATGTGATCTCTGTTGGTGGTGTTGCCCCAGATCCGAAAAAAGTGAGGGCAATTTTGGATTGGCCCCCACCTCGTTCTCTCACGACTCTCCGCGGTTTTTTAGGCCTCACTGGATTTTACCGTCGTTTCGTGCGTAACTACGCCACACTCGCCGCTCCTCTCACCGACCTGTTGCGTTCTACTAAATTTACATGGAGTACAGAGGCATCTTTGGCCTTTACAGAATTAAAAAGACATATGACCGACATGCCGGTCTTGGCTCTACCAGATTTTACAAAAACTTTTATCATCGAAATAGATGCCTCTGGTGTTGCTATTGGAGCTGTCTTATCCCAGGATGGCCACCCGATTGCGTTCTTCAGCAAGAAGATGTGTCCACGCATGCAAGCAGCTTCTGTTTATGTGCGTGAGATGTTTGCGGTCACGGAATCTGTCAAGAAATGGCGTCAGTATCTCATTGGTCAGAAATTCCATATTTACACAGATCAAAAAAGCCTCAGAAATCTCCTTTTACAAAAGATTCAGACACCAGAACAACAGAGATGGGCTTCTAAGCTACAAGGGTTTAATTTTGATATCACTTACAAGCCTGGTAAATCGAATGTTGTTGCCGACGCTTTAAGCCGCAAATACTGCTCTGAGGAACCTCAACTGCTTGCTCTGTCCTCTCCCATCCCATGTCTTTTGGCCACGCTCCGCCAGTTCTATGAAAAAGACAATGCAGGTCAGCAATTAGTCCAACAGTTATGTCAACATACAACAGATAGCAGTGTGTATAAGTTTGTGCATGGATTACTTTACTACAAAGACAGAATCTTTATACCTAAAGTCTCACATCTCCGCCACAACATCCTGCAGGAGTATCACGCCACACCATCTGCTGGTCACTCTGGTGTCAGGGCTACCTTAGCACGTATCCAGTTATCTTTCAGCTGGCCTGGTCTTTCACAAGCAGTTAAGACTATGGTTAAACACTGTGTCATCTGTCAGACAAACAAATACCAAACTCAGAAGAAGAAAGGACTGTTACAACCTCTCCCAATTCCTACTAAAGTTTGGGATGAACTCACCATGGATTTTATTACGCATCTACCGAACTCCTTTGGTCACACCGTCATTTGGGTTATTTGTGATCGCTTAACAAAGTTTGTACACTTCTTGGCTCTACCATCAAAGTTCACCGCTAAGGACCTCGCTTCAAGATTTGCTGTTGAAATTTTCCGCCTACATGGTGTTCCCAAGACTATCGTCTCTGACCGTGATCCTCTGTTTTTGAGTACCTTCTGGAAAGAATTCTTTAAACTCCAGGGAACTACATTGAAATACAGTACCTCTTATCATCCAGAAACTGACGGTCAAACTGAAGTGGTAAACAGATCTATAGAAACGTACCTTCGTTGTTTAGCCGGAGAACACCCCAAGCAGTGGTTCAAATATCTTCACCTTGCTGAGTTCTGGTTCAACACCTCTTTCCACTCCGCTATTCAAATGGCCCCTTTAAAAGCCCTTTATGGTCGTGACCCTCCATCCCTTCCAGATTATTTCGCCGGAGCAGCAACCACAGAGTCATTAGACATATCCATGCAAAATAGACAACGTATACTAGCTCAGTTAAAGGAAAATCTAAAAAAAAGCAGAGTGCAAATGGAGAAACAAGCGAATAAGTTTCGTTCGGACCATACCTTTAGAGTTGGGGATCTCGTCCTTCTGAAGTTACAACCGTATCGTCAAACAACAGTGGATCGTTGTTCTTCGCCGAAACTATCCAAACGTTTCTTTGGCCCGTTCAAAATCATCAAGCGCGTCGGATCTGTCGCCTATTTGCTCGATCTACCGTCCTCCTCGCGTATTCACCCGGTTGTCCACGTCTCGCTCCTCAGACCTTACTATCCGGACACTCCAACGACCACAACCGTTCGTCTTCCGCCACCGGACTCTGTGTATTTTGACGAACATCATCCTTTAGATGCCGAAGAGGACTTTGTCTTTGGAGACCAACATGCCTCTGTGGACTCAGAGGCGACCAAGGAAGGAAAGGTACCTTGCATGCAACAAGGAAATGAGTTAGCTGTGAAGGAAATACAACGTTTCAGAAAAAAGAGGGGCGGAGGAAAAATTTCAGAGACAAAGGAAAATATTTGGAAGGCAAATGCTACTTTAAGTCCTCAAACTGATCTTAAAACTAAATCTACTAAGTGCACTTCGGACACTGTGTCATCACGTGTTTCCCAACTTCCCATGCGGCCAGCTGCCAATTCACTTTCCCAAGGCACGCGTGAACCGAAACCCAACGGCTACCCACACTTCCCAATTGAAAACCCGTGTACTTTTCCTCCTCACACCTGTCCCATTTCACCTAATATGCCTTATCCCACCTCACACACTCCCCAACCTATATCCACAAAATCTGCTTTTCAGATTCCCAAACCACTTTCCACTGCCAGCTTGACCCCACCTTTTTCAATCCCTCGCCCACAGAATTCACATGCCACGGTATTGGACAATGGATCCGTTGCTAATAATACCCAGCCCAATTCCTCCCAGCATGCGTCCAAAAAAGCCACTCCTATTTTGAACCTTGAGGACAAGGTTCTCTTGGAGCCCAATAGTATTGTTAGGAATTCCATGAGGCCCAATAGAATAAAAAAGGGTTCAGTTTTATTTAAAGACTTTATTACATATTAGAGGTGTCTTTAGTAGTTTATTATTGATGTTAATGTTGTGTGAGGCCCATGGCCCAACTATTCTCTATAACCCTAACTATTTATATGCATTGTATGAGCTGCTGAATGTTATGAAAAAGAAAAGTTGTTTTATTAATTTTCTCTTTTGCAATATAGATCTACATTTAATCTTTCTTAAATCTATCACCATATTTGGATAAAGCATTGCGTTTCGATCCTTTCCAACCAAGTTTCGAGCTTCGCCGCTCCTATATGGCGGAGCTCAATTTTCCTCCACCATCGTGAAAAGTAGTCGCGCGAGAGGAAGAAGAAGATGATACTTTGGTTTTTTTTTGCACAGACCTGTTTTGTTTTTTTAAAACTTGTTTATATGGGATTATGGGCCTAGCCCGTGGTATTTATTTTCTAACCTTACCACCATGTTTCACATTTGAACTTCCTTTCCTTTTTATTTTGAATTTCTTGTAATTCCTTTTGATTCAAATTTTTACTACTTTTCTTCATGAAAATTCTTCCTAGTTATTTTCTTGATTTAATTTAGATCATTTTGTATTTCTTTAATCTTTGCATTTTTGCATTTTTTAATTTTGTTTCAAAATCACTTTTAAAATCATATGAATTGATATATTTCTTGATTGCATTTTCTTATTGATTCTTATATTTTGATTGTTGGTTGTTGCATTGGATCTTGATTTTTGATAAGGTCTCATCAATATCAATGGAATTTGGTTGTTAATTTTTATCCACCAAGAGAGGTGATTGATATTGATGATGATTTAATCGATTTGAGATTCAATATGGTTGTTCTCTTCATCCTAACCTCTTTCTTTTTCTTTTTCACCCTTTCTTGGATCAATTGGAAGGTATTGTAGGCCACCTTGTTCATGTGGCTTTGAATGGTGCTTGATGAACTTTCATCAATTGAAATCTACCATTTGATTGATCATTAGATCAATTAAAGGTGCTTTGGATTGATGCATAAGTTTGTCCAAAGTACTATAAGAGGCTGATTGATGTAGTGGATCCATCTTGCCTTGACTTAGGTCTTGATCAACCTTGTTTTGACTTGTACTATATGTTTTATGACTGTGATCTTCATATCACATCTATAACATGTATGGTACATAGAGTTTAATGACCGACCTCTCATAGTATGACCTTCCTTATACGTTGTGCCACGATTACTTCACATAGCGCTAAATTTATCCAGAATCGGAAACTAAGTCTTTTTTGTAAGTGAGATTGTCAGCCTCCTATTGTCCATGGTATTATGTGAAATAGATTGGATCTTCTGTTATCAAAAAGAGCTAGTGGCATACTCTTTTTGATTTTATCCAAGTTGGAGCCCTTCTCCTAGTAATGTATGAGACCATGTTTTCATGCTTGTGGATGTCTAGTTGAGTGTTCTCCAAAAAATGAAAAATTGGCTTTTCTTTCCAAATTACTAACTTACTAATCTTTACTTTAATTGTCATTTATATTATGCTTTTTACTTATTGCAATTTACTTTGTGTTTTTATTTTAACATTTCATAGCATATTATCATTTTGCTTGTTTCTTTGTCCACTTGGACTTATGTTCATGCTTATACTCTTTTTTTTTGTCCATTTGAACCTTCTCTTAAGACATTAACAAATATCAAAACTCCTAAAAATATTTGTTACTTTTGTGGACTTGATGTCACTACCCTATGTTTTGGATGTGGAGTTATGGACTTAGAAGTAGGAATCTTGACCCTTGCTTGGAAGTTGGCATCTTGGATCCTAAAATTCATCTGGTACCCTTGATTTAAGGATTCTTTTGAACAATCGCCTTGGTTATTATGATTTCATCTAATATTTGAATTATTATTTTGATTATTTGGCTTGCTTAAGGCTCAATATAAAGGAGGAAATTCTTCATTGACTTATGTCATGGGGCTTTCTAGCTTTTCTTGGTTAGATCTTTCTTTGTCCTTAGCTTTTATTTTATGCAATAGAATAGTCACTTCATCTCCTCTCCCTGTCAAACACAAAAACATTATAAAAAATACATCTCTTCTCACCTCCACTATCTTTTACAAGCAAACCATTTTCAAACCAAAAAGCGTAGATATTTCAAAGGGATATTATGGAGTACCATAGACATTTTGTCTGCTAACACCTTCCCTTTGCTTAACCAACCCCCTTACCCTTGGATAAAATAAAAGTGAGGTGGTGACTCTTATTTTATGAGTTAAGTTAACCCATAGCTTATGCTCACAATTTTTACCTCTACATCCTTCAATATCACTTTGATTAAGACTTCACTTTTGAGTGCTGTCATCATCAAAGAAAAAATAAATTTTTGCATACATGATACCTGATAGCATATATCCATTGGGGAAACATGAATACCCAGGAAATATCGGTCTTAAAGATGGTAAAGGGGATGCCAACCCTAATATTCTCAAAGATATCGATATAGAAATAGAAGAACTCATTTTGAACCCCATGGGATTTCCACATGTAAATCCTTTCGCCTTCAACATAGGGTCATATAATGACGTCATCTTTGCTATCTGTATTTGACAACTCTAGGCCCACTAGAAATGCTTCCACCAAATCATCTTCCAAACCGAGGGGATCTAAACTCAAATTTTCTTTGCATAAGGAGCTTGGGAGAGAGATAGGGAGCTCCATGATGATTTTGAAAAAAATAGAGGAATAGGACACCAAATCACTGTCATTATCGCTAGACAAATTATTCGAAGAACCAAACATTTTTTCTCTCCACAGAATTCCAATTCACTTTCCCCATTCTTATTTCTTAGGCTTTCAAGCATCAGTTTCATAAATAAGTTGTATCCAAAACGGTTTAGGGTTCTATGACTTTTCCAAATGCATCACACTCATGAATAAAAATTATAACTAAGAGTAAATAAAAGATAAAGGATTTAAGTTATTACATGTGATGGCTAGTAAATGATGAATAAGAGAGGAGAAAGAAAGTTTAAATAGGAAGGCGCAAAAGGTATCTTTGTAAAAGAAAAAAATTTGACTGTCTTGGAATGAGAAGAGCTTACACTTACTCAAGGCGTGATTGGCAGACAAGAAGATGGCTAATCTTAATACTAGTAGCCTTAGGATGTAGAGTTAATGATGGCATGACTTCTATGTGAGTCCTAAGAACGTAAGTAATAATTAAAGTTAAATCCCTATGTGAGAAGAGAAGTATCTTTTAATAATATTTGTGTTTGACAAGACTTCCTGAGCCTCGTGCATACGTACCCACAAAGTGCAATGGAGGATCAAAACCTCGTAGTTCATGATAAAAATAACAAAATGGTGTGTTATGATTCATTTTAAATGAAAATACAATTTGTCATTTTAAGGTGAAAACTTCAACTAATCACCAACAAGTATGTGAAAATGGACCTTTGCATCACCGTGAGAAGGACTCCTACTTGGATAAAATCAACAAGTATGCCACTAACTCTCTAAGGTGGAAAAGAGTTAACTTATATCAAACAATACTATAGGGATAGGAGGATCACATCTCAGCTATAAATTACTCATGTCTAAATTTTATGAAACATTTTAAAGCAAAAAGTGCACAAAAGGAACAAAATGGTTTGAATGGGTTAAGTATTTTTAAAGTCTTTTGAAAATGCTCTAAGTATGCTTAAAATTGATTTGTATTTTATTAAGAAAATGCGTTTGAAAATCACTTGACAAAGTCAAGGTTTATTATGAAAGTGGTTCTAGTTTGAAAGAAGAAGGTTTTGAAAAAGGGAGAAGATTTTGAAAATAAAAGCTAAGGAGGGAAAGATCTAACCAAGATACAATCCTTTGACATAAACAAGCCAAAACTCCCATCCTTTGGACTCAAGAAACAAGATAAGCAATAAGATAAGCAAAGGAAACCAAACATCAGATGAAAACTAAGTCTTCAAGCCAAGTCTTCACAAGAGGTCAACTCAAGGTCAAGGTGCCAAATAAGATCCAAGGTCTCAAGATATAATTCCAAAGAATAGGGCAAGGATCCCAATTCTAAGTCCATCATCCTTGAGAAAAGGATAGTCACCAAATAGTCCAAAGAATAATAAGAGTCGTTTAAGTGTTTAAGCCTTTATTAATGTCTTAAAAAGAAAAAGAAAGTCCAAATGGACAAAGAGAAAAAAAAGGCATAAATATAAACAAGATGATAATATGATATGAAATGGTAAGCATAAACATAAAGAGCATAAAAAATAAAAAATAAACAAACAGATAAAGAGCATAAAGACAAATGGCGTAAAAAATAAAGAGCATAAAGTAAAGTTAGTGTTAGTGTTAGTGAAGACATTTTGTCATTTAAAGTAGATTACTCAACTAATCAACCCAAAAATATGTGAGAACTTTGCATCATCCTTTGAGAAGGGCTCCAACTTGAATAAAGTCAACAAGTATGCCACTATCTCTCTTAGGTGGAAGAGAATCTACACACTATGGAGATAGGAGATTTACATCTATACTAAAGATGACTCATATCTAAAATTGGACCAATATGATCACTTTCCGATTAGAGACAAATTTAGCGCTATGTTAAGTAATTATAGCACAATCGATAAGGAAGATCATACTTTGGGAGGCCCGTCAATAACAATTTATATACCATACATGTTAGAGATATGATATAAAGATCATACTCCTAAAACATGTAGCACAAGTCAAAACAAGGTTGATCAAGACCTAAGTAAAGGAAAGATGGATCCATTACATCAATCAACCTCTCATAGTACTTTGGATAAACTTATGCATCAACCCAATTGATCAAATGATCAATAAAATGGTAGATTTGAATTGATGAAAGTTCATCAAGCACCACTGAAGATCTCATGAATAAGATGGCCTACGACATCCTCTAATTGATCCAAAGAAGGGTGAACAAAAAAAAAAGAAAGGGATGAAGAAGAGATGATCAAGTGAAAGGCAAAACCAAATTGGATCACATTGATGATCAATTCATCATCAAAATCAATCATCTAGTTTTGTGGATTAGGGTTTTCACCCAATTAACACCCAATATCCATTGAGTTTGATGAGACCTATGATCAAATCAACCAAGATCCAAGGGCAACAGAAATTAACACAAGCCAAACAAATATAAAATGCAATAATATGAATTAATATGCCCTAAAATGATTTTTAAAATTAATTTTAAAGGAAAAATTAAGATGAAAATGAAAATGATGCATCAAATCAAATGAGAAATGCTCAATAAAAATCACACTAGTCAGAAACAAGTCAAGAATGCTATATAAAATTTTTTAGAATTTTTTAATGCATAAAAGTATTTTTAAGCTAATTAAAATGCTCAAAAAAAGAGAAAAATTATGAAAATATCAAATGATAAAAATAAAATATGGAAAATATAAAATCAGAAAGAGGAAAATTAAAAAAAACTTAAAAATTATTTTGGTATTTTTTGAATTAAAAATGAAATTACTATGATTTTTAAAAGGAACAGTAATTTAAAATAAAAATCAGAAAATAAAATAAAAATAGAAAAACCAAGGGGCGTCAGATCTTGCCTCATTAATTGACGTGGCAAATCTGATGACCATCACATGAGGGAACATGGTGGAAATTACCAGAGAAATAACACAGGAACGCATTTGAATTCATCTAATCAAAACATTTCATTGTGTATCTGACCTGGCCATCGTCTTCAGCCTCTCCGATCATCTTCTCCGGTGAACCAGTCACCAGAGATTGCTAAATGGTAACATTCAGGTATGAAACCACCATCGTTGCAGCCGTCTCATCAAGGCGAACACAACCTCACTCTCCCTTTTAATTTATTGAAAAGGAGTCGAGAGAATTTCAGAGAAAACAGTTAAGAAAGAAAAATACGAAAATAAAAATTAAATGATGAACATGAACAATCAACACTAATTAGGTTAGGGGAAACACTCAGCAAGCAAAGGACTATATTGTGGTAACTTGTTTAATTGAAAATGGAGCCTCAAACTACCTTGTCTAAAAACAATATGAGAAGCTTTGAAACTGGATTTGGTTGGAGCAATTCAAAGACTTTTAGAGCATAGAAGTTGTTGCAGAAGCTTCAGAGGAACACGATGGAGCTAACTATATCAAGAAACTGAGTTGAAATTTGCTATAAATCAAAGCATGATAGCTCACCTTTTTGTAGAAAATTTGAAGGTGGAACAGGTGTTTTCTATCTCTCAAAAGCTTGGGAATGAAGGTAGTAAGGTCTTCTATTTCTAGCTGAAGATGATGGAATGCCGAGAGGGGTAAATTAAGTTGAAATTGAGTGTAATCTTGTGCACCCTCATCATGGAAAAAGTGTGACTTGTATTAGCTCAAAACTCAGCCAAACCATATGTTTTACCATTCATTTAACTTCTGGGAACTTCACTAATCATGTTTAGATGCATAAGAGGTGATAATTTGGCAAGTAATTGAAGATTAGTTGAGATGCAAATATGATCATGGTACAAAACTTCAGTTCCAATTCACCATGTTTGCATCAATGGGGCATCTTGTACAAGATGCTTTTTCATCCAATTCCTCTTGCAATTGATCAACATAATGCCAAAGATGACAATGTGCCAATAAAGGTTTCATTTGGATGATTGAGCAAAATTTTATGGCATGTTGAAGTTGGCATAAAAATATGGAAAACAAAACTTGAAAAATTCTAAGTCTAAATGGTTGCAAAATGATCTATAATTTGACTTTGATCATAATAAGTGTAACAAAGAATTCCATGGCTTTCCAAGCACATTTTGACTTTGATCATTGAAGAAAAATTATAGAGAGTATTACAAATGATATTGTGCAAAAAGAATGAGCTCCATATGTTAAATATTAAAGAAGTTATGATTCTTGAAAATTGAGAAAAAAAAGTCACTTGAAATCGGAAAAATTTCACTAAGTCCACAAATGACTTATAATGTCTTCAAAATTTTGATGATCCTCCAAGCATAATTGTCTCTTGTCATGTAAAGAGATGTTGAAGTGGGTGTTGAGAAGAGTCATGTGCAAAAATAAGCATTTAAAAATATTGATAATTGAAGGAGTTGTGATCTTTGGAACTTTGACTTGAAATGTTGACTTTTTAGGTCAAACCTCCTTGAATCAACTAGTACACTTAAACTTTTATTGCACCAAAGCTTGAGGTAACTTTGATATTAGAAGCCATAGCTTGATGACATAGCCTTTGAGAATCAATGGTTGACCACACTTTAACCTTGAGGGAGCAAAACCCTAGCTGATGAATCATGCTTGGTGTTCTTGATATAGCATCCTACATTTGCAAATAAACAAAAAAATAAAAGACATATTTTTTGCATTTTGATTTGTGGTTAGTGAAACATAAAGCATATAAACATAAAGGAAAAAGATAAGCAAAGAGGTGTTTGGTACTCTCTACAAAAGCAAACCCAAAGATGAGAGGGTTAGAGGAGAACCAAGTTTGTGATCTTTGTTGTATGTGAAAATGAAAAATAAAGATGGGATCTTAGGGGTAAAAATTAGGGTATAACAACTTCCCCTATTTAAGTTTATTTAATTCGGAGATATGAAGACTGAAATTTTCGTCTCGACAGGATTGGAGATGCTTAAATACAACAATAAGCCCAATTTTTGGCCCTAAGATACCGCAAAATGCATATGATATGATATGATATGAGAATGAATTCAAAGGATTATGTGGGGAAAAGGATGCTATAAAAGACAAACAAAATTGCTGGAGAGCAGAGGAATAGAGACTCCACAGGGGAAAAACAAAAGAGTAAGATTCCACTGAGGGAAACTTAACCAACACAAGCAACAAAAGAAAACAACGGGGAGATACTTGTTATTACTTAACAAAGCAAGACTTTTCCAAGGCAAGGGAAATAACAAAGGGAGTATCCAATTAGACTATGGGAAAGGAATCCAAATCATCCAGAGGATAGACTTCCTACTACCAGACATATGGTAGCTTGAAAAACATAATGAACCCAGGAGGAAACAACATCAACTGCTTGTTACTGGGTAGGAAAAGAAATATTACCAACTACCTATTACTGGGTAGGAAAAGAAATATTACCAACTACTGGTTATTGAGTAGCTTAAAAGAAGTTAATAAACTTAAAAAAAGGATAATCAACTACCTGTTATGGGTAGGAAGAGAAATATTACCCACTATCAAACAAATAATAGCTTTAACAAGGTAATAGACTCGGAATAAAAGATCACCAACTACCTGTTACTGGGTAGGGGAAGCAAAGAGATGTATTACCTAATACCAGTTACTGGGTAGCTTAACAAAGGTAATCAACTAGGGAAAAAGATAATCAACTACCTGTTACTGGGTAGGAAGAGAAATATTACCAACTATCACACAAGATACAACTTTAACAAGGCAATAAACCTGAAAGAAAGATCACGAACTATCGGTTACTGGATAGCTTAACAAAGGTAATCAACCTAAAAGCAAGAGAGACACTACATAATACCAAACAAGTGATAGCTTTAACAAGGCAATAAATTCTGGAAAGAGATATCAACTACCAGTTACTTGGAAGGAAAAGAAATATTATCAACTACTAGTTACTAGGTAGGAAAAGAATTATTACCAACTACTGACTACTGGGTAGCTTAAACAATGGTAACTGACCACAAAAGCAAAAGAGATATATTACCTACTATCAAACAAGTGATAGCTTAAAAGAAGGTAATAAACTCATGACACCAAAGTTCAATCCAGGAACAAACTAGAGAGAAACGGTCAAACAAGACATGACCCAATGAGGAAATATCTCAACTAGGGATTGATTCCATCCAGATAATGAACTGGAAAGGAAAAACTAAAACTATCATCTTCCACGAGGTATAAACTCAGTGGGGAATTAGAAATGATAAACACTTTCTGCTTAAAGGTGACACTCTATTGGAGAGACCACACACGCTCTATGGGGGAAACAACACTAGAGAGCGGGGAAGCACCAGAGGGATGCAAGCTGCTCAATGTAACAACAAGATGCTATGTATTTTTGAAATTAACCCAAAACCTTTTGAGAATACCTATTCAATCTTGATCTCAAGATTGTTAACAATCACATGCAATGGCAACGAAAATAAAAATTGAGAAAGAAAGAAAGAAAGAGAAAAGAGAAATAGTAACGTTGGAGAAGAAGATGAAAAACTGCAAAATTCTTTCTTCCCACAAACTGTGGAAACTTTCAATATTCACTTGCAACTGCAAACTTTGAATTAACAAATTTGATTTTTACAATGATAAGGGTTCCTCCCTAATTATATATTTAGGTTAACTTGCATCTCAAGTTAAATCGCAAACTATAAAAGCCCAAAAATATCTAATCTAATCTTTCTAAATCAAATTTAATCTTTCTAAAAACAATGAATTACATATTTAACACACCACCTAATTCATTGTGTCTAAACTGTCTATATTCATCATGGCTCTTAGTCTTTTGAAAACTTCCCTGCACTCCCTTCGTCATGATATTTACAATCTGATTCTCAGTTCTGCAGTGTTCCAAGTTCATCTTCCCTTCTGCTACCTGCTCTCAAAGATGATAGAACCTCATTTCGATATGCTTACTTCGACCATGTGCTATTGGATTCTTTCCATGACTCTTCCCATTGATCTCTTCGACCAGGTCTACCATCCAGGTTGCTTGACATGCACAAAGAGAAGCAACTATGTATTCTGCTTCGCATGACGACAATGCTACTATTGGTTCCTTTCTCAAACTCCAAGCAACTGGTGCACCACCTAACATAAACACATAGCCAGCTCTGGATTTTCTATCCTCAACATTAGAACACCAACTAGAGTCGGTGTATCCCACTGGCTTGCATTCTTTTCCTCCATTCCGATACGTAAGTATCCTCTTTGTTGTTGCAAGATGTGATACCTTTGGCTTCTGCATGAATCTACTTACCATACCCACACTGTATGCTAAGTCAGGCCTTGTGTGACAAAGGTATCAAAGTGACCCAATAATTCTTCTGTATTGGGTTGGGTCGACATCATCTTTATCTGAATCTTTCGACAGTTGCAAGCTGGTCTCTGCTGGAGTCGAAGTTGGGTTGCAATCTTGCATCTCAAATCTCTTGAGTATTTCGCCTGCATATCTTCTTTGGTGCATCATCAAACCTCTACTAGTATTGTAGAATTCGATGCCAAGGAAATATGAGAGATTTTCCAAGTCTGACATTTTAAATTCCTCACTTAGGTCATGTTTGAAATCTTTTATCTCTTTCTTACAACTTCCTGTTATCAATAGGTAATCGAAATAGAGGCATAGTATAAGCAATTCACTATTGCTTCATCTTACATATACTCCATTCTCAGTCGTACACTTCACAAATTCCTTATCCCTTAAGAAGCTGTCGATTTTCTTATTACAAGCTCTTGGAGCTTGCTTAAGTCTATACCGGGCTTTATGCAGCCTGTACACCTTTCCTTATTTGCCTCGTTTCACAAACCCAGCTGGTTGTGCGACATAAACTTCTTCGTCTAAGGGGCCATTAAGGAATGCACACTTCATGTCCATCTGACATGTGTGCCAATTGTTCATATTTGCTAGACCAACAACCAACCTGATTGTTTCGATCCTAGCAACAGGTGGAAACACTTCGTCGAAGTCGATTCCTTCCTTTTGAAGAAATCCTTTCGTCACAAGTCTCACATTGTGTTGAGTTACTTCTCCTTTAGGATTCACCTTCACCTTGTAAACCCACTTCACATCAATTGCCTTCTTTTCTTGAGGCAATTCGACAAGGGACCAGGTGTTGTTGACTTCGATGGACTCGAACTCTTCATTCATTGCTTTCACCTACTTCGAATCTTTCAATTCCTTAGCTGCATTGACTGGTTCGACATCTGCGTATAAAGCATAGTGTACCAGCTCACCCTCTTCATCAACCACATCATCTGATGTAATTACACATTCTTGCAACCTTGCAGGCATGTGTCTTGTTCGTCGAGGTCTACTTGGACGTGCTTCATATATGACTTATTCCTGTTGAACTTCTCTTTCGACTTCAGTGGCTGGTTCTTCACAAGAGATTCTCACTGAATCCTTCTTTACATTCTCAGTCCAATCCCATTCTTTAAGCTCGTCTATGATCATGTTCCTGCTGATTACTACCTGCTTATTCACCAGGTTGAACAACTTGTATCCTCCAGTCAAATGATATCCTATCAAGATCATCAGATTCGACTTGTCATCAAGCTTTCTTCTCAACGGATCTGGCACAAGTCTACGTGTTATAGATTCGAACACCTTCAAGTGACTGAGACTAGGCTTGACACCATACCAACATTCTTCTGATGTGATTCCTTCAAGCTTCTTCCTCGGACATTTGTTCAAAATATAGGTTGCTGTCGAAACCTCCTTCTCCCTAAAATTCTTTGGGTAGATGCTTTCCATTCAACATACTTCTCACCATGTTCATGATGGTTATGTTCTTTCTTTCTACAATTCCATTTTGTTGTGGAGTGTAGGGTGGCACCACCTCATGCACAATCCCTTCTTTCTCACATAATGCATCGAACTCTTTTGACACATACTCTCCACCACCATCAGTCCTCAGAATTTTCAGCTTTCAACCACTCTGTCTTTCTACCATAGATTTGAATCTGGCAAATACCTCGATCACATCACTTTTCTTCTTGATGAGGTAAGTCCACAACTTTCGACCGTAATCATCAATGAACGTGACTAAGTATCTATTGCCACCAATCGAATACACCTAGATTGGACCACATACATCAGAGTATATGACTTCCAGAATTGTCTTCGACATCCTTCCTGCATCCTTGCTGAATCTATTCTTGTGTTGTTTCGACTGAACACACTCTTCACAGACATCACTTGGAATGTCGATTTCAGGTAATCTTGAAACCATATTTCTTCTCTTTAGCTCTCTAATGTCATTGAAGTTGAGATGGCCTAGTCGAAAATTCCATAACCACTCATCTATGTTAGCTGCAGTTGCTAGGCACTTGTGCTCTATCATATTGAGTTCAATCTTGAAGGTACTATTCTGAGACATTGGAGCCTTCAAGATCAACCTACCACCTGCGTCGAGAACTCTCATCATCTTGTCTTCGATCGACACCTTGTAGTTCTTTTCGACCAACTGCCCTATACTGAGTCAATTACTCTTCATGCATGGTATGTACAACACATTGGAAATTGATGACCTTTTGCCATCTTTCCTCATAATTATAACATCACTAACACTTTTAGCTGCTAGAGTGTTGTCATTTGCAAACTTCACCGTGTTCTTCGACGAGGGCATCATGTTGACAAACCAATTTTTCCTTCCCGTCATGTGTGATGAGCATCCCGAGTCCAAGTACCACGGGTCCTGGAATCTCTCTTCGTCTCTTGTTGTGACCATCAGCAGCATCTCTTCTTCTTCATGTTTTGCCAGCTTTGCATCAGATTCTTGATTCTTCTTCTTTTCCGGACAATCACTAAAATAGTGACCATACCTCTAACAATTGAAACATTGAATGTGACTCTTCTCAGGCTTTCGACCACCACCTCTTCCTCTACCTGCAACACCACCTCTTTGGTTGCATTGGTTCCAGGGTTTTCTCTGATTCGACCAGTTTCCTTCATGCTGATTTCGACTAGTCGAATTGTTGTAGCCCCTTCTACCTTTGTTGTCATTCCAACTTTCTTTGTCTTTCCTTTTCTTTTCTGACTGCGCCTGCAAAGCCATATCACTCTTCGACTTTCCTGTAGCTCTTTCAGCCATTCTTTGATCATGAGACTCAAGCGTCCCTTGAAGCTCTTCCTTCGTCAATACTGACAAGTCTTTCGACTCTTCTATGGCTACCACCACGTGGTCGAACTTTGGAGCCAATGACCTTAAGATCTTTGCAACAACTGATCTTGATGTCAACACCTCTCCACATACCTTGATTTGATTCACCAGCTTTGTAACTCTGGCAAAGAAATATGTTATACTTTCATTGTCTTCCATATGAAGCAACTCATAAGTTCTCTTGTGAGTTTGTAACCTCACTTCTTTCACCTTCTCTGTGCCTTCAAACGACTTTTCAAGAATCTCCAACTCTTCCTTTGCTGACTCTACATAACTAACGTTTTCAAAGTTATCTGGATCGACACACTGATGGATTATAAAGAGAGCTTTATAATCTTCTTCAAATCTTTGTGTGCAGCCTTTTCTTGATCTATCGCGTTCTCTGCAAGCGGTGCTACTGTTTCCTTCACAAGATCCCAACTATCTTGATAACAGAAAACCACCTTAATCTGCTTGCACCAATTCTCATAATTATTTTTCTTGAGAATAGGAAGGCTCGCCGGAAAGTGGCCGTTCGGATGATTCATCTCCATCACGATTTTCCTTCCTTGAATCGCAACTGGAGCTCTAGATACCAGATGTCGGAATTAACGCAAAAACTTTTGAGAATTCCTATTCAATCTTGATCTCAATATTCTTAACAATCACACGCAATGGCAACGAAAAGAAAAATTGAGAAAGAAAGAAAGAAAGAGAAAAGAGAAATAGTAGCGTTGGAGAAGAAGATGAAAAACTGCGGAATTATTTTTACACACAAACTGTGGAAACTTTCAATATTCACTTGCAACTGCAAACTGTGAATTATCAAACTTGATTATTACAATGATAAGGGTTCCTCCCTATTTATAGATTTAGGTTAACTTGCATCTCAAGCTAAAGCCCAAACTATAAAAGCCCAAAAATATCTAATCTAATCTTTCTAAATCAAATCTAATCTTTCTAAAAACAATGAATTACATATTTAACATGTATAACGAATGAATGCGCATGCAATGAATATGCGTATGAATATGATGACCAAACTACAAAGGAAAACTGGAGACGACCAATCACCACAGTACCACCGGATACTCGACTAATCTCAGTAAGATAAAAATATCAATGGAGATAAAAATGAAAAAAAAAAAAGTCTTACTTCGTAACAACATGCTTTTAGTGCGGAAAGAATTGTCAAATAAAACAAAATTATCCTTAAAATTTGTAACAAACTGAAAAGTGCAAATGACCTAAACAAGAAATCATAAAATAAAATAATTCTTTTTCCCAAAAACAAATATGTCTCCAACTCTAACAAAAAACAATACAAATCATAAATTTAAACCATCCTGGAAAATTTCAGAGATACATTTTAACTATTTCAGATGACAAATTATAATTTTTTTTATAAGCAACTACGTTAATAGGAGATTAAATAAATCTCTAACCAAAGAACTACAACCACCAATCAAACAAGATGATTACAAAAAATCGAACGGAAACTTATACCACTCGTACAACCTACACTTCTTGCTATCCTCTTTACCTAAAATCAACCAATTCCACAAGGTGACTTTAATATCATTAACAATATCGTCAACGATACACATCTCATGATTGAACAAAATATTATTTCTAGCCCTCCAAATGTTCCTACAAGTGATGAACCAAATTGAATTTATCTTACCCAATATGCTGCGACCTTTAAGACTCAAGTACCAAGCCTTCGCGAGTCCTACCAATTCTCAGGTTCTGCGAGCATTATTCTGGCCAATAAGATTAAAGCTCTCAAAAAGGACTTGAGGAATTGGAATATTCATCCGTTTGGGTGGTTGGATTTGAACATAGAGGATGAGGTTCATAAACTCAATCAGATTGAGGATGCGTCAGCTATTGATAGTTCTGTACTATATGAAGAGGATCGCAAGAAGAGACTCAAAGTACAAGAGGAGTTGTGGTCCATTTTGAGGATAAAGGAAAGCATGATAGCTCAAAAGTCTAGAGCCCGTTGGTTGCGTGAAGGTGACAACAACACGAAATATTTCCATAACTACCTTAAAGAGAGAAGAAGGTCTAATTTTATTGCAGCTGTGAGAGTGGGGGATGATCTTATCGAGGGCCCTGACTTGATTAAGGATGCAGCGGCTAATTATTTTGACTCCAAGTTCAAGAGCCAGACTGTGCATAATAGAAGGTTTAACACTAACAACTTTTCCTGTTTTGCAGAGACTGATAGATGTTTCCTTGAGGCTGATTTTTCTTTTGAAGATGTGAAAGAGGCTGTCTTCAGCTGCGACAGCAATAAATGTCCCGGGGTAGACGGATTAAACTTCTCTTTTATAAAATCCTGCTGGGATATCGTTGGAGTGGAGTTCTTCAATTGTATTGATGAGTTTCTCAAATCAGGATCTTTGCCTAAAATGTTTGTTTCGTCGTTCATCAGTTTAATCCCGAAGATTGATAACTCTCAAAGTTTCGAGGACTTCAGACCTATCAGCCTCGTCAGCAGCATTGCCAAGACTATTTCCAAGATGCTTGCTTCAAGACTGGGCAAGGTTATTCACAAAATCATCTCTCCCTCTCAGACCGCTTTCATCCCAGGTCGGCAAATTTTCAACGGAGTTCTTCTAGCTAATGAGGTTGTAGACTATGCTAAAAGATGTAAGAAGGCTTGCCTTTTTCTTAAAGTTGATTTTGCTAGGGCCTACGACAGTGTGGACTGGAGTTTTCTCGATAGTCTACTAGTAAAGATGGGATTTGGACCTAAATGGTTGATGTGGATTCGTGGTATTATTTTCAACAGTCACTTGTCGATTCTCATTTAAAGTAGTCCTTCAAGGGATTTTAAGGCTGGGAGAGGTCTGAAACAGGGTGATCCTCTTGCACCCTTCATGTTTGCTATTGTCGCAGAGGGATTGGCGAGTTTAGTTAGAACTGCTATAGACATCAACCTCCTCACTCCTTTCAAAGTTTATGACTGTCTTTCGCGGAGCATCTTGCAATTCGCAGATGATACCCTGCTTTTAGGAGAAGGTTCCGTGCGCAACATCTGGGCCTTCAAATCTATTCTCAGAGCCTTTGAAGTTTCTTCAGGGTTAAAGATCAATTATTCCAAGAGCTGTATTTTTGGTATAGGTGTTGATACTGATCTGATTTCTGCTGCTGAGCAGGTCCTGCACTGTAAGTCAGGTAAGTTTCCTTTCAATTTCCTTGGCCTGACGGTTGGAGGGAACCAAAGGAGGTTAAAGTTTTGGTGCAATACCCCGTAAATTTATAAACGCTCGGGTGAATATTATTATTATGATCAACTGGGTTCCGGGGTACTCTGAGTAATTATTTGATAAAATAATTAGAGTAACCTGACGAACTCAGAGTCGATTTAATTAATAGTATTTAACGTTGAGTTTTTATAATTTGATGTATTTGAGCTAATTTTGGACATTTAGTAGTGTTACTAAAAATGATAGTTTCTATACTATCTATTTTCTTTTCATTTTCCTTGGAAAAACAAACAAAAGATAGAAAGAGGGAAAAAACAAAGGAAAAGGAGGAGAAAGGAAAAGTGGAAGAAGGAAAAGGAGAGAATTTTTCCAAAAGCTCAAGAATCATCATCAATTCATCTGTTCTTCGTTTAATCGTCTCAGTATCAACCTCCTCGTCTAGTAATCCAGGTGGGTTCTAGTTAGACTCTTTAGAGTAGGATTATTTTGAGTTTAGAGTTAGATTGGAAATTGGGAAAAATGGGTATTTTGGTATAAAATCGTGAATCTAACTGTTAAAATTCAATGTTTGATTATATGTTATACTGGTTGTGATGTTATAACATGTTTTGATGCATTTTGATTGATGAAAATGGGATTTGGGGTTGATTTTGGATCAACCCGTAGCAGAAGAAATTCTGCAGGAACTTCTGCATTTTTCTCTGCCCATACGCGTATGAAGCATGTCAATACGCGTATGGGGCTTGCCATTACGCGTACGGCAAGGGCAATACGCGTACGGCAAGGAAAAACGTTTCTGCCCATACGCGTACGGCTTTGGGTAATACGCGTATGGATGGCCGAGGATTTTGAGCAATACGCGTATCGCTTGGGGCAATACGCGTATGGCTGGGCGAGATTTTGGGCAATACGCATACGGGGAGTGCCAATACGCGTACGGCCAGGAGAGTTGCAGAATTCTGCTGTTGTGATATTTTATTTCCGATCGTTTGTTTCCAATGCCGTAACTTTTTATCCGTGACCCGGATTGGAACAATTTTGGTATCGTTGGAAAGGTAATAGAATGTACTTTCTTATTACATTGGTTGTAAGATTGACGGCCGATTTAATTATATCGGAATTGTTGGAATTGTGTCGTTTTGTTGATTTTGGTTGTGTAATTGTTGTTGAAAAATGTATGCACGATAAAACATAAAATAAGTAGAGGGAGGACAATTACCATAAGCAGTGTTGGACAATTTAGAACGAATAAACACTAGTATGGAACATGTGTGTTAACCGTTTGGTTATGTTAAGGCATTATGGCCTTGTGATTGTCGAATACGATCACGACTGTGTGTGATCACGTAATCGTAACCGATTTTATTTGCGAGTACGTTTCATGGGTCTCGAGCTCCTCTGAAACTTGTGCACAACTACTTGACAGGTTTGATTCCCGTGTGCAGTACGAATGGCGCTCTGGGAGCGTATGCTTGTGACGGTTTATGGCCCGTGTGAAGCGACGGTTCATAACGGTTTATGGCCCGTAGAACCCGAATCCATTTGTATGTCAAGTAGGTTCAAGGATCCATGACTCCGGTCGTCTTCTAGACGTAGAAGCGGACGGGAAAAGGGGATGCCTTGGTGTGGTTACGGATTAGTGATATTGTGAGTTGATGAACTCATAACATGTGTCCATATAGTGTGTGTGTACTCAAGGTCACTCCCCTTTTTCCCTTTTGACTTGAGTTAGGTTTGTTAGAACCTTGTAGAGCTGAGTGGACTTTAAGATAGGGAACTCACTGAGATTTGATGTATCTCACCCCACTGTTGTTGTTTACATCACAGGTTCTGCAGGTTCAGCGAAGGGTAAGGACAAGGTTATTTGACTTTCCTTACGAATCGTGGTTTTGATGATGGCATGGCTTCCGCTATGGCGTTTATGTTTTGAGATCATTGTTTTGATCTAGTTCTTAGTTTTTATCATTTTTGGAACATCTTGTATATGTAATGCCTTAGACTTTTAGGTGTTTTGTATTAGAGGCATTTATGTGTATAATGTGTTAACTATGAACTTATTATGTTTCAGTAGCAAAAGTGAAACTCATGTATAATATATGATTTGAGGCATGTATTGTATATGGTCTTTATAGTTGGTATCAGAGCAGGTCGTATCCTCGACCTAGCCATGAAATAGAATAAGTGTTTCTTTCCGTTTCAGATGCGTGGTGTCGCCTTGGGTCTTGTATGTTATATTTTTAGTATTGGGCCTGATCAACTTAATCCTATTTGTATGACATTCAGGAACATGGCCGACGGACGTAGAAACAACCGTGGAAGACCCAGAACTCCGAGAACTACTCCAGCAGGGACGGTTCCACAGGGTGATGAAGGGAACGCCCCTTTGTACCAATTTATGCAGCAGATGCAGCAGCAACAGAATCAGTTCATGCAAGGAATGATGCAACAAATGGCTGATGGTTTGCATCCTCCAGTGGTTGTTCCGGAAGTTACAGGAGGAACCTACAGGGAATTTGTTCGAATGAATCCTCTGGAGTTTCAAGGAGGGCTGGATCCGGTGAAGGCACACGAGTGGATAACAGGTATGGAAAGGATTTTTCTGATAGTTCATTGCAGTGAGGAGAATAAGGTGGCCTTTGCTTCTCACTGGTTGAAGGGTCCTGCCATGAGGTGGTGGGAGAGCGCTTCAGCCTTGATGACAATTCAGGAGGTGCCAAAAGTGTGGGAACAGTTTAAAGTAATCTTTATGGAGAAATATTTTCCGAGTTCTTTAAGGTCGCAAAAGGAATTTGAGTTCCAACAGTTGAGACAGGGCAACTTATCAGTGGCTTCCTATGCTGAAAAATTTGAGAACATGGCTGACTATTCTAGACAGGCCATGTATGCTCCTGATGAGAGGTGGAAGATAGATCAGTTTCTGTTTGGTTTAAGGACTGAGATTTCACACAGCGTGTCTCAACGGGAATTTTCTTCTTATGCTGAAATGTTAAGACAATGTTATGTGGCGGAAAATAGTTTGAAAAAGGTACAAATGGAGGTGGATTCGAATAGGGCAACTCAAAGTGATCGGGGAAGGTCGAATCAACAGTTTAGGCAAAGGCAACAGTTTTCCAAAGGGAAGCAGGTCCAGAGTTCTAGAACTAGTGTACCTCCGGTGTGTCGTACTTGCGGTCGGAATCATTACGGTCGATGTGGTATTGAAGGTGTGAGGTGTTACCAGTGTCAGAAGGTGGGCCACTTGGCGAGGGATTGTCCTCAGGGTAAGAATCAGGCACAAGGGAAGACAACGGGCCGAGTGTATACCTTGGATGCAAGGAAAGCAAAGGGTGACAATTCATTGATTGCGGGTAAGTGTTTCGCAAATGGACATTCTTGCTTTGTTTTATTTGATTGTGGGGCAACGCATTCTTTTGTCTCCACGCGTTGTGTAAGGCGACTGGGGTTGCAAACTATTCCTTTGTTTCCTCCTATGGTGGTTACTACTGCCATGGATGAAATGGTTGAAACACCGCTGATGTGTGAAAATTGTGTGTTGTCGGTTAACGAAAGAGTTTTCCAGATTGACCTTATCAGTTTACCGCTTAAGAAAGTGGATGTTGTTCTGGGAATGGATTGGCTTTCTGCTAATTCGGTGTTTATCGGGTGTGAAGAAAAGTTAATCATTATTACATCTGCTGAGGCTACTCCGAAAGATGTGTTATCAACGATTTTAGAAGGTACGATGGGAATGGTAAACTTCTTGTTTGAGAAGGAGAAATCTATTTTTATGGTTCTTACTAAGGATGGAAGTAATGAACAGCAAGTTCTGGATATTCCAATAGTGTGTGAGTTTCCTGAAGTGTTTCCTGAGGATATTTCTTCTCTTCCTCCAGAGAGGGAAGTTGAGTTCTCTATTGACCTGATACCGGGAACGGATCCTATATCCGTTTCTCCGTATCGGATGGCACCGCTTGAACTAAGAGAGTTGAAGGACCAATTGGAAGACTTGATGTCTAAGAATTTTGTTAGACCTAGTGTTTCACCTTGGGGAGCTCCAGTGTTGTTGGTAAAGAAGAAAGATGGGGGAATGCGATTGTGCATTGATTATCGTAAACTGAATAAAGTTACTATTAAGAACAAGTACCCTTTACCAAGGATAGACGACTTGTTAGATCAATTGAAAGGAGCCTGTGTGTTCTCGAAGATTGATTTACGGTCGGGTTATCATCAGATTCGAGTGAAGAGTTCCGATGTGCCAAAAACTGCATTTAGAACCCGTTACGGTCATTACGAATTCTTAGTGATGTCGTTCGGTGTGACTAATGCTCCAGCTGTTTTTATGGATTACATGAATCGAATATTTCAGGCTTACTTGGACCAATTTGTGGTAATCTTTATTGACGACATTCTTATTTATTCTCGTACTCCACAAGAGCATGGAGAACATCTGAGGATTGTCTTGTCTGTCTTGCAAGAGAAACAATTGTTTGCTAAGTTAAGTAAGTGTGAGTTTTGGATGTCGGAAGTTAATTTTCTTGGACATGTTATATCTCAGGGTGGTGTGGCAGTGGATCCATCGAAGGTAGAGGCAGTGATTAATTGGGAGAGACCGAGAAATGTGTCAGAGGTTAGAAGTTTCTTGGGTTTGGCAGGTTACTATAGAAGGTTTATTAAGGGTTTTTCTCAATTGGCCTTACCAATGACGAAACTTACTCGAAAGGATGTTGTCTTTGAGTGGGATTCGGGTTGTGAACAAAGTTTTATGAAATTGAAGGAAAGTTTGACGAGTGCTCCAGTATTAATTATTCCTGATCCTAATAACTCTTATAAAGTGTTCTGTGATGCTTCTAAGAGGGGATTAGGGAGACCTTTGATGCAGGGTGGTCAAGTAGTAGCTTATGCTTCTCGACAGTTGAAAGTTCATGAGAAGAATTATCCAACTCATGATTTGGAACTAGCTGCCGTGGTGTTTGCACTGAAGGTGTGGCGTCATTACTTGTATGGTGTACGTTTTGAAATGTTCAGTGACCACAAAAGTTTGAAGTATTTGTTTGACCAGAAGGAGTTGAATATGCGACAAAGAAGATGGATGGAGTACTTGAAGGATTATGACTTAGAACTGAAGTATCATCCGGGAAAGGCGAATAAAGTAGCGGATGCCTTAAGTCGGAAAATGATTCATGGTGCAGAATTGATGATTTTGGAGTATTCGTTGTTGGAAAAGTTTAGAGATCTTAATCTCCAGTTTATGTGGACTCCGAATGGTGTAATCATGGGAAATTTGAATGTTAATTCTACTTTAAGAGTTGAGATTCAACAAGAACAATTGTTGGAAGAGGAGTTACAAGAGTTGTTACTTCAACCGGGTTTTACACGAGCGACAGATGGGATTGTTCTGTTTAATCAAAGGATTTGTGTCCCGAGGGATGAGGCATTAAAAAGGAAGATTTTAGACGAAGCTCATAAAGGTACTTTTACGATACATCTGGGTTCTTCAAAGATGTATCAGGATTTAAAGAAGGATTATTGGTGGTCTGGAATGAAAAAGGATATAGCGGAATATGTGTCAAAATGTGCAGTGTGCCAACAGGTGAAGATTGAACACCAAAGACCGGGCGGTTTGTTACAACATTTGGATATTCCAGTTTGGAAGTGGGATAGTATTTCTATGGACTTTGCAGTGGGTTTACCCCGAACACAAGGTGGTTATGATTCCATTTGGGTGATTGTAGATCGACTAACGAAATCTGCACATTTCATAGCCGTAAAGACTACTTATAAGGCAAGTCATCTTGCGAGGTTGTTTATTGCCGAGATTGTGAGATTGCATGGTATTCCTTCTAATATTGTGTCCGATAGAGATCCGAAGTTTACTTCGAGATTTTGGAAGGTATTTCAACAAGCGATGGGTACGAATTTGCGTTTAAGCACGTCGAATCATCCTCAAACGGATGGTCAGACTGAGCGAACGATACAAACGATGGAGGATATGTTAAGAGCTTGTGTGCTAGAGAGTAGAGGAAATTGGAAAGAACTTTTGCCATTAATGGAGTTTTCCTATAATAATAGTTATCATGCGAGCATCGGTATGGCTCCTTATGAAGCATTGTATGGGAGGAAGTGTAGGACACCTTTGTGTTGGGCTGAAATTGGCGAAGATAGAATTTTGGGACCCGAGATTATTCAAGAGACTACGGAAAAGATTCGAATGATCCGCGAGAAAGTTAAACAAGCACAAGATCGTCAAAAGAGTTATGCGGACAATCGTAGGAGACCTTTGGAATTTGAGGAAGGTGACCATGAATTTCTGAAAGTTACTCCGAGGTTGAGGTTGAGAGGTCCGTTTAAATCGCGAAAATTAAGTCCAAGATACGTGGGACCGTATCAGATTTTAGAAAGGATTGGTGAAGTTGCTTATAGATTAGCCTTACCACCCTCTCTATCCGAGATGCATGACGTTTTTCACGTATCTCAGCTCCGTAAGTTTATTCCTGATCCTCTTCAGCCAATTCTACCCGAATCAGTGGAAATTGAAGCGGATTTGACTTTTAAACCACAACCGAGTCGTGTTGTGGGAAGGGAAACAAAAGTGTTAAGGAACAAAGATATTCCACTTGTTAAGGTGCAATGGGATATGACGCATCCGGGCGATGCTACTTGGGAACTAGAATCGGAAATGCGAGATTCTTATCCACATCTGTTCAGGTAATATTCTAAATTCGAGGACGAATTTCTATTTAAGGGGGGGAGGATGTAATACCCCGTAAATTTATAAACGCTCGGGTGAATATTATTATTATGATCAACTGGGTTCCAGGGTACTCTGAGTAATTATTTGATAAAATAATTAGAGTAACCTGACGAACTCAGAGTCGATTTAATTAATAGTATTTAACGTTGAGTTTTTATAATTTGATGTATTTGAGCTAATTTTGGACATTTAGTAGTGTTACTAAAAATGATAGTTTCTATACTATCTATTTTCTTTTCATTTTCCTTGGAAAAACAAACAAAAGATAGAAAGAGGGAAAAAACAAAGGAAAAGGAGGAGAAAGGAAAAGTGGAAGAAGGAAAAGGAGAGAATTTTTCCAAAAGCTCAAGAATCATCATCAATTCATCTGTTCTTCGTTTAATCGTCTCAGTATCAACCTCCTCGTCTAGTAATCCAGGTGGGTTCTAGTTAGACTCTTTAGAGTAGGATTATTTTGAGTTTAGAGTTAGATTGGAAATTGGGAAAAATGGGTATTTTGGCATAAAATCGTGAATCTAACTGTTAAAATTCAATGTTTGATTATATGTTATACTGGTTGTGATGTTATAACATGTTTTGATGCATTTTGATTGATGAAAATGGGATTTGGGGTTGATTTTGGATCAACCCGTAGCAGAAGAAATTCTGCAGGAACTTCTGCATTTTTCTCTGCCCATATGCGTATGGAGCATGTCAATGCGCATATGGGGCTTGTCATTACGCGTACGGCAAGGGCAATACGCGTACGGCAATTTTTAAAAGGAATTTTCAAGGAAAAACGTTTCTGCCCATACGCGTACGGCTTTGGGCAATACGCGTATGTATGGCCGAGGATTTTGAGCAATACGCGTATCGCTTGGGGCAATACGCGTATGGCTGGGCGAGATTTTGGGCAATACGCGTACGTGGAGTGCCAATACGCGTACGGCCAGGAGAGTTGCAGAATTCTGCTGTTGTGATATTTTATTTCCGATCGTTTGTTTCCAATGCCGTAACTTTTTATCCGTGACCCTGATTGGAACAATTTTGGTATCGTTGGAAAGGTAATAAAATGTACTTTCTTATTACATTGGTTGTAAGATTGACGGCCGATTTAATTATATCGGAATTGTTGGAATTGTGTCGTTTTGTTGATTTTGGTTGTGTAATTGTTGTTGAAAAATGTATGCACGATAAAACATAAAATAAGTAGAGGGAGGACAATTACCATAAGCAGTGTTGGACAATTTAGAACGAATAAACACTAGTATGGAACATGTGTGTTAACCGTTTGGTTATGTTAAGGCATTATGGCCTTGTGATTGTCGAATACGATCACGACTGTGTGTGATCACGTAATCGTAACCGATTTTATTTGCGTGTGCGTTTCATGGGTCTCGAGCTCCTCTGAAACTTGTGCACAACTACTTGACAGGTTTGATTCCCGTGTGCAGTACGAATGGCGCTCTGGGAGCGTATGCTTGTGACGGTTTATGGCCCGTCTGAAGCGACGGTTCATAACGGTTTATGGCCCGTAGAACCCAAATCCATTTGTATGTCAAGTAGGTTCAAGGATCCATGACTCGGGTCGTCTTCTAGACGTAGAAGCGGACGGGAAAAGGGGATGCCTTGGTGTGGTTACGGATTAGTGATATTGTGAGTTGATGAACTCATAACATGTGTCCATATAGTGTGTGTGTACTCAAGGTCACTCCCCTTTTTCCCTTTTGACTTGAGTTAGGTTTGTTAGAACCTTGTAGAGCCGAGAGGACTTTAAGATAGGGAACTCACTGAGATTTGATGTATCTCACCCCACTGTTGTTGTTTACATCACAGGTTCTGCAGGTTCAGCGAAGGGTAAGGACAAGGTTATTTGACTTTCCTTACGAATCGTGGTTTTGATGATGGCATGGCTTCCGCTATGGCGTTTATGTTTTGAGATCATTGTTTTGATCTAGTTCTTAGTTTTTATCATTTTTGGAACATCTTGTATATGTAATGCCTTAGACTTTTAGGTGTTTTGTATTAGAGGCATTTATGTGTATAATGTGTTAACTAGGAACTTATTATGTTTCAGTACCAAAAGTGAAACTCATGTATAATATATGATTTGAGGCATGTATTGTATATGGTCTTTACATTTGGGATCCAATTCTTCTCTGTCTAAAAAAGAAGTTAGCAAGTTAGAGTAACCGCAATCTTTCTATCGGAGGCAGAGTTACGCTTCTTAATTCAGTAATCGCTAATTTGCCAATCCACAATCTAGCTTTCTACAAGGCACCTAAGAAGATAGTGAAGGACTTTATTGCGATCCAAAGACGGTTTCTGTGGAATGGAGCAGCTGATAATAGATTCATCCCTTGGATTCCTTGGAAAACAATCTGCAAAACGAAGGACAACGGAGGCCTCGGTCTTAATCATGTCGGCCTTTTCAATAAGGCCCTCCTTGCAAAATGAATTTGGAAATTTCACATAGGCGGCGACGAAATTTGGAGAAAAACTTTGGAATCTAGATACGGCAGCCTGAGCTTGAAAGCTCAAAGGTATTACGAAGTTGGTACGTCGAGATTAGACTCGACGTGGATGAGGGATATTTTGTCCAGTTCTAAGTCAGAATCTTCTGTTTTTTTCAGAGAGTTCTTGGAGTGTTCTATCGGTGACGGGACTGACGTCGATTTTTGGTATACCACTTGGCAAGGTAACGAGGCTTTGAAGGACCGTTTTCCAGATTTGTACTTAGCTAGTAGGAAGCAGATCTGCTCGGTAAGTGAGATGGGGGAGTGGGAAGGAGAAACGTGGAAATGGAATGGTATCGACAATTTCGACAATTTTTATTTTGAAAATCAGGTTCTGGACCAGGAACGGTTTGATTTCAGTCAATCCCTTGAAGGTATTTCCCCGATGAAAGACAAGAAGGATGACTGGAAGTGGATTATGAGCGACTCCTTGGCATTTTCGGTGAGTTCGTATTACTCTATCCTTAATACGCATTCTGTTATTATTGATAATGAGTTGGAAATCAAGAAATTACTCAGCTTGATGTGGAACTCTGGCCTTCCCCCTAACATCAAAATTTTTGGGTGGAGATTGTGTCTAGATAGGTTACCTACTAGAATTAATTTGGCAGCCAGGAATATTATTGTTAATGACATTGATAAGAAATGTGTTTTCTGTTCTCAAGAACTAGAAGATTTGAATCATCTCTTATTTACCTGTCAATTTTCAATTCTGATATGGAGAGAGGTTTGTAACTGGTTGGACATCGAGATTATTTCAGATTCGACCTACTTAAACCATGCTAACGAGTGGATTTCTAGACTCAAAGGTCGTAGTAACATGGCTACGATATCGTCGTTTTGGTTCATAATTTGCTGGATAATTTGGAGGGTTCGTAACAAAATTTTGTTTTGTGATGATGTATTTAATATTATTGACATTGTAAATGAGATCAAAGTCTCGTCTTGGAATTGGTTGATTCTAGGTAGGAAAGGTAGGGCTTATTGTCGCCTTTATGAATGGTATAAATTTCCATTCGACTTTTGTAATTGATTCGGTTCGGAGATTTTCTTAATCTCTTTTATTTAATTGCTTATCAAAAAAAAATTCCTAAATTCTACCTATATCCACCCACTCAAACAATAAATATTTTAAATTATCAAAATCAAATATTTTAAACTATCTATGAAATTAGTTCGGAATAGGTAGTGTTTTAATTACCCATCTCACTCCTATATTTAGAAATCAAGGAAAACCTAAGACTAAACCCAAACTTATTCAAAACGGATTTTTTCAATCAAATTCTAGATGGAATCGGATGGATACCTACCGTTACTAATTCTAGTTAGAAAAATAGATGTTGCCTTAAAATGGACATTTATTTAAATTTCATAGCGAGTACTGTTGAGAATAAATGCAATTATTATAAATATAGAGAACTCGTTGGCTTTTTATTCCATACGACAACTAATTTTTTGGTTTAATTGGCGACTTTTGTAGCAGTGTGTTTAAAAGTGATTTGGAATTTTTGTTTCTGCAAAAATTATAGTTGGAATTTTTTATAATTTTCTTGCTATAAAAGTTTCACCATGATTAAGTATTTTGAGTTTTTTCAAAAATATTTGTCATGAAAGAAAAACAATCACTTTAAACGGCTCAAGACTCTTCTAAATCTCTGTTATGGGATCCAGCTAAAAGTTTTATATTGGTTAAGCCCTTTTTCTAAAAGAAAAGTAGCCGAGTCAAAAAAACAAAATAACAAGTATATAACTTTTTTAAAATAATAAGTGGAAGTCATCTTAAAAATACAATTATTCAAATAAATAAGACAAAAGAAGTCATTTACACCATTCTTCTAAAATGTATTTTTTTTAAGCAAGTAATAGATTAAAGGAGTACAAAAGGTACTCAAACCAGTTTACAAAAATGCGTGAGCCACAACCACGACTCAAAAACAAACCTGAAATTACCCACCAATTGAACCTAAGACAAAAAAGACAAAGTGTCTTTGTTGAATTCGTAAAAGTTGAAATTGGAATAGGTAATTTCACCAATAAATGCTTATCTCCAAATCGTGTATTTAACCTTCCAAACTAAATCAATTACGTTCCACCCGACCTTCCTAAACGTAATCTCATTCCTAAGCAACCAAATGTTCCAACAAGTAGCCAACCAAAAAACTCCTTCTCTCCCTTTATTGATCTTCTTAGTTTTACAAAAGGAGTACCATATCAAAAAACTCCTCTTAAAATCCTCCCCGCCTACCTCATTTAAACCAATTCAATCCGCCACCTCCCTCAAACCAATTTGGCCACCGAACATTCCATAAAAGAGTGCATCAACGATTTCGGATGGAGGCCACAAAACACACAATTGCCATTACTATCCGCGGGAATAATTTTCCTAGATAACAAAATATCCTTGGTCGGAATTCTATTGTGAAAACATCTCCACCCGAAGGCTTTGCATTTCAAAGGGGCAATCACTTTCCAAATCACATTGAACGCCTTGGCATCCCAGTGAACGGGACCGTAAGGAATACGAATCGAGCAAGAACTTTTGTAAAACGAACTAACCGTAAATTTAGAGTTATCCTCCAATATCCAATCAACCCCATCCTTCTTAGAATAATCCAGGATTGCATTCGATAATACCTGGCTCAAGTCCCTCAACAAGTCAACCACCGTCTGATCCGAAACAGATTCACTACCAGTCTGAGACAGTCTCGAACTAGCACCCGCAGACGGAACCTGCTGCCAGAGATCAGCACTGGCCAGCGAACCAGCAGCCACAACAGTTGCGTAACTGTCCTCAAATCCGACAGCAGTCCCAGCTGTCACCTGACCTCCCTCAACATCATTGCCAACCTCCCTTATCCCTGAAGTCGGGACCTCACGATCATCACCAGAGCCATACGTCTGTATCATATTGCCTGAACCAGAACCATTAACCTGCATAAAAAGATTTAAACCAACATCCCCTGTTGTGAAAGAAAGAGCGAGCCTATGAACCCCGAAATTACCCCATCTCTACACGCCTTCCAACCACCCTCCCATACAACCCACTAATACCCCTTTAAGACAAGATAAATTGTGCAGAACCGGAAATAAATGTTTCAAGCTCCCTCTTCCAGTCCAATTGGCTTTCCAAAAGGAAGTTGAAAAACCATTACCCACACGGAACAAGGCATTCGATAACAAAAAATCCGTTGGGTACTTACTCAAGAGAGAGCTTAAATTTGTCCACCAACTAGAATGAATGCTCCTACAAATCCTAGAACCATTACAACCCGCCATCTGAAGACTAATATCTCCATACCGCGCCTTCAAAACCTTAAACCACAAGTCCTCCGAACCTTCTAAAATTCTCCACCTCCACTTGTGAAGAAGCGCCACATTGAAATCATCAATACACTTAAAGTTTAGACCCCCCTTATCTAACGGAAGACAAAGGTAATCCCACGACAACCAATGTGTCTTCCTTTTAACCTCCGAACTACCCCATAAGAAACCGCTTTGAAGTTTGGAAATGATCTTTCAAACATTTACCGGCACCTTATAGAAAGATAATTGGAAAATCGAAAGGCTACTAAGAACCGATTTGAGAAAGGTAATTCTCCCTCCAAAACTTAAGAACCTATTACGCCAACTAGATAGTCTCTTCTTAAATTTGGTGACCAAGGGAGTTCACGTAGAAGCCCTTCTAGGATTAGATCCTATGGGGATACCAAGAAACGTAAAATCTTTTCTCTCCGTTCTACACGCAAGACAAAAAGAGGACCGCTTCAAGAGACCTAGGCGAGAAATTTATTCCAATAAGTCTACTTTTATGGAAGTTGATGCCAAGCCCCGAAATAAGTTCGAACCCTCTTAACACCGATTTAATAGCCCAAAAATGATTCCAACTCCCGTCTCCCACCAAAAGAGTATCGTCCCCGAATTGAAGGATATCTATGAAACACCTTCCGTTAATGAGAACCCCCGAGAATTCTCCCAACATGGCGATCTCTTAACCAAACCCGTCAATCCTTCTGCCTCCATAACAAAGAGGAAAGGAGATAAAGGATCCCCTTGTCTCAAACCTCTTTCCACCACAAACTCTTTAGTTAGACTACCGTTCACCAAGACCGACATCTTACTTGAGAAAATAGATGCCTCCATCCACCTCATCCACTTATCGCCAAATCCCAAGGATCTCATCATAAATCTAAGGAAGCCCCAACTAACTTTATCATAGGCTTTCTCGAAGTCGACCTTAAAAAGCAACACAACATTTTTCTCCTTAATCGCATAATCAACAACCTCGTTAGCCACATACACTCCATCAAGCAATTGCCTACCCGGAACGAAAGCACTTTGACACTTAGATATAATGGGATCTAAAACCAACTTAACTCTAGCCGCCAAGAGTTTCGCCAAAGCTTTATAAAGACTCCCAACCAAGCAAATAGGTCTATAGTCATCAAGACTCAAACGGTTCTCTCTTTTCGGGATCAAAGTGAGGAAAGAAGACAATATTGACTTAGACAAAACGTCCCCCTTATGGAAATCATTGAAGAACCGAAAAAAGTCAAATTTAAGGAAATGCCAACACCTCTTAATAAATAAGAAGGTATACCCATCCGGACCCGGACTTTTAGATCCATCACAACTCCAAACCGCCTCTTTAATTTCATCTTCGGAAAACGGTCTCTCAAGGAAATCCCTATCCATGTCACTAAGCTTATTCAAAAACCCCTCCTCCAAAATAGGCCTATTACCATCCGGTTCCACAAATTTACGAGCAAAATGATCTCTTACCTCCTCCTTAACCTCCTTCACCGACTTAAGAATCCCCCTATCCGAATTGATAGAACCAATATAATTATGTCTTCTCCTCTCCTTCATAATGCTATGAAAATAACGAGAGTTGTTATCTCCATCATTAAGCCATTTTACTCTAGCTTTTTGGATGATCATATTCTCCTTAATTCTCAAATTTAACCAAAAACGCATATAAGCATTCGAACGATCCAAAAGGTTGTCTCCCGATTCGGGAAGAGACCCTTCATCGGTATCATCATCCCCCTCATTAATCTCCTTCACACACTTTTCCACTTCTAATTCCATCCTCCCAAAGACTTCACTATTCCATCTTCTTAGCTTTTGTTTAAGACTTCTGAATTTCTCTTTCAATATGAAATCTCCTCTGCCCTCTACCTGAATACAATTCCACTCTTTTTCAACAAAAGGAATAAAATTCTTATTAAGAAACCATTCATTATTGACTTTAAACGATTTCGGGCTCCAATTCGAAGAATCAACCACCAACCAAACCGAACAATGATCTGAAACATCTCTATCTCCAACTAACTGCCCAACTACTCCCCATTTTTCACTAGTCCCTTCAGATATTAAGAAGAGATCGATCCTACTCTTCGACTTCCCATCCCCGTTATACCATGTAAACTTCTTTCCCTTACAAGGAACGTCTAAAAGATCACTACGCTCGATAAAAACATTAAAGTCTTTCATCTCCGAGTTACGCGAAACTGAAAATCTACCCTTCCTCTCTCCAGAATTTCTAACCGCGTTAAAGTCCCCACTGATACACCATTCACCATCCGCATAGCGATCCTTAAGACCTCTCAGCTTCCTCCATATAATTCTTTTCAGCCTCAACTCGCAAGGAGAGTACACATTAACCACATAAAAAAAGTTCTCCATCAATCTAACTTTTACACCAATATAGTCGTCTCCTTTGAAGCTAAATAAAACTTCCACCCTCCCTTATTTCCACATAATAGCAAGCCCTCCTGATAAACCTGTAGCACTAGAAAAGGACCAACCAATCTCTTCCCTATTCCACATACTTCTAGCAATATCCTCAGTAATACAATGCAACTTGGTCTCCTGGATCAAGAACATGTCCGCACTTCCTTTCTTTATAATATGACTTATCTGTTTCCTCTTAACTAAGCTTCCTCCCCCTCTTATATTAAAGGAGCCAATAATCATTGAGAAAAATTAATTATTTCCTTCCCTTCCTTCAGTCTTTCTTTATCCTTTCTTTCCATTTCTTCAATTCTGCTCTTATAATCCCTTCTTGCATTTAATTGAACCACTATGAGTTTAGAAATAGCATCCCAAATCCTTCCTCCCACCTCCAAATTCACATTGTTCCAAAGCCTAATATTATTCTTGCAGATATCAGACTCTTCCGAGTTCAGCCCGTGAAAAGTCGAAGAAAATGAGGATTCATTAGATAAATCCAAACTGCTAGCCACCCTATCAGAAATTGCTCCTTTTAGCTTGGTAGCTTTCCCAGTTTCCAACTTCTTTTTGTGCAGACGTCTTTCCTTGCGAAAAGACTTTACCCACCTATTCCTTTAGACCCACAAAGCAGTCTAAATTTGATCTTTTTAATTCCATTTCTCCTTTGAACGCGCCCACACCTTTCAAATCATCCTCAATGCCCACTGTACATCCTATGATAGTACCCGTCGTACCATACTCTTTTGAAGAAAAATAAAGAGGCCCCACATCTGACTTGCTGCGAGAAGTGGGACAAAAGGAGCCTTTAACTCTTTCCAATTCCAAGTCAAAGGACCCACTTACCTCCTGCTCAACTAGGCTTTTAGTCTGAACGTTAATAGAGGCATCATTTTCCCTCTCCATACACGATTTCGAGACAACTTTTTGAATCCCCGAGTTGTCCAAGTCAGCGAATACCTTTGCCTCTTTGTCTGAGCTAAGACTACCGCCGACCCCTTCATCTGCCTCTTCGCCTGATCTAAACCTACCGCCGACCGCTTCATCTTCTTCCCGGTCCAGTCAACCATCACTCGAATCAGAGGAAGAGGAAGAGGAGCTTCCCTTCTTAGACAAGGAGGTTACCGACGACACTCTCAAAGGGCCGTAAGAATCTTCCCTGAGAAAAATATAATACCTCTTGGCATCAATTTCCACCATTACATTCTCCGGAAGAATGAAAGTAGAAGGCACACACACTAAAATCCTTGCAATATCCATATTCATACGTTTCACGGTTGAATCATCCGAATAGAGATACGAACCAAAACTATTCGCAAGTTGCTCGAAGAAATCGAGATTCCAACCATGACAGGGAACTTCGTACACTCTGATCCAAACAACCCGTTCTTCGTCAATATCTTCCTCCTGCCACCTCCTTATATCACAGAACCATTGTTTCCACCAATTTGACCCTTCCGAAACTAAATCTTCAATTGCTCCTTCTTCTATTTCTTCCAACAAACAATAACTGGAACCCAAAGGCATCACCTTTATGAAGAATATACCCTCAGTTTCGAAATTCCGTTGGATGTTATAAGCCATTCCCGCACTGAGAGTGATTCCAATATACGCTCTCTTAAGCCGCTCCAAATCTTCCTCACTTGCTGAATATCTGAGCCTTACGACTTCTTCAGTTTCCTCGCCTCCGTTGCGTAAAGCCTCCGCATAGGATTTTCTCCCGTCGTCCCTATATGAACTTTGGGCCTTCCTCACTGACACCCTCGAAGTATTCTGATGATTATCCCTTCTTCCAAACGCGTACTCACCATTCCTAACTCCCTTTTGCATTACTACTCCCCTTTGAAATCTGGGTGGATTTGCATGTATTTTCTTCCTGTCGATAATAACATTATCCAATATGATCCCTAATGTTTTAACATCAGCCACATCTCTAAATCTAGCGAATCCGAATCTTCTTTCCAATTTGCTCAACCTCGGAGATATTGCGACCTCAACAATCTCCCCAATGCATCCGAATAAAGCATGAATATCCATAGCTTTGGTGTGCAGAGGGAATTCATAGATGAAAAAAGAAATAACACCCACATCTGTCCTACCCCCTACTCCCTTACAGATGGGGAACACATCCCACTTCGATACTGATGTTGCCGACACACGTTTCCTACCACCCACCCTTGTCCACCCCATAGAGAAAGATCCAACACCAAATAATCAAAAGACTCCAGAAGAGAACTCACCTCAACCAAGGCCCCTAACCCTAAGGTTAGGAATTTAAGCCGAAAATCAAGATGAGAAAGTCTAGAGCATCACGGTTGCCGCCGACATTGGATATTCAACAGGATAGAATCACCGAGGTGAATCCATGTCAGTTATCTTACGTGAGAACTATGAATCAGGGAAAAGCACTGAAGAAATCCATAATTATTTACTACATTCATTAATTATTTATTACCATTCTTTTAAAATGTTGTAATAGATTTTTAAGGCATATCTAATAATTTTATGATAATTCTACATGAATAGGATAACTATCAATATATGAGAAAATAATAATGCAACCAACAGTACCTGCATAAATAATTAGGAAGATGATAAACCATGTCTGTTAGTTTGCGTATTTTACATAAAGATGGAATAAGATCTTCAAGAAACTCTATAGAAACTCAATCAAATTCAGATCACACATGTCAAGGACTCAAATAATGATGATATGCTTTATAGAAAAGTATATACCCGATAAAGCATGGATTCCCTAAAAATTATACTGACACTTACACGGAGACACCGATAATGATTTGGAAAAAATAAATAAATTAAACGCAATTACAAGTGTCAGTGACTGTGTCCGACACGGGTATGGATTTTTTCAGGCGGGTGTCGGTGCTACATAGTATATACCGAAGTGTGAAAAAGAAGCATTTGGATAAGATGGCAGTGCCTCTTCCACTTTAACCAAAGGTCCTAGCTTCGAATACAGTCTTAGGCACGCAGCAGTGTTAAATCTCTTAGGGAGAATTTACTACCTCTTATGGTCCTACAAAGCTCGGAGGATTAGAGAGAGAACACTCGATTTATACAAAAAAAAAAAAACAAATGAAGAAATTTTAGCTATAAAAATACATTGTCATTAATTTATGAAACTACTTGAAATAAGGTTATTAAAGTGATCTAACTTTGTCTTTATAAAATAACTCAATTTAAAGGAATTTTCTTCGGTAGTTCTTTTATGAAAGTTTTTAATTTTTAAATTTTAAAATAAAAACAATTACATAAAGAATAAATAAATCAACAAGTTGTATACTATATAACATAATGTATCTCTGTTAATTATCTATAACATATTATATGGAGTATAATTCTCTCCGTACATCTCACTTTTACACTCAAAGTTAATAAATTAATATTCTATAAAACAAAATCTGCAGCAAATTCTGCATGTATTTCTTGCGGATCCTCATGCGGAATTCATAATGTAGTTTGTTTTTGTGAATTTTGCAGCCAAATCCGTAGGTTATTCTGTAGAATTTCCGGCCAAATCATTTTCCGCAGAAAACTATATTCATTGGCAAAATTAGAAGGAAAAATCGCAGGTTTACCTGTGGAATTTGCTGCTAAATCGTCTTCAGAAGAAAAATAAATTTTATTTAAAACATATGCAGAAAAATTCATAGGTAAACCACATAATCATTTATGCATGTAAACATAGTATTTCTAGTAGTGTCTACTAGACTGCGAGCAAGACTCTCACAAGTGTCTAAGTAATTAGGAGTGCGCCGGGTCTTCCTTCCTATAGCTTACTCTCTTCATAGGTTTGTTGTGTTTGAAGTTTCCAGATAGTTTGGATTGTTTGTCTATTTGATTTGTGTTTTTCTTTTTCGTGAAGTAATTGTTTTACTTTTTGTTTTGTTGTTCATCCAGATCCGTAGTCAAACTTGTTTTTCTTGCACACTTCTAGTGCTTTTCGCTGCTTCTGAATTATCTGTAATCTTTTTTTATTTTTATAATAATATATTGTTCCTGCTTTGGTTATTAAAAAACATGTTATAAAAGGATTATATGGATGACATGGATGGAATCATGTATTTTTGAAATTACATACTCAATTTTAATGAATGAGAGTCCAACTAAGGACTTTTGAAGTTGTAGGGGCTCGAGACAATGGGACCCTCTGTCCCCTTTTCTATTTATAATAACAACCGAAGGATTAAAATGTCAACAGAGAGAATGTCTGCCTTCTCTCTAGAACCATTTCATCTTCCTCAAGTAAGAAGATTAAACAAATATGAGCACAAGTAAGGTGTGAATACTGTTTTATTATAGTTTGTTTAGCTGGTAAATTTTCATCGTCTGTGTTTTCAAAGTCTGAGTTTTTAACCTTCCTGGATTCGGTTTGGATATTGTTTTTGGCTTAAACTCCTAGCTTTAGGGCTAGGGGCCTTGGCAATTGATAAACTTGGTCGAGCAAGGTTCGAAGGTTAGTCGGTGTGCTGAGGTACAAACCCCTATCAATGGAGTGGAATGTGGTTAGTGGTAAGAACAGGAATATGAAATTTTCAGTTTGGAAAGAGAGAACGGGTAAACATTTAGGCGAGAATGAATTCATTTCTTCCTTCTTTTTTACGGAAATCCCCGATGGATACAACGCAAGAGATATTGCGAAAATCTTTCTGGAGTTCGGTAGTGTTTATGAGGTTTTCATCCCGGCTAAACTGGATAAACGAGGAAAAAGATACGGTTTTGTCAGGTTCTGGAAGGTGGAAAATGAGAGAACAATGGCGATCAGTTTGGATAACATTCAGATTAAGGGGATGAAGCTTCATGTGAACATTCCTAGGTTCGACAGAAGGAGGGTGGTAGTAAGCAAAGAACCTAGATTCACACATAAAGGAGAAGAACACAAGAAAGTAGGACAAAACAAATCCTTTGGATCAATTGTTAGAAATGGAAGATCATATGTGGATGTGGCTAGAGGAAACTTAGACCGAGGAAATTCAATCAGAAAATATGTTGGGGTGCAAAATGAGATCGATTCTGGGAAGTTTCATCCTAACTGGAGAGGTTTATCTTTCACTATAAATGAAGAAGATAACAAGTGCTTCGAGCAAGCTTTTGTTGGTGTGATAAAGAAGCCCGGAAACTCTTACAACATTCAAGAAATATTTCATAAAGAAGGGTTTTTTAATATAAAAGTGACTCCAATGGGTGCCAATCTGTGTTTACTAGAAGATTTGGAAGACAATGCGGTACGATCATTTGTGAAGGAAGAGGAAACTTGGCTACAAAACTGGATTGTGGATATTAGAGGGTGGTCTCCAGCAGAGGTTGATAAAGAGAGACTCACATGTGTTAAATGCTATGGTATCCCATGCCACGCTTGGAGAAATAACTTTTACAATTACATTGCTAGTAGAGTTGGAGAATTTATTTGTTGTGATGAAGAGACAGAGGCACACTCAAAGTTTGATGTAGCTAGGATACTGATAAAGACAAAATACGTTAGCAATCTCAATGAAGACATTAGTGTTGAAATCAATGGATATGTGTTTGTGATAAAGCTTGTGGAAGATAACCATGGTCCCAAACGTATAATTGTCAAGAAACATAAGGGGAGTAGTATGGAGGATTCTGACGAATCTCTGGTAGAAGAAACTGAGGATGAGCTTGATGAAGAAGATGATTCAGATGATAATCAATCTAAGGAGGGTGAATCCGATGAGATTGAAGCATCCAACAATGGAGGTGAGGCCTTGGATGGTGGTGAGGCTAGGACACCTACGGATAGGACCAGGTCTACTAATCAGGTGTCAGGTGAAGCTGGTATACAGTACAAAAGTAATCAACCTTTTTCTGCTTTAATGAAGAGTACAAGCAATAGGTTTCAAAGTCTGAAAGACGGGGACAGACAAAAGGTCACTTTTTGTAATGAAAATAGTGCTGAGGTGGGTAATGTGGGTGAGGCTCAAGAATTATTGAAGGGACAGGTGGAAAAGATGAGACAGAGAAGGTCAAATAATATAATAATACTCGACTTGGAAGAAGGAACAAAAGAGAGGGTGGGCCCAGATACAGAGAATGTTGGGACAACCGAGATGGGGACAAATGATATTGGTTTACTGGAACACGGGGAGCCACAAACACTACAAGAAAGACAAAATAGAAAAAAGAAGTCAATTCAGGAGATTTATGATAAAGTAAAGATTCCTTATGAACCTTCTTATTACTCCACGTTGCTCCATACCTCTTTGAAAACGAAAATCCAAATAACCACCATTGGAGAAGCCGAAGAAAGCTTACTGATGACCTCCCAGTCTGCTGAGAAGGAATCAAGATACTCTGGTGGCTCAATTCTATGTTATGAATCGGTCTCTAATAGGGACATAGTGGTAGGAAATGAAAGAATCAAACGGAATTCTGAAGATGTTCCAGGTAAGGTATGGGCCATCCTAAAAGCTATTGGCATTGAGGGTGATGAAGATGATGAAATACTCGAAGGGATCTTAAGGAAAATGGAAAGAGGTGATAATGAAAAAATGATTAGGTCGAAGGAGGCAACAAGTACAGTCAAATGAATCTGACTACATACAACATAAGGGTGTGTAATTCTTTGATAAAGAGAAGAAGACTTAATCAATTAATTGTAAAGAATAAAATCGAATTTTGTATGATCAAAGAAACCAAATGTCAACAGGTGGAAGAAGGATTGGTAAAGAGTATTTGGGGTGGAGAGGATTTTGAATGGTCAGCATCAGTTTCCAAAGGGCAGTCAGGTGGCATGATCTCAGTTTGGAATAAGAATTCCTTTAATGCAAATTTTAGTTTCAATGGGAATGGATATTTAGGAGTTGGAGGATCTTGGAGGAGAAGACTTATTTACATGGTTAATGTATATTCTCCCTGCTCAGTGGCTGAAAAAAGAGTACTATGGAGGAAACTCATTGAAATAAAAGCTAGTTTTCCAAGGGGATACTGGATTGTGGGGGGGGGGATTTTAACTCAATCAAAAGAACAGAGGAAAGGCAAGGTGTTGGGAGATACAATCTGAATGAAATGGAGGAATTTAAGGCATTCATAGAGGACCTGAATTTGATTGACCTTCCCACTGTGGGGAACAGGTTTACCTGGTTCAAAGCCAATGGATCATGTAAAAGTAGATTGGATAGGATCTTAATTAGTGAAGATCTTTGTGATTTGTGGAAAGTGGTAAATCAGAAAATAGGAGTGAGAGATGTGTCTGATCATAGACCAGTGTCTTTGATATTGAATGATGTCAACTGGGGCCCTAAGCCATTCAAGTCTTTAAATGCGTGGCTGGATCATCCTAATTTTGTGGAGTTTGTTAGAGAAAGCTGGGATTCGATCAGTACCACTGGCAATGCAGGAGAAGTTTTTTTCAGAAATTGAGGCATTTAAAAAACAGGCTCAGATGGTGGAATGTTCATGTTTTTGGTATTAGTGATTTAAAAATAGAAGAGAACATCAAAAAGATCAATGAGATTGAAGACACATTGGCTGATTCAAATGATGTAGAGAATGAGGAGCTTCTGAAGTTAAGAGGCAGGGCCGTGGAGGATATGTGGAACAAACTGAATACAAAAGAAAGTATTTTATATCAGAAGTCTAGGTTGAAATGGTTGGCGGAGGGAGATAGTAATACAAGTTCTTCCATTCAGTGATCAATAGAAGAAGGAGGTTGAATAATATCTCTGCCTTGAATGTAGGGTTGCAAGAGGATGAGGGAGTAGGGAAAGTTAAACAAGTCATCCATGGTTTCTTTGAAGACAAGTTTCATAATAATGCTTATGAGCCATTTGATATGGACCTTAGTTTGTTAAACAAACTTTCTGAGGAGGATAATAGGTTTCTCACTGATAGGTTTTCTTTTGAAGAGGTATTTGAAACCATTGAGTCATGTGAGGGTGATAGAAGTCCAGGACCTGATGGTTTCAACTTCAAGTTTTTAAGAAAGACTTGGGATGTGATTGGCAAGGAGGTGTACAACTGTATCAATGAATTTCATGACAAGCCTGCTCTTCCTAAAGCCTTCAGTTCTGCATTCTTTGTTCTCATACCAAAGATGGAAAACCCTCAACATCTTAAGGATTTTAGACCTATAACTCTTATTGGTTGCTTGTATAAGATTCTTTCCAAGATGTTTGCTACAAGGCTCAAATCTGTCATTGGTAAATTGGTTTCTCCTATTCAGACAACTTTCGTACCAGGTAGACAACTTCTGGATGGTGTGTTGGTTGCCAATGAAATATAAGATTATGTTAAAAAGAAGAAGAAGAAAGGTTTCATGTTTAAAGCAGATTTTGCACAAGCATATGACTGTGTAAGTTGGAAGTTTTTATGCAAGGTTTTAGCTGCAATGAACTTCAGTACAAAGTGGATTGGTTGGATAAGGGGTTTAGTTTGCAAGAGTTATGGATCGATCTTGATCAATGGTAGTTCTTCTAAGGATTTTGAAATCAAAAAGGGATTAAAACAAGGGGATCCATTGGCTCCATTCCTCTTTGTTTTGGTAACTGAATGCTTGGCACTGATGGTTAAGAAAGCTGAGGTGAGTGGCATTTTGAAGGGCATCAAAGTAGTTGGCAGCACCACAAGTTGTCTGTTACAATTTGCAGATGACACTTTATTCAGCTGTGATGATTCATGGTCAAATATTTGGGGTATTAAAGCTGTGTTGAGAGGATTTGAAGCATTATCAGGTCTGGAAATAAACTATAACAAGAGTAACATTTTGGGTTTTGGGGTAGATGGATATCAACTTGAGGCAGCCTCTACTTTTCTGAATTGTAAAGTGGGCAAGTTCCCTTTTAAATTCTTAGGATTAACAATTGGTGGTAGACATAAGGCATATGATTATTGGAAACCTGTTATTGATTCTTTCAAAAATCGACTGACAAATTGGAGAAGTAAGAATCTATCAATTGGTGGGAGGGTTGTACTAATAAACTCAGTTTTATAAAATCTACCAGTTCATTATTTTGCAATGTTTCTAGCTCCAGTAAAAGTGATTAAGGAAATTAAAGCTATCCAAAGAAGATTCTTGTGGTCTGGTCAGGGGGATAAAGAGAGTATAGCTTGGGTAAAGTGGTATTCGGTTTGCAAATCTAAATAGCAAGGAGGTTTAGGAGTCAAAGATGTGGGTACATTCAATAGAGCCTTGGTAGCCAAATGGTTGTGGAGAATTAGTGATGAACAAGAGGCAATATGGAAAAGTATTTTAAAGGTTGAATATGATGATAGTTTCAACAGTTTGTTTATCAAACAATCTGAAGATTCTAAATATCAGAGCTCTAGCTGGTGGAAGGATTTGGGTCGACTTGCTTCACACTCCAATAAGCAGGGCATGTTCAATAATTTGGTGTGGAAAATTGGTAATGGTAGGAACACTTTGTTCTGGAAATCAAGGTGGTTAGGTGATTTGGCTCTCAAAAATCAGTTTCCAACTCTGTATAACTCATCTCCAAATCAAAATGTGCTGGTGAATGATTGTGGAAGTTGGAGTGATAATGTGTGGAATTGGGATATCAGAGGTAGAAATGTAATCCTTGCTAATACAGTAGATGAATCTGTCGAGGAATTACTGAATTTATTGAGGGAAAGCAGGCTGTCCAGTTCAGAGGAAGATATTGTTATTTGGCCAAGGAAGATGGACTATTCTTTTAGTGTAAAAGAATGCTATGACAGGTGGAATAGAATTAATGAGGTCGACATGTTGGGGAAGAATGTTAGGGATGCTCTTGGATATCTTTGGAAGCTTAAGTTACCATTGAAGGTTTTGATATTTGGATGGAGATTTTTGTTGAACAGATTGCCTACACGGTTGAATCTCATCAAAAGAGGCGTCATTACGAATCCGAATGGTATGCTGTGTGCTTTCTGTTCTGATACGGTAGAGGATAACAACCATTTGTTTCTAGGATGCAATCAAATCATGAGGTTATGGACTGATATGGAAAACTGGCTAGGATGTAAACTTCCTACTAGTAATTGTAGTATTGATATGTTTCTAACATGGGCAAAAGCAGGTGGGGCTGAATCAAAATTACTTTTCATGTGGATTTCAGCTTGTTGGTGTATTTGGAAGAACAAAAATGCTATTCTATTTAAAGGGTCTGATATTGCAGACAAAGATATTCTATTAGAAATCCAAATGTTAACTTGGAAGTGGAGAAAGAAACAGAAAACAAGGGGATATGACGGTAGCTTCTATGATTGGGTGAAGATGCCTATTGCATCTCTACGAAATCGAGAAGATCTTGTTTTTGAGCCTTACTTGAGGTTATTGTAATATCTGATTTATTTCTTGCTTTCTTTGTTCTTTAAGCTATGTTTATAGTTAGGATAATAGAACTTAGAAAGGTCTCATTCATTTTGTAATTGTATCAAGTTGCCTTAATGAATGAAGCTTTTATTATTTAAAAAAAAAACAACCGAAGGATTGGCAGACCTTGTAAATAAGGCTTCATAATTGGAGGATCTCAAAGGTTTCATGGTCAATGAAGAGGTGGAATATAAAATATTGTTATTTGTAGATGCCACAATCCTGGTTGGAGAGAGCTCTTAGCAAAACTCATGGAGCATCAAGGTAGTTATGAGAGGATTTGAATTAGTATTTACACTAAAAGACAATTTTCTCAAAAATAAATTATATGGTCAGAGCATAAATGTGCAAGTCATGGAGGTAGCTTCACAAATTCTTTCTTGTTTTTTAGATACTATTTCATTCAAATAAAAAGAAACAATAAGAATAAAAGTGATTTATCAACATGGAGGTAGCTTCACAAACAGAATAACAATTTGGAGAGGAATCGTAAAGAAAATGAAAAGAAATTTGTCAACATGGAGATGAAGCCTACTTTCAATTGGTGGAAAGGTCACATTAGTAAACTCAACATTAAATATCATTCCCAATTATATGCTATCATTCTTTAAAGCACCTAAATAGGTTGTGAAAAAGATAACAAAGTTAACAAAAGTGATATTTTGTGTGTTTGGGATCCAAGATAAGAAAGGAATCAAGTGGGTAAACTGAAGTGAGGTCTGCAAAAACAAAAAGGAATGATGATTAGGAGTAAGGAGAGTGGAAGCATTCAATATGGAATTGATGAGTAAATGGAAATTGAGGATGTTAAATGACCAAGAAGCAATATGGAGAGACAGGTTAGCACACAAATATGGAGATTTTAAGTGGAATATGGTTAGTCAAAAAATCAAATATAAGAGGGAAGAAAGACTCATATGTGGAGATATATGCAGTCAATGGGATGCAACTTAGTAGGGAATTTGGAATTGTTTGCAGAAAAATGTGTTTTACAGACTAGGTGAAGGCATGGATATCTACTTTTGGAGGAACAAATGGATTGGCTAAGATTATAAAAAAATTGAAAATGTAGAAGAAATCGGAAGATGGAATGGAAGTTTTATTGGAACGGAACATCATCGAACCTGAAATAGGAGGTCAAGAGAAATTAGTAGTAAAATATAAGTATCTTTTAAATATACACTACTACGAAAAACCCATTTAACAACGGATGGAAATGACATATAATGATGCGGGCGAAGGAGTTGTTATGTAGAGTGTTGTTGTATATGGTGTACGTACACTGACGGTCCTAGGACCGTTGTTGTATTCCAACAAGCGTGCACCATTTCACAACAGTTTCTTTACACAAACGTTGTGATATAACTAAAGGTGATCTGGTTCGATTCTCAGCAACAACATTTTTTATTTATATTATTCTGGTCAGCGTTTAACATACATCTACAGTTAGGTTTTTAACCGCTGTCAAAACAACCCTGTTTTAAATATAAAAATTCTCTGCTTATCAAATTCTTCCTATATTTATCCTGTCAAAATAACTTCTGTTTACATCAAACACAATATGTGCATCAAACACAATTCTTCCCATAAATGAATCAGAGAATTTACATCAAAAGCTAACAGCTAACATTGTTTAAATCAAATACAATACGTGCATCAAAAGCCAATATTATTGATTTCCTTTTGTGCATCAAACATAATATCATGTACATCAAACACAATATGTGCATCAAAAGCCAAAATTATTGTTCACATTATGTGCATCAAAACCAAAAATATGTGCATAAAAAAATATGCTGAGGAATGTTGCAGATATATCAAACAGCAGGAGGACCCTTAAGCACATTGTGGATATACGCCCAACGTTTACGAAGATCTAGAAAGTCCTCAATGGGGAATGGGGTTTGATCGTTAAACATCTACATAAGAAAGAGCAAAAAATTGAATATCATGCATGTTAATAATTCAATAGTCAACTTATATATTAATATATGTAAACATTTTATGGCATATATACCTTATCCCATGAATCAACAATGTCGGCGAAGACAATGTTTAACATGTGTTTCATGACATAATACCCACACTCGTAACTCCCGGGTTGTTTCCTCCTCTACAAATTACATGAATATAATAACATGAATATAACCACACATGAATGTAAATGAAAGAAACAGGTAATCTGGCCACTTACTTTAGGAGCAATCCATGTGGGCTTTTTTCTAACACTCCTCATTATATTAACTTGCTCCACAAGACTGTACATTGAAAATTGAATTAAACATATTACATGATAAACTAATTACAATTAATGTCAAAGAAAATGATATTAAACATAGACACTTACGTTAGAATAATATCTTTTATTGGTTTGTGGAGTGGAGCGTGCAAGGAACACACTAATGTCGCCGTATTTGTCCTAAATGATATTATGATCAATTGCCAATGAACACGAGAATATATATATATATATATATATATATCTATATATATATATATATATATATATATATATATATATTATTAGTTTTTACTAAAACAAAACTAAATATAGAATATATAAATAAATTACAACAATACTTACCTACAGAGGAATGGTGCAAGGTAACATTCTTTTCCTCCCTCATTTAGCCGTTCTTTCAAGTACTTTTCCATGATACTTTTTTCATTATACGCACAACTTATAAAAGTTGGCTCCAAGATTCCATAAGTACTTGATTTATTTAACTCTATACAAAGACGGTGATTGTACCTAAATGGTCAAAGAAAATGAATAAATTAAGGGAGAAAATACAAAAAATTATAATGTTCTATAATGACATGTATATTCGACTATATACTTACGTGCACCAAACTTGCAAAATCACTATGTCAAGACACTTAAATCCTGCGAGAAAATCCGTTACATCTTCAGGAGTGTAATACATTACATCCAATTTCGGGAAATGTTCTAACGGGAGGTTGTGCGAGGTTTGTTGTTGCAATGGACAAGTATAAATTGGTTATATCATTTGGACTAGGGTCCAATATCCCATTGCGGTTATCTAAGGGGGGGGGGGGGGGGGGGGGGGCTGTACAATTACTTCCTTTTGTAGAAGCGCGATTTACAACACTTCTACTTGGAGTTTGATCATCACCATCAACGTAACGTTGATCTTCATTTGTTCGTTGTTCGAGGTTTTCACTTAATCTCTACATCATAACATTCAATTAGAACATTAAAAAAAATAAGCACAATATATATCATACATTTCCGATAAATCACTAACATCTCAAGTAAAGCACATACCGAATATAACTCTTGTAACTTTTCCACGTCTTTCTCCCTTTTTTACCTCTCCTCTTCAAACATCCTCCTTTGTTCTTCCAATTGCTTCTCAACATTCTCAATCTTTTGTCGTTGAGCATGAAATTCAGTGGTTTCGGTGCTTCTTCTACGAGATCCAAAGTATGACCTCAAGCTGACACCTTCTCCAACACCACGGACACGACCTCCATGCTCAGCTGTTCCGATAGCTTCCACTAATATGTCATGTCGTGCTTCCGGAAAAAATTTGCCTTCACGGGCCGCCACAATCAAATTATTCTACACTACATGAGCAACTTACATAAGCAAATGTATTTAAATCACATAATTAACCAAAACAAAACATATACTTACAATTTTCTCAGCAACTACTCATGAAGCCTCAGAGGTGTACTCTCCATTAGGTCTTAATCGAGCCTTCTTCCATTTCTCATGTCTTGACGGTGGAGATGGGATGTCACCATCCCCTCCTTCTTGTTGTTTTTCCTGCATGATTCTCTTCTCAAGTTTCTTGTAACCCCCACGAGATAATCTATGGGGGTACATGTTTTTCGCCTTGTTTTGAATTCTTACATCGCTTTTAGCCTATTATTAACATAGTGAAAAATGTGTATGATTAGCATCTATAACTCATTAGCATAACATTATAGGTTACACAAGACTAGTACTAACCTTGAATTTCTCAGAACGGCGTTTCTTCGCAAACCTGTGCCACACCTTCTTCGATAAAAAAACTATACCGAATCTATGGACGTTGAAGACCGCTCTTAGGCTTCGTAATGTAGTCAGCCATGAGCTGTGACTTAAATCTCCTCCAACGAACACCGGCATAAGTTATCCATTTTTTTTTTCAGTTTTGAATTAGAAACTATAGGTAGTGAATAGTGATATCAAATATATGAAAATTATAGTATGTAATAGCTTAACGTCTGTCCATATGTTGTCTTTGACATTTGTGAAGACATAGCTTCTTAATGGTTTTGATGAAGACAACAATGTTCATTCAAGGTTTTATGTACAAAAGGAAATGGATCAAAGACTCCAAAGCTAGAACAAGTTTCATATTAATTCAACTCTTGAAGATTTATCAAAGAAGGAAAAAGAAGAAATGCATAAGACATGACTACACTTGCAAGATAGGATTAATCAAACTTTAAGGTATATGAAATTCTTGACTAAAACAAATCTTAGTGCTAAAGTTTTATAATCATGTTTTAAAAAGTCATTCTTTCATTTAAAACCTTGAGAAAACATTTTTCAAAGTTTATCTAAAGTCTTGGTCATAATTTGAGATGATATATGGCTTAGAATATTTTGCATTATGAATTTTTCAAATTTTACATTGTCATCCTGATACAATCGATTGCACTAGGCTAAATTTTCAAATTTTTTGCACGTTACACTTGGTGCAACCGATTGTCATTTTGATGCAATCGATTGCACCAGAAGCTTTTTTGAAAAATTCTTTGTTTAAAAGCACCTTTTCATGATACCTCTTGCATGCATATTTTCCATTCATTGTATAATAATTTTCAGAAATTCTTTCAAGCATTGCCTTGATTAATGAATGGGTGCATGCACACTATATATTGAATTCAAAGTTTCTTTTGTAATTCACCTCTTTCAAAAAACTCTCTACAATCTCTAAGCATATTTTTCCATAACAAAAATTCTATACAAGATACTTTTTTAATACCATTTTCATATTACATATATAAAAGTATCATTTGAGCACTTAGAGAGTTTATGATATTGAAATTTCATATTTGAAAGAGAAGAAGTCCTTCATATGATTTATATACTACAAACTTGTTTCAAAAACTCTTGTTGTAACATATCTTATTTTTCCAGGATTGTTGGATATAAGATTGTTTGGTTGTAAACCTTGTTATCCGGATTGTGGATACAAGAGGTCCATTTGTGAGAGGTTGATTCTCGGTTGGACTTTAAACTTGTAAAATCCAAGAGGGTGTTCTTGGTGTGGATTGTTAGAGTCTTGTATAGGAAGACTAGGTGTGTCTTGTCCTAAGATCTAACATTAGTGAAAATCTCTTTCGTGTTGAAAGGGGAGTGGAGTACTCTCGACCTGTGAGGGGAACCACTATACGTCATTGTGTTCTTTACTTTCCGCATTTACCGCTTTCCTCACTTAGAAAATTTTAGGAAAGTAAAATTCAAAAACCGTCAAAAATCCGGATAATTGTCTAAGAGCCTAATTCACCCCCTCTTAGGCACACATATAACTTACAATTGGTATCAGAGCAGGTTATAGGTAACCTGTTCCTACAGATCCAGTATAACTTCCGCAAGCACAAACTCGGTATTCAAAGACGGTGGAAGTAGTAACAAGCCCCCACTTTTCTCTGGAGAGTATTTTGACTTTTGGAAAATCCGCATGAAGGCACATCTTGAAGCACAAGGAGAAGGTATATGGGAAGCCATTGAGAATGGTCCGCATAATCCGGTTAATGTGGTCGATGGTGTTGGTACTCCAAAGTTAGAAAATACATATGATGAAGATGACAAGAAAAGAATCTTGAATGAAAAGAAAGCTGTCAATATTCTTCAGAGTACATTAAGTATGGATGAGTTCTTTCGTGTTTGTCAATGTAAATCGGCTAAAGAAATATGGGATACGTTGGTAGAAACACATGAAGGTACGGCTGAAGTAAAAAGATCCAGACTAAACACTTTAAGTCAAGAATATGAAATGTTCCGAATGTAGCCCAGAGAATCCATTATTGCATTACAGATGAGATTTGTTCATTTGACTAACCACTTAATGGCACTTGGTAAAACATTCTCAAATGATGAATTAAATCTCAAAATTCTAAGATCATTGACTAGAGAATGGCAACCAAAAGTAACGGCAATAATGGAAAAGAAAAGCCTCTCTACGATGACTTCCGCATCTCTATTTGGTAAACTTCAAGAGCATGAGTTAGAACTTGAAAGATTGGAGAAGCATGAAATACAAGTAAAAGATTCAAAAGACGTTGCCTTAAAGACAAAAGTAAAAAAATTATGATAGCAATCAAGAGGATGAGTCCAATAGTGATGAAAATGATGATTTTATCAAAAAGTTTGAAAAGTTTCTATGAAAAGAAAGGAAAAAGGAGATAACTAAAGGGGAAGCACCAACGAGAAAGATTAAATGCTTTGAATATGGAGAAAGAGGACATGTTAAAAGTGAATGTCCTACACTTCAAAAGAAAAATAAATTCAAGAAAAAGAATCATAAAAAGGAAAGGAAAACATATGTAGACAATGAAATAAGTTCATCTTCAGATGAAGAACATGTAAATCTTGCATTGATAGCATCACACCGCTCCAATGATGAAGAAGATGAGGTTAGTAATAATTCTTTTGATAGTGATGCAAAAGGTTCCATAAATGAATTTTTAAATGAATGCAAAATTCTGTATAAAACTATATCATCTCAAAAGAAACAAATTTCAACTTTAGAAGAAAAAAATGTTTCAATAGAAAAAGAGATCGAAAATGAGAAACAAAAGATGATTAGTGAAAAACAGAATTTTGTATGTAAAAATTGTGAATCTCTCTCTTTTCAAATTGTTCAATTAAAAAGAGTACTTGAAAGGTATGAGAAAGGAAAAATTGGATTGGAAGAAGTCCTTAGTCAACAAAGATATTCAAATGATAAAAGTGGACTTGGCTATTCAAAGTTTTCTAAACCAAGTTCAAGAAAAACTATATTTGTTAAGGCTAAGGATCAAACTTCCAAAGAGAAAGTTAACAAACCTAGGAATGTGCATCCTAATCCTAAAAAGAAAAGATTTCCTAAAAAGAAATCTTATGTTCCAAGATATAAGAGCAACTTTGAACCTACTTGTTTTTATTGTGGTATTGTTGGCCATACACCTAATGCTTGCTATGTAAGAAACTTTAGTGTTGCAAGTGGGCATTATGTGTGGGTAAAGAAAGGTAGTAACTTTGGTGGACCCAAAGCACATTGGGTACCAAATCAAACTTAATTTGTTTTGTAGGTTTGCTTGAGGACCACTTTAAATCTATGTTGTTTTGATAAGTGGTGGCTCTAAGCTTTTGGTGGGAGACATAAACTAACTTTCAAATCTAGTTCTATTACAAGGGTTATTTCAATTGGGGAATACCTTAAAAGAAAAATTCATGGCATTGGCAAAGTCGAAGCACTAACTTTCACATTCATTGAAGATGTACTTTATGTTAAAAGACTAATGCAATATCTTCTAAACAAAGCCAACTTTGTGACAAAGGCTTCAAGATCATGTTCACCAAAGATGAATGTTTTGATGAAGTCAATCATGAGGTAAAGCTCATAGGTAAAAATTGTTTTTATTTTTCATAATTTCTTTATATACTTCAAGTTTTTTCCCATCCTTTTTGTTAATGACAAAGGGGGAGAAGAATTGTGTATTATTGCTTGGTTTCTCTAACAAAATGTACAGAATTCAAAACTCTCTAAAATCATGGATTAAGGTGGAGCAATATCCAAGGGGGGGCAAGCTTTGATTAGAGAAACAAGATTGGATCGAATTTTCAAGAATTGGGTTGTCATCATAAAAAAGGGGGAGAATGTGAAGACATAGCTTCTAAATGGTTTTGATGAAGACAACAATGTTCATTCAAGGTTTTATTTACAAAAGGAAATGGATCAAAGACTTCAAAGCTAGAACAAGTTTCATATTAATTCAAGTCTTGAAGATTTCTCAAAGAAGGAAAAAGAAGAAATGCATAAGACATGACTACACTTGCAAGATAGGATTAATCAAACTTTTAGGTATATGAAATTCTTGACTAAAACAAATCTTAGTGCTCAAGTTTTATAATCATGTTTTAAAAAGTCATTCTTTCATTTAAAACCTTGAGAAATTTTTTTTCAAAGTTTATCTAAAGTCTTCGTCATAATTTGAGATGATATATGGCTTAGAATAATTTGCATTATGAATTTTTCAAATTTTACACTGATGCAATCGATTGTCATCCTGATGCAATCTATTGCACTAGGCTAAATTTTCAAATTTTTTGCACGTTACACTTGGTGCAACCGATTGTCATTCTGATGCAATCGATTGCACCTGAAGCTTTTTTGAAAAATTCTTTGTTTAAAAGCACCTTTTCATGATACCTCTTGCATGCATCTTTTCCATTCATTGTATAATAATTTTCAGAAATTCTTTCAAGCATTGCCTTGATTATTGAATGGGTGCATGCACACTATATATTGAATTCAAAGTTTCTTTTGTAATTCACCTCTTTCAAAAAACTCTCTACAATCTCTAAGCATATTTTTCCATAACAGAAATTCTATACAAGATACTTTTTTAATACCATTTTCATATTTCATATATAAAAGTATCATTTGAGCACTTAGAGAGTTTATGATATTGAAATTTCATATTTGAAAGAGAAGAAGTCCTTCATATGATTTATATACTACAAACTTGTTTCAAAAACTCTTGTTGTAACATATCTTATTTTTCCAGGATTGTTGGATATAAGATTGTTTGGTTGTAAACCTTGTTATCCGGATTGTGGATACAAGAGGTCCATTTGTGAGAGGTTGATTCTCGGTTAGACTTTAAACTTGTAAAATCCAAGAGGGTGTTCTTGGTGTGGATTGTTAGAGTATTGTATAGGAAGACTAGGTGTGTCTTGTCCTAAGATCTAACATTAGTGAAAATCTCTTTCGTGTTGAAAAGGGAGTGGAGTACTCTCGACCTGTGAGGGGAACCACTATACGTCTTGGTGTTTTTTACTTTCCGCATTTACCGCTTTCCTCACTTAGAAACTTTTAGGAAAGTAAAATTCAAAAACCGTCAAAAATCCGGATAATTGTCTAAGAGTCTAATTCACCCCCCTCTTAGGCACACATATAACTTACAACATTAACATCCACTTCTCTCCAATCATCTATCAGTATACTCACTTTGCTACGTGCAAGGAACGCAACATAACTCTTAAAAGTAGAGTAATGTGGACAATCCACTAATCTGTAGTGCGAATCAAACTCGATCGGAATTTTTACACCAGATGAGTTGAGGACTGATGTGAATTGGGGCATCATTGTGACACCTCTTTGTGATATTTTAGATTGAGTATCAATCGTTTGAGTTGTATTCGCAGAACACTCAATCGTTTAAGTATCTTCGCTGCTTCCTAATGTCACTACGCCAAAATTACTCTTTGGCAGCACTTCATAGGCAGCGCTTTATTACAAAAGCGCTGCTATAAGTTAAAAAATTTAGAAAACACGGAAACTATTCACTTAGAAAAATAAAAGCGCGTCTAAATATAAGACCTTAAACAGCGCTTTTGAGGAAAGCGCTTTCTAAGGTCTTATAAATTAAAAAAAAAATTTAAAGGAAAATATTAGACAGCGCTTTCCTTAAAAGCGCTGTCCAAGGTCTTATAAATTAAAAAAAAATATAAGACCTGAGACAACGCTTTTGAGGAAAGCGCTTTCTAAGGTCTTATAAATTAAAAAAAAATTAAAGGAAAATATTAGACAGCGCTTTACTCAAAAGCGCTGTCTAAGGTCTTATAAATTAAAAAAAAAATAAAATCAAAAGCACTGTCTAAGGCCCATATGAGACAGCGCTTTCAAAAGCGCTTTCTAAGGCCCACCTTAGACAGCGCTTTCATTCAAAGCGCTGTCTAAGGTCTTTTTAATTAAAATAAAGATTGAAACTGTATCAGTATTCTATAATTTTTCATTTCATTCTTTCCCTCTTTCCCTCTCTTTCTGCGAACAAGAACGAACCAGAGCTGAAACCACCGCCGTCGTCCGTCCTTTCACCACCGTCGTCCGTCCTTTCTCACCGTCGTCCATCCGGCCGTCGTCCTTCCTACATTGTCCTCCACCATCCTCCACCGTACTCCACCGTGCTCCACTGTTCCGGTAAGAGTTTTTCTTTTTATGTTAGGTTTTAAGTGAGTTTCATATTTTTCTGTTAGGTTTTGTTCGTGTTACCATATTTTTGGAGTTCTTTAGATATAATGATGTTCTGTTAGGTTTCGGAGTTCTTTTGATAGAATATGAGTAGTTTTGATTAGTGTTATTGTAGTTTAGGTTAGTGTTATTGTAGTTTAGGTTAGTTTAGGTTAGTGTTAATGTTGCTCTACATTGTTATTGCTATATAATATGTTAGTTTAGTTTAGGTTAGTTTAGGTTAGTGTTAGTGTTAGTGTTAATATTGCTCATTATTTTAATATTGTAAATCCTTGAGGTTGTTGTTCTAAAGAACCGAAATTCAAAGCAATTTATTAGGTAAAGAAATATATTGTAAATCCTTAAGTCATAACTTTCCTCCTTTTGGTTTTGTTTTCTATTAATTACTAATGGAAAAACCATGGATAAAAAATGGATAAGTAGGAAAACTGTGTTATGTTAGAAGCCCTGTTAGAAGATTATTCAATGTTCTATGTTTTATCATAACTTTCCTCCTCATTCAATGTTTTGATTCCTCATATAATAGTGTTTTTGTTGACCTTAATAAGTAGGAAAACCATGGATAAAAAATGGATGGATGTCGATCGGTTGTCCAAACAGTACGAGAATGGGGTATTGGATTTTGTTAAGTTTGCTATTCAACACGTTAAAGACCCCAGTCGAATGGACTGTCCTTGCTTGGGTTGTTGTTATGTGGGTAAGGTTGACGCAGATGGATTGAAATCGCATTTACTGATGCATGGAATTGATCGAAGTTATAAGTGTTGGATACATCATGGTGAGAAAATTAACGAGAATGTTGAACCGAAGGGGAAAAGTAATACGACCTATGCTTCAGATGACAAAGACATAGAAACATACGATTGTGATCGAGTCGAAGAGATTGCAGAAGCAGTTGAAGAAGATCTTCATGATTGTCCCGAAATGTTTGAGAGGTTGGTAAGCGATGCAGAGAAACCGCTCTATCAAGGTTGCACTAAATTCACAAGACTGTCTGCGGTATTGAAGTTGTACAACTTAAAGGCGGGCAATGGATGGTTGGATAAAAGTTTCACAGAGTTGTTGGCCCTTTTGAGAGAAATGCTACCGGAGGATAATGTTCTTCCCAATCGAACTTATGAGGCCAAAAAAATGCTGTGCTCTATTGGCATGAGCTATGATAAGATACATGCTTGTCCAAACGATTACGTTTTGTTTCGAAACGAATATGCATCGTTAACTGAGTGCCCTAAATGCGTTTTGTCTCGATATAAGAAAAAATTGTCTCCAGCAAAGGTCTTATGGTATTTTCCTATAATTCCGAGATTTAGGCGCATGTTTCGTAGTGAAACCGATGCAAGACACCTGACTTGGCATGCAGATGAAAGAATTATTGATGGAAAGTTGGACATCCGGCTGATTCACCACAGTGGTCGAAAATTGATAATGATTATCCTGACTTTGGAGAAGAAGCAAGAAACCTTCGCTTGGCATTATCTACTGATGGAATGAACCCGCATGGTCTTCAAAGTATCTCACATACCACATGGCCTATGATTCTTATGATTTATAACCTACCTCCGTGGCTATGCATGAAGCGTAAGTACATGATGTTATCTATGTTAATCTCTGGGCCTAAACAACCAGGGAATGACATAGACGTATACTTGACACCTTTGATCGAAGATTTAAAGATATTGTGGGAGAACGGTGTAGAGGTTTATGATGGATATAGGAAAGAAAGTTTCAATTTAAGGGCTATGTTGTTTGGCACAATTAATGATTTTCCAGCTTACGGGAATCTATCAGGGTACAGCATAAAAGGTGAAAAAGCGTGTCCTATTTGTGAAGATAAAACAGATTCGAAGCGATTGGAGTTTGGTCATAAGAATGTCTTTCTCGGCCATCGTAGATTCTTAAATGCCAAACATCACTACCGTGGGTGGAGACAAGAATTCAATGGAGACACCGAACAAGGTAGAGCTCCACCTATGTTGTCAGGTGACCAAGTTTTTAAAAAGGTGAAAGATATGCGTACTCAGTTTGGCAAACCTTTTGCACATAAGGTTGTCAAAGGTGGGTGGAAAAAGAGGTCGATATTTTTTGAATTGCCATATTGGAAGTCTTTGTACGTGAGACATTTTCTCGATGTTATGCATATTGAGAAAAATGTATTTGAAAGTGTTATTGGTACGTTACTCAATATAAAAGGAAAGACTAAGGATATCCTTAAAGCAAGAAAAGACTTGGTAACGATGGGGATTAGAACTGAATTAGCACCCGTGAAGAAAGGAAGACGAACATATCTACCACCTGCTGCTTTTACTCTGTCTAGAAAGGAGAAGAAAATATTGTGTAAGTTTCTGAGTGAAGTTAAAGTTCCAGAAGGATACTCTTCAGATGTTAGAAGACTTGTGTCTATGAAAGACCTCACGTTGAAGAGTTTAAAGACACACGACTGCCATGTTATAATGGAACACTTTCTACCAATAGGTATACGTTCTATTTTGCCAGTGAAAGTAAGAAGCGCCATAACTAATTTGTGTTTTTTATTTAGGTCAATTTGTAGTAAGGTAATCGATCCTGATATCTTACCAACGCTACAAAAAGAGATAGTTATTACCTTGTGTGAGCTTGAAATGTATTTTCCTCCCTCTTTTTTTGACATAATGGTACATCTAGTTGTTCATCTTGTGAAAGAGACACAGTTGTGTGGACTAGCTTATATGAGATGGATGTACCCTGCTGAACGTTATATGAAAATATTAAAAGGGTACGTGAAAAGCCGAAGTCGACCAGAGGGGTGTATTGTTGAACGATACATTGTTGAAGAAGCGGTTGAGTTTTGTACTGAATATTTGTCCAATGTTCAATCGATTGGACTCCCCAAAGCTCATATTTTCGAAAAAAAAAGATGGTAAAAAATTAATTGGAATGAGAATTGTGACAGTATCAAGGGATGAACGGGATCAAGTGCATTTCTATGTTCTGCACAATGATAATGAGGTTGAGCCATATGTTGAGATGCACAAGGATGTACTCCGAATGTTAAATCAGAACAGAAATGAAAATTGGATAGTACGAGAGCACAATCAAAGTTTCATACAATGGTTAAAGGATCATATTTATTCGAAGCACTCTTCAGATCCTGCTTCACTAACAGAAAGGTTGAGATGTTTGGCATATGGTCCAAGTTTGCATGTGTATTCTCATAGCGCATACGCAATTAATGGATACACATTTTATACCAAAAAACAAGATGATAAAAGTACTATGCAAAATAGTGGTGTCACCGTCCTAGCTGAAGCAATGCACATATCAAGTATGAAGGACTTAAACCCCAAATATGCAAATCTGTCATATTTTGGAGTTATTGAGCACATTTGGGTGTTTGATTACGAGAAGTTTCAGATTCCAATCTTTGGTTGCAAGTGGGTAAATAGTAGTGGCATACGAATGGAGAGTATCCATCTAAATATGCAAGTTTGATTTCACCACAAGAATGGGTAACGTTTAAAGCCAAACGACAAACGCCGACATTTAAGAGTTTAAGTGCAATTAATCGGGAAAGAGCATCAGCTCCCCAGTATCGATACAGGAAAGAACGTGTTGGATATGGACGTTTGGAGCAATCTTTGGTAAGTATCAATAAATTGCAATGATATAATAATTGTTCATCATGAGTTATATTTGATCATATTATTTGGCTTTATATGTAGTTACAAAAGGCGAATAGCTCTGAAACATCTCTTCCTGCACATGTCTTGTGGAAGGAAGCCCGTGTGGGCAAGTCTGGAGTTGTTGCAGAAGAGGTTCTACAAGTATTTGAGAAATGTGTAAGTATAACAATATTTCTTTAATTAAATAAAAACTTTATTAACAAATATTTGACAAATATTCGATATTCATCTGATTTTCAGGAGGCGTTATCTCAGTCTGTATCTCCAGATGATTCCAGGAGCATACTTAGTCGGGCATTAGATGTCCCTGAGTATTCTGGTCGGGTGAGGGGTAAGGGATTTGGTATCACTCCGACCTCCTTGAATATTAAAAAAGGAAAGGCTCCTAGTAATACAGAACTTCAAGCTAGATTGGAAGCACTGCAAGCTGAAGTTCGGGAATTAAGAAAGGAGAAAGAAAGGGATAACGCTTCAGGTTTTAGAGATGGATCGGAGAAAGATAGTATCAACTGCAGCTTTCGACCGAATATTCCAGAGGTAACTATATATATTTTTATGAAATTAAATTAGTAGCTTAAATTATTTAAATGACATATATACACATTAACAATGTCATATTTATTTTTGGTTTTAGGGCGTTTCCCATTGTCAGCTCTTCTTATCTTCACCAACTTATCGGAAGGTTGGCAAGGGAAAAGTGTATAACACTTCGGTAGAATTACTTCACAATAACCCACTCCCTACTGGATGCATGAAAATATCGGTTGATATTGCTACAGAGGCGGGTGCATTATTACCCTATCCTGACGATGTTTCGGATGCAACATTGGTGGGAGATGCTATAGGGTCGTATGTTGCATGGCCGTCAAACCTCATACTCGTAGGATATGAGGTATGCTTAAAACCGTTATGAACCTTTGTTAACCTTAATGTGTAGATTCAAAGATTTTACGAGCATTTTATTTTCATTTTTTACATGGTAATGTTATTTAGACACCAACAAGATCCAAAACAAAGGATAAGGGGATTCCAGAGCATACTGAGTCCGTTGTCTCAAAAAAAGAGGTACATCACAATTATATGATATTTATGCATGGAAAATGTTAAATTGGATATCTTATACTTCATCTAACAAATTATATGATATATAGCTGCCTGGTAAAGAGATTAGCAACGTTTCAACACAGAAAAATGTTGGTGCTAAGAAGAACAGGGCTAGAAAACAACCTATCTCCAAGTTTAGGTCGTGCCTTCAGACGTTTCTACAATTGACAGATATTCCGACCGGAGGTGTTCGTCTTATACATATGGAGAAACGTATATATGGCTTTGAATATGAACAAAATATTGGTAATGAAGACTTCGAGCAAGTTTTCAATCATGAAGAATTGGGCGTCAGTGTTGTCAATACATACGTGAGGTATATATCCGATCTACTTTGGTATATTAATTGAACAACTTATTTACTTTATGTTTCAAATGAATAGTCTAATGTTAATGATGTTTTTATTTAAGGTTTCTGTATGACAAAGTTATGCGCCCACGTGGATTGCAGCAAAGATTTGCATTCTTATGCCCCGCGTCTGTCAACTTATCCTTAATAATAAATAAACCAGATGAGGTCCTGGCGTATGTACGCGACGTCTTTATGAACAACCAAGAAACGAAAAAGTTGTTCCTTTTACCGTTTAATACTGGGTTAGATTTTCATTCTAAATTCATCTATTATAGTTTTTTGTATTTTGAAGTCGTGTAGAAAGTTTCCATCTAACACGTGTTTAATCTTACAGTGGACATTGGTTGTTGGTCGCAATTAATCCTAGCAGAGAAGTGGTGTATTATCTGGATTCGTTAGGAAATGATTGGACAACATACCCGGATATGAAGAAATGTATTGACACGTAAGTGAGATTGTTCTAAATATGAATGTGTATATTTATTTGTTTGTTTATTTATTTATGTGAATTGTTCTAAATATTCATTTATATTTTATTAGCGTTATACAAGCTTTCCAAGCACTACGAGATGGCCAAGTACCAAAGAGGAGAGTCAACCCCATTACATGGAATACAATGAAGGTATATTAATTATCACATGTTTTATTATATTAGTGATGCTACTTGATAAAACTTAGGATTTATCCATATTTTCTTTTCATTTGTAGTGTCCTCGGCAACATAATGAAATAGATTGCGGATATTTCATGTTGAGGTTTATGAGAGACACTCTTTTTTTGGATCGAATAAAGATTCCATCCGATGTATGTATTTCTAACTTATGAGTTATTTTAATATTTAACACATATCTCTCGTATAATGAAATAGTTAAAACTAAATCAAACTATGTTATATTATTATGTAGTACTTTTAAGAATGAAAGTGTGCTCATTACTCAATTTCTCAATTGGATGAAATTAAAGAGGATTGGTGTCAATACATTATGGAGCTCGGAGTTTTATCATGTATAATATTGTACTCTTACTTTAATTGATGAGAATTTAAATATGTGTAAATTTCTAACTATAGACATTGTTGATGTATTCTTTTAATTGAATTACAATCTTTGTGTTCTTTCAGGACCTATGTAGATTTGAAGTAATGCTTTGGTTGGATGCAAAAGTACTAGTATAAGTAATATATATTATACTTGAAAAAATGTAATGATTATAAATTGGTGTATATATATATATATATATATATATATATATTGGTTTGAATTGCCAATTGTTTTGGATATATAATTTTGGTGTAAATTGCTACATTTAAATAGGCCAAATTAGATTGATTTGAATCCCCAAATTGTAGTATTTTTCTGGAAAAAAATTGGTTGAAAAACAGGTCAAATTCTGGTTGAAAAACCTGGTAAAAATTGTGGTTTAAAAAAATTTATATAAAAATTTTCGTATACCTTAGACAGCGCTTTACACTAAAAGCGCTGTGTAAGGTGGGGCTTAGAAAGCGCTTTCACAAAAAGCGCTGTCTAAGGTATGCCTAAAAAACTTCAAAAAGGTGGGGCTTAGAAAGCGCTTTCACCAAAAGCGCTGTCTAAGGTATACCTAAAATAGTTCCAAAAGGTGGGTCTTAGACAACGCTTTTTGTGAAAGCGCTATCTAAGGTATACCTAAAAAATGTCAAAAAGGTGGGGCTTAGACAACGCTTTTACCAAAAGCGTTGTCTAAGGTATACCTAAAAAATGTCAAAAAGCGCTGTCTAATGGTACCATAGACAGCGCTTTTCATTAAATATACCCCCCTTTAGACAGCGCTTTCTGTATTACCCAAAGCGCTGTCTAAACCTTTAGCAGCGCAGGTTTAGACAGCGCTTAAAAGCGCTGTCTAAGGCCAAAAAAAGCGCTGTCTAAGGTCTTGTTTGGCGTAGTGTGTTGAACTCGACCAGGGCGATATCTATGTTCAAAAACAACAACAACAACAACATGAACAACAAGAACATAAACAACAATGGCAAATGAGTTTACTGTAGATGCATGGGGAAAATATTTTACGTACCCTAAACATAATGACTAAGTAAACGATGTTGGTGTTGGTGTTGTTGTTGTCTTTCTTCCTTACGACAACGACGGTGTTGTTGTTATCTTCCTTCTCGACGGTGACAATGATGAGGACGGTGTTGGTTAGCGCGTAATCTTCCTTCCGTAACGATCGTGACGATGATGACGAAAATGACAACAACATGGTGAATAATGGATACTGATGATGCAAGCTTTTGATGAAATTGTGTATTGTTTCACAGTATTGAACGTAATCGTGTATCGTTTCGTCTACTTTCTATTTTCAATGGAAAAAAGGATACTGAAGAGACAATGAAACTAGCTAGCTTGGAGTATATTGAAAAGCTACTACGACGGTCAACACCTAAAACCGTTATGATATATTTCATATTAATGCGCCAGAGTTATATTTAGAATTAAAAATTAAAAAACATACAAAATGTATCACAACAGTGTAAATAAACAACCGTAGTCATAACTTTTAATTTTTTTATTTAAAAGTAAATAAAAAAGAAAAGGCGCGCCTTAACATAAAAGGAATAATATATATGATGGCGATGAGGTTCGAACACATGAAAGCTTGATGGTATCACCACGGTTGGATTATCAACCGTTGTTATATAAGGATAATTTTTATTCAAAAAACAAATAAAATACAACCGCGCCTTGGTTTAGATATGTCACAACGGTGTAGGGATGAACCGTTGTGACCATGTCGTCGTTGTTTACGCGTTTTGTAGTAGTAATATTAACAAGAGTGGCACATTACATTAACATGGAAGTCACATACTTGTGGTTTAATGATGCAGAAGGATCCTTCACATTCAAATCCCATTACAATCTCATGATGAAGATTGAAGAGTCAGTTAGACATGATGAAGAAACAATAAAAGTGTTGCAAAGGATGTGGAAAACAATGGTACCTTCAAAAGTTAAAATATCGAGATAAATTACCTACAAGTGAGCTCACGAGGAGAAGAGTGGTTCTTAGTATGACTTAAAAAATGTGTGTGTTTTGTTTCATGAAATAAGAAAATCTACAACATCACGTTATTATCTGCCCTTTTCTTATTGGAGCATGGTGCATAGTATTTGAATGGATCAATATGGAGACATTCAGGAATTTGAGGTCAGGAACCGCATCAATCGGTTCACAGAGAAAGTAAAGGAAAAGTAGCAAAGCATAAGAAGATGGTAGTTTGGCTTACAACTTGTTAGAGTTTATGGCTCAAGAGAAATGACGTTTTTTTTAAAAATGAAATATGTATAAAGGATGAAATTGTAACAAATATTAAAGTTGTATTTTGGATGTGACATGTATTAGAGTTGAAAGTAGTGGGTGTAACTATTTTTATGATTGGTGGAAAACTATATTGGATATGCTCATGCTCAATTGAGATTCTTCTAATTGGGCGTGAGTATCTTTTTTCACCACTACAAATAATACATTTCATGACAATAATTTCACCTAATGTATTGAAAAACAGATGTATAATTTTGGACGCACCCTGTGTCTTTTTTATAAATATACAATATATTTCTTCGGTTATTTTGAAAATCGAATGATAAACCTATTCAGTGTACATGTTTTCACTACTATGGAAAACCCATTTAACAACGTTAGAAAATACATATAATCACGCAGTGTACATGCTTTTTTTGATATATATTTATATATATATATATATATATATATATATATATATATATATATATATATATATATATATATATATATATATATATATAACTTGTACCATTATGTTTTATTTGTCTAAACAACACAAACAGAACCCTAACGAATATCCCTTAACAAAAAAGCTCTAAAAAACGAGAGTCATAAACATATAACATCTTCAATACGAAGATGTTATGTGTTTAGTGATCTCGTTTCTTTTTTATAGATCCAAATCATTTTCTCTTACTTCTTCTTCAGAGATCTGGTACGTCAAACATCACTACTGATATTGTTATCATATTGTTGATGTTGTTGTTGTTATTATTATTATTATTATTATTATTATTATTATTGTAGTTGTTATTATTGTTGAGAACCAAAAGCCTAGAGGGTTTCTTGTTGTTTTTGCTGTTGTTATTGATGTTGTTTTTGTTGTTGTTATTGTTCTTCTTGTTGAGACATTAAATATTAGAGGTTGTTTATTGACGTTGTTGTTATTCATATTGTTGTTAATGTTGTTGATTGTTTATTGACGTTGTTGTTCTTGATGTTTTTGTTGATGTTTCTGTTATTTTGTTGTTGTTTTTGTTGTTGATATTGAAATTGAGATTATGTTTTTTGTGATTCTTTGTGCAGCTCTGGTCTTGTTCTGTCGAGTTGAGTTTATTATATCTAATGTCGATTGTTTGTTTCACTAACCCCTCTTTGAACATGTAATCTAGTAAATTGATTTTGGAAATATCATATGCAAAATTATGTTGTATCTGTAACTTATTTTACCCTGATTAATGAGTTTCTAGCATTTTGCAACTCATCATTCATCTCATTCTTTTATCGTAAAAATCTCTCCAATACTTTTAGTTTTTGTTCAGCTTTCTTCCAAATTTGTATTTGTAACTTATTTTACCCTGATTAACCAATTTTGAGAAGCTATATGTTCAGTACAAGGTTTAGTGAAATAAGCAATCCACATTAGAATTAATAAACTCAAAATTGTTTTACCCCTTAGTTTTACGTGATAACCGAAGTGAAAATGAGGTATATTCGTCGGTGAAATGACAAACCCTAATGGACATGTGTTTTCGCTATTTCAGAATTCTAAAAAAGTTTTCTTGAGAATGGAACACATGACGTTTACACATACACGTCGGTAAAGTGTGCACTTTTTATGACACTCTTCGTTACTTCGCCTGAAAAACCGACGTAGGACCTCTTTTTCAATCGAGGTAAAAGACATTATTTGTTGTAGTGTGTACTTAATTTATTTTACTTACTAAAAATTTAATTTTAATGTTAATAAAAAAGTTATATAGTCAAAATAAAAAAATGAAATATAACCAAAAAAATGAAATCGCCACTTAGAATATCATTTTTACAAGATCTGAAATAGATTTAAAATGAATTACTCGAGCCTTTTTACAACTATAACTCAGAACTCACAAGAAAAAAAAATTAAGTCCAAATTAAGAAACTTTTATATATATATATATATATATATATATATATATATATATATATATATATATATATATATATATATTAGCTAACTCTCATGATTGATCTCCAATATTTCTTCATCATTCATTACTTCAATATTCTTCACAAACATTTTGGAGTTTGGTGCTGCAAATCGAGCTGAGAATGATACTGAAAAGTATTCAGGATCATTGAAATATCCATCATCAAAATTCTGTAAGTATGAGTTGGGATCATAGAGATAAACAGATGAAGATGATCTAAAATTTTTTTTCTTCTTTTCTCTCTTGATTTTCCTCCAGAGTTTTTTCAATCTCGCAATCTTAATTTTACTCATAAATTCATTGACACATACAATAGGATCATGGCCAATTCTCTCATAACTTGACCAGATGTTTCTGTTTCTTGAGCCTAGACAGTTGCAATTTTCAACATCCATGGTGTGTGGAGTAGAGAAAAAAGGAAGCATAAAATGATTTAAGGAACCAATATGTTTGGAGTGCATGCATTTAGACTAAGACAAAAGGCTATTTATATAGTGATGGCATGAAACACTTTCTTTATCCCATTTTCATTTTCATCCTTTACCAGCTCATTAACACGCATACTTTGAGCTAGATAGGACCAAGCAAAAGAAAAAGAAAATAAGTCCTTTTGGTGTCAGCAATTGTTTTTTTTTTTAAGATTCCTAGTAGTGACTGTAATATTATGTAGTCACATGAGACATCTTTTAAAGATTCATGTAGTCATATTATGTTTCAAACATCTAAGATATCAGTTAATTTATATTTATATATTGGGAAAATTCACATTCGAAGGCTATGCACCCTTCCAAACACATTTAGAAAAACATAATATAATTGAAAATACTTTAAATCGTAATAAAATAGATCAATCAAATATTATCAATACAAGTTTAGTAAAGATTGCATCAAATATAATTTAAACTAATTAAGAATAAATAAATTATATTTTACCATATTGCAAGAAATTAATAGTTGTCTTTTTGGTTAGGTAAGATTGCATCACTTTATGATTTGAGAAATGATATTTTTACACTAGGGATGCCACTTACTCCCTCCCTTCCTATTTATAAACAAATTTTAACATTTTAGATTTATTAAGTAATTAATGCATCTAACCTATATATAGATCAAATATAATTTATTAAATGAATTTAAGAAGTCAAAATTTGTTTATAAAAGAGAATGAAAGGGGTACACCGTTTCTATACGATTTTGTTTTTTATAAAATGTTTAATAATTGTTTTATCTGTTTTAGACACACACCAATCCATGCACATGCTGTATTTTATATGTAAGTGTAAAATGTTTGATTTTTAATGTATAAATAACAACCCTCTTATGTTTAGGGTGGCATTGTCTTTGGAACACTATGGAGAAAAGGAATATACATGTGAGAGAAATGAAAATTAATTTTGAATATCTAGTTTTTGGGGCAGCTTCAAAGGGATTCTCGATGACAATCTTTTCAATTTGTTTATTTTTTTCTTACAAAGATGTGGATATATGTGCTTGTTGGTATATTTATAAGCATGTTTTTGTGATGGTTTCGTAAAGATCTTTTCCCCAGCAACCTTTAAAGATGGTGTCTAACAAAGAAGTAATAACAAACTTCATTAGTAGAAGAGTCATGATCCATATAAAGTATCAAATAAATGATGAATCAAACAGAGAAACTTGAAGCTTTAAGGTTATGAAAGAGATAAAGTGTGAGAGCTCGTTTGGTCATGTGTCTGAGTGATTAGTGTATTGTAAAAGTAAAAGAGCAACTCCTAAGAAACCAAGGCAACACACACACATGTGGTTCATATAAACACACACACACGCACACGCACTTACGCCCGTACGTACACATAAGCATGCACACACACACACCAACATGCGGACATACATGCACGCACACGCGCACACAAATGTTTTTGAAGCATTTCTCATTTTATCAAATCACTTGAATATGTTTTATTCATGTACCTAAGTGACTACTAGTTTGTTTAAACTTTTAGAGGTGATTTTACACTTTATAATCGTTTAACACATTGTGGTTAACCAATTAACTCTTATATAACACCTCCAAATTGTTTAAATAGAGTTTTACTTAAGTAGTGAAGACAAATTTGAAAACCTTCCATATTTGACATAAAAAATTAGTAACCCTAAAACTTAATCGATCACAAGCCTTAAAAAATCTATGGATCATTTTCCTTTTTGAGACATATTTTCTCCTATAAATAGAGGGGCCCTCTGGATTCTAAAACACACCTGAATTCGTGTTGAATCTCTTATTTCTCAATTTATACTTTTTTTTTTTTTAATTTTTTCACTAAAGTTGTCTTACTATATTGTGAGTGAAAAGTACTTATGAGAGTTTGGTTGTATTGGTGTATGCGTTATAGTAGTTCTTTATCAAGAGTTTGATTTTCTTGACTGTTTTCCTTGTTATATTCTTTAGATTGTCATGTTGAAATCTATGTCTGCATCTTGAGATTTTGCAGCTAAAATCTCTTTTTGATTCGTGAGCTCATCCTTATAAAAGCTTCGTCTAGTTTGTGGGACTAACTTGTGTAAAATATCTCTTTTGTTGTAAGAAGGTTTCACTACTAGAAAAAACACATTTAATCTCGGACGCGAAATGCATTTAACCTCGGATACCTCGAACGGGTATGTGAAAAGGTCATGGATTCGATCTCTAGGGAGACCTTTTTTTATTTCTGAAATGGGCGAAAGCACATGTGACCTCGATTTTGTAATTTCACCAACGGATATACCATATTTTCACCACGATTATCTCATAAAACCGAGGGGTAAAACAATTTTGAATTTATTAAATCTAATGTGGATTACTCATTTCATTAAACCTTATACTGAACATATAACTTCTAAAAAATGGTTAGGAAAATAATTATATGAACAATTGTGTTATATTTGAAGAACAAGTTACATTGATTATGACTTTGAAGCATCCTGCAACTCATCATTCTTCTCACGTTGTTTTATGGTTAAAACATCTCCGTTTATTTATAGGGACCCACTTGTGTAAAATATCTCTTTTGTTGTAAGAAGGTTTGTGGGCATATCCATAAAAGATCAAGATATTTTATTCGTAGAATTCTCAAGAAGAAATTTTTGGGAACATGAATAGGTCAAGTGGTAGGTCGAACATGTATAAATCAAGGTGCAATCTCTCTAGCCCTATCTCATAATTTTTTTTTGTAGTTTCATTTTATTTCCTCTAATTACTTCATTCCTACATTTTCGCTAATTAACTTTGTTTAATTCTTTAACCTTATACACCTCGACCTCAAGCGTAACAAGTTTTTCAATCTGGTTCTTGACTTGCGTCTTTAAAGATATTTTATCTTTAGAAGGGAATCTCTCTTGCTACACATTCTAAATGGAAACACGAGCACTGCCAAATATTTCTTGTTTGTCAAGGCTAGAAAGGTATTGTGAACTTCCTGACCCTCCTTCATGTTCTCCATCTCGAATTTCATATAGTTTTCTCGCTGATCAGCAAGTTTGAATATTCAAATAGATTTTTCCCTATCGCAACAATCTTAACTAAATATGTGCAAAGAAATTAGAGCATCTTTAGAGCCCCCATCGACATCATGTTCTGAACATCCTCATTAGCATTAATTTAATCTGAAATGAATGTCAGCCTTATATAAGAGGTATAAGAGGAACCACTCTGTTGGCGGTCACTAATCCCTTCCATAATGCATCCCAACTCCAAGTCAATTGAAGTAGCAAAATTAGTATTAATATGATTTTTTTCAAGATCCACCTTGATCTTTTTTGCATTAGTCGACTACGCACCATCTAGAGTTAGAACAAACTTAATAATATTTTAAAGAACAATCTTCACTATTCTACCCTCAGCCTCTTTCTTCCTTTTCTTGGTTACCCGAGTTTAAAATCCAATAGGATCGCTATGATGAACCGTTTCAGTTTCACCCCTTGATCCTCTTCCATTGACATTATTTCCTTATTCTTAACCACTAAAATATGAATCATCCTTCCTCCTAAAACAAAATAGGTAAATGAATATCGACTAAAAGTAAATAGTCAACATTTTAGAAGAATAACACCTTATCTAAGAATTTCATCAAAATGGGATATTTTTTCGTATTTATACAAATCCTTCATATAGTACATAATCGCTCCCACAATTCCACCACCTCCCTCTTAGTATCATTGAGTTTGGCTACAAGAAAGTATGTGATGTAGATAGGCTCTCCCGCCCAGTAAAGGGGGGACCTGAGGACCTGTCATCCTAAAAGAAAGCTTTAGGGCTTCAGGTGACACCATTTAGCCTAACAAATCAAACTTGTATTTCCAATTCTTGTAATTGCAGGTATAAAGAGAAAGCATGGCCAAACCATAGATAGAGCTCACAGAGACCCAACCACCCATAGATACTTCTTTCATCTCATAAAAAAAAAAGATCCCTGCAGTTGGTGTAATATCCAAGACTTAGCAAATGATCTGGAATCCTTGGACGAATGTCCACCTATTTGAATGTAACTAGGAAAGGGAAAAGTTGGGCACCCAGAGAATATCCGAATCGAAGGTAGCACTTGTTGGATAAGTGCCTACGAACACAAGAGGGGGGTGAATTGTGTGGCTTTAAAAAAATGGTGTTTGAATTCAAATCTTTGATAAATTTAGAGTTGAAAACACATTTATAAAATAAACAAGAAATAAGAAATGGAATAAAGTAAATCAGAGAGATGGAAATTAAGTGGAAGTAAATAACTCTAAAGTAAATTTATATGGTAAAAGAAAGATTCACCCAAGATTTGTAGAGGTTTGGCCTAAATATTTGACCTACTCCTCTCCCAAAGAATTTCTTCTCGAGAGTTTCCACTATAATGTGAGATTTTGACTAGTTTTGCCCATGAACCTCATAACAAAAATGACTCGTGTTTTCCAATGGCTTTCCTCCTAACCAAACATGAGAGTTTTAATTACGAACACCTTACAACTAATAGATTTTATCACTAGGACAAAGGTTTTAAAACGTTCACCTCAATAACAAAACAAGAGCTTTTTAATCTTTAAGCAATAAAAAATAAAATCTCGCAATGAGATAATACAATAATGCCGTTACATATGTCATTAAAAACAAAAATCACTCGACATAAACATGACAAGCATTCACACTTCCTCTCTTTTACAACTCTGAAGTTTCAATTTTCTTGCTACAAAATCTTTGAGTTTAGAACTTCACTGGAACCTTGAATATTCTTCCTGATGACGCTTGAGATAACTCTTTATGATAGACATTGTCATCAGACATATTGCTTGATTAAGATCTTTACTGACTTCCAAAGATTCTTTGATAAATTAATCTTTAAGCACCATAATTTAATCATTACATAAACTGAAATATTGATCTTCAAGCACCACTACTGGATCACATCAGATAATATCTTTATCTCAAAGCATCACAGATTGAACAACACATCATATGGCAATTTCACTTATCATCATCAAAACCAAAAGCCTTCTTCATCACTTTGATGAAGACTTAACTTTAGAGTTTTGTCATCGTCAAAGAGAAATAAATTGCTGCAGGCATAATGCCTGCAAGCATAGATTCATTGGGGAGACAATGAATCACTACAAGAAAAATAGTGTTTTGCGACACATTAATTGCGACAGTTCCATAAAAACCGTCGTTAGACATGATGAAGAAACAATAAAAGTGTTGCAAAGGATGTGGAAAACAATGGTACCTTCAAAAGTTAAAATATCGAGATAAATTACCTACAAGTGAGCTCACGAGGAGAAGAGTGGTTCTTAGTATGACTTAAAAAATGTGTGTGTTTTGTTTCATGAAATAAGAAAATCTACAACATCACGTTATTATCTGCCCTTTTCTTATTGGAGCATGGTGCATAGTATTTGAATGGATCAATATGGAGACATTCAGGAATTTGAGGTCAGGAACCGCATCAATCGGTTCACAGAGAAAGTAAAGGAAAAGTAGCAAAGCATAAGAAGATGGTAGTTTGGCTTACAACTTGTTAGAGTTTATGGCTCAAGAGAAATGACGTTTTTTTTAAAAATGAAATATGTATAAAGGATGAAATTGTAACAAATATTAAAGTTGTATTTTGGATGTGACATGTATTAGAGTTGAAAGTAGTGGGTGTAACTATTTTTATGATTGGTGGAAAACTATATTGGATATGCTCATGCTCAATTGAGATTCTTCTAATTGGGCGTGAGTATCTTTTTTCACCACTACAAATAATACATTTCATGACAATAATTTCACCTAATGTATTGAAAAACAGATGTATAATTTTGGACGCACCCTGTGTCTTTTTTATAAATATACAATATATTTCTTCGGTTATTTTGAAAATCGAATGATAACCCTATTCAGTGTACATGTTTTCACTACTATGGAAAACCCATTTAACAACGTTAGAAAATACATATAATCACGCAGTGTACATGCTTTTTTTGATATATATATATATATATATATATATATATATATATAACTTGTACCATTATGTTTCATTTGTCTAAACAACACAAACAGAACCCTAACGAATATCCCTTAACAAAAAAGCTCTAAAAAACGAGAGTCATAAACATATAACATCTTCAATACGAAGATGTTATGTGTTTAGTGATCTCGTTTCTTTTTTATAGATCCAAATCATTTTCTCTTACTTCTTCTTCAGAGATCTGGTACGTCAAACATCACTACTGATATTGTTATCATATTGTTGATGTTGTTGTTGTTATTATTATTATTATTATTATTATTATTATTATTGTAGTTGTTATTATTGTTGAGAACCAAAAGCCTAGAGGGTTTCTTGTTGTTTTTGCTGTTGTTATTGATGTTGTTTTTGTTGTTGTTATTGTTCTTCTTGTTGAGACATTAAATATTAGAGGTTGTTTATTGACGTTGTTGTTATTCATATTGTTGTTAATGTTGTTGATTGTTTATTGACGTTGTTGTTCTTGATGTTTTTGTTGATGTTTCTGTTATTTTGTTGTTGTTTTTGTTGTTGATATTGAAATTGAGATTATGTTTTTTGTGATTCTTTGTGCAGCTCTGGTCTTGTTCTGTCGAGTTGAGTTTATTATATCTAATGTCGATTGTTTGTTTCACTAACCCCTCTTTGAACATGTAATCTAGTAAATTGATTTTGGAAATATCATATGCAAAATTATGTTGTATCTGTAACTTATTTTACCCTGATTAATGAGTTTCTAGCATTTTGCAACTCATCATTCATCTCATTCTTTTATCGTAAAAATCTCTCCAATACTTTTAGTTTTTGTTCAGCTTTCTTCCAAATTTGTATTTGTAACTTATTTTACCCTGATTAACCAATTTTGAGAAGCTATATGTTCAGTACAAGGTTTAGTGAAATAAGCAATCCACATTAGAATTAATAAACTCAAAATTGTTTTACCCCTTAGTTTTACGTGATAACCGAAGTGAAAATGAGGTATATTCGTCGGTGAAATGACAAACCCTAATGGACATGTGTTTTCGCTATTTCAGAATTCTAAAAAAGTTTTCTTGAGAATGGAACACATGACGTTTACACATACACGTCGGTAAAGTGTGCACTTTTTATGACACTCTTCGTTACTTCGCCTGAAAAACCGACGTAGGACCTCTTTTTCAATCGAGGTAAAAGACATTATTTGTTGTAGTGTGTACTTAATTTATTTTACTTACTAAAAATTTAATTTTAATGTTAATAAAAAAGTTATATAGTCAAAATAAAAAAATGAAATATAACCAAAAAAATGAAATCGCCACTTAGAATATCAGTTTTACAAGATCTGAAATAGATTTAAAATGAATTACTCGAGCCTTTTTACAACTATAACTCAGAACTCACAAGAAAAAAAAATTAAGTCCAAATTAAGAAACTTTTATATATATATATATATATATATATATATATATATATATATATATATATATATATATATATATATTAGCTAACTCTCATGATTGATCTCCAATATTTCTTCATCATTCATTACTTCAATATTCTTCACAAACATTTTGGAGTTTGGTGCTGCAAATCGAGCTGAGAATGATACTGAAAAGTATTCAGGATCATTGAAATATCCATCATCAAAATTCTGTAAGTATGAGTTGGGATCATAGAGATAAACAGATGAAGATGATCTAAAATTTTTTTTCTTCTTTTCTCTCTTGATTTTCCTCCAGAGTTTTTTCAATCTCGCAATCTTAATTTTACTCATAAATTCATTGACACATACAATAGGATCATGGCCAATTCTCTCATAACTTGACCAGATGTTTCTGTTTCTTGAGCCTAGACAGTTGCAATTTTCAACATCCATGGTGTGTGGAGTAGAGAAAAAAGGAAGCATAAAATGATTTAAGGAACCAATATGTTTGGAGTGCATGCATTTAGACTAAGACAAAAGGCTATTTATATAGTGATGGCATGAAACACTTTCTTTATCCCATTTTCATTTTCATCCTTTACCAGCTCATTAACACGCATACTTTGAGCTAGATAGGACCAAGCAAAAGAAAAAGAAAATAAGTCCTTTTGGTGTCAGCAATTGTTTTTTTTTTTAAGATTCCTAGTAGTGACTGTAATATTATGTAGTCACATGAGACATCTTTTAAAGATTCATGTAGTCATATTATGTTTCAAACATCTAAGATATCAGTTAATTTATATTTATATATTGGGAAAATTCACATTCGAAGGCTATGCACCCTTCCAAACACATTTAGAAAAACATAATATAATTGAAAATACTTTAAATCGTAATAAAATAGATCAATCAAATATTATCAATACAAGTTTAGTAAAGATTGCATCAAATATAATTTAAACTAATTAAGAATAAATAAATTATATTTTACCATATTGCAAGAAATTAATAGTTGTCTTTTTGGTTAGGTAAGATTGCATCACTTTATGATTTGAGAAATGATATTTTTACACTAGGGATGCCACTTACTCCCTCCCTTCCTATTTATAAACAAATTTTAACATTTTAGATTTATTAAGTAATTAATGCATCTAACCTATATATAGATCAAATATAATTTATTAAATGAATTTAAGAAGTCAAAATTTGTTTATAAAAGAGAATGAAAGGGGTACACCGTTTCTATACGATTTTGTTTTTTATAAAATGTTTAATAATTGTTTTATCTGTTTTAGACACACACCAATCCATGCACATGCTGTATTTTATATGTAAGTGTAAAATGTTTGATTTTTAATGTATAAATAACAACCCTCTTATGTTTAGGGTGGCATTGTCTTTGGAACACTATGGAGAAAAGGAATATACATGTGAGAGAAATGAAAATTAATTTTGAATATCTAGTTTTTGGGGCAGCTTCAAAGGGATTCTCGATGACAATCTTTTCAATTTGTTTATTTTTTTCTTACAAAGATGTGGATATATGTGCTTGTTGGTATATTTATAAGCATGTTTTTGTGATGGTTTCGTAAAGATCTTTTCCCCAGCAACCTTTAAAGATGGTGTCTAACAAAGAAGTAATAACAAACTTCATTAGTAGAAGAGTCATGATCCATATAAAGTATCAAATAAATGATGAATCAAACAGAGAAACTTGAAGCTTTAAGGTTATGAAAGAGATAAAGTGTGAGAGCTCGTTTGGTCATGTGTCTGAGTGATTAGTGTATTGTAAAAGTAAAAGAGCAACTCCTAAGAAACCAAGGCAACACACACACATGTGGTTCATATAAACACACACACACGCACACGCACTTACGCCCGTACGTACACATAAGCATGCACACACACACACCAACATGCGGACATACATGCACGCACACGCGCACACAAATGTTTTTGAAGCATTTCTCATTTTATCAAATCACTTGAATATGTTTTATTCATGTACCTAAGTGACTACTAGTTTGTTTAAACTTTTAGAGGTGATTTTACACTGTATAATCGTTTAACACATTGTGGTTAACCAATTAACTCTTATATAACACCTCCAAATTGTTTAAATAGAGTTTTACTTAAGTAGTGAAGACAAATTTGAAAACCTTCCATATTTGACATAAAAAATTAGTAACCCTAAAACTTAATCGATCACAAGCCTTAAAAAATCTATGGATCATTTTCCTTTTTGAGACATATTTTCTCCTATAAATAGAGGGGCCCTCTGGATTCTAAAACACACCTGAATTCGTGTTGAATCTCTTATTTCTCAATTTATACTTTTTTTTTTTTTAATTTTTTCACTAAAGTTGTCTTACTATATTGTGAGTGAAAAGTACTTATGAGAGTTTGGTTGTATTGGTGTATGCGTTATAGTAGTTCTTTATCAAGAGTTTGATTTTCTTGACTGTTTTCCTTGTTATATTCTTTAGATTGTCATGTTGAAATCTATGTTTGCATCTTGAGATTTTGCAGCTAAAATCTCTTTTTGATTCGTGAACTCATCCTTATAAAAGCTTCGTCTAGTTTGTGGGACTAACTTGTGTAAAATATCTCTTTTGTTGTAAGAAGGTTTCACTACTAGAAAAAACACATTTAATCTCGGACGCGAAATGCATTTAACCTCGGATACCTCGAACGGGTATGTGAAAAGGTCATGGATTCGATCTCTAGGGAGACCTTTTTTTATTTCTGAAATGGGCGAAAGCACATGTGACCTCGATTTTGTAATTTCACCAACGGATATACCATATTTTCACCACGATTATCTCATAAAACCGAGGGGTAAAACAATTTTGAATTTATTAAATCTAATGTGGATTACTCATTTCATTAAACCTTATACTGAACATATAACTTCTAAAAAATGGTTAGGAAAATAATTATATGAACAATTGTGTTATATTTGAAGAACAAGTTACATTGATTATGACTTTGAAGCATCCTGCAACTCATCATTCTTCTCACGTTGTTTTATGGTTAAAACATCTCCGTTTATTTATAGGGACCCACTTGTGTAAAATATCTCTTTTGTTGTAAGAAGGTTTGTGGGCATATCCATAAAAGATCAAGATATTTTATTCGTAGAATTCTCAAGAAGAAATTTTTGGGAACATGAATAGGTCAAGTGGTAGGTCGAACATATATAAATCAAGGTGCAATCTCTCTAGCCCTATCTCATAATTTTTTTTTGTAGTTTCATTTTATTTCCTCTAATTACTTCATTCCTACATTTCCGCTAATTAACTTTGTTTAATTCTTTAACCTTATACACCTCGACCTCAAGCGTAACAAGTTTTTCAATCTGGTTCTTGACTTGCGTCTTTAAAGATATTTTATCTTTAGAAGGGAATCTCTCTTGCTACACATTCTAAATGGAAACACGAGCACTGCCAAATATTTCTTGTTTGTCAAGGCTAGAAAGGTATTGTGAACTTCCTGACCCTCCTTCATGTTCTCCATCTCGAATTTCATATAGTTTTCTCGCTGATCAGCAAGTTTGAATATTCAAATAGATTTTTCCCTATCGCAACAATCTTAACTAAATATGTGCAAAGAAATTAGAGCATCTTTAGAGCCCCCATCGACATCATGTTCTGAACATCCTCATTAGCATTAATTTAATCTGAAATGAATGTCAGCCTTATATAAGAGGTATAAGAGGAACCACTCTGTTGGCGGTCACTAATCCCTTCCATAATGCATCCCAACTCTAAGTCAATTGAAGTAGCAAAATTAGTATTAATATGATTTTTTTCAAGATCCACCTTGATCTTTTTTGCATTAGTCGACTACGCACCATCTAGAGTTAGAACAAACTTAATAATATTTTAAAGAACAATCTTCACTATTCTACCCTCAGCCTCTTTCTTCCTTTTCTTGGTTACCCGAGTTTAAAATCCAATAGGATCGCTATGATGAACCGTTTCAGTTTCACCCCTTGATCCTCTTCCATTGACATCATTTCCTTATTCTTAACCACTAAAATATGAATCATCCTTCCTCCTAAAACAAAATAGGTAAATGAATATCGACTAAAAGCAAATAGTCAACATTTTAGAAGAATAACACCTTATCTAAGAATTTCATCAAAATGGGATATTTTTTCGTATTTATACAAATCCTTCATATAGTACGTAATCGCTCCCACAATTCCACCACCTCCCTCTTAGTATCATTGAGTTTGGCTACAAGAAAGTATGTGATGTAGATAGGCTCTCCCGCCCAGTAAAGGGGGGACCTGAGGACCTGTCATCCTAAAAGAAAGCTTTAGGGCTTCAGGTGACACCATTTAGCCTAACAAATCAAACTTGTATTTCCAATTCTTGTAATTGCAGGTATAAAGAGAAAGCATGGCCAAACCATAGATAGAGCTCACAGAGACCCAACCACCCATAGATACTTCTTTCATCTCATAAAAAAAAAAGATCCCTGCAGTTGGTGTAATATCCAAGACTTAGCAAATGATCTGGAATCCTTGGACGAATGTCCACCTATTTGAATGTAACTAGGAAAGGGAAAAGTTGGGCACCCAGAGAATATCCGAATCGAAGGTAGCACTTGTTGGATAAGTGCCTACGAACACAAGAGGGGGGGTGAATTGTGTGGCTTTAAAAAAATGGTGTTTGAATTCAAATCTTTGATAAATTTAGAGTTGAAAACACATTTATAAAATAAACAAGAAATAAGAAATGGAATAAAGTAAATCAGAGAGATGGAAATTAAGTGGAAGTAAATAACTCTAAAGTAAATTTATATGGTAAAAGAAAGATTCACCCAAGATTTGTAGAGGTTTGGCCTAAATATTTGACCTACTCCTCTCCCAAAGAATTTCTTCTCGAGAGTTTCCACTATAATGTGAGATTTTGACTAGTTTTGCCCATGAACCTCATAACAAAAATGACTCGTGTTTTCCAATGGCTTTCCTCCTAACCAAACATGAGAGTTTTAATTACGAACACCTTACAACTAATAGATTTTATCACTAGGACAAAGGTTTTAAAACGTTCACCTCAATAACAAAACAAGAGCTTTTTAATCTTTAAGCAATAAAAAATAAAATCTCGCAATGAGATAATACAATAATGCCGTTACATATGTCATTAAAAACAAAAATCACTCGACATAAACATGACAAGCATTCACACTTCCATTCTTTTACAACTCTGAAGTTTCAATTTTCTTGCTACAAAATCTTTGAGTTTAGAACTTCACTGGAACCTTGAATATTCTTCCTGATGACGCTTGAGATAACTCTTTATGATAGATATTGTCATCAGATATATTGCTTGATTAAGATCTTTACTGACTTCCAAAGATTCTTTGATAAATTAATCTTTAAGCACCATAATTTAATCATTACATAAACTGAAATATTGATCTTCAAGCACCACTACTGGATCACATCAGATAATATCTTTATCTCAAAGCATCACAGATTGAACAACACATCATATGGCAATTTCACTTATCATCATCAAAACCAAAAGCCTTCTTCATCACTTTGATGAAGACTTAACTTTAGAGTTTTGTCATCGTCAAAGAGAAATAAATTGCTGCAGGCATAATGCCTGCAAGCATAGATTCATTGGGGAGACAATGAATCACTACAAGAAAAATAGTATTTTGCGACACGTTAATTGCGACAGTTCCATAAAAACCGTTGTCATTTGTAAGTTACGGCGGTTGCCACGACGGTTTTAGACAACCGTCGTTAAATTTTTTAAAAGTTTAAACATATTACGACGGTTTTGGATAACCGCCGTTAAATTTTTTAAAAATTTAAAACCTATTACGACGGTTTTGGATAACCGCCGTTAAATTTGTAAAAGAATTAATTATATATATTATATTAATAATTTTTTATTTAATTATTTTTAACTATAATAAAATCAAGGAAGTAAGAAGGCATGTAACAATCTTAATCTTCAGCATACTTCACTCATATCCCCTAAATAGCGCTTCACCTTCTCCTTCTCATGATGTTCACAAAATCAATGGAGCCTGATGAATCCGTCATGAACGAAAATGCGAACCTTCCCTGATCCACCTCCCCTAAATCTATCCTCCATTTCCTTCAATTTCTTTTAATTGAACCTAAATCTAAGCAACAGCTGAAACCCTAACGAATTGAGAAATTTGATGAAACGATTGTGGTGCTCAATATTGGATCAAGACCAAAGGTGAAGTGTGTTATTCAACTCCCCCTATCTCGTGGTATCAAGAAAAAGGTGAGAGATGGTGGCGACCTACCTCTACGGAAGTGAGCGAGGTGATGGCGACGATGATGATTTGCAACTTTCGGGTTAGGTTCTTGATTCTCCGTCCTGCTTTCTATTCTTCTTCTTCTCCACTCGTAGTCTGTAGGAATTGTTACTTCGTGTTGTTGTTGTTGTGCGTTGTGAGTTCTTCTGCAATCGATGTCATTGTTGTTCAATGCGTGAAACTTGTTGTGGCTTTGCGTTCTTGAACTTGTGAGGCTATTGTTCTTGTGATGTTGAGGAACGTTCAGCAGTGGGCCTAACCAAACATGCAAGACTGTATTTTCCTACCATTTCCTATTGCCCCATTTCCCCTAAATCCAATTTAAGTGTTAGTCTCTATTAGTTCAGCCCCTCATTGCTAAGATTTGATTTTTATTATGTGTTATCTCCTAAGTTTTGATACATGGGTATGTTAGTTTATGCTTATGAGAGGTGACTTGTGAAGACATTATAAAACAAGCTCTGGGCATGATTTACTTAATCATTGTTTCTCTTTCTGTTTTATCTTTAAATGTATGGAGGTTCTTATATATTTAGATGTGTGTTGAATTTGGCATGTAACTGAGGGCTAATGTTGTTATTCTTTATGGTAGAAAGTGGAAGAAGCCCTTAAAAAGGGTTCAGATGTCTCAATTCAGGGAGTAGATTTAGAAGACGATCCTGAATACCAATTAATTGTGGAATGCAATGCTTTGTCAGTTGACATTGAGAATGAAATTGTCATTATTCATAATTTTATTTGCGACAAGTATCGTTTGAAATTTCCTGAGCTAGAGTCACTATCATGGTTGTCTCAGTTACAACATCGACTACGACTGGCAAGCCACTTCCAGAAGAAGTCCTTAGTAAGACAATTGAGGCTTGTGATCGAGCTCTTGCCCTTGATTCGACGAAGAAGAAAGTTCTTGATTTTGTAGAAAGTAGAATGGGTTACATTGCCCCTAATGTTTCTACTATAGTTGGGAGTGCTGTCGCAGCTAAACTCATGGGAACAGCTGGTGGTCTATCTGCTCTTGCAAAGATGCCGGCTTGTAATGTTCAGGTTCTTGGAGCCAAGAAAAAAAATCTCGCTGGATTCTCCACTGCAACTTCGCAATTTCATGTAGGTTACATCGAGCAAACAGAAATATTTCAGACTACTCCCCCTCCTCTAAGAATGCATGTATGCCGACTCTTGGCTGCAAAGTCTACACTCGCGGCATGAGTAGACTCAATTCGTGGGGATCCATCTGGGAAAACTGGAAGATCCCTCAAGGATGAGATCCATAAAAAAATTGAGAAGTGGCAAGAGCCCCCTCCTGCCAAGCAACCGAAACCACTTCCAGTGCCTGATTCTGAACCTAAAAAGAAGAGAGATGGTCGAAGGCTTAGGAAAATGAAGGAGAGGTTAGCAGAAAGTTTGCTACTACTTATTTATCTCACGGTGCAGGGTTGAGGGTATATTAATTTTTTACTTTTTTTCTTTCTAATTCATGATCTGTTGATTCCTATGTCAGGTATGCAATAACTGACATGAGGAAGTTAGCCAATAGGATGCAATTTGGAATTCCTGAAGAGAGCTCTTTAGGTAATTTTACCAGATTTCACTTTTCCTGATCTGATTTACAGTTGGAGTGCAATGCTTTGCATTTTATTTTGTAACTAAGGAATTAAAGATTAGGTAGAAGGAGAAAAGCAGAATATCAGGGATGCTACTTTGAATAATTGTGATATTATGATAGAAAACTCCCTGTTAGCCATGACTATGCTAGATTGTGTGAGTGTAATTTTGATCTGGTTCCCATTAATTAGTACTCCTATTATACTTATTATATTAATAATCGACACAGAAAGTACATTGTATTCATGGAACTTAACATGGCTTAAATGAGTTGTTATAATTCTATTTGGAACTCTCAAAACCGGACGAGTAAAAATATCAGGAAACTTTTGGTTGACTTGTTTTTATATGTTTTCCCACTTTTCAAGGAAAGATAGGCCACCAATAACCAGTTATTGTTTGTTACAGTTTTTCCTACTTGGACTTGTTGGGTACATTCTCTTTTCATGAAGCCATTTCATTCATCATTATATTGTTCAAAACATGTTTATGTAACTTAAAATGTTACCTGTTTGATTCTGACAGAATAACTATGAAAGAAGGATTTTACCTTGTGGGTTTGGACAATACATCACCAACATTTACTTCTGCTATGCAGAATTCTGTTCCTGCTCTTACATTTCTGATGGCTGTGGTACTAAGGCAAGTTTTAACTTATAACCCTTGTCCCCTAGAGGTTAAAGTTCAGAACTTTTTGATTATATATTCATAAACTTGTTCTGTTATGTGTTTGTAGTGCAGATATGAGAGGTTGCGCTTAACCCTTGAATTTGAGGTAAGCATTATATTTGGTGTTAGATTCACTCATTTGATGACATAAGCTTTGTTCCGTGATACTGAGTCAGTGAGGTGTTTCTTAATTTTACACATCTAGATCTTTTGTTAGTTGTTACTCATTCAAGTGGATATTTTTAGGGGTCATTAGCTTGGACTTTCATTGTAAGAAGTTTACCATGAGACATAACAGTTTACCATATTTTCATATTTATTTATTTAGTTCTGGAGTCAGAAGTTTGAATTTGGTGAATAGTTTTTGAGATCATTTGTCTTATTGATTCTATTTTTTGTAGATCGAGGGTGATGATGGTCGCTTAATTGATTGTATATCTAGAATGGATTTCGGTACTAGGACATGCGCACTTGCCGGTATAGGGCACCCCAATGATAGATTCATGACTTCAGATGCACTGGAATTTACAACTCTGATAAGGAATAGGTATCTTACTTTTTACTTGTTTGAAATCGATTTGTTGAATTGTATTGACTTGTGATTAATGTTAAATATCTGAATGTTCAAATGCATCATTTCATTGCTCCTTTTTTTTTTCTTTTTGTTTTGTTTCGATAGACTTTAGTGGTATCAAAAACAAAATTGTAAAAATCAAATTTTCTGACTTTAACTTTGGGATGATTTAATTTCCACAGAAACCATTAATAAAAGATGATTTAATTGACTACATGGTATCTGGTTGCAAGCCAATAGAATAAACAATTATGTCAAGAATATTCTCTTGTCAAAGGGGTGCAAAAGAACAACTCTTTTCAACACAGTCTGAGATCTTGTTTAGATGTGTGAATTCATATCGTTAGGCTAAATATATATATTATATATAAGTCATATTGGAAACATGAAAATAATATCATAACTCAAATAAAATAATTTTGTTCAAATGCTATTACAAATTAAACTTCAGTTTTAGTTTAAATGTGTAAAGTCGTATTGTTACCCTGAATATATTTATATATATATATATATATATATATATATATATATATATATATATATATATATATATATATATATATATATATATATATATATATTATATGTTAGTCTTTTGTTTAAAAGCATAGAGAGTAAAAATCTATCTTCTTGAAATTATATCATACATTAATAATTCTTTTAAATTGACTTTAAGATATAAACGGACCATTTCTCTTCTATTTTTCATGCTCACATTTTCATACCTTTTCCCCTCAAACAGGCCAGTAAAGGAGCCTCAAGATTTCTCTTCTTTTAGAGAACGACTTTACCACTTACAGGTACTTCTCTATCTTGGTTAGATTATTGGTTTTGATGTTTATTTTTTTCATACTGTTTTGTCGGTACAGTTGTATGATTTCAGAGAACCGGAAATCAACGGGTTTGCTTTGGTGGATCTGGCATACATGGATGGCAGATATTGTAGTGCATATATGAGAAGGATCCCAAAGCTTGGCAGCTCAATTCCATCGACGAGGCCTATAGTATTTTGTACTCGGTTCGTATGTCAAACTTGATTGCTCAATCTGATCTTTCACTAGTATGGGAATTATTTCATGTTACAGTATATGAATTCGGCTCATTGTTTTTTCTGTATCAGGGAGTGGTGATTTCAGGGGTGGCAGCAGCAATACAAATATGGACTATTAGCAAAGGAAGGCCAGTGCTAGCTTCAATTTATCTGCCCTTACAGACATTACTTGTAGCTTTGATAGCATCTGTTGTTTTTTATTGAAAACTTTATACTCTTTTGTTTATTGGAATTATATACATACATATCTTTGTGTTTTCTAGACTCACGATTTAATGTTTGTGTTTATTGTGTAAATATCATGAAGATTGATGATTGCCATTAATGTAACCTACAATAGCTGTATTCTGAATCCTAAACTGAGTGCAGATTTTTTTTATAAATATTTGTAACTTGCGGCGGTTCAAACCGCCACAATATACCCCAGATTTTTTTAATATTTGCAACTTGCGGCGGTTCAAACCGCCACAATATACCTTCACAATCCAAAAATTATTAATCAAGTTAAGACGGTTGGAAACCGTCACATTATGGAGATTACGACAGTTAGCTACCCGTCGTGAAAATAACGACGGTTTGTACGACAGTTTTCACAACCGTCGCAATACGGCCTCGCGACGCACGTTTCCGCGACAGTACTGAAACCGTCGTAACTTACAAATTGCGACGGTTCTAACCGTCGTAATCTGCCAAAATGAACCGTCGCAATTTGCCAATTTTCTTGTAGTGAATACCCATAAAAAAAATTTCTTGAAGATAGTAAAGGGGATGCCAACCCTAAAATCCTCAAATACATCAATATAGAAATATAAGAACTCATTTAGAACCACATGGGATCTCCACATGCAAATAATTTCACCTTGAACATATGCTTCTAGAATGACGCCATCTTTTCTATTAGTATTTGACAGCTTTAAGCCCGCTCAAAATGCTTCCCTCAAATCATCTTCCAGACCGAGGGGATGTAAATTCAAATTTTCTTTGCATAAGGAGCTTGAGAGAGAGGTGGGGAGTTCCATGATGAATTCTACAAAACTGAGGAAGAAGACGCCAAATCTATGTCATTGTCTCTAGACAAACTTTTAGAAGAACCTAAAGATTTTTTCTCTCCGTAAACTTCCAATCCACTTTCCCCATTCTTATCTCCAAAGCTTTCAAGCATCAGTTTCATTAACCAATTGTCTCCAAAACAGTTTAGGGTTCTATGATTTTCCCAAAGGCATCACACTCATGAATAAAAATTATAACTATAAGTAAATAAGATAAAGGAGTTGAGATGTTACTTGTGATGGCTACTGAATGATGAATAAGAGAGGAGAAATAAAGTTTAATGGGGAACGTGCAAGAGGAATCTATGTAATAGAAAAACATTAAACGTCTTGGAATGAGAAAAGGTGACACTTACTTAAGGCATGAGTGGTAGGCAAGAAGTTGGCCACTCTTAAGAATAATAGCATTGGGATGTAGAGTTAATAGTGGCTTCGCTTCTATGTAAGTCCCAAGGCCGTAAGTAATAATTAAAGCTAAACCCTAGTAAAAAAGGTCAAATGATAAAAATAAAACCCATTTAGGATAGGGCGCGACCTCGTACATCCCTAGAAAACTGATGGACAATTGTTCCCTAAAGACCATAATTTCTACACATTTTGTTATCGATTGCCTAAAACATTCTTCCCTACCTGCCTCATGCTTGAGAGACTATGTACAGCCTAAACTCAATGGGTGCAAAGTCCAATTACAAAAACAAACGAAATGAAAATAAACAACCACTACACACCATTACAAGAAATCCAATGGGTGCAAAGTCCAATCGTAAAAACTACAGCCGAAAATCCTCTTCTTCTTAACCAACGCCAACCACCACCAAGAAGTGAACCCAACTCTAAGAAAAAGTAAATCCACATCAAAAAATTCACCCTTAAAAATAATGCTATTTCTAGATTGCCAAATTATCCAACAAGTAGCAAACTAAATCAAAGAAGCATTATTAACGGAACAAAACTTGGATATCATCCCAAACCAATCCTTCACAAAATCAATGCAGTCGCCATTATTAATTGGATTAATGCCAATCCACTTCCCGACTCTATTCCATAATAACCGAGTTTTCGAACATTGACAAAAGACATGATTAATATCTTCCACGACTAAAAAACAAAACACACAAACACAGTCGTGAGGGTTGGCGATTATGCTTCTACTCATTAAATTGGCCCTAGTAGGAAGTCTATCAAGCAATAAACGCCAACCAAAAATCTTGACCTTCAGCGGTATCGAAGAATTCCATAAAATTTCCAACGTAACATGCAAGTTCAGATTAGGAAAAACTAAGTTTTCATCTGTCATGTACCTGTTATAAAAAGAATCCACAGTGAAAACATTATCAGAACTCCATCTCCAGTTGATGTCGTCAAGACCATCCGTCATCGGCCGCAAAGGTTCCAAAACTTAACTAACTGCTGCCACTCCAAAGTATCCAAATCAGAAAGAGAAGAACGATCCAACAACAACCTGAAGTCTTTCCAAAACCAACCCGAATCCCTCCATTCTCCCGCCTGATTAACCACAATGTTTTTGTCAACTGCAGCCTCAAACAACAGCGGAAAAAAAGTAGCGAAAGTGCCCACATCCGACCAACCATGCTTCCAAAACAGACAAGAATTCCCTCTTCCCAAAATAAAACGGATTCCGTCAAGAAAACAACCCATGTGCGTGTCATCCTTTAACTTGATGATATCACGCCACCAAAGCAATTGAAACCTGTAATCCGACGGAGTATCCCTCACCAATAAATCTGAACTGACATCACCGTACTTCTCTTTTATAATACCATACCAAATCGCATTTCTATCTTTTATAAACCACCACAACCACTTTACAACCAAAGCTTTGTTGAACACCCCGATATCTCGAATGCCCGGGCCTCCTTTCTCTTTCGCTCTGCAAACCGTGTTCCAACTCACCCACGCTACACTTCTTTTATCATACGTACCTGACCATAAAAAATTACGCTGAATCGCCCAAATCTTCTTAATGACCACCTTTGGCGCCAGAAAAAACGAAAACCAGTGGATTGGTATATTCGCAAGAACCGAGTTAATGAGCGTCACCCTTCCCCCAATAGATAACATTCTACCTCTCCAAGTTGCTAACCTGCTTCTGAAAACATCAAGTAAAGGCCTCCAAAACGACACTTTCTTATGATCACCACCAAATGATAAACCCAGAAACTTGAACGGAGTAACCCCGACTCTGCAAGAAAGGAACTGAGACGTTGCACTGATAAAACCAGAATTCACTCCTAATCCAATGATACTACTCTTCCAAGCGTTAATTTTAAGGCCAAAAACCAACTCGAAACCTCGAATAACTACTTTCAGACCCCATAAATTAGCCCAAGAAGCTTCACACAAGATCATGGAATCATCCGGAAACTGTAACAAGTTGTAATCCACATTATTGCCAATCGAAAAACCTGATAATTTACCCAACAAGCTGCTTCTACGGACCAACAGAGCCAAACCTTCAGCGGCCAAAGCGAATAAAAAAGGCGACAACGGGTCCCCTTGACGTAACCCCTTCGACGCCTTAAAGTCAGCTGTAGTTCCACCATTCACAAGAACCGACATAAAACTGTTAAGCACGGTGCCTTTCATCCAAAGAATCCATCTTGTTCCAAAACCTGTGGCTTTCATCAACGAAATTAAGTAATCCCAGTCGACGCAATCATACTCCTGCTCAAAGTCTAACTTCATCATGAGACAAGGCTTTTTCTTACACTTCGCCAAATCGATAATTTCATTTAAAACTAACACCCCATCAAGAATGTTACGACCCGGAATAAAAGCAGTTTGAGAATGGGCAACAATTTTACCAATGACCTTCTTTAAAAGAGCAGCTAACAGTTTCGAAATAATTTTATAAATACACCCAATCAAACAAACCGGCCTGTAATCTTTAAGACCTTGGGGATTCTCAACTTTCGCAATCAGAGCTAGAAAAGAAGAAGTCATCGTTTTGGGTAACTTGGCAGAAAGGTGAAATTCGACAATACAATTCACTACAGCAGTTCCAATGATGTCCCAACTCCTCTTGATGAATTCAAGGCTAAAACCGTCTGGACCTGGACTCTTAGAACCGTCGCAATTAAAGACCACCTCGCGAATTTCCTCAGCAGAAAACTCTCTCTCTAACATACCTCTGTCTTCCGAGTTTAATTTAGGAAGTTCATCAACCTTCAGTCTGGGTCTTTTCATCTCCACTTTAGAAAATATGGACTGATAAAATTCCTTAATAAACTCCTTCACCTCCTGCACCTCTTCAATCAAGCCTCCTTCTGTTTGCAAAACAGAAAAAGAATTTCTTCGGTTACGAGACTTCAAGAACGTATGGAAATAACGAGAATTAATGTCACCGTTCCTTAACCACTTCACTCTCGCCTTTTGATTCAACAAGTTTTCTTGCAAAATCAATTTGTTCCACAATTCTTCCTTTGCCATCCTATAATTCTCAGCAAATTTCAACACTTCTGAACCCCCACCAAAGTCGACCACGTCATCTAACTTCTCAATAGCCTGACACTTCTCCTCAATTTCTAAATCCACTATACCAAAAACGGCCTTGTTCCACCAGCGTAATCTCCCTCTAAGATACTTCAGTTTCTCACTCAAAATAAATGCAGCTGATCCTTCCACTTTGAACTCCTCCCACTCCCTCCTTATAAACCCAAAAAACTCAGGATGATCCAACCAGCAAGAAAAAAATTTGAACGGTTTCGCCCCCCAATTCTGAAAATTAGCTTTAATCCAAATCACCCTATGATCAGACACATCCTTCTTACCCACCTGTTGAGCTACCAAATTCCATCTATCAATCATACCACCAGAAATGAGGAATCTATCAATTCTACTTCTACACAAACCATTATCTTTGAACCAAGTGAAATTGTTCCCAACTACCGGCAAATCTATCAAATCCATATCCTCAATGAAAACTGCAAAAACTTCCAACTCCGACCACCTATTTCTCCCCGTTCCAACTCTCTCTTCCGGCACCTTAATAGCGTTAAAATCCCCAGCTAAGATCCACTCACCACCAATAAACCTGTTTTTTAAACCAACTAACTCTGCCCAAAGTTCTTGTCTCCCCACCATATCACACGGCGCGTAGATGTTAACAAAATAACAATTCACCTCCTTCCACCACGCATTGATACCCAAATAACCACGCCCTTTGAAGCTAAAATTTGGAACAATGCAATCAACCTTCCAAATCGTGAGTAAACCCCCTGCTCTCCCAACCGCATTTAAGGCTGACCACCCACAATCCCCTTTGCCCCAAAGACTACAGACCACCTCCTCTGTCATGACACCAATTTTTGATTCCTGAATAAAACACAAATCCGGATTCCCTTCCAAAATAGTCTTCCTAATCCTTCTTCTCTTCAAAGAACTCCCTCCTCCTCTAATATTGTAAGACATTATATTCATGGAAAATGATTAGCCGCCCCCAACTTCTCAAGAAACTCTTTCTTGTCTCTTTCTTCTATGTTATAAATCATCTCCTCAAAAACCCCATCTTCTTCGTCACCTTCGATACCAATCTCTTTCATCGCATGCCAAACTTTCCCCGGCATTCCTCCCAAAGCTCTCAAAACCCTTAAATTACCTTGAATAAAATCAGAACCGTTCAAGGAATCGCCACTTACCTGAGCCCCCTCCGATTGAGACACAAGCTTCTTGATCTTTTTCTCTATCTTCTTGTGTCTAACTCTTGAGCCGACTTTCGAAGACGGACCAACTAGATTAATGGAGTGTATCAGAGCAAAAAAATACGAAGGCTCAAAAGGGATTTTGATATTATCACAAATCTCCTCCAACCCCTTCTTTTTTCTAAGTTTTGATTTGGACAAAATGTTGCAAGGCCCACTCCCATTAGAGAAAAGAGAAATGGGGTCTGACTCGATAGCAATAGGGCCCAAAGACTTCTCGAAAGGCCCAACACCATCCTTCACTAAACTCACTAGGACCAAATCCAAACCCCCTACCTTCTCAGACTCTTTGGGAGACGAAACAAAATTCTCACCTGAAAAAACTCTGTCAATGGGACTACCAATTTTACTAAAAGAACTAGATGAAAGTGCCACCTGTTCTATCACCTCCCCTGCCATTCTCGAAACCTTAAAAGATGATGGGGACATCACCTTTGTTAACTTGTTTCCAACACCCAAATCCACCTTTTCCTGCTGATCCTTCTGCCCCGCCGGACCTACTGTCCTACCAACCTCAACATCACCTACTTCCCTATAGCCATTGACTCCTGATAAGACACTATCAGTAGCCTTTTGCTCATCTTGAAAATCGTGACTCTCAGAAGCATCATCCCCTTCGTTCTCCGTGTCACCCCCTCCTACCCCATTGGAGTTTCGCTGCTCACCTTCCTCCTCCTCCGATTCATCATCTTCAGATGTGTTAACCCCCAAGTTTTGAGATATCACCCGAGACTCACTATCTTCAAACACTTCTTCCATTAACCTAATACCGAATACTTGCTTGTTAATGACAATGTTGAAGAATTCATTGACTGTGAATCTGCACCTAGACTTCACCAGCATTCTCGCTACGTCCACCTTCAAGAGTTTCTCCGTCTCCACACCACTTCTAATAAAAACACCTATGGTACCAGCAATGGATTTAAGAATATCCTCTCTCCAGGCGAAAACAGGTAGACCGTAGCAGTTCAGCCATAATAACCTATCCTGATCCACATCGAAAGTCTTCCACGGACGAACCTTCGTAAACCACCTCTTCACCCACTCCTTGTCATCTTCTAAGAGAGATTTAATGCTACCTTCTTCAGATTCTTCTAAGAGACAAAGCATAGCACCTAAAGGCAATGCTTTAATATGAAAATAACCTTCCATATTCAGGGCAAGTTGCACCTCATACGTACTACCCGGAATGATCACCGTACCCACAAACGCCTTATGAAACCTACTCAACTCAGAACAACCAACTGTGAAATTCAACCTCTCAGGAACAATGGTCTTGTTACCAACAAAGCTCCTACCCCGCATCTCCCTACTCTTTGCTCCTTCAACATCTGCGTTATTATCGAATAGAAAACTCCCCTGCTTCCTCCTAACCGCCTGCGCATAGGAGTTTGTATTCCGGAGAGCTCCTGTCAACTTCTTCTCCAAACTGTTGCCTCTGTCGTCGTCCACCTTCTTATTGGAATCAAAAGTAGACCACTTCTTCTGAATATTAAACCTCACGTGTCCATCTTTAACCCCATTCTCTCTGTTGAACTTTGGTAGATTAGCATGAATCTTTTTCCCCTTGATGAAAATACTGTATAGGGCTGCCGCCAATGTTCTTGTGTTCTCAACACCCCTAAATCGGACAAATCCATAACGAGAACCTCTCTTATCTCTCTTTTTTGGAATGAACACCTCCGTAACCATCCCATATTCCTTGAAGACCTCAAACATATCCTTAGCTGCAAAACTCTCCGGGAACTCCGAGAAAAAGAAAGATGTTTCCTCCAAAAAGTCATCATTCTTCCTCTTCCCCTTCTTATCTGTCCAGATTGACAAACTGCCACTCCTGAAATTCCTTTCCTTTCTCCTCTTAACAATGGACCACTCCTTAACCACTGATTTTGACATCCTCACAACAATATAGCCTCATAACAAGGAACTACCAGCACCACCGTAACAAGGACCCTAGCCCAAAGGCTAGGAGTTTAATCCAAAATTACAATGATCCACTTGTTGTTAGGGTTGATGATGATGGAGGAACAACTTTGATGTGTTCATGGATTTTAATGTTGTTATAAGGACATACTTTTGATACGATACATACTCCGATAAATAATGTGATTCTTGTTGGCCTTTCACCGATACAATTATCAATTAGTGTACCCAACAAATACAAAAATAAATACAAAAATGTAAATTGCAATATCTTAGCACACATTTATTTACATTATTAAAGAATGGTTTTTGTATTAAAACATTTGTAGTTTTTTAATCACATAAAATTTGCATTCTTTTAAATGGTATTTTTTCTTGATTATAAACCCACGAGTTACATAAATAAATCTCACGAAGTTTGTAAAAAAATTTTAGCGTTGATTTTGATATTATTGTAAAAGTTTAAAAAAAAGTTAAAATGGTGTCTTTAAAAGTTAAAAAAAAAATATGCTTGAATGTTTGATTTAAATGTAATTTGATTTGAATGGAAAAGAGTATATTGTCAAACTATGAAAAGTAAGTCGACAATTACTTGTTAACTATGACACTCACATATAATATATATCCACAAAATACCTTATACATAGTGTAATTGGTATTGATAGAACATAAGATCTTATCGGCATCGTTATATATACATGTCCAAGATGAATAATATACAAAATATGGCACATGATATACAAGAGTACCTAAACAAAACTAGGATCTATGTATAACATCCACATGATCCACAACGGAAGATTATAAACAAAAATCGAGTCGCCAAACATCATCAAGCAAACTTGTCCTTGCCTTTAACCTAAAACTAACTACCTGAGGAAGAACAATAATAGTAGGTTGAGACAATAATCTTAGTGAGTTCCCCTATCTTATGGGTCCACTCGGCTATAAAGCATACTCTTAGCGATTCGATACTCAAGGCTTTCCACCTTACGTTACTTGTGTATCACTCACACAAATCTAACCAACACTTATACATTCAATGGATTAAACGCTTCGTATAGAAACACACAACATGAGTTCACATAATTCAATTTATCATTGTTCGGGAATGCATTAAGATAGTATCTTTCCCTGGCCAATCCACGTCTAGGACTATGGTCATGGGTCATAGATCTTTATTACCTCAGACACCATTTTTCGGCCGATCCAAATTCTGTGGACAATGGACACAGGTCACGATTTTCCGCCCAATAAATAATGTCTTCCCCTGACAGATCCCAATCCTAGGACTATGTACAAAGGTCACGAACTTCCTTTAGCTGGAAAACTTCTCCCCAGCCAATCTTAATCCATTGACTATGTACATGTGTCACGGTATCCAATCTCAATGATTCGCCTATCCAGATCACTACTTTATATAAGTCTAGGATTCAGGACAAGCACGGATGAGGGTTACTCCTGAATACATGATTATTCTCATTAATCAAAACGTGATTATTCACATTAATCTCTATATGATTATATCCCAACCATAATGGGATTACACACAATATCCATGTGATTACTTCATAATCACAATCACAATATATCATAATATATTTTCATACAAGCTCATTGAATCACAACTATGACATTGCTCACCATCCATACCTTCGCCATTCTTGTAGATGGGAAAACTCATCTCACGTGACTACTCGCTCACGGGTACACGCCGAGGTACCTCTTACGTTCGACTATCACAACTTAAGTTAATTACCGTAACCTAAGTTATCTTTACTAATTTCATTCACCTAGATACAACTCTAGGTTCACTCTCACTCATCATCATGGAAGTTGCTTTATTCATTATTCCTTCAATACATACACATCATAATACGATACGTGAAGCACACATAATAGTTCATTACCATAATACAAGTAATAACTGGAACACAAGCATGGTTTCTCTTTACAAAAAGGTATAACATTGGACTAGTCTTCCAATGTATCCAACCTCATATCAATCGGAGTTACGAATCCAGTTTTATGGTAGAAACATGGAAACAAATAATTTCTCAAAGTCTTTCAACTCTCGCCTAGTAATCCCTAGCGAGAAGTCAAAGCGAGCTTACGCCTAGTGAGCTCCCAACGAGGCTCATGAGGGAGTATAAAAGATATAATTTTAGGTGACCTAGACGATCGTACCAAAGGAAACAATAAAAATATAAGGAGGAGAATTATGAATTAACTTGATTATTTGGTATTGGGGAGGTGGTGATTGGATATACCTCTTGTTGGCTTTATTTTTTTAAACATTAATGAAGGATAAGGGGGCAACTTAACACTACGAAAATCAGAAGTTTTAATAGAATGATCATTTATGATAATTATAACATTTTATTTGTTCAAATTAACATTAAATAAGAGACCGTTTCATATGTCATGTACTACGAAGGATCTAGATGAGAAAGGTTGAGAATCTGAGGAGTCGCTTCTATGTCGGTTGGACTAAGTATGTTTCCATTGAAAGCAACAAGTTGCAGCCTTGAACGTGGAGAAATTTGTTTTAATAAAAGAAATATTGAAGGTTCCTATATACGAGTTATTAATTCAATTAATTAAATGGCCGAAGTAAAAATATGTTACGAAATGTATATTTTCTATTAGTCCTAAGTTCTAGCGACATCATTTTTCTAGGCCAATTATAAAAGGGTTACGGACAAGGAGTACATGAGCATAAAACAAACCATTTTTCATGGATTGTGTTTCTTTCATTAATCCATTAAGGACCACAACCACCACCACCAAGATGGTAGTAGTCGCTAGTGTGTGAACCGGTTGTGTCGCTTCGGCCACCTCTACAAGAGGTCCGACAAAAAAAAAATTGGTTTGTCTTTCCTTTATTGTAGTGGTGATTTTTATTGGTAGCTCGATTTTGTTGCTTGGAATTACCTAAAAATCAAGTTTGGATGATCTAGTCAACACATGATTTTGGATGTTTTGTGATGAGTGCTACCAAAAATGAAAGGGAATGATATTTCGCTTGTTGAAACTTATAAGAAAAAAAAATGAAAGAGATGATTTGGATGATGTCATATTTTGTCTTTCATAATTTTTGTTCGCCATTAATCTTTTTTTAAATAATCAATTGATTCCATTAAAGGGAGTATAAGGAGTATTTCAACCAATACAAGAAGCCAAATTACTTCAACTTCCTATAGCAGAGAAGAGGTAAGTTGTTCCAATCATAAAAGTTATAAGAAACAAAGGTATTACAAACTAAGCCCATCCAAAACCAAGATTTAGGAATAAGAGCCGTCATACATTTGTCGAAATTGAAAATAACCCCTTTGCATAGAAACGAATTACGCATCAACCAAATGCTCCAAACGGATGCCAACCAAATCACACTGATAGTGAGTCTATCACTTTTATTTTTGACCTTCTTACAAATAAAGAAAAAGTCCACAAACTCCTCAAATGACAAGACCAATTTGTTCCCTATCCAAGATACGACCTTAGCCTAAATTCTACTTGTGAAAACACACTCACCAAAGAGATGCAGCAAGGATTCATCATGCCAAAAACAGAAAACACAACATAAATCTCTAGCATCCGACAATATACCCATCCTAACTAATTGGTCCTTAGTATGAATCCTATTGATAATAAATCTCCACCCAAAGAGTGAAGTATTCGACGACACCTTAATCTCCCACAGATAAGCTAGATATTTTAACACATCCACCATAAATAGCCCTTCATTAGACACCGACAAGAAAGTATCGAAACAAGTATTTACTGAGAATTGGTCGTTGTCTTCCTTCGTCCATTCGAAGTCTTCGTTCGTATGTTTTATCAAAGCCACCTTCAACATCATTTCTTTGATTTCCTCCAAATGAGTTACGTCAAGGCCTTCAAGATTATGCACTATGTTATGGAAATGCCAAGACCAAACATCACCATTCCACATGCCAGTATCCTTCACAGACATGTTTTTATCCACAACAGCCACGAAAACATTTGGAAATGCCTTCTTCAGGGACTGATTGTCCAGCCTTATAGCATGCCAAAAAGCCGTCATGCTTCTATCTTTAATCTTGTAATGTAAAAACTAAGCAAAACAAGAACAACCATAATCGGAATTAATACCCATCAAAACCAAATCCCTCCACCAGATGAAGTCTCCCTTATTCAACACCGAATTATCACCAATAGTCACTTTGACCTCTGAATTTGTATATCTATGCCTGAGTAATCTGCTCTAAACCGCATTCGTCTCCATCAATATTCTCCACTTCCAATTTAATAAAAAAATCCTTGTTGAGAGCTTCAATATCTTTAACACTGAGACCACCTTTGAATGCGCCGAACCTCACGTAACACTTTGGTTAAAGCTTTGTAGAATGATAAAGTGTATATTGGAATTGCGTTCATCACTGAATTAATTATAACGACTCTGCCCGCAGAAGAGAGGTACTTCCCTCTCCAAACAACCAGTCTGCTCCTCATGTTCTTGGGTAATTGCTTCCACATTGCTAATTTCCTTGGACTTTCCCCAAACCAACACGCCAAAGAATTTAAATGGTAAGCTGTCTACATTGAACGCCAAGAAGGAGGATGATGCATTGAGGGACCAGTCAATGATATTAATTTCGTATAGCTTACTTTATAGAAATTAAACTTCAACCCCGACATCATTTCGAAGCTCTTCAGTATTGTCTTAATGCTCCAAAGGTTGTCACTACTTCCGTCTCCCATGATAATAATATCGTCCCCGAATTGTAACATATCTACAGATTCCTCGCCATTGATCGGAAAGCCTCTAAAGTCCCCTAACTCCACAACCTTCTTCATCAAACCAGTTAAACCTTCCATAACAATAACAAACAAAAATGGTGACAACAGACCGCCTTAACGTAATCCTCTCTTTACCTTAAAGTCCTTAATTGTACTTACATTGATGAGCACTGAAATAGTACTTGTGAAAACGCACATTAATCTTAGTTAATATTTTTTTAGGTTTAGTTTTTATTCAATACTTTTTATAACACAACCAAGTGTTCATTAAAAAAAGAGAAACATTTAAAAAAATACACAAATCTAAAAATATATATCAAATTATAGGCATAACAATGATTACATCCAACTAACTAGATAATGCATATCAAATCTGCATAGAAAAGTCACACATACCATAAAGGTGTAATTTTGATTCTATATTTTCTAAGCACAAAGAGTCTCATTTGCATACCATAAGTAGGCATGGCAATTGGGTTATTTTATCTTCTATATATACAAACTTAAATAATAATTTTTTTTTATAAGATAAAATATATTAATCAGGGATACAATAGGGGTATCCCAACCCGTATACATCAAAAGCCTCTCTAAAAAACAAGGCCTACAAAAAATCACTAGGGTAATTTACCCAAGTGTAATAGTTACAATTGTGAGCACTATTGTGATTCTTTCCTATCCACCACCAAGAATAGATTACTATACGATTCGAAATCGTGTCATAATCCCAACACTCGTCTCTAAATAAAATGTTGTTTCTAGATGACCAATTGATCCAACAAATTATAAGCCATATTCCGACTACATTACCGATTAAAACATTATTTCGAGCACACCCCGATACCCAACAAGTTAAGTGATTCAGCATATCTCCCACTATAATCTCCAGAATGCCCAGCCAGTTACATGCGAATTTCCAAATCAGATTGGCCTTATGGCATAAAAATAGAACATGCTCCACACTTTCCTCCACTAAGAGACAGAAAGGGCAAGATTTTTCGTGTCTGTTGGTGATTATTGTAACACCCCAATTCCCATCGCGAATAAATAATACATAAATAAAATCAGAGTAACTAAAAATTTATTTTTCTGACAGAAACAAGGATGTCACATTTAAATAAACAAAACATCATCCTTGCTCATAAATTTGATACATAGCATAAAATAGATTACCCTCAATTGGGAAACTTTTCCATATAAAGGTAATACCAATTATATTCAACAATTATATACATAAATAACATAATTGTTTCCCCGACTCCCGTGCTACGTATCAGAGCAGACACCAAGACCGACAACAGAACGGAGGGCTAGTCTACACAAAAGACCTCCAGCAACTCTAATCTGCAATGCCTCATAGGGCATTATAAAACAGCAGAAGGGTGAGAAATAACAACTAAATCGAGATTGTATAATAATATGCAAACACACATTCAAACACATGTATAAATCATCTCACCCATACCATCCCATACTAACACATATAGCATGCCACAAATACAACATATCACACATAATAAATCAAATCATGAATTTCCACACATAACTCATCCGTTCACAATTCTCACCATAATTCATCACAACTCACTCATATACATCACAATGTATATATGTACAAAACCAAGCATATTCATCATGCACACTTCCACAATTCTTATCACTCCACATAAACATACATATTTATGTTTATTCATCAATGCACAAATACAGAGATGATAAATGCAAATCATAGAGACCGACTCACGACTCTATGCAAATGCAATGCGGGTACCGACTCAATCATCACAAGTTCACTCAGGAACTTATTGGAACCATCGCTCGTTACCAATGTAACTCCCCGTCGGGCATACGATTTTCCCCGTCGCTCACACCCCACACGGGCACACGACGTTTATGGATCACCCAAACCCCACACGGGCACACGACCCGATCGCTCACACCCCACATGGGCACACGATCGTCTATAATCATCGCTCACACCCCACATGGGCACACGACGTTATAGCAGATTCCCTCAGGAACCAATCCGTCGCTCACACCCCACATTGGCACACGACGTTTCTGGATCGCTCACACCCCACACGGGCACACGATCTGATCGCTCACACCCCTTATGGGCACACGATCGCTTGTAATCATCGCTCACACCCCACATGGGCACACGACGTTACAACGGATTCTCATTAGAATCACTCAACACAAGAGTGTACATCATTATGTTTCACACACAAAATGACTCAAGACATTCTTGAAATGAATACATATTCACAATATATTCATGCATTCATCTCATACAATCACAATTCAACCATATGAATTAATCAACATCATCACACTCATGCATTGCAAACCAATTCAAACAATGCATTTCAAACCATAAAGGCCACCAAATAACACACATTGAATTTCACATAAACAATGCATATCATCACAAACCACAACAATCATACGACCACAATTACCTCCACAAGGGATTCACACCACAAAGGCTACCCACAACACATCATAACAACATACATTGATATTCAATCAAACAATGTATTTTACTACCCAACAACATCATTAAATTACGCATCAAAGTCTAATCCAAAACAATGCACATATTTGCCATAGGGCCACAACCCATCATCGCAACATTTCATCATGTATATTCACATCATATAACGGTCCACAGGCTACACGTTACATGTCACAAGCATATATCATGATAACACATCAATCGCACACATTCTACGCGATAAAAACCCGACAACCCAACACTTTTCCAAAACCACGACCTAAATAAATCATCTACTGCCCTCCAAACCATTTTTAATAGAAAGAGCTTTTCATTAGCTTTCCAACGCTTCAAACGGCGACCAAAACGGACTTACGATTTGAAAATTACGACGAAAACAAAATTGGAAAATATCATGTTCGCTCCAGTATTCGCTAGGCGAACCCTAGCGAACCAAGGCAGTGGAAAACAGTCATAAAGTTCGCTAGGCGAACCTCTAGGTGAACATTCGCCCGTTCCTTCGCTGGGGTTCGCTAGGCGAACCTGCGAAACCCAGAATTCGCAGCAGCGTCAATATAGGTCAAATGGGACCAAAATACATCATTTTTACCACCCAAACCCTTCTAATTCATACCAGAACAACCAAAACATGTTTAGACATAATCAACAAGTATTCTACGCGATTTATATTGAATTTCATCCGTGAAAACATCAATTTCTATCAATTGCTCCTAATTTTAATCGATAAGAAAAATTCGAGAAATAACCAAAACAATCACAACAAACAACACATATACATACACAAGCAAGATATAATTGAAACTTATCACCCTTACCCGATTAATCGCGCTCGAAACGAAGAATCTTCGATTTTCTTCTCTTTCTCCTCTTTTCTTTCGTCTTCCTTTCTATCTTCTCTTTTCTTTCTCTCTATTTCCTTTTCTCTCTTTTTCTTTCCACTTTCTATTTATAACAAAATATCTAACTACCCAAAATGACCCTTTTGCCCTTACGCTCAAATATCTCCCAAACGCTCTCAAAATGCGATAAAACATAAACAGCGATGAAATATATTTTCGTGAAATAAAAGTTGAAAAGAAATTATAATTTATTGAAAATATTTCATCTATCAGAGAAATTAACCAATTAACTCAATTAGCAGGTAAAATACAATAAATTCACACATTTCACAAAATTCATTAAATGAAATAAACAAATAGAATTAAACAAATCGGGGCGTTACAATTCTCCCCCACTTAGACATTTTCGTCCTCGAAAATCTAACCGATACGAACAACTCCGGATACGACTCTCGCATCCGACTAACAAACCAACATGCCAACAAAAGGCACACCACGAATAACACAACTGACAAACCACCTTGCCAACTACCACAACGACACGACAACGACGACAACTACAACGACAAGATGCAAAGCCCATACAATGCACTTGACGACAAACTCTCGACACAAGGAAAAGCCAAGATACCAACACACAAGTTCACTCTAGAACCGAAACACAACAAGATCGTTACCCTACCCTAGGTAACACTCCCTTAATTCCCCACAAAGGAATTAGCCACACACACTCAAACCATCACCATGGAAACGAGGCAACAACACAAACAAGAACATAAAGTTCCACGACACCACAGGGTCTCAACAACATCAACAAAACCAGAACACCAACAACAATGCTCCGATTCACCAATCGAACATACAACCAAACATCCATCTACATAGTAGCCCATGGATAACATTTGAACCTTTCACCTAACACTTCCATTCTGAAACGTCCAATAGTCTCACCATTCCTACATGTTTCCAATGTTCAACCCATGAACTATTACCAGTCCCACACGCATATACGAATCATGCCACTTCACGCTTCCGTTTCACACTCTGATAACTCGTAACCATCAAAATTACCAATTTCACGTCCAAAGTCTAACTCTTTCTCATTTTCACCAAAAATCACTGTTCACTGTTAATATACCCAACCGCACACTATCAGACGTCAATTCACACACCAACCCAAATCTCTAAATTCTCCCAAAAATTCCCACTCTTTAACCATCAAAGCAGACATAAGTAAAACTTTCGACTTAACTCCTCACGCACGACATAAACTTTACCAATAGGATAATTCGAGCCAAAGTCATAACTAATCAGGAATTCCAATCATCCGACCGTGCCTTAATCCGAGTTACAATTCAAAAGTTATGAAGGAAACAAAATGGGATAACCTGCCATGTTCGCTAGGCGAACCTTCTAGCGAGCATTCGCTAACACCTTCGCTAGGCGAATGTCCAGCGAACCCACTATCAGCTGAAAAACAGATACAAAGTTTGCCAGGCGAACTCCTTGGCGAACCCTCGCCTTGCCGTTCGCTCCGCGAATCCCTTGGCGAACCAAGGCAGCAACCACCAACATCAAAAACACCCAAACTTCGCTAGGCGAACAACTCAGCGAACCTTCGCTAACCTTCGCTAACTGGTTCGCTAGGCGAACCCGCGAAAACTCAGAATTCCAGCAGTCTCGTTACTCATCCAAAACCATCATTTCCTCCATCCAAACACCTTGAACCTAAAACCCGTAAAATAATACCTTCAGGTTCTCCAACACAATACAATCGCGTCCAATTTCCAAATCCTGAATAGTATCGATCCTTCTATGAATCCTCAATTGTCCTAAAGCATAAGCCACGACTTTACCCCTTTGCAGTAATACACTGACTAAACTCATCAAAGACGCATCCCAATATCCTCACAAACGGTTCATCAGGATCATATAGAATCAAAACTGAAGCCGTAGACAAATCCTACTTCAGCTCTCTCAAACTTCTCCCACAAAGAACATCCAAAGCAAACGACTTACCCTTTTTGCGAGTCAACTGAGATAACAGAAGTGCAAACTTAGCAACGTCTTCCACAGCCTGCAGTAACAACCAACTGAGCCCAAAAATTTCTAATCCCCTTAACCGACTTAGAAGCCTCTCCATGTAGAACTGCATCTACTTCCGATGGATCCATAACTATACTCTCATCTGAAATAACATATCCAAGAAAACTAACCTTTTTCAACCCAAATTCTCACTCGAATAACTTAGTATAAAACTTCGTCTCTTTTTGACACTTGTAATTCAAATCCCAAGCATTCTACCTGTTCTTCCTCTGAGTTTATAACAGATCTGAATATCCTCAATCCAAGCCATTACGAACTTATCCACATAAATATGGAAGATACGATTCCTCTACTCCACAAGTATTACAGACGCATTACTAACACCAAGCAACACCACCGTACGTTGGAATGCCCAACCAAATTCCAAAAGATATAAATTCTCAAAGCTTTTGCAAAACCTTGCACTGGGTAACTGGCTACTCACACACAAGCTTAACCGATTAATTAACAGCCTATTCTGATGATAACAACATAACCAGTCACATCAAATCGATCAAAGCCTTAACTCACACCATCCACCACTCTTATCATACATTCTAAACAACTGCAATTTCACTCAAACTCAACCAAACCATTCCAATCATCTGTTCATGAAAGTGGACACTTATTCTCAATTGTTACCTTAATCAACTGCTAGTAATCCATACACAATTTCTTCTCCTAACAGTCCAAATTCCATAAATCCCCACGTGTAGCAACAACCAACCCAAAAGAACTCTCAAATAGTATATTCACACTTAAGGTTTTCTCAAAATTTCCGTTAACGCTTTATAATTTCAAAGACTCCAAACCTCTCCAGAACTTTAAGTTTCGCTTTCCTTAGTCTCAATACCAATACCATCATAATGCTTGTTATTCCATTCAATCATCATTCCCTTTTTGTTACTAACAAAGCTGGAGCTCTCTAACACAACGCCATAATGTTCCATTCAAAAACACATCCGAAAACCATGCACAACTGACGGCCCATCGCTGTGACCTTTCTGCCAATTTCTAGAAAACTATCGTCACAAACATAACAACATCTTAGTTTCACGTCCTAAAAGTTCTTCTACTTACTTAGCAGATCCAAACCTCAAATCCTTACCTTCGTCCAATTTGAGTTCACACTCTACTCTCTGAGAACAACCTTTAACAATACCCAATCTTTCTCTCTCAACCACTTCCCTACTGAACCAACATACCAAAACCTCTAATCCATTTTATCTTCCAGATATAAAAATCTTCATCGACTCATCAAAACAATCCGTAATCATTTTCTCAATTCCAAACAATTCATGGCACACATTATCCAAGCCGGAAAGACCCGTCTATTCCATCCAACATAATTCCCGTCTACTATCAACAAGAGATTAAGGGTGATCAGTTCCTCAATTTGTCAATAGACAGCCGATAATCATGATGGGGCATAAACCGTCTTTACCAAACTATAATAGCCGTTCTTGCATCCCATACACAAAGCTACCTAAGGCACAAATCCTTAGTTGACATAAACCTTACCTCCGCATTCCCTCCGGGATCGGGAACAACACTTACAATCTTGCAATCAACGGCACACTGAGCCCACGCTCCACAACCGAAGCAACTTGGAGAAGTACCAGCTTCTCCCCCACTTATCTCATTCTCAATCCTGAAGACAAAGGATTAGAAAAACCAGAAAGCACTGACAGTGTTTCCCACACATATCACATACTAAGGGACAAACAACAATGACAGTATTCAACTGTCACACCAACTGACTCAACAACTTGGCCGGACGGACCGACCTGCTCTAATACCACTAATGTAACACCCCAATTCCCATCGCGAATAAATAATACATAAATAAAATTAGAGTAACTAAAAATTTATTTTTCTGACAGAAACAAGGATGTCACATTTAAATAAACAAAACATCATCCCTGCTCATAAATTTGATACATAGCATAAAATAGATTACCTTCAATTGGGAAACTTTTCCATATAAAGGTAATACCAATTATATTCAACAATTATATACATAAATAACATAATCGTTTCCCCGACTCCCGTGCTACGTATCAGAGCAGACACCAAGACCGACAACAGAACGGAGGGCTAGTCTACACAAAAGACCTCCAGCAACTCTAATCTGCAATGCCTCATAGAGCATTATAAAACAGCAGAAGGGTGAAAAAATAACAACTAAATCGAGATTGTATAATAATATGCAAACACACATTCAAACACATGGATAAATCATCTCACCCATACCATCACATACTAACACATATAGCATGCCACAAATACAACATATCACACATAATAAATCAAATCATGAATTTCCACACATAACTCATCCGTTCACAATTCTCACCATAATTCATCACAACTCACTCATATACATCACAATGTATATATGTACAAAACCAAGCATATTCATCATGCACACTTCCACAATTCTTATCACTCCACATAAACATACATATTTATGTTTATTCATCAATGCACAAATACAGAGATAATAAATGCAAATCATAGAGACCGACTCACGACTCTATGCAAATGCAATGCGGTACCGACTCAATCATCACAAGTTCACTCAGGAACTTATTGGAACCATCGCTCGTTACCAATGTAACTCCCCGTCGGGCATACGATGTTCCCCGTCGCTCACACCCCACACGGGCACACGACGTTTATGGATCGCTCACACCCCACACGGGTACGCGACCCGATCGCTCACACCCCACATGGGCACACGATCGTCTATAATCATCGCTCACACCCCCACATGGGCACACGACGTTATAGCAGATTCCCTCAGGAACCAATCCGTCGCTCACACCCCACATGGGCACACGACGTTTCTGGATCGCTCACACCCCACACGGGCACACGATCCGATCGCTCACACCCCATATGTGCACACGATCGCTTGTAATCATCGCTCACACCCCACATGGGCACACGACGTTACAACGGATTCTCATTAGAATCACTCAACACAAGAATGTACATCATTATGTTTCACACACAAAATGACTCAAGACATTCTTGAAATGCATACATATTCACAATATATTCATGCATTCATCTCATACAATCACAATTCAACCATATGAATTAATCAACATCATCACACTCATGCATTGCAAACCAATTCAAACAATGCATTTCAAACCATAAAGGCCACCAAATAACACACATTGAATTTCACATAAACAATGCATATCATCACAAACCACAACAATCATACGACCACAATTACCTCCACAACGGATTCACACCACAAAGGCTACCCACAACACATCATAACAACATACATTGATATTCAATCAAACAATGTATTTTACTACCCAACAACATCATTAAATTACGCATCAAAGTCTAATCCAAAACAATGCACATATTTGCCATAGGGCCACAACCCATCATCGCAACATTTCATCATGTATATTCACATCATATAATGGTCCACAAGCTACACGTTACATGTCACAAGCATATATCATGCTAACACATCAATCGCACACATTATACGCGATAAAAACCCGACAACCCAACACTTTTCCAAAACCATGACCTAAATAAATCATCTACTGCCCTCCAAACCATTTTTAATAGAAAGAGCTTTTCATTAGCTTTCCAACGCTTCAAACGGCGACCAAAACGGACTTACGGTTTGAAAATTACGACGAAAACAAAATTGGAAAATATCATGTTCGCTCCAGTATTCACTAGGCGAACCCTAGCGAACCAAGGCAGTGGAAAACAGTCATAAAGTTCGCTAGGCGAACCTCTAGGCGAACATTCGCCCGTTCCTTCGCTGGGGTTCGCTAGGCGAACCTGCGAAACCCAGAATTCGCAGCAGCGTCAATATAGGTCAAATAGGACCAAAATACATCATTTTTACCACCCAAACCCTTCTAATTCATACCAGAACAACCAAAACATGTTTAGACATAATCAACGAGTATTCTGCGCGGTTTATATCGAATTTCATCCGTGAAAACATCGATTTCTATCAATTGCTCCTAATTTTAATCGATAAGAAAAAGTCGAGAAACAACCAAAACAATCACAACAAACAACACATATACATACACAAGCAAGATATAATTGAAATTTCTCACCCTTACCCGATTAATCGCGCTCGAAACGAAGAATCTTCGATTTTCTTCTCTTTCTCCTCTTTTCTTTCGTCTTCCTTTCTATCTTCTCTTTTCTTTCTCTCTATTTCCTTTTCTCTCTTTTTCTTTCCACTTTCTATTTATAACAAAATATCTAACTACCCAAAATGACCATTTTGCCCTTACGCTCAAATATCTCCCAAACGCTCTCAAAATGCGATAAAACATAAACAGCGATGAAATATATTTTCGTGAAATAAAAGTTGAAAAGAAATTATAATTCATTTAAAATATTTCATCTATCAGAGAAATTAACCAATTAACTCAATTAGCAGGTAAAATACAATAAATTCACACATTTCACAAAATTCATTAAATGAAATAAACAAATAGAATTAAACAAATTGGGGCGTTACAATTATTCCTCTACAGGCGAGATTGACTCGATTTGGAATTCTCTTATGTAGCATCCGCCAACCGAACACTTTCACCTTGAACGGGATCTGTGCTATCCAAATAAGTTTGAAAGCAGCTCTCAAATCTTCCCCAAAAATCCTGACAGAAGAAGAACTATTAACCTGCAGAAATTCGTACAAAGAAGACACAGAAAAACTATTATGATCAGTAAGTAGCCAGTTGACGGAATTTTCAGCTCCTGCTATAGGTTCGAATTCTTCCAGCATAGAGTTCAGATCTGTCCGCTGCGTCGTAGCTTCTTCATACAAATTAGAATGAAATAATTTGATATCCCAGCACCATTTACCACCATCCCAATAACCATTCTCAGCCACCGAGCTACTCATATTTTCAGCATATATCCATAAATCTGGAAATGACACGAACAAAACACTGTGTCCAGCCCAACGAGAACACCAAAACGGAACGAGATCTCCACTACCCAAGTTGTAGGATATAAGCTCAGAAATTACATTCCCTCCATCGAATATAGAGAGCTGCAACAAGTCTCTCCACCATAAAGAGGGAGCAACAAGCTGTTTCGAGCTTTCACCAGTATGAAGGTCGAATTGATGATTAGGGTACCTAGTCGCTATTAATTCCTTCCACAAAGTGTTCTTATGTTCCAGAATTTTCCAAGTCCACTTGAACAGTAACGCGAAATTGAAAAGTTTTAAGTCTTTCACCCCTAAACTGATGTTTTCTTTCTTGTTACATACCGTAGTCCAAGACACCCACGCCACTCCCTTTTTAGACACCGTACCATTCCACAGGAAAGACTTTTGAATAGACGTCAGAATACGTATTACTTTAACAGGAAGTTTATAAAAAGACATGAGATGAATCGGTAAATTAGCAAGGACCGAATTGATCAGGGTTACTCTTCCTCCCATAGATAAGAAACGAATTTTCCAAGAGTTCAATCTAGATCGGACCTTGTCTATCAGCGGTTTCCAAAAAGAGACTAGAGTGTGATTTCCTCCAATATATATTCCTATAAATTTGAATGGACAATCAGAGTCAAAGATCTTCCAAGTGAGGTAGTTTCCAGCAGCCGATAAAAACATATCATCAACACCGACACCATATAGGGAACTCTTAATGAAGTTTATCTCCAAACCTGAGATTAATTGAAAGCCTTTAAGAATAGTCTTGGCTTCCAGGATATTTTTCCATGAACCACTCCTAATAGAATTGAATCGTCTGCGTATTGCAGCAAGTGGAACGAAACCTCCGAGTTAAGTTTAAAACCTGAGAAAATACCATTCTCCATAGCTCTTTTCATCAGGACTTCAACTCCTTCAGCAGCGATAGTGAATAGGAGGGGAGCAAGGGGATCGCCTTGCTTGAGGCCCCTAGATACGACAAAATCTACGGTTGGGCACCCGTTAACCAATACAGAGGAATAGCTATTAAAAACCCCCAAGTCCATCCATCTCAGCCAGGAATTACCGAACCCCATAATTTTCATGACATCACGTAAGTACTTCAAATCGACACAGTCGTATGCTTTAGCAAAATCAACCTTTAGAAGCATAAGATCTTTCTTTGAACGTTTAGCAAAGTCAATGGCTTCATTTAACACAAGGACTCCGCCTAACAGATTTCTTCCTTCTATGAATGCCGTCTGAGTGTTTGATATAACATTTCCAATTTTCTTTTTCAGTCTGGATGCTAGAATCTTCGACACTACTTTATAGACCGAGCTAACAAGTGATATAGGTCTGTAGTCATCCAAATTCTTAGGGTTCTTAATTTTGGGAATAAGCACCACAAATGAGGAAGCAAACACCTTGTGTAATTTGTCACCCTTGAAAAATTCCATAATACAATTTGTAAAGTCATTACCAACTATACTCCAACACTTCTTGAGGAACTCAAAGCTGAATCCGTCAGGACCAGGGCCACGATTTCCAGCGCACTCGAATACAGCTCTTCTGATTTCTTCTATATCCACTACAGACTCTAGCTCATCTCTGTCCGACCTAGAAAGACACTTGAATCCTGCATCTCCCACATACGGAAAAGGTCTGGAAGCTCTGGAAAACCTCTTAGCAAAGTGGTATTTGATAGCCTCTTTGACCCCTTGAACATCCTCCACAGATTTGCCATTAACACTTACAGAATTTATGGTGTTCGAATTGATACGATTTCTCAATGCTGCATGAAAGAACTTAGTGTTAACGTCACCATTAACGCTCCATTTTAACCTATATTTTTGCTTTAAAATACTTTCTTTAATTCTCAATGATCTCCATAAATCGTCTTCCACAGAATTCCTATTCTCCAGATCCTCTGCTGATATACCTCCTTTTTTTGAAACAATAAGATCTTCTATCTCATTGATAATACCTGTATCTGTCTTGATTTTGGTGTCTAGCCAGCCGAAAACATTAATATTCTACCATCGGAGTTTCTCTCTAAGATTCTACATCTTCTTGGCCAAAATGAAAGATGCCTTCCCTGTTACCTTAAACTCATCCCATTCTTTTTTGACAAAATCCATGAAACTTGTATGTTCAAACCAACATGACATAACCTTGAACGGTTTAGGGCCCCAGTTCGTATTTCTCACTGAAATCCACACCGGCCTATGATCTGATAGGTCTCGGTCTCCAATATTTTGGCACACTATGTTCCATTCATTAAAAACTCCACGGGTGACAATGAATCTATCGAGACGGCTACATATCTTGTCCTTCGCTTTAAACCATGAATAATTATTTACACTCAAAGGCAAGTCCACAATATTACATGGAGAATAAATATTAAAGAAATAACATTTCAAACCTCTCCAATATGCTTGCAAACCTAAGTATCCCTTGCCCCTATAGCTGCATATAGGACTCACGGCTCCGTCTTTCCATATAGTTACTATACCTCCTGAAAGGCCATTAGAACTAGTAGCTGACCACTGACACAAACTGTCTCCCCATAAGCTAATCACCATCTCATCAGACATCTTTGTTCTTTTAGTTTCCTGTAAAAAACATATTTCAGCTCCTACCTTATTTAGCGTATCTCTAATTTTCTTTCGCTTTAAAACACCCCCACACCCTCTTATGTTGTATGTTACTATATTCATATAGAACCAATAGCTACCGCCTTCTTCCCTCTCTTCGATTTTCTGGCAACTACTTCAAGATTTCTCAGAATAGTTTCGAAAACTTGATCATCCTCTTCCGCTTCGATTCCTAAACTTTTAATAGCCTCCCAAACTCTCGAAGGAAGACTTTCTAATTTCTTCTTAATCCTTGAATTGTTCTGGAGGAAACCAGAATGACTCATAGAGTTATCACTAGAACCAGATCCCTTAAAGATAGGAACACGGGCCTTATTTTCCTCTGTTACAACAGTATGTCTATGTTGCTCCATGACAGTTCTAGAGGTCGAACAATCAGCCCGCAGAAGAGTAGCGTAATACGAAGGTTTGAACGGAATTTTTATCCTCTTGTAAATATCTTCTACAAGTATCTTCTTCTTCCTCATAGAAGACCCCCCTTTAGCTACAACAGCCATAGAATCAGTATCTCCTCTCTGCACTTCTTGATAAGAAGATACATCAACATCTTTAGATATGTCACCACCTGCTAATCTATTATCATCGTCAGCAGTCGAAGAAATCACCGTATTGACCCCACTTTTTAGTTTCACAAGGGAACATGTGACATGATCATGGCTAGAAACTATAATATGACTTTTATCACTGCTATCACTCTCTCTTTCTCCACCCTTCGAGTCTGACTTATCTCTATCTTGAGATAAAATTTGATTCTCTGATTGGATTGCATCGCCTCTTTCCTCATCTCTGATACAGCTGGTGGCAACTGGAGCCACCTTTCCAGAAAACTCAATCTCTTCATCGCTTACTACCATAGTATGATCATTAAAAGAATTCCTTAAATCACCTGCTGTCGAAATAGGGAAAAAAGGCTCAGGGACTTTGGGTTGAGAGCTAAGGACCCTAGATGAACTATCCCAAGACTCCCCTTCGACTTCCTGATCCGACTCAGAAACCACAACATCTGAGCTATCTTCTTCAAAGCATGACACTTTAGTAATACCTTGTTCCCTATTATACGGCCCAACAGAGTCCTCCACGATCTTAATTCTATAGACAATATCATTCACATCAATATTAACTACTTCATTAAGACTCGTGGAAAATTTAGTCCTAATCAGGATTCTAGCAACGTCAAACCGCAGATGCTTCCTTGTCTCTTCGTCCATCTTTATAAACTCACCAGTAGTAGCAGCTAAATATTTGAAAAAATTTGCTCCCCAAACGTGGCAAGGGAGACCAAAGATCTTGATCCAAGTGAGTCTCTCTTGGTCAACATCGTTAGGAGACCAAGGGCGAATTTCAGAGAATCACTTAGAGATCCATCTGATGTCCTCTGTAATCAGCCTTTGGATATCACCCGGATTATCTTCTTCTAAGAGGCATAGATTAGCCCCCATAGATGTTATCTTAATGTTGAAGAAACCTTGCATTTGAAACGCATATAGTTGTTTTTTTTTTGTCTTCGAAGTCAAACAAAGATAAATAATTAAACTCAAAACCCATTACAAACTTGTATGGTTATGCTTGCCTTGCTCCAAACATCAAAATTAATTTTCTTTTAATTGAAATAAATTATTTCCCTGAAAACAAATATTTTTAGAACTCTAACAAACATTAAAAATCATAAATTAAAACAATTTTAAAAAATTTCAAACATACCTTTAAAAATATCATATAGCAATTGACAAACAAAAATATCAATGTATTTATCAAATAATTAATAGGATAAATTACCATACTCAAATATTTTAAATTATCAATAGAACGGATCTGAAGACAAATTTGAGATAAATATTAATGTTTCTATTACCCGTCGCATATCCATATTTAGAAATCATAGAAAATCCAAACACTAACTCTAACTAAATCATGGTGGATTTTTTTAGACAAACTTTGGGCGCCACGGATACCTGCAAGTACCACCTATAACTCATATTCACATGTATACTGATAAGACTATACTCCTTAATATTTCTAGTCAAAAAAATAATTGTTGCAATAAAATGAACATTTATGTAAATTTCTTATTGAGTAGTGTTGAAAATATTTTTTTAATAAAGAGAAATTATTGACTAAAAAATAGAAAAATAAAAAGGATGTGGAGACATAAAATTTAATTCATAAAATATCCAAAAGTTGAACATGTCTAATCTATCACTCAAAAATTTCAAAAATATAAATAATAAGTAAATCTCAGCAAATATCATAATAAAAAAATTAAAAAAACTGTATTATGTATTATATCTGCACATCCATTTACATCTCTACAAATTTGAGATATTTTGAATCTAAAAGAATGTATAGTATATAAGTATTCTTTTATGTAATTAAAAAATGATAAGCAACAATGTTCACATTAAAAAAAATATAGAATGACTAACATTGAGTTAATTTCAAACTATTTTTTTTTTAACTCCACCGGTTAGCAAGAATTGTTTAAAACAATTAAGATTATTATAAATATAAAGAATTGATTTGTTTTTTATTGTCCTACAATTTTTTTTTTTGGTTTATGGGAGACAGTCATGTGTTTAGAAAAGATTTAGATTTTTGTCTCTGCGAAAAATTATATTTGAATATCTATACTTTTTTTGTTAAACGTTACATCAAGATTAATAATTTTGTATCTTTTCCAATAATATTCGTCCAAAAAAGAAAAACAATCACTTTAAACGGTTCAAGACTCTCCTAAATCTCTGATATGGGATCCAACTAAAAATAAGATGTGGTTAAGTCCTTTTCACAAAGAAAAGTAGTTGAGTGAAAAAAAAAAAAACCAAAATAACAAGTACATGTCTTTTATGAAATAACTAGTGGGATACCCGTGCCTTCGCACGGGTACCGGTTGGTGACGCGCATTTGTTTACATTTAAAATTTAAAAAGAAAAATAGAATTAATAAAAATTAATAAATATAAAAAATATAATTTATATAAAAAATAATAATAAATACTTGTGGATACCGATTGGTGACGCGTAATAATTTTTTTAAAAAATAAAAAAAAATTAAGATAAAATTATTTTACCAAAAAAGCTTGTTATTTAAAAAAAACCTATTTTATTTATATTTGAATTTTCAATATATATAAATATTTGGATCAACCGTATATTTTCCGGTGTACGATAAATATTATATATAAATATTATTTTAAATAAGATTTTTAATTGTATAAATGAATATTAGTAACATAAGGAAATGCGAGCCTAAACCCTATATTACTTTTTTAGAGTGAGAAGCTCCTCATTCTCTCTTTTGGTGTGACTGTTCATATTCATCAGGTAACAAAAATTAAATCAAACACGGTAGCAATGTACCAGGTTCACTAAATACAGCTTGGAGTATCGTTCCGCCATTACTTGAGGTTTGGGTGACCACTGTTAGGTTTATTAGGGTTTGGTTTAAAGCCCTAGCCTTAGGGCTAGGGACCTTCCTCCCTGTAGATCTTTACATAGTGGGTGCCTCAAACGTCTGGTACTTCTTGGGTTGGTTCGTGAAGTGGGTGGACGCTGGGTTGGTGGTAAAATGGTGAATGAAAGGGAGGGTGGTTGGAGGAAAATCAATCGAAACAAGAATACGAAGATTGCTTTGGCGACAAGATCAGTATGGAAAACTCATGGAGGAAAAAGCACAGAGGCAGATTTCATCAATGCTTCATCTTTCTTTTTCTCGGAATTCCCGGAAACATTTGAAGCCAGTCAGATGTTTAGTGTGTTCAAAGAACATGGAACTGTGTTGGAGGTATACATTCCGCCTAAAAGAGATAAGCGGGGGAAGCGCTTCGGTTTCGTGAAGTTTAAAAAGATGGAGGACGAAAATCTTATGGCCGTTAAATTAGACAATATTGTCATTAATGGCAAGAAGATTTTTGCTAACAAACCCAGATTTCAAAGGAGAGAGTTTGAAGGACAAGCTAAGGGTCAGTTGCCTCAACAAAGGGATGGGAGAAGTGAGTTAGACGGGAGGAGTAAAAGCAACAAGGTGAAGTTAGATGGAAATGAAAAATTATCGTATGCTCAGGTTATTAATGTCGGAAGTAGGTACCAAGATGGTCAAAAAAGGATAATGAATCAGAAGCTGATGGGAGATAAACCGGAGTTTGCACATCTGATGTTCGACGTGGAAGAGGAAGATATGAAACAATTTGAAAAAGCGTACGTCGGTGTGGTGGAGAAACTGGGTTCTGCGTTTGAGATTCAGGAAGCCTTGCATATCGAAGGTTATTTTCGTATTAAAGCTACCCCATTGGGGGCGAATCTATGCTTATTAAAAGAAGAGGAACTGGGGGATGTAATGAAAATGGTACGTGAAGATGAGGAGTGGGTATCCAGGTGGTTCACTGATATTCATCCTTGGTCACCGGAGGATGTGGACAAGGAAAGATTAACGTGGATAAGTATATACGGTCTTCCATGCCATGTTTGGGGGGATAAGTTCTACAAATTCCTGGCGGGTAGGATTCGTGAGTATGTGAAAGCAGATGAGGAGACAAGTAGTATGTCAAGATTGGATGTTGCGAGGATTCTGGTGAGGACTAAATTTGCTATAAACTTCAATGAGGTATTCAATATTGAAGTGAATGAGAATGTATATCGCATTAAAGTGAGGGAAGATTCAATAGGCATTAGAAAACCATGGGGTGCGAAAGAGGGTTATAATGATGAAAGTTCAATTATCTCATCGTCTGATAGTGAAGTGGAGGAGTCCATTTGTAATACAAGAGAAGATGACATGGATGAACTGATGGAAGTTCAGAAGGAAGATGAGGTTAACCGCAAAGAGGTAGAAGAAGACGATTCAGAGAAAGAGGCGGAGAGAGGTTGTCTTGGGGAAATCAAAAAAGGTATTATGATGGGAAAAACAAACGTTGAGAGGGAGGGGCCCGAGGTGTGCAGGACGGATATTGATGCTGACATAAACCAAATGGACAAGCAAAATAGTCCTTTGGTGGTTGGGAATAGAGTATTGACTAGACATGTGGGCAACGTAGTATTGGGTAGACAGGTTGGCAATGATGTTCAGCTGGCAGAATCGCAGTTTAATATGCAAAAAGAAAAGAAAGGTCAAAGTTTAGTAGAGGTATTAAGGGTAACCTCTATTAAAGTATGTAAAAGAGTGGGGTCTGATGCAGGAATCACTGGCGAAAGTTTTGAGGCAGGAGAGGAGGTAAGTAAGTCAAATCGGCATGGAGGAGGTACAGAGCAGGAGAAACAGAAAAAGGTTGTATTACTTAATGAAATATATAAAAAAATAAAAATTCCTTTTGCACCGTCGTATTATGCAACTCTCCTGAATGAAAATAGAACGTATGGTGAGAGTACTTCCAAACCATTGATGTCAAGTTTTGATTCAGAAGATGAAATTTCAAGCTATGGGGGAACTCCAACATCTGGTGGAAACTCAATAGGTGATGAGGAGGTTCATAGAACTAATTCAAGGATAAAGAGGAAATTAGATAATCTTCCTATAAGAATATGGGATGCCATAAAGAAGATGGGAATAGAGACAGAGGAAGATGATGAGACTATTGAAGGATGTATTAGGAAGTTGGAAACAGAGGAGAGAGAGGGAAATAGAGGTAAGAAGAATGCAGCTAAGGGTGGGTCATGAATTTACTGACATACAACGTAAAAGGATGTGGAAATAGTATAAAGAAGAAGATGATTCAGAAACTGATTCATAGTGAAGGGGCTGATGTCGTTTTTCTTCAAGAAACCAAATGTCAGATAACAAATGATAAACTTGTTGCTGAAATTTGGGGAAATGATAGTTGTTGGTCTGGGGTGGATGCTATTGGTCATGCTGGGGGATTGCTCACCATATGGAGGAAAGATTGCTTAGTTCCTGTTAGTACTTTTAGAGGTCATAGATACCTTGGAGTAAATGCTATATGGGATGGTCATAATGTGTATTTCGTGAACATCTATTCTTCTTGTTTCAATCCTGAGAAGAGAATTCTGTGGAACAAGATTATCCAACTTAAGGATTCTTTGCCAATTGGAGAGTGGGTAATTGGCGGGGATTTTAATGCCGTCAAAAATAGTCATGAAGGAAAAGGTTGTAGTATTCAAAGTAGAAGAATTATAGAAGAATTCAAGGAGTTCATTGAATTATCTGGTTGTATAGACATACCAATGAGAGGCAATAAATTTACTTGGTTTAATGCGTCTGGAAAAGCTGCTAGTAGATTGGACAGGTTTTTAATTTTGCCTGGTTTGCTGAGTAAGTGGAATTCGATCACTCAGAATGTTGGGTCAAGGGAAATTTCTGATCACAGGCCGGTGACGGTAATTGCAAAAAATATCAACTGGGGACCAAAACCGTTCAAGGTGTTGAATTGCTGGTTGGAGCATCACGACTTTCTTCAGTTTGTCAGAGAAGAGTGGGGTTCATTTAAAGTGGAGGGGGATGATTTATACATTTTGTCCATGAAGTTTAAGCATTTAAGGAACAGAATTAGGTGGTGGAATTACAATGTCTATGGTTGGATTGATACTAAGATAAGCGAGTTTACTAATACTATCAATGAGGTGGAGGATTATATTGCTCAAAATAGGGGAGATACAAATAGTGATATGCTGAATTCAAGAAAGGAAGCTGAAGATGAGATGTGGAAACATATGAGAATCAGAGACAACATACTTAGACTGAAAGCGAGACTGAATTGGATTAATGAGGGAGATGCCAACACCAAATTCTACCATGCTGCAATTTGAAACAGGAACAGGTTAAACACCATTAGCTCTATGCACGTTGATGGCGAAGTAATTGATGATGTTAGTAAGATTAAAGAAGCTGTGACAAACCACTTTGAAAGAAGATTCATGAAAGAAGGTAGACAGTTACCTAGGAATGACAGCGAAGGTTTCAAGAGAATTTTTGAAGCTGAAAGTAGGATGTTAAAGGAACATTTCACTTATGAAGACATGAAACAGGCAGTGTTTTCATGTGATGGTGACAAGAGCCCTGGTCCTGATGGTTTTAACTTGAAATTCTTAAAGGTATGCTGGGAGGTGGTGGGAAAGGAGTTCTCTAATTGTGTATTGTACTTTTTTGAGACTGATACTCTTCCAAAGGTGTTTTCTTCATCCTTCATCACTCTAATACCAAAGAAGGATGAAACTGTTGGTTTGGATGACTTTCGTCCTATTTGCTTGGTAGGATCTGTCTATAAAGTTATTGTAAAACTGTTGGTTTCTAGACTTAAAAAAGTTATAGATAATATTGTCTTTGTTACTCAAACGGCATTTATTGAAGGGCGTAACATTTTAGATGGTGTATTAGTCCTAAACGAGTTGATTGACTTCACAAGAAGAAGTAGGTCTAAGGCGTTGATGCTTAAAGTGAATTTTGCGTTAGCTTATGACAAGGTGGAATGGAGTTATTTATCAGACATAATGCAACATATGGGTTTTGGTTGTAAATTCTTGAGGTGGATAGAAGGATCGGTTATGAGCAGCTTCATGTCTGTGTTAGTGAACGGTAGTCCAGCCCGTGATTTCAAAGTTTCTCGTGGATTGCGTCAAGGCGATCCCATTTCTCCATTACTCTTCGCGATTGCTGCTGAAGGTTTAGCAGTGATGGTTAAAAGAGCTTCACAGTGTGGTGTGTTCCGTGGTATAAAACTCAATTCGGAGGTTTCGTATGAGTTACTTCAGTATGCTGATGACACTATATTAGTTGGTGATGGCTCCTGGTCGAATCTTTGGGCAATCAAAGCATTACTGAAAGGTTTTCAATTGGTGTCGGGGTTGCAGATAAATTACAGAAAAAGTGCATTGTATGGAATTGGGGTGGAGGAGAATGTCCTAAAAGCTGCTGAGGTATTCCTTGGTGTCCATATAGATTCATTCCCTTTTAAATTTTTAGGTGTAAATGTGGGGGGGGGGGGGGGGGGGGGGGAATCACAGGAAGTTTTCCTTTTGTAAACCTGTGATACAGAAAATTCAAGGAAGGCTTTCAACATGGACAGGGAGGCTGTTATTTATGGCTGGCCGAGCAACACTCATCAATGCTGTTCTAACTAGTATACCAACGCATTACATGTCAATGTATTTGATGCCAAGGAAAGTTATTAAGACTATTACTAGCATCCAATGTCGGTTTTTATGGGGGGGATCTATGCTGGTTAAAAAAATCCCTTGGATCAGTTGGAATGAAGTTTGTAAGGAGAAGGAAGATGAGGGATTGGGTGTGAAACACGTTAAGTGGTTTAATGTGGCTTTAATGTCAAAATGGATTTGGAAGGTGTTAACCCTAAAAAGAAGGTTATGGCAAGGCATGGTAGAGGTTAGGTATGTGGATTACAAGGCTGACTTGCTGATAGGGAGCTTGCCGGATTACAGTATTAAACCGTCATTGTGGTGGCGGGATTTATTCTTGACTTGGAACATGTATAGTACAAGTGGTTTTACCTCACATATAAAAGTTGAAATTGGTTGTGGTGAAGATAATTTCTTTTGGCTATCCAATTGGTGTGGAGATGAAACATTAGCAGCCACTTTTCCGAGATTGTGGGAGGTAGCTTGTAATAAGAAGGGCTGTGTTTTGGAGTTCTACAATGTTATTGCAGGTTCAGTTATGTGGAAGATGGATCAGATACCCAGTGCTGCAGTTGGCAGCTTGTCGCGGGATTGGAGTTTATTGCAGAATTTATTACCGGCTGATTGGGAAGTAACCAGAGATGATTGTGTTAGCTGGGAGGGGGGAAGAAAAGATCATTACACAGTTGGATCGGGGTATAGTCTGCTGCTAAAAGCCAACAATCTGCAGCAAAATCAAAGTAATATGGGAGATGTCTGTAAATTGGTTTGGTGTTCCACTGCCCATCCGAAAGTTCAGATGTTTGGATGGAGGCTGTTTCGAGTTAGGCTGGCTACGGCGGACAATTTACGTAAAAGACGCATAGAGAGGAATAATATTGTTGTGTCGTGTCTGTTCTGTCATGAAGAGGAAGAGAGTGTACTGCACCTCATTTATATGTGCCGTAATGCTAAGATAATTTGGAAGTTTGTAGAGGGTTGGTTAGGAATTGTTATTGGAAATCATGAATCTTTAATAGATATGTTGCAGCATTGGATTCAAGTACTGTTGGTAAAGAAGATATCAATAAAAAATGAAGTTGCTCTTTGGCTGACTATAGGATAGGGATTATGGCTAACAAGGAACAATATTGTGTTTAATGGTGAAGAATGGGATTATGACTCTATAGAAAGGAGAATTATTTTGTATACTTGGTGGTGGGTAGGAAAAAGGATTAATGGGAGATTTACTTGTAATTATTATGATTGGTCCATCTACCCTTGTGAATTTTTGTAGTATCACTTGGGTTAGGTTGGTATTTTTGTAGATGGGTTAGATACACCCTATGTATCTTGTTGGAATATATTTTCGCTTAGTAAAAAAAATAAATAAATACATTTTGTCCGCGTTTGGATTCATATATTATTTTAAATATATTTACTTTTATTTTCTTTAATTATACAAAAAATGAAATAACTCGTGTGTTTGCACTGATTCTGATCTGGTTACCCGTGCGTTCACATGGGTATTGGTGTGTTACGCGCATTTGTTTCTAAAATGTAATAAGAATGAAAAAAAGAAGACAAAATTATTTAATAAAGAAAATTTATTATTTTCAAAAGGAAAACTGTTTTTTATTTATATTTGGAGCATAAATATAGTTTTGCCATATATACAAATATTTGGATCAATAGTAGATTTTCACGTATGTTAATATTAATTTTGTTTCAACATTATTTATAAATATGTCAACATTTAAAATTAATAAAAATATATGATTAATAAAAAATAGTAAACATAAAAAATATAATTCATATTAAAAAAAAAATCTGTTGAGAATCAAGTGTGAGGAAGAAGTCTCACATTGATTAGAAAATGGAAGATTGAACACTATATAAGTGAGAGAACCCACACACCAATTACCTTAAGGTTTTAGGTGAGTATGTGGTGTGTCTCTCACAAAGGTGTGTCCCAAAAAAGAAATGCTCCCTCGTTGACCCCCTTGATTGTTCCGCTAACAGAATCAATACCCGCGAATACCTGTTGATATTTTTTATAAAAGTATTTATGCAGTAATTCCGTTTATAAAAATAACACCGTTTATAACAATATTTAGATCAACGATTGTTAATTTTTTATATTTGTATCGATTACACACTAATTATAAATATTATTGTAATTTTAATTGCATAGTATAAATGATATAGAATAATATTAACATCATTATTATTCTAATTTTAAAATTTAATAAAATTAATTATATTTTAATATGTAATATGTAAAATTCAATATGTAATCTTGAGTGAAATGTGACCACTTGCTCAGTATTAATAGCATGATGCCAGGACGGTAACAAAACGTGATTTTGAGAAGAGCTCAAGTAACAAAAGAAGAAAGCAATTAAAACATCAAAAAGAGGATTTCAAACAGAATTGAAGATAAGAGATTATACTCCATAAAATACAAAACAACAATGAGATAAGAAGAAAATCTCCATGTAAAGAACATGTGTTTTACATAATGTAGAAACCAAATCTTCTTAAAGATGAGAACATCAAGCTCCAACCAAATCCACAAGTGTAAACATGGATTATGATAGGAAGAAAAACTCTAAATTAACAAAACTATGAAAAGCTTTAAAAAATAAGAGAAAGATAAAACTAAACTATTAAAATTAAACTTCATTTCTTTTCATTCATATCCCAAATGTGTCAAAGACACTACATTATATAATGTCACTAATGAGAGAGAATCTAGAGAGAGAAAAGCTAGAGAGAGAATCTCCACCTTCTCTCTAACCTTTTGTCTTCTTCCCCAAAATCCGGTTAACCCTAATTGAAAGAAAACAATGTATCAGGTGCATTAGATGTAATCGCTGTTCTCGTTTCTATTGATAACCCATCCGTAGCGGTTCGGACTCTCTATTCGAGTAGATACTGGGTGAGCTCTTTCCTATCTTTGGCTTAAATTCCTGGCTTTAGGGCTTAGGGGCCTCGGTAGGGAGGTGTCGTCACTTGGGTTCTACTGGGTAGTGGGTTGCTGGCGGATCTATATCTGGGGGGTTTATTGTAGTCGATTTCGTTTGATTCATGGCACATCAGAACAACAAAGGGGGTTACAGAGGAGTTTGGACTGAGGTGGGTAGAAAGAAGGATCCTTTAAATCGGAAAGCGTCTCTTGGAAGAATCTCTATATGGAAGAGTAACAAAGGTAAGGTTACTGATGTGGATTTACAAGAATCGTCTTCTTTTTTCTTTACTCGGTTTCCAGATTCGTATGAAGTAAAACAGATGTTTGAAGTTTTTAAGGAGTTTGGTACAATCTTGGAGGTGTTTATTCTGGGTAGGCTTGATATTAGGGGTAATAGGTTTGGATTTGTTAGGTTTAAGAGTGTGGAGGACGAACATCTTCTTGCAATTAGTTTAGACAAAGTTGTTATTAATGGCATTAAGATTTTTGCTAATCTTCCTAGATTTAGAAGAGAATATAAGGTTGGTGTGGGATCTGGTCCTGTTGTTCGTAAGCCTGTGGAACAGAAGAGGGTTGATGGTAACTCTATCAGTAAAGAGAAGAGGAACGACTTTGTTTCAAAACTGACTTTTGCTCAGGTGACTGGTAGGAATACTAAGAAATCAAAGAATGTTCTTATGGGAGATAAACCAAACTTTGCTCATTTGAGTTTTGATGTTAACAAAGAAGATTTGGAAAGATTTGAGCAGGCGTTTACAGGGGTTTTGGAGATACCTGGTTCTGCGAAGGAGGTTGTAGAAGCATTTCAAATGGAAGGTTTCTTTAATCTGAAGGTTACTCCAATGGGAGCTAATCTATGTCTCATTGAGGAAGATAATCCAGGTGATATTGAAAGATTGATAGCAGAGGAATCTAGTTGGATTTCCAGATGGTTTTCGGATATCCATCATTGGTCTCCAAACGATGTGGACCAAGAAAGACTCACTTGGGTCAAGATTTTTGGTCTTCCATGTCATGTGTGGAGAGAAAATTTTTTCAAGTTCTTAGCTGGAACTATAGGTGAGTTTGTTAGTATGGATGATGACACTAGGAAACACTCAAGGTTTGATATGGCTAGGATTCTGATTAGGACTAAGTGTGCTTCGAATCTCAATGAAGTGGTCAATTTGGATGTCAATGATAAGGTTTTCTGTATTAAGATAGTTGAGGATTCCTTTGGTCCATATGTGAAAGAAGCTGCTAGTAGGAGTAGAACCTGCTTTGAAGAAGATAGTTCAGACTTTGTGGATTCTCAATCTTATAACTCTGATGGTAGTGTAATGGGACATAACAAGAATTTAGATGGGGAGAGTATGTATGGGTTGGAGGAAGATGGTGTCAGAGCTGAAGACAAGATTGATCATGCTGATCGGGAGGGTGTGGAGACGCTAAGAAATGTTACTGAGGAATATTCTCATCATGCAGGTTCGGTGGATGTTTATTGTTCTAAATTAGGGCAGGCTCTTGGTGACAGTCCCATTCTTGATGGTTTGTGTAGATCCAGTAATGCTGGAGAAGCTGGTCTAGGTGAGGTTAATTCTTCTATGTCAGCTGAGGTTGGATTGATCCCAGATCATGTTACTTGTTCTTTGGTTAAACATAATAGAGATGTAGAGGGTATTGAGGGTGGTAATCAATTGAACCTTATCCAATGTTCGATGGGGAGAGATCATATACCAATGTTTGATAATTTATGTGATAAGGAGGCTGGAAGTTCAGTTGCCCAGGATTGTGTGGATTCTCAGGTGGTTAAGAAGAAGAGTAAGAAGCAAATTATTGGTGATATTTATCAAAGACTCAAAATTCCTTTTGATCCATCCTATTATGCTACACTCCTTCAAGATGAAAGTGTGTTTCTAAGGCATCACAAGAAGAATGAGAAGCAGGGGAAGGTTTCTAGGAAAGTTATGAAGAAGGGTTCTCTGTCATTTCATGAAAATATCCCCTCTGTTTCAAATGATAATTCTATTTCTGATTCTGTTTTTGCTCAGTGTAATTCAAGAATTAAGAAGAAATTGGAGAATATGCCGGTTAGAGTGTGGGATGTTATTCAACAGTTAGGTATAGAAGCTGAGGAAGATGATGAGGTGTTTGAGAATATTTTGAGGAACTTAGAAGAGGCGGATAGAAAAGCAGTAGATGGCAAGAAGGTGGAAGCTACTGAGTTCACATGAATATTTTGTCCTACAATATTCGCGGGTGTGGTGGGGTTTTGAAGAGAAAGAAGATCAAAGAAACTTTGATTAAAGTTGGAGCAGAGGTTTGTTTTTTACAGGAAACGAAGTGCAGTTGTGCTACTGATGAGCTGGTTTTTAGTGTCTGGAGAGATCGGTCTTGTCATTGGTCTGCATCCAATGCTAATGGGCTATCAGGAGGATTAATCACCATATGGAAGTCAGATGTTCTATCTCCTATATGTAGCTATAGGGGTCAAGGTTACCTTGGGATGCAAGCGATTTGGAAAGGTAGAAGATGCTATTTGTTTAACATCTACTCTCCTTCTAATATTGGAGAGAGGAGAGTCTTATGGAAGGAATTATTAAAGCTTAAAGATAGTTTGAGTCCAGGAGAAAGTATAGTAGGGGGAATTTTAATTTTATCAAGAGTATGGAGGAGCAGATTGGGTATTCTCGACCCAATAGAAGACACATGGTAGAGTTTTCTGAATTCATCAATGCTCTAGGTTTGGTGGATCTTCCATTAAGTGGTGGTCTCAGATTCTCTTGGTTCAAATCTAAAGATTCTGTCTGTAGTCCTCTTGATCGATTCCTTGTTTCGCCTTCTATCTTTAATGATTGGAATATGGTCACTCAACGAATTGGAGAGAGAGATATATCAGATCATAGGCCGGTTTGGATCGCAGTTAAGAATACGAATTAGGGCCTCAAGCCATTTAAGGTTTTGTCGTGTTGGTTTGACCATGCTGATTTTTTAGCTTTCATTAAGAAAGAGTGGGTAGAATTTAAGATAACAGGAAAAGCTTCGTATATATTAGCAGAGAAGATGAAACATCTGAGGAATAGAATTCGTTGGTGGAATACAAATGTGTTTGGTTGGATTGATCTTAGTATTCAAAAGGATGTTGGGGTTGTCAATGAAATGGAAGATTTATTGGTTCAAAAAGCAGGTGATATTTCTAGAGAGGAGCTACTGACTAGGAATGCTGCAGAAGATAATTTATGGAAATCTACTAGAATTAAAGAGAGTATTCTGAAGCAAAAATCGAGATCCAAGTGGATAGCTGATGGAGATATTAACACCAAGTTTTTTCATAATGTCTTGAGGCAGAGGATTAACTTGAATACCATTAATGGAGTTATTATCAATGGCAGATTGGAGGAGGATGTGCAGAGGGTAAAACAACATGCCAGGTTTCATTTTGCTAGCAGATTTGGTAGGGCAGATAGAGCCTTTCCTCGTATTGGAGGAGATGGTTTCAAATCTTTATCTCTGGCAGATAGTCAAGAACTAGAAGTTGATGTAAGTTTGTAGGAAATCAAGGAAGTGGTCTTTGGTTTTTCTGGGGATCGAAGTCCTGGGCCGGATGGATTCAGTTTTGAATTTTTGAAAAGATGTTGGGATTTTATAAGTTCAGAGTTCTCAAATTGTGTGTTGGAGTTTTTTGAGGGAGAACAACTTCATAAAAGCTTTGCGTCTTCGTTTGTGGTGTTGATTCCTAAGACTGAAAATCCTGAAGACCTTGATGGATATAGACCAATCTCTTTGGTAAGTTCAGTTTATAAGGTTATTTCTAAAATTCTTGCTAATAGGCTTAAGAAGAAAATTGGTGGTATAGTGTCAAATACTCAAACAACATTTTTGGAAGGAAGAAAGATACTAGATGGGGTATTGGTTTTAAATGAGATTCTGGATTTTGCTAAGAGATCTAAAAAGGAGTTAATGATTTTCAAAGTGGACTTTGCTAAAGCGTACGACTGTGTAGATTGGAATTATCTTCGTGAAGTGATGAAACATATGGGGTTTGGGTCTAGGTGGTTGAGATGGATGGATCTTGGTGTTTTTAATAGTTTTTCATCTGTTTTAGTAAATGGGAGTCCTTCTCAAGATTTTAGAGTGACGAGGGGTCTCAAGCAAGGAGACCCTTTAGCTCCTTTTCTCTTTTGGTTGGCTGCAGAGGGGCTGGAAATTATTATGAAGCGTGCAGTTGCTAGTGGTTTTTTTTTCAGAATTTAAGGTCAATTCAGAGATTGGTTTTCACATGCTGCAGTTTGCTGCTGACTCTGTCTTAATTGGTGATGGTTCGTGGAAGAATATCATAGCGTTCAAAGCCATTTTGAAAGCTTTTCATCTCACTTCAGGTTTGGACATTAATTTTAGAAAGAGTTCGTTGATTTGTGTAGGGTTGGATGAATCCAAGATCAGATCTGCAGAGTTATATCTATCATGTAAAATTGCTCCTTCTAAATTTTCGTTTCTTGGGATATTAATTGGAGGCAATCATAGGTTAATATCCTTCTGGAAGCCGGTGATTGACATTATGCGTGCGAGATTGAATACTTGGAGGAGCCGGTTCTTATCAATGGGTGGTCGAGTTACTTTAATTAATTCTGTCTTGAGTAATTTGCCAATCCATTACATGTCCTTTTATAGAATGCCGGTTAAGGTGGTTAGAATTCTCAAGTCAATTCAAAGATCTTTTTTGTGGAATGGTATGGAGAATAAAAATGGGATTTCTTGGGTAAGTTGGAAAACGGTTTGCAGGAATAGAGACTTGGGTGGTTTAGGAGTGAAAGATCTAAAATTATTCAACTTGGCTTTGTTCCTTAAGTGGGCTTGGAGGATTTTAGAGAACAAGTTTACTATTTGGAAGGATTTTATTAATTTTAGATATCCTTTTTGCTGTTATGATTTTGTTAGTAGTGTTGTCTCAACTTTGCAGGTGAAGCAATCTCTTTGGTTTTTAGATCTCTTACAGGCTTTGAAAGCTGTGGGCGAAGGAAGGCTGGGTGACCTAATCTCCTTTGAGATTGGAGACAGGACTAGTGTGGATTTTTGGAGGTCGAAATGGGCTTTGGATGAGTCAATGAGCAGAAGGTTTCCAGCGCTGTTTGGTTTAGTAGAATCAAAGTTTAGTCCAGTCAGAGATAATGGTTATTGGGAGGGAGAGAATTGGAAGTGGGATATCAAAGTGGATGTAGGTGAAGCATAGGAGATAGCTCGGGTTCAGCTGGAAGAATTGTATTTGATACTGGCTGATGTTTCCATAATCAAGAATGTCAAGGATTCAATTAAATGGTTGTTGCAGAATAATTATTTTTATTCTGTTTCATCTGTTTATGATTTTTTGCAGGGGAAGATTGAAGAGAATACTGTACAGCTTGGAATTGAAATGAAAGTGGCATTTAAGTTAATATGGCTAGCGCAAGTTCCGTTTAAGGTGAAAGTGTTTGGTTGGAGGATGCTCCATAAGCGAATTCCAACGAGGGATAATTTGAGTAGGCGAGGAATTGTTACTAATAGGTTCGAGATGTCTTGCCCTTTTTGCTTTCTCGATATGGAGTCGTCTGAACATGTATTATTTATGTGTGGTAAAGCTATTTTGGTGTGGAATTTTGCTTGTAAATGGTTGGGGATTCCGTGTATATTGGTAGGAAATATGGTCTCTCATTTAACATGTTGGATACAGGGTTGTGTCGATAGAGGGTTGGTTGTTAGAATAGCAGTAGGGTTATGGTTATCGATTTGTTGGATCCTTTGGTTATGCCGTAACAATATTATTTTTAGGGACGAAGTTTGGGATTTAGATACGATTTCAAATCGTATTTTAATTTATACTTGGTGGTGGATAAGTAGGAGTTATAATAGTTCCTACTTTTGTAATTATTTCACTTGGGTTAATTCTCCGAGTGATTTTTGTAGCCGGTGATATTTGATCAGGCTATAGTTGTATATGGGTTGGGGTACCCCTTTGTACTCCGGTTTATACGAAAATTTAGCTTATTAAAAAAAAATATATAATGTCACTAATGGATAATCTAACCTAAAAGCCCAACAACTATTAAAAACCCAAATTGTCCTAAGAATGTTCTAGAAAACATCATAATATAAAATAACTCCTAATACATCAAAATACTAATAAAATTCATCTAACTAATATTAATTATTTTATTAATCTCCCTATCATTGCCGTGGGGTTCACTTGAACCTTGTCCTCAAGGTTCTAAAATAACCTCAAAATAGATATTGTCTTCAAAATAAATAGTAACACCCAAAACATTGACAAGATGTGATATATTTTCAAACCCAAAATCATGAGGAACAAAAAGTAACAATAGAGCAATATGAGGCATAAGTGGTAGATTTAGAACGACCCAATTTGTAGAAGCCCAAAAAGAAAAACACTTCCAAATATTTTATTTTAGGCTAAAGGATCCGGTCCATTTTATAAAAGAAGAGGAGGAAAATTTGGAAACCTAATATTTGCTAGAAGACCAAAGTGACGGCTCCCACCATATTGAATCTTCAACGTGAAAGTTGTGGAACTTCATTGCTTTTTTTTTATCTTTTCTTTTCCACTTTCTTCCTTTTTTTTTTTTCTCTTTCTTTCCTCTTTTTTTCTACGTCTTCTCTCTCTCTTTTCTGTTCACGTTTTTTTTCTTCTTCTTCTTTTTTCTTCTTCTTTTTTCTTTATTTTTTCCCTTCAAACAATACAAAAATAAAATAAAATAAAATGATGAATGAAATAAAAAATGGTGGTGGTTCCGGCAGTGGCCATTGAAAATTTAATGGTTGTGGATCTAATGCTTCTGATAGCTTTGGAAAATTAGTCAGAAATGCCTTCGAAACCTTTGGCGGAGAAGATGCCGAAAATCCTTTCGAAAATTTCTCCTGAGATGTCGCCGGAGTTGCTGCCGGAAAAGTTATCGGAAGTGGCGTCAGAAGTTTCGTTGTTACCGGAAACGATTTTTGTGAAACCGAAAGCTCTTTGACTCCTTTTTCTGGTGACGACTTTTCTGGTTCTGTTTTGACAATTTTTTTTTATACTTTTCTCTATGTTGCTGTAGTAAATTTGAAAACTCTTGAAATTTTGTTTTGAGAGAAAGATGAAAAGCTTGAATTTGTTCTTTCAACTCTTCTCTAGATTTTTTTGAGACTTCATGAGTTTCAATTAAGTATTGTTTTAGAGTTTCTAGCTGGTGTATTTCTGTTTGTGAAAAGAAATTTTGAGGTTGGGGTTGGTATGGAATGTATGGATGATGAACTATTGAATGAGATGAATATGGGTTAGATGATATAGATGGTATGGTTGTAATATTGGAATAATAAGGGAAAAATGGTGATGGAGCACTAAAATATTGAGGGAGAAAAGAGTGGTGATATGGGTATGCCATGGAAGGATTGAAGTTCAAGAATGAGATCACCAATTGATAAGAAGCTAATTTAAGAACCCTAACAAAACAAGTAAAAGCTATAAAATTAATAAGACAAATAAAACTAAGAGAATGAAAAGACTAACTAATAAAAATAAGAAAATTTTACCCAATACCCCTACAATTATACCCATACCCCTACATTTTTAAAAAAATGCCAATTCTATCCCTGGTTAATTTTAATAATTTTATTATTTTATTATTTTTTACTTTTACTGTTCATTGTCAGACGTGTGTCAGAGATAAAAAAATTTACCTCATTTTGCTCGTTCCGGAACACATACAGAATGACTTCCGGTAGGCAAATTTCCACACCGGAAGACTTTTGATAAGAGTTCCGGTGAATTAAATAGTACGTACCAGAAGACTTGTTAAAAGACTTCCGGTTTATAGACTTAGTTTTGTGTCACCGGAACACTATCATCAAGTCTTCCGGTTTGTTTTAAATGTGTTCCGGAAAACTTGTTGTGAGTCTTCCGGTTTGTTTAATTTGTTCACCGGAACACTTCAAATAAGTCTTCCGGTTTGTTTTCGTAATATATATATTTTTTTAATGTAGGTAAATAAATTCCTCTGTTAATAAGCGATAAAGATCAAATATGTGTAGATACGTCTGATGCTTTTTCAACTAATCAAAGATTTGGTACACGTGAAGAGGTGATAAGATGGATTAAAGAGATCGGAATTCAGAATAAAGTAACAGTTATCATTACTCATTCAGATATTGAAATAGGCAAGAGAGGAAGAAGTAATAAATTAATATTTGGTTGTGATAAAGGTGGGAAACACAAGGATAGTCGTAGTGGAACCCAAAGTGCAACGAAAAAATGTGGATGCCCATTTAAAATTAGGTCGACTCCGACGAAAGATGGGTCTGGATGGAAGGTTGATGTAAAATGTGGAGTTCATAACCATGGTCTGACTGATACATTAGAAGGTCACGCATTTGTCGGTTGGTTGACAGCAGATCAGAAGCAACATGTTGTTGATTTGACAAAGAGAAAGGTTCCACCTAGACATATATTGCTTTCCTTGCAAGAGCAAGATCCAGATAATGTCACTCGGATAACACAAATATACAAGCATAAGAGTACGATCGAAAAAGAGATCAGAGGTCCTAGAAGTGAGATACAACATTTGGCAACAACTTACGCCCATATTACCAACGCATTTTGAAATATAAATTATGTTATTCATTTCTTATTTCAAGTTATTCATTTTAAAGCTAAACAATAGAAGTTGTGATTAACAAGTTATTCATTTTTAAGGTTAATACAATAAAGTCTAAAGGTTAATACAATAGAGTCTAAAGGTTAATACATAAGCATAAACATAAGTGACATAGTCTAAATAAACATAAACATAAATATAAGTCAATGATCACGAGCAATCTGTAAAGCCTAGAACAATTCAGCAAACTGTGGATCATCCTCTTCAGCACCAGCTCGCTGAAGATAACGATGAATCAATGAAGAAACACGAGCCCAGCTAGGATCAGATGGTCCTGCGTCGTAAACGGGAACTGGCACCTCTCTTGGCGCGTCACGATGGGGCGGTATGAGACGAGGATGTGAAACACGATAATACCACTGAAGATATCCATCAACTGTCTCAAATGGGGTGGTGGCTAGTGCTGTCAGACTAATCACATCTGCAACACTCTGATGGTAACTAATCCACTCAACATCAATATCACCAGCCATCGTATAATCAAGAGGTGGAGGTGGAACATACTGCCTATATCCAAACTGACGCAACACTCTGTCAGGCAAGTATGGTACAATAATGTCACCCCACCTCAGACACCCCCTATACAGACACAACTCATCAAACTACCGCCATGCTCTATGGTCCTCAAACGGGCGCCATATGACATCGTCAGGTGTCAGCTCATCCAGAATAGGTCGCAAGTCATCCACCCTCAGGGCACCTTGCTTATAGGACCATCTCATCGCTCGAGGGAGACCAAAATTAGTAGCTGGTGTCCAATTCTCTCCTTTTCTTCCAAGTCCTGGGAAATACTCATGAATCCAGCACTGTTACAAAATAAATACTATTAGTTAATCTAAAATAATTAATTATAACATAATAAACTAGAAAAATAAAATTAATATACTAAATAAAATTAATTACACGAAAATAAACTCAATTAAAATAAATACCTGTAGGAGAGTCGGATAACCACCGAGCTGCTTACAACTGAACATGGAAGCACCTCCGAGATGTCTATAAAGGGTAGCCAACGCAGCTGCTCCCCAACTGTATCCGGATAAGGCCCCCAAGTATATAAATAGCGCAAGGTATCGTGCCTCCACAAGCGTAAATGTCTTATCCGCAAAAATGGTATAACCCACTAACATCAACAAATATGCTCTAGTCGCTAATGTCCAGTTAGAAGCGGCTCTGTGCTCGACGAATAGATCGTATAACCACTCCAGCTTATAATAAGAACCTCTGCATTCACGGACATGTTTCTGTGACTCTCTCCGTGAAACTCCCAAGTAATCAACTGCCCAATCAACAGCAAGCCCTTCGCTAATATCTTGAGGGCTCCAGAATACTCCCCTGATGGGCAAGTGAAGCAAACAAGAGACGTCATCCAGAGTAATCGTCATCTCACCAAACGGCATGTGAAATGAAGATGTCTCTATATGCCATCTCTCCACAAATGCAGATACCAGGTTCGTATCTATCTTCGACATACTGGTCCTCTAAAGTGAAGCTAAACCAGAGTGAGCTATCAAATTCTCCATCTCTCTAGGAAGAAGCTGTGGAACCCTCTGAGCCAGCTTCAACCCATGTCCTGCTACCTTCAGCTCTTTCTTCGAACCCCTCTCCTGAAAATAATTAAACGTAAATATATTATAAATTACAACATAACAAATTCAACTTTTATTCAATATCAAATAATAGTAGTTTATTTACCTCACCGAACCATATACGTCTAGCAACATGATGTTCGTACGTAACCAAAAGAGAGGTATCGTACGGTCCTCCTGGATATCCAACGGGTTGCGCTGCTGAAGCAGATGCACCAGTATGCTCTTCCTCAGCCACCCGCGATGATTCGCCCCGTCCTAGCCCACGCCTAGGGATCAAACCATCTCTGCCTCGTGTGCGCGCCACTGTCAAAATAAAAACATAAATATCAAATATTAAAAAAAAAAATAAAAAAAAAACAAATCGTTCCGGAACACTTTAGTAAAGAGTTCCGGTTTGACATGTTTTGGAAGCGTTCCGGAACACTTCGATAAAGAGTTCCGGAAAGCAAACTCATAAACTACATGAACCAGAAGACTTCTTCCATGACTTCCGGAACAAAAAAGACCACCAGAAGACTTACTTGATGTGTTTCGGTAATATAAAATGCACCGGATGACTTTTGTTATGTGTTCCGGAAATGAAAATGTGAACCGGAAGAGTTGTTAAAAGTGTTCCGGAATGCAATACTTCTAAATCTTCTCCGGATGACTTAAACGTGTGGAAACTGAAAAATTAAAAAATATCTGACTTTTAACTATTTATACAAGGGTATTTTGGTCATAAATTTTTTTTTGTAGGGGTATAGGTATAATTGTAGGGGTAAGGGGTAAAATTTTCTAAAAATAAACTTCATTTGATTTCTTTGATTATAAATTGGTCCAAGGACTTATGGCCCACTTCTTCAAAAATGGTAATCAAATAATTCAATAAAGAAATAACTATAGAAGGATCTTATGTTATCACGAAACATAACACACATCATGAGTGTTGTCTTGCCCAATGCCTACAAACGTATTGCATCTCATTGATATCAACTCTATTGAATAATTACGTCAAAACACAAGAATTATTTTTCATGGATCAAGAAGAGAGCCTAGAAAGAAGGATGAAGAGACCAAGAAACACAAGAAGAGAAGGCTGTGAGAAATGCATTATGCTACATATCATTAGCGATCTCTTAAGTGGCGGCCAGAAGTGACGTGCTCCACTACACACCATAAGTGATCTCTTATGTGACAGTGGCAGTGACATCCTTAATCCACGCCCCTGCCTTCGCCATCAAGTCAGGCTCGATGGAGGCGTTATTCATTGCCATTAACTACCTAGTGATAAAGTTGAGCGAAAACCAAAAAAGAAAATCTTCCAAAAGATAACATGAGATGAGAACCACACATATCTTTAGGAAAGCAGTGGCTTAGTACTACAGTAGTATAAAATGTAAGATCAATTTTCATAAACTAAATGAGAAGCTTGGGTTTTGTATTTTCATCCCACCAATTTAAGTCAACAGATACTTACTCTAGAAACTGATGCTAAAGCAGTGCTAGTGCTGTCAATTGTAGATAACAGAAAATAGTGGTTTGATTAAATTCTGCTATTTGACAGCATTGTGCCAAAGGAAATAAGGTTCAAAAGAAAAATGTCAAAGCTAGTTGCATGCTAGATAAACGTACTTAAAGACCATATTATCAACATCCAAACTCAATCCTTCTTCCTTTTTAAAGCAACTACAGACCTCTTGGCTCATTAAGTAATATTGCTCCAACTACTTTTTGAACATATAAAAACTCAGAGGAAAGCTTAAAAAATCTTAAATACAGCATAACCGACATCATTTTGGTGCCATCATCAAACCACAAATGAGAGACTGCAAACCCTTATGATTTCATCATGGATGCTCTAATTGACCTGTTTGCTAAATGTTATTACTCTGGAAGTAATACAGTAGCTGACCAGAGAAATTAGCGGCATGTGCTTTCCTTATAAGAATTTGAGGATCACTATTCACCTACTAAATCCACCAATATTCAATATTTTATTAGCAAACAGCAATACATGTACATGCATAGCAGCATTCTTATTAATGTATGTGTTGCGGTGAAAATCGGATAACAAGCTATTAATTAACTTGCATCATATTTCTTTTACAACCGACTTTGATTTATCCAAAGGAAAGGTTCAAGATCGTTAGAAAAACCTAAAGGGGGAGATCTAAGGTTCGGGGGTTGGTTACGGCTAGGGAAGGTATTAGCACCCTAAACGTCCGTAGTACTCTACGAGAACCTCTTGTTAATGTTATCTTATGTTTGCTAAAGGTTATATGCTAAAGGTTGAAACCCTATGGGTTAGTATCTAAGTATACTCGATAAGGCATCGCACCTTACGCCTACGTATCCTCGGGAATAGAATCAGAGTATGCATAGTTTTGTTTCTACTGAATAATTGACTGTGGTCAATATTCAGAGGGGAAATGAGTACAAGCTCATTGTAGAGTTCAAGAACTCTCTAGATCTAGTTGAAATGGACCTATGTTATGTTTTAGTTAGGAGGGGAAAGTGATAAATTCATTAGGATGAATATCTCTAAGAGTTGAGGAACTCTCTCCTAAAGCTAGTTGTAATTTCTATGGCTCTGATGAGGCCAAGAAAAGAAGTTTCTCTAAGAGGTTACTTAGGTTAGGATGGAGGCTATGACTTTAAGAGTCAATGTTATTAACCTTCCTTTGGAATGGGGAAACAGTTGATAATAATAAGAGGCATAGTAGATAAAACATTGATATAATATTAGGAGATAAAAGCAACATAAGCATGAGGATGGTAATATGTTTTCATGATAAAATATGGATAAGATGAACATGATAATTATAAGAACATGTCAAAAATAAACCAAAATGTATTCATCTTGAGAAGGATATCACAAGAAACAATCATAAGTCAAAGATACATGGTTATGATCACGAAATAGTCAAAGATGGCATTCAGATTTAAGAGCAAAATTCACATCAAAGTCAAACAACTATATGACAAATCAAACATGAGGTAAGTTTGTTCAAGACTTTTAAACACAAATTAGTGATTTAATTCAAGATTTATCAAATAAAAGTTATGAACAAAGTCTAGCAATTTACCCAAGATAAAAGAAAAATTACTAAATAAGATTAAATAAAGATTTAAATATTTGGAGTTTTATTATTAAAAGGGTTACTAATCCAAATTTCTAATAATACAACTAAAATTAGAATCTTGAAGGAAAACACTAATCCTATTATTTCCAAAATTACTAATTAAAGAAGGTTATAAAAACTTAATTAAAAAATGATAGCCTTAATCCTAAATTACTAAATGAAATTAAGCTTAAATTTACTTAACACTAACTAATTGAAAGTGAATAGTATGGTCTTAAAATTGAAATAAAACAAAATGGCACACAGGCCCAAAGGGTGGTCCAAGGATAATGAAGGTGAGCCCAAGCAAGAGTGGGGCGCTGGGTTGCAGGCAGGTCGGGTCGGGTCAATGGACCCAAACCCAGTTGGTTGGCTTAAATGGAAAGAGGAGAAAACAACACAGAAAACCCTAGACGAACTAAAACTACCGCTCTTCTAATTGCTCACACGATCCCCAAACCTCACATACTCTGAGACCACGCTCAACAATTCTCAAAGTGAATCAACCTCAAACCTTATCTCCTACCTCATTCCTCTCCTCAATTTCTTTCTCTGTTCCGTCATCATCAACTCAACAAAATCATTCGCTCTCTGTCCCTCAGCTTCGCATTCTCGTCTCCCTCATCTCTCACAATTTCTTTGCGATTCGCTCGGTTCGGAACAAGGAAGGTACCAATGGAGAACAATAGAAACAGAGGCAAACACAAGGAGTAGAAATTACCTCTCCGATCGTTATCGGAGCGAAGAATAACCAGTAAGAAAATATCCTTCTGATCTTGTTCAAAGCTATCCTCTTTTCTCTTTCGTGTCTGAATCGATTCAGAAGTTGGCAATAGCTTGGATTGGGGTTCGCGAATGGTTGATGAAGGGCTACTGGAGTGGTTTCAGTGACCTTTCAACGATGGTGGTGTCTGCGAAATTAGGTGACCTCCTTCTACCTTCTTTCCTTTGCGTTTGACTCCATTCTGAATCTTTTTTTTTCGTTGAATTCTTTGTGCGCGTGCTGGTGTGTTTCTGAACTTGATGGTATGTTCTCGTACTTTTCTGATGCGTGTGTCTGTATAAATTCTTATGTGTTTCTGGTGTGAATGTAAACTCTGAATTCCTTCTGTAGTGTGAAACTCTGAGTGTTGTTGTGTTTTTTTTTCTTCAATTTGTACATATCTTTCCCAGTGTGTTCTTACGTTTTTCTTGGAACAGGGGCGGTGATGGTTTTTGTATAGCGATTTGGGATTGAAGGTGGATGTTGTGTGCTGCAAATTATGGAGGTATGATGTGAACAGATGATGAACAAAAGGTGGAGCCTAGTTTTTCGTACTCTTTTGGTTGATGGTTGTTGATGGATAAAGAGGAACAAAAATGGACACTGTGATGATGTTGTTAGGTCATGGTTTAGAGACGTTTGGTGAAAGTTTTGTGAGAAGTGTAATATTGTTGTGTCAAGAGTATTGGAGAAAGAACAAGGGATCGATATCGTAAGGTAGGTGAAACTCGTGCTATTTTAGATGGAGCCCTTGGTGTTATCCGATCAAGAGGCCAAAAAAAATCCCACTCTTCTTGTTTCTGCCCCTCCCTTTTATACAGGTTTTTCTTTTAATTTCAATACTTGTTTTCCAATTTGAAATTATCCGTTGGGGTCATGTCCCTTTCGGCTCTGATATTGTTGTTGGTTTTGTAGGTTAACGTTGGAGAGCAGTACGGTTTGGAGTTTGGCGTGCGCACGGTTGAGCAAAGACGGAAAAGAGACTGAAAAGCTACTGCTATATATCAAAAGGACCCTAATGTAACAGATTTAATGTATTTAATAAGGATGGATATCATATTATGGTAGCTGCAAAGTTTTCTAGGCTAATATGCACGTGATGAGCTGGGAGAAATGCTCTCTTTTTGCAATTAAAACAAAAAAACAAATGATGGGCTTTGTAAAAAAGAAAAAGGGCCTACGATGGATATTAGCTTCTAGAAAAAACAAATTGGTTTTTATTTTGTTTTAAATTCTGAATAATGTAACCTTAGTTAAACTAAACATAATTAATTTAAAATTAAAAATTAAAATTAAACTAATTGTATTAAAGTAAAAGTATATTGGAATTAAAATTGAACTTAAATCAAATCTAAAAAGATGAAGTTAATCCAATTACATTATATTAGAATAAAAATGATAGTTAAAGTAAATTAAATTTAGAATTGAAAATGATAATTGAAAATTAACTATATTAAAATTAAAAATTAAACTAAATTAAAAGTTAAAACTCAATCAATTCTCAAAATGAGAGAAATTCTAAAATGAAATGGCAAACTGGTTAAAAACATGATTAATGCTTAAAAAACTAAGAAAATACACGAATGGCCGTTCGCAAATGATATAATGATGATCAGACGAATCTGAGGGTAAAATTTGGGGTGCAACAGTATGCCTGAAAATGAGAAGATAAAAAAACAATTACGATACCTCTTCATCTCCTACAATATTGTAGGCATTAACCATCAGTTCGCGCAGGAACAATGAAGAATCCACATTCTCTTCAGCCCAAATGCAAGAAACAAATGGCAAAGTACAGAAACAACCATCACACGTGCAACAAACATGGGACAGAGTTATAAAATGAACTTAAAAATGTAACTACACAAGAATGTTGGTAACAACCACATTAATAAAAAAACACGTGAAAAAATATGTCAATGTTATGTTGAGCGCCGAAGGTTTTAAGAAACTGTCCGCTAACATAAAAACTGTCACGACAAATGGTATTAGAAGGTGTTGATGTCGATACCATGTAAAAAATGTTGCAACTGAAATCAGATTGTAATAATTGATGAAAATAAAATACCTTGAGTAAAACAGCATCTGCATTAGGGACTGATTTGAACATATCTCATCCCACAAACTTCAAATTTCCATTTCCAGTTCACTTACCAATAACCTGTGGTTGATCAAAAACAGTGCATTTGATGTGAGGAAATGCTTCATGAATCAGTTTCGGAACACCTCCTGCTTGAGTCTGCTTTCTCCGTTATCTATGTAGCAGTAAAATAAACATATTTCAGCACAGATAGATGAAGAATTCGACCCAAGCATATAAACCTAGAAATTTGTTTAGCAGGTTTGAATATGCAATGTCTAATGCTTTGATATAATAGTTTTATTTATAATTAATCCTTACATCCTTGATTTTGTTCTCAATCTCATGTCTCCATTCACAATTACTAATCATAAAACGCAACATAATCATCATGAACAATCATTTTACATTATTCCTTAATAAACTAAAATCATATCACCTGCACTAACTCATGTACCATATATGTTGTTATATGGTTTTTCCAGAAGGGCATTAATCCTTACATCCTTGATTTTGTTCTCAATCTCAAGTCTCTATTCACAGTTACTAATCATAAAGAGCAACATAATCATCACGAACAGTCATTTTACATTATGCATTAATAAACTAAATTCAATTACAGGTTTGAACAACAACACGTACTTGTAACAATCGCACACATAGTGCGAAAAACACGTAACACTTACGCTTTTGTGATGGAAAAGTTGTTGTGTTTTCCAGAAGAATCCAGAAAGTTTAGAGGGAAATTCGAGAATTGAATGTTGAGAATGATTTTCCAACAGAGTACGGATAAACAAATTCCACAAACTGAAGAGTACAAATACATAGCCTTTGGTAAAATAAAACAGACTACATAATAGTAAAGCATACCAAAGTGCTTGATAGACTACATTGATTGTAATAACAAAATGATGAAAGGATTCAAAGGCTTGAAAGATTGAGTAAGTTCAAGTTGTATAAAGACACACCTTTCTGGGCCTTACATGAACATGAAACTCCATTCCCCAATTTCTATACAAATCCTGCATCAAAGAACCAGTCCAACAACCAGCAGCAACTATAACCTTTTTATTGCTGTATAATATATTCTTGGAAGTCTGACCAACTTCAACACCATTGCTATCTGACCTGAACACAAAACCGATCATTGCATTTACTCAACAAAGTTTACTTGTCTACCACCTTGCTTTCAGTGCTACCATAATACAACAGAAAGGAAATGGAAATTAAACCTGATGAAACATTTCACAGGGTCATCATAAAATTCTGCATATGAATCTTAGATTCTGAAAATAGAAGCCACCAGACATTAAAAGGATAACAATTGCACAAAATTCTGCATATGCATCTCAGATTCAGAATATTGTTAATCTGTAAAAAAGATATACATAAAATATAAATCAATAACTAATAAATCAAAGCTTGCCTTGGGAAAAAAACTAATTTAATTCACTGAAAACTTACTGGAACATGGCAGAACTATGAGAGTTCTTATGTAGACATTCTAGTTTCTACTGCTAGAACCCTTCCCTTTCCAAGTTCATCGATAGAATTGCATTAAAACACACTACTGTTAAAGAATGTGAGAATCTCAAAACATCTAAATCCAAGTTACTTCTAAATAAATTCATTGCAATATTCCAAGATACTTCCATACTTCTTGTTTATTAAAAGTTGCTAAGACAAGTGTCGGAAAAAGGAATTACCTCCATAGAGCAGTTATTTCTATTGCCGGCATCCTTTCGCGTGTGTCAGGAAGTATTGTGTACTTACCATCACCCCACAAAAACCCAGATCCGCTGAAATTCAACCAAATCAGTAACACCATAGAAATCAACAAAATCAACAAAAGGTCGCTATGAAGGATCTGTGTTGTATCTTTATAGTGAAGTGACATTTTGAAGTTCCAAATGGGAGGGGGTTTTCACAAGGAATCGTGGGAGAGGAGGTTGCCAAAGGGGTGGGGGTTTTCTGAGATCGTGAACAAAAGGATGAAGGGAGGGTGGATTTCCTCCCGTGAAATAACTTATTAATTATTTTATTATTCATTATTCATAATTAATTTAATTTAATTTAATCTAATTAAATGGATGAATGTGATTAAGTTGCCATGTGGCAAAATTTTGTTAATTGAAGTAACCAAATGGCAGATTATTATGTAATAAGGGTAATTAGGGGTTTTTAAGACCACCTAATTTTCTTATATGATAGATAAATGAAAGTTATTTCAAAATACTAAAGATACTATTTTTCTTTTTAATCTTTTAAATTAATAAACGGAAATCACTTTACATTTATACAGGTCGCATATTACTGATTAGATCAGCTAAAGCTTCAATACAAGAGGTCCAACCATCCAATCCAACAGTGCAAAGTTTAAATAAAATTTTCCATCATATATAATTGGCACATTTTGTTTGATCAAATAGTATATTCATCTAAATCTCACATCAAGTAATAGGAAAAAAATAGAATTTAAATATTAATATAAATAGAGATAGTTAATTTTACTTTTCTATACAACAACAAAATGTAGTGTTTTGGATGTATTGAGGATTCGGGTAGTTGTGTGTCTAGAAAATGTTTTCTTTTTTTCCATTCAAAAATAGGTTGTTGAGAGGGTTTCTTATTTTTCTGTTCAAAAATAGTTTGTTGAGAGAGTTTGTAATTTTTTTGTCCAAAAATTATAGTTGAGAGAGGATTTACAATTTTTCCGTCTAAAAATTGCAATTGAGAGAGGGTTTAAAATTTTCCGTTAAAAAATTATATTTGAGAAAAGGGTTGCAATTTTTGCATTCAAAAATTGTAATTGAGAGATTTTTTTTTCTTTTTTCTAAAAGTAATTCATTAATTGAAGAATACCAAAAGTATTCTTAAACAAATACAACAGACTAAAAACTACACCAGCAAAAAGGATAAAGGGAAAATCCCTACCAACACCAAGACTACCCAACAACACCCAAAGGATCCAAGAAGAAGGCAAGAAAACTTAGGTTGAAATAAGAAATTTCCCCACAACAAACCCACCTCCAAGCACAGAAGTTAACAGTCCAGCATAAGTCATTGATATTACAAGTTCCTTCTTAAAAAATAATGTCGTTCCTAGACTTCCAGATACACGAAATTACCGCTAGCCATATTAGTCCCAATTTATGCGCTTCGATGCGATTCTTACCCATCCTACACCAGTCCAATAGAAAACTCCGAGAGTAACCTGCATACCTCTCCGTACACCCACACCACATAGCCACTCTCCCTAAAACAGAAGAAGAAATATGACATTCAAACAACAAGTGCGCTAATGTTTTAAGATTTTGACCGGACAACACGCACAAGCTATCCAAATTCGACACTCCGCGTTTGATCAATTAATTCTTTAAAGCAATTCTATTCTAAATCGTCCTCCATTCGAAAAAACAAAATTCTAGCCGGAGCACGAATTTTCCAAAGGCATTCAAAAGCACTAGACTGATCCGCCAACGGAGAATCTTGCGGACTAAGCTCCATCAATTCTTGATAAAACTCCTTGACATGAAATTTCTCTATTTCACTTTTCTTCCACCTCAGGCTGTCAATTTGATCACTCCTTGGGCTTACTTCATTAAGAAGCTTTAACAACTCCCTACCCTGTTCATGAAACATAGACCAGACATGTTGCGGGATGCCAAGTTTATTCCACTCTCAAACATCATTCAAAAATTACAATTTGGAGGGTTTGTAAATTTCTCCATAAAAATTGCAATTTGATGAGAGTTTGTAATTTTATTTTGTAAAGATTTGAAGTTGAATAGTGAATTTGTGAGTTTTTTTTTTAATTTTTTTTCTCTTTTTATTTTTCTTTTTGTGGTATCGTCTTGTCGGAATCAACCTCCAAATCCCGCAAATTCCATTATCAAATCTCATTTGAAGCAAAGCCTGATCGCGATGGAATCGCAATAGGAAGGAGAAATTCATCCCCAACCTCGCGTCAGGAATTTCTCCTCTAAACCTCCTGATCCAATAATCAATTATGATAACTCTGATTAAGAAGATTGGAAAGGAAATTCTGTGACATGGAAAATCCCGTCGTTATTTCCAGATCTTACTATATCGGGAAGAAAAATGAAATAAACTACAGACATGTGCTATTGCACTAGAGAAATGAATCTCCCATACAAATTTTTGAGTTCGCTCATATCGTCGCAAAAGTTAACATTGTGCCATAATATTCAAACTATAATGGCAGTTCGTTGAGCGAAAAGTTAGATTTCTAGCACATCGACTGAGGTGGAGTGAGAAGATAAAAACTCCATGTATCTAGCAAATCTATTTCTACCATAGATAGCATGGAAAGTGCATGTGAATCCCCAACAAAGAGAACACCTGGAAAGGAATTGTGAATAGCCACCACATAAGTTGAAATGTCAACACATTCAGTGACTCCATAATGAAACAGAGGTACACTTATTGCAAAATCAAAAAAAGAATCCACACGACCAACCTTGGTACTTGGGCGAGGCAGCGATCTGAAGAAATTTTGGGCTGTGATTCCAGGCATTAATCCTAATAAATTTTTGGTCGTGATTCCAGGAATAAATACCGGATACGAAAACTTGTAAGAGTCGAACCACACAATAAAAAATGGAAGAGTTCTATCAAGAAATAAATTCCTTGGACACACTACAAGAAAATCACGTTTTAGCATAAAAAATATAGCGTCGGCCCCGACTCCTACGCTATTAGTGTCGGTGAAGTGTCCCCATAAGCCGACGCTACGAGGGTAAATTCATTTTGCTTTATTTTTTTAAAAGATCATTAATAGTAGCGTCGGTTGTAGCCGACGTTAGTCAACAGTCGCTTGAAAGTATATTTTTTTTAATTATTTTAAACATGGCGTCGGCTAGGGCCGACGCTATTATTGGTGCGAAATAATTTCATTTCCCCCCACCATTTTCATTTGCCTCCTTTTCTATATTGTTTTAAATAATTATTTATTTTTTGTGATATTTTTATAGTAGCGTCGGCTAGGACCGACGCTATCATTGATGCCAACAAATTTCATTTCCCCGCCCCATTTTCATTTGCCTCTTTTTCTATATTGTTATAAATAATTATTTATTTTTTAACTGTTGCGTCGGCTGTGGCCGACGCTACTATTGGTGCGAAAAAATTGCAGTTCCCCACCAAATTAATAAACTAAAGTTTTTATTAAATAAAAATTATAAAGTATTTTCGTCTCCTTTCTTTCTTTCTTTCGTCTCCTTCAACCTCAAAAATCCAGAAATCATTCTCAAATCATTTCTCACACTCATATAATAAACTTATGCCAGAAATCATCAAGTCCCACTTAGTCACCTTTCACATCCATTAAACACATAACATTCATGGTGTATATTTGTTTTAGGAGGTTAACCCCATCTTTCTCACACTCATTGAGCTTATCATAATTAAAACCCATACATTGGTACAAGGTAATCCTTCCAGTAAAAGGGAAACCTATGAACTCTCTGGTCATAAAAATTGACCTCAGGATAGTTTACATCTCCTTGTACTCGAATGAACTTCTTTTTCCAGTTTTTATAGTTCGAGCAGTATAGAGAGAATAACCCCTTGTTCGAAACGAAATTTTTTCCCCTTGTAATCCCTTTAGTCCCGTATAAAAAGAAGAAATAAACTCTTAGGGTTTGTTATTTGATTTTGAGTTTCAGATTCTCGTTTCAGTTCTTCTCATACTCACTGTTTCTCATTGTTTCAGGTTCTCGATTCAGCTTCTCATCGCTTCAAGGATTTGTCTCTTTGATTCTCTTCATCAAAGAAATCAATTTTCAGGTTCGAATCTCCCTTTATTCGTCTTTTTGATTCGTCGTTTCGATTTGTCGAACTGATTCATTGTTCGGATTCTCCGCTTCGATTCGACGTTTTGATTCATTTTTTTAGGATGTTGTTGCTTTCTATGTTAATGTGTTAACTGGTGTGAAAGTTAGGATATTGGTTACAGTTAGCTTCAAATCTGCTGCAGAAAGAGACCGCGATTGAAGAGAGAAACTGAGACGAACCAAAAAAGCAGGAACAGCTGAGAACGAGTTCGAATTGTTAAACTGTGAGTGACTTAACTGTTAGTTTGAATTGTTTATATGTTGATGCAAAATCTCTTAAGTTCATTAGTCATGATTCTTTCATATGTTGCACAATTCTGATAAGTTGTAATAGTTCATTAGTCATGCTTGTTTATATGTTGATAGACTGTTGCACAATTCTGATAAGATGTAATAGTTGGAATAGAATAAGTATAGTATCATACATTATTAATTCAAGTTTTGGGTGCATGAATACCACATACCTTAGCTGTAGGAGGTTCATCTTGGTGGTATTCAAATTGAAAATTAAAAGGTTTGATATCTTTTTGTACAATGTTGTGATAACAGAGGTATGTCTGTCCTGAAAGAACTTAACATAGAACAGACTGCAAGTACAAAATGTAGAAGAAATTTGAGGTAGAAAACAAAGCATTATACTAGAAACAATAGTTTACTAAACATCACTTACTCTTTCAAATTTTTCAAGACTAGGCATAGAATTGTTGATGAATCTTTTAATATTTAGGTTAACATTCTAAAAAACAAGACACTAGTCTTCATCAGTAGCCAGAACTCCTATATAACAGTAGTCTGCTAACCGCAACCTTGTCTTCATGTCTGTGGTATCATTAAATCAACTTGAGTTGCAGATTCATGCACCTGAGAAGAGATGTAGAATCCCGAGTCATGTAGAATTGTTGATGAAAATTGTTGTTGTAAAAGATGACATGTCTCATGGTTTAGCTCTAAATTTACAACTATGCTTATTAAGTTAACACGAAGGTCATGCTAGTTTACAATACCTGATACATAATTTGTTCTAACTCACTTTCTTGCTGGTTTCTTTAGTTACCTTGGCTAGACTTGTTTATATTCACTCACTCACATATACTAAATTAGATGCTCAAATGATTCTGATTGAAGTTGCAAGTTTTGCTACCAAAGCCTAAAAGACTTCACATAGTGAACTGTTTATACGTAGCATACAAAGCACACTCTCCTCTACTCTTACACAATCAAATCCTCCCTTTTTTATCCCGTAAACCCTATGTTTGAAATTCTTGTGCCATTTATTCATAAACCAGAAAATCATTTTCTGTACGATATTCTTTGTGACCTGTTGCATTTGTTTCAAAATCCAATTCTATTTTTGTTCTGTTTCAAGTGGATTGTGCGTACTGTTGTTTAATCTAGTTTTAATGCACTCTGTGATTTGTCTGTGCTCATGTTCTGAGCTATCACATGAAACCATAAGCAATTTTCAACCAATTCTAATGTTCTTCCTATACTTGAATGCCTGCAAATTTAAACCAGTTCCAATTTACTTTTCTGTTTTCACTAGTGAATGTATGCAAATCAGGATTCAAGATCCTCAAGCAATGAAAATTTTGCTTTAACATATCTTAATCTGGTCAAGATCCTCAAGCTGTGAAACTTTATTTTTGGTTTGATTTTGTTAGAAAGTGCAAGGTTGGAAAGTTGACTATTCATTGTTATTTTATTAAGTTGTTTTTGGATAGTTTGTTATTCTAGATTATACTAGTGTTTGTGAATTGGTACAAATTTTATTGTTCGAGCGGATAGTGAAACCATCTAATAGAAATAAACAAATTCAAATTTTGGTAATATGATGGCATGGGGTGAAGTGTTGTCAGATATCAGCCATGGCGGATATGTGGATTGCAGAGCCATATGTCGGAATTTTGGCTCTTTGACATGGTCCGCCATCAATAACATTGGGGGGTGTCATGTTGGACTGTCTTCCTTATGCAAGCTTTTGCTAACTTATATTTTGCAAAAATTGCTTGTTGAACATGAAAATATTTTCCTGCTTCTTAACTCTTAAGTGGCAACTTAAAATTGATACTTTAGTATCTCACTTTTTGTTACACTTTTTTTTTCTCGGTTTATTTCCATTTTTCAAAGTTAAACCAATGAGTGGACTTTGTATGAAATTTTTTTGACAGATAGTTCCTAGGAAAAAACGGGATTTATACATGGTTGCAGCTATTTACATGGTGTAATTTGTTCAAATATAATGTTCATTAAATATAATGCAGGCTGGATTTACTGGGATTGGGGTTGGTGCTGCTTACTATGGTCTAAAGCCTGTTGTGGAGTTTATGACATTTAACTTCTCCATGCAGGTTAGTGTTTATCTCAATTGCATCCTTTCTTTCTTAAATTGAGTGTGCAATTAAGTGTGATAGTTTTACTTCTTTTGGCACCACATAAATTTCTGTGTTTGGAATTTGCAAGCCATGCTCTTGATGAATAAAATTTTGTCATGAAAAGTTACCTGCCCTGATAGATCATTACATTAGCATTTTATGAGTTATGTCTTCTGCGTGATAAGAATACACGTGTTACTGAGTTTTCAGATGATGACTAATTTGCCAAAAACACATATTGGCTTCTCTGTGGATTTGTGTATATGTGAATAGTCTACCAATATTGTTATGTTACATGCCTTTCTTTTTATTACTGAATTCACATGCAAACTAGGTATGAAGCATAGATCAATAAATATTTACTGTATGAAAATGACATCTATAGTTAACATTTCCACCTAAAATTTGTTGCTTTAGTTGAATATCACTTGTTGCATTGCAAACATCTAACTTTTAACATTCATATGACCAAATTGTATTTTTTTCAAAGATGAACAAGTAAAATATCACTGATTCAACATATAATTAATTTTATGGATTTAGAGCTTAGATTGTCAATTGCTTCTGTTTGCAGTCTCTTCTTTGCAAGTTTAACTTGATTTCTTATGGTACAATAGAAGTCAATTGAACAAATGAAGATTAGAAACTTATATTTGTTTTTATGTAGAGAATGGATCGAAGTTGGATGTATGATAGAGTAAACTCCGATAGGTATGGTTTGAAAGATGAATTTGTTAGTGGATTTGAAGAGTTTGTCAATAAAGCGATGAATCGACCTCAGTTTGTAAATGAAGGAGGGATAAGGTGTCCTTGTGTAAATTGCGTCTGCATTCTCTTGAAAACGCCTAATGAGGTCAAACACCACTTGTACAAATATGGTTTTTTGTCCAACTATTATACATAGACTGATCATGGAGAAGAGAATCAGAATGTGGATCTCGATGGTCAATCTAGTAGTGGCGGGAATGCTGGTGGGGATAATCTAGGTGATGAAGAACAATTTGATGCAATGAATGAAATGGTCTCTGATGTTTTCAGGCCATTTGTTAATGTCCCAAATGTGAATGCTAATATGGAAAACGAAACAATTAGTGAGGGTGAGGTACCAAATGAAAAAGCTCAACGATTTTATGATGAATTAATCTCTGCAAACCAACCCATTTATGAGGGAGCTTCTGAATCCAGACTATCTATTTCAGTTAAGTTGTTGGCTGCCATGTCTAGTTGGCATATTCCTCAAAAGGCCATGGATTTTTTCTCTCAAATGCTCGTTGATGTTTGTCCAACTAAAGAATGCTTACCTGGAAACTATTACCAAGTGAAGAAGTTGGTGTCTAAGTTAGGATTGAAAGTTGAGAAAATTGATTGTTGTGTGAATGGGTGTTTATTATATTTTAAAGAAGATAGTACCTTAACTCAGTGCAGAGTTTGTGGAGCTGCTAGGTATGTTCCTCGAAAGTGTGGAATGGGAAAATACAAAGATGTGGCAGTGAAGAGAATGTTCTATTTTCCAATCATTCCTAGGTTACAACGACTTTATGCTTCAAAGGAATCTGCAGCTCAGATGAGATGGCATCGTGAGAACACCAGCAATCCAAATGTTTTGCGTCACCCATCTGATGGAAAAGTTTGGAAACACTTCGATGAAGTTTATCCCGATTATGCTAGTGACCCAAGAAATGTAAGATTGGGTTTATGTAGTGATGGATTTACCCCTTACATTCAAGCCTCTAGTTCTCCATATTCATGTTGGCCAATAATAGTCACACCATACAATCTCCCTCCCGAAATGTGCATGACCAAACCATACATGTTTTTGACTTGTCTTGTACCTGGACCGTACAACCCAAAAGTTAAAATAGATGTTTACTTGCAACCTTTGATTGATGATTTGCAGCTGTTATGGAAAGATGGTATTGTGACATATGATATCTCTATGCAGCAGAATTTTGTTATGAGAGCGCATTTAATGTGGACAATCAATGATTTTCCAGCATATGGTATGTTGTCTGGATGGGGTACACAAGGTAAATTAGCATGCCCTTATTGCATGGACAATACAGATTCTTTCACCTTACGATTTGGTGGAAAAAGTTGTTGGTTTTGATTGTCATCGTAGGTTTTTACCAATGGATCATCCTTTCAGAAAAAGTAAAAAGAGATTTACAAAAAGCAAGATTGTGAAAAAAAGACCACCACCAATGTTTACCGGCCATGATATTTGGGAAGCTATTCGTGATTTTCCAAAAGTCACAGACAATGTCTGGGCCACCAAATTTCCAGGGTATGGGAAACAACATAATTGGAATAAAAGAAGTATATTTTGGGATCTTCCATACTGGAATGACAACTTGTTAAGGCACAACCTTGATGTGATGCACATAGAGAAGAATGTATTTGATAATGTGTTTTACACTGTCATGAATGATCCTGCAAAATCAAAGGACAATGAGAAGGCAAGATTGGATTTACCTCATAACTGTTCACGTGGGGATTTAGAGATGCGCCCTCTACCTAATGGAAAGATGGCTAAGCCAAAGGCAAAATTTTCATTGACACCAGAAGAGGCAAAGTTAGTCTGTAGATGGATTAAGGAACTAAAAATGCCGGATGGTTATTCCTCGAATCTTTCTAGGTGTGCTGATGCTACCAAGGGTAGGATGAAGGGGATGAAAAGCCATGACTGTCATGTATTCATGGAGTGTTTGCTTCCAGTTGCTTTTCGTTCCTTGCCCATTGAGATATGGAAGCCGCTAACTGAGTTGTGTCATTTTTTTAAAGACTTGTGTTGTAATACATTGAAGTTGGAAGATCTTGTTAGGTTGGAAAAAAACATTCCCATCATCATATGCAAGCTAGAAAGAATTTTTCCACCAGGTTTCTTTGACTCGATGGAACATCTCCCGATTCACCTACCTGCTGAAGCAATCCTTGGTGGTCCTGTACATTATCGTTGGATGTATCCATTTGAAAGGTAATTGATGTTCAATTTTTGTAGATTAATCAAATGAAAAAACATTTTTTAATCGTTTCATATGTAGATTGATGGCAGACTACAAGCGTTCGGTGAAAAATAAAGCAAGGGTTGAAGGTTCAATATGCACTGCCTACTTGCACAGTGAAACTACTCATTTTTTCTCTCACTATTTCAAGACCTTTAATTTGGTGCCAAGTACAAGTCTAAGGAACGATCCTCGATCAGATCACGAGAATTCCCAACTAAGTCTTTCAGTTTTTAGTAAATGTGGTCGTCCTAGTGGAAAGTTTCGACCCTATTGGTTGATAGATAAGGAATGGAAGTCTGCCCACGTGCACGTCCTAATCAATTGTGACGAGATTAAGTCGTATCTCGAGTAAGTACATTTTTGTAAGACAACTGCATTGTTCTCAACCAATTTTTATAAATACACTCATCAATTTTATGATCGATGTCAGATTGTTCATGCAATATCATTCTATCAATGAGGAAGATGCTTCCGGTCTTATACACGAGCAGTTTCCTTCATGGCTAAAAGACTATGTTAGTATATTTCTCACAATTTATATTATGTGGTTGACAATAAACAATCTCTAAGGTTAGATATATATTTTTAGGTGAATGATGAGAGAAATGGAACAACTAGTCCATATCTGAAGGCCTTAGCTCTCGGCCCTAATCCGAAGGCAACATCATGGAACATATACTTTGTTAATGGGTACAAGTTTCACACTCAAGAATGGAGTCATGGTAAAAAGACTACTAATTGTGGGGTACATGTTAAAGGTGTTACAAGTGGAGGAGAAAACGATTTTTAGGGCATCATCCAACGTATCCTTCAATTGGAATACCATGGCTTAAGCAACAAGATTTCCCTATTTTATTGTGATTGGTTTGATCCTACAAATAATACTGGCACAAAAGTTAATATTGAGTACAACATTGTTGACATTAATATGAATAAGCGATATCGTCAGTATGACCTGTTCATTCTTGCACAAGAAGCAAAACAAGTTTATTATGTCCCATATCCAGAAATGTGTAGGAATATGAGTGAATGGTGTGTAGCAATCACCACAAAACCAAGGGGTTATGTCGAGATAGACAACACCGGGGATGCAATTCCTTATCAATCTGATGAAATGTTACCAGTTGTGCCTATTACAGAAGTTGAAGAAATACATGGTTTAGCTGATGGAGGGTTAATTGACGTGGTTGAGGCAATAACAATGACAACTGACCCAATGACTCAAGATTGAGAGAACATTTTATCTTGTTTTTATTATAGACTTTTATGCACTTGTTTTGTCAAACTTATTATCAATTTGTTTACCAGTTTGTTAGATTGGTTAACTAGTAGTTAATCTGTTGTTGGCTTTAACTTTATGTAGTTATCCATTTGTATATGTACTAGCAGTTTGATCTGTTGATCATGAAAAAATTACTTTCATATTTTATGATTTATCTTACTTCCTTCATCTTTCTGTTTTTATCATTTCTCTATCAAAAAGACAAATGTTGCACAATAATCACAATCTTTCAATTCAATTGCTATGCTTGTATGTAAATATGCCTGTAGTTTTTCAATATGTTACTCAGTTGTGATGATGACTTTGGGCTAATATAATTGTGCATTGTTACTCAGTGTTGGTAGCTTTTGAGACCATTTTATTGAAATGACCGGACAAAACGGAAAAAGAAAAGCACCATCGAGCACATCTAAGTAAGATGACTAAACCTTTTCTCCTATTTGTTTTTTTGTCCTAATAAAATAATAATGCTTGGATTTATACTTATTTTTTTAATGGTTTCTTTGTAAAAAAGAGTTGTTGATAGGTTATGCCGTCAACGACAGATTCCACCTGGGACTATTGCTATAAACAATTCTCGTAAAGTCCATAGCAAACCTGGTTCAACGAACCCCCCACCACCACGTACTAAGAGAAACCCACCACTGTCTACTCAGCCTCCACCATTGATTCTAACAAAACCAACACCATCACATACTCAACCTCCACCACCTACTCAGCCTTCACCACCTACTCAGCCTCCACCACCTTCGCCACTTACTCAGCCTCCAATACCGATTCTAACAAACCCAACACCACTACCTACTCAGCCTGAACTGGAAAACCCGATTTCTGAGGAGTTCATATTCATTCCTACTCCAGGATATACTCAGCCTCAGCCTCAGCCTCAGCCTCAGCCTCAGCCCCAGCTTCAGCCTCAGCCGCAGCCGCATCCTCAGTCGCAAAGTCCTCCCCAAACACTTTCTAATGAAGAGCAACAACACGACGGTGGGCAAAAACCGAAGATCTATATTGTGGAAAAATCTAATGTGTAAGTGTAATACAAGTCCAATTTATATTTCTCTAATGCGTGAATAAATCTAATGCGTAAGTGTAATACAAGTCCACTTACGAGGTTGTAAAATTGTGTGATTTTACGATTAAAATCGTGATTTTGATGACATTTCATTTAGTTATCCATCTAGGTCAATAACATTGTGTTTTAGAGTTAGGGTTCTCGTTTGAAGACTAAAGCGTAATCTCGATTGGAAACATAGGTTCCAAGTGTGCAGTGCTAACTGCTGGAGACATAGGTCATTTGCTCTATGATTAGAGTGTATGCCAGGGAAATCTGTAGTGTTTAATTGCTTAGAAAAGATAGAAAGTTCACAATTCTCATTGTTGCATCTGCTTATTTATTTTGGAGGTCACAATTTATTCATATCTATCTTTGGAGGAAAGCGGTTGATGATGTTACTAAAACGAAACTGTTCGTTTTCATGTGTGGTAGAAAAAAAGGTTGAGATCACAATTACATTTAATGCCTGTTATATCTATATTGTGGTGTGGGCAAATTAACTCAATTAACATGCATATGCTACTAATCCTTTTCATCGGGTTATGATTTTGTTTACTTTGCCACTATGATCCCCATATTGCAAGGACTAATTTTTCAATAACAAATGTTAGCTTCTATTGGAAATGATTAAGCCTGTCTTGATATGCCATTCACTTAGAGTTTGAACCATATATTATATCTACTATGTCATACACACTCTTATAATATGCTTTCCTGTTCTTCATGATTTGGAAATGAGATGTATTTAGTCCTTGTTTCGTGTTACCTATGGTATAGTCTTTTGATTTATGATAAGTATGAAGGTTTGAACCCATGTTGTCTAGAGACTGTTGTTCATGTTAAGAGCAGGTGAGTTTGGTGTTGGAATTTTGATTTCTTCTGAAATCATAAAACTGATATGCTTTTATTAGAGGATTTATGTGACAACAGGGTATTTCCATGAATGCTCATTATGTGTTAAGATGTATGTGCAAGTTGCTTCAGTTATGTTGTGAATGTGGTATTAACCTTTTAATATGACATCTTTGTCTAGCTTTCACTTCTGTATCTCTTGAAATACCTGTGTGACCTTTACTTTGTGCTTAACTGATGTGTACATTTAATAAGAGACTTGGTTTATTGAGGTTTTGTTCTTAAGCTTGCAATTTGATAAAACTCAATTATGTTGCCAAGATGTCTGTTCTGCATCTGTCCAACACTTATTTTCACTCTGGTATGCCCTTATGTTTTAATATGCCATAATCCCTATTTTGAATCAATATGCTTGAGCATGATATTTTGAACTGCTGAGATGTGTGGTTGCTCCTGTTAGTATTTTGTAACTGGTTGGTATGACAAGATTTTAAGAATAGGAATGTTTGATCTACCTTCATGACTGCAAAATTTATCATCAAGAAAGAGATCACTTCGTTTATTTCTTTATGTTGGACTATGATGTTTTTTGTCAACATTCCACCAACTGCCATTTCATGATATTTTCTTAGGATGAATTTAGTTATGTATCTATAACTATTGTTTGAATTAGTGATCTCTTGGAATTTATGCCAAAATGCTAAGCTATGACATGTATTACTATGAATTGAGTGACTGATATACTTGAAGCTGCCAGTTCATTGAATTTATGCCACTGACCATGTTTGGCTATTTATCATCTAATAATATTTCTGTTTGTATCATCTAAGAACTTGTATGCGTTCACCATATTTATCATCAAATAATTTTTCTGTTTATATGTAGGTTACATCCAAGTGATCTTGTTGCCGCAATGGTTCGAAAAGTTATTGAAAAGAATTATCGAGGAACCTTCGTTAATTATGGTGAGCTGAAACGTGACGGAAGAGATGCCGTGAGAAAGGAATGGTTCAATGAATTTAAAGTAAGACATGAAATTTGTTTTTTAGTAGTTTGATGATGATGTATACTATTGAGTTTTATTTATTATTTGTTTATTTTGTCAGAGGCTTGTGTGTTGGGACAGTTGTGATGATGCAAATATGGAAGAATTGTTTCATCAGAAATGTGGAAAACGACTGTCTGATATACAACGAGAGGCTAGAGAAAAGGGGCGGAAGCCGGGTTGGATGGGTGTAGATACATGGACGTATCTTCTAGACAAGTGGAAGACAGATGAATTCAAAGTTTTATCCCAACAAAATAAGATTAATCGTGGATCTACCAAAGGTGGGGTAGTCCATACAACAGGTCGTAGAGCTCACCATGATGTTGCACTAGAATTGGTATATAAATACTTTGTAATTACAATTTGTTAATATAATTATATTTGATATACATTGTGACCGTATATACTACCTCTAATGATAGGCTAAAAAACTCAATCGACCTGCACATCCAGATGAGATTTTCATTGCCACCCATAAAAAGAAGAATGGGGAGTGGGTTGACGCTCGTGCAGCGGCAACACATGTAAGTTTGCTCACCTTGTGTAACTTCTGATTTATCGGTTTGCCTATTGCTTTAGGACTCATTTTCGTTTTCCCTTGATTTTATATTACACAAGTTTACTCTTTCAAATATAACTCAAAATGTAGCACCTTTTCTTCTATGCTATGCTATCCTATGCTGCCCAATGATGTATAAATAGACTATTGAGCAGCTACATTCTTTTCTTTATAACTCACTTTGCAACACTCTTTCTCTATGGATCTCTCTATCTATCTATCTCTAAATGTGTATGTGAATGTGTATAAATGTTTAGGTTCAAGTTTGAAATTGTTAGGGTTTGATTCTGAATTTGTGTAGAAACTGAACTGATATGTTTTGGTTATTTGTTGAAATGAATGCTGTGAAATTTGTGTTGAATTTGATATTGAAATGGCTTAGAATGTGTATAAATGTTTAGGTTCAAGTTTGAAATTGTTATGGTTTTTCTTTAGAAACTTTGGATTACATGCTCTGAGCAAGTTGTTTTGGTTTTAGTAGGTTGATTGTTATTATGTTGCATTTAGAACCATGTACATGTTGAAAATTGGTGGAATTTTTGTGTTGCTGGATGAGGACTTCTAATTGGGAGAAGGGTTTTTCGCATTTGTTAATTGTTGGACTAGGATCTAATGTGTGTACTATGTACAGGAAAAATTCTGCAATAGCTTGACACAAGTTGGTGATGAAAATACATGTTTGATATCCTTTCCATTTTCAAAATTGCACTTTAGAAATGAGGTTAGGGTTTGATTCTGAATTTAGGTAGAAACTGGACTGCTAGGTTTTAGTTCTCTATTGAAATGGATGCTATGAAACTTGTGTTGAATTTGAAATTGAAATGGCTTTGAATATGTATAAATGTTTAGGTTCAAGTTTGAAATTGTTAGGGTTTGATTCTGAATTTGTGTAGAAACTGAACTGATAGGTTTTGGTTATTTGTTGAAATGAATGCTGTGAAATTTGTGTTGAATTTGAAATTGAAATGGCTTAGAATGTGTATAAATGTTTAGGTTCAAGTTTGAAATTGTTATGGTTTTTCTTTAGAAACTTTGGATTACATGCTCTGAGCAAGTTGTTTTGGTTTTAGTAGGTTGATTGTTATTATGTTGCATTTAGAACCATGTACATGTTGAAAATTGGTGGAATTTTTGTGTTGCTGGATGAGGACTTCTAATTGGGAGAAGGGTTTTTCGCATTTGTTAATTGTTGGACTAGGATCTAATGTGTGTGCTATGTACAGGAAAAATTCTGCAATAGCTTGACACAAGTTGGTGATGAAAATACATGTTTGATATCCTTTCCATTTTCAAAATTGCACTTTAGAAATGAGGTTAGGGTTTGATTCTGAATTTAGGTAGAAACTGGACTGCTAGGTTTTAGTTCTCTATTGAAATGGATGCTATGAAACTTGTGTTGAATTTGAAATTGAAATGGCTTTGAATGTGTATAAATGTTTAGGTTCAAGTTTGAAATTGTTAGGGTTTGATTCTGAATTTGTGTAGAAACTGAACTGATAGGTTTTGGTTATTTGTTGAAATGAATGATGTGAAATTTGTGTTGAATTTGAAATTGAAATGGCTTAGAATGTGTATAAATGTTTAGGTTCAAGTTTGAAATTGTTATGGTTTTTCTTTAGAAACTTTGGATTACATGCTCTGAGCAAGTTGTTTTGGTTTTAGTAGGTTGATTGTTATTATGTTGCATTTAGAACCATGTACATGTTGAAAATTGGTGGAATTTTTGTGTTGCTGGATGAGGACTTCTAATTGGGAGAAGGGTTTTTCGCATTTGTTAATTGTTGGACTAGGATCTAATGTGTGTGCTATGTACAGGAAAAATTCTGCAATAGCTTGACACAAGTTGGTGATGAAAATACATGTTTGATATCCTTTCCATTTTCAAAATTGCACTTTAGAAATGAGGTTAGGGTTTGATTCTGAATTTAGGTAGAAACTGGACTGCTAGGTTTTAGTTTTCTATTGAAATGGATGCTATGAAACTTGTGTTGAATTTGAAATTGAAATGGCTTTGAATGTGTATAAATGTTTAGGTTCAAGTTTGAAATTGTTAGGGTTTGATTCTGAATTTGTGTAGAAACTGAACTGATAGGTTTTGGTTATTTGTTGAAATGAATGCTGTGAAATTTGTGTTGAATTTGAAATTGAAATGGCTTAGAATGTGTATAAATGTTTAGGTTCAAGTTTGAAATTGTTATGGTTTTTCTTTAGAAACTTTGGATTACATGCTCTGAGCAAGTTGTTTTGGTTTTAGTAGGTTGATTGTTATTATGTTGCATTTAGAACCATGTACATGTTGAAAATTGGTGGAATTTTTGTGTTGCTGGATGAGGACTTCTAATTGGGAGAAGGGTTTTTCACATTTGTTAATTGTTGGACTAGGATCTAATGTGTGTGCTATGTACAGGAAAAATTCTGCAATAGCTTGACCCAAGTTGGTGATGAAGTGGAAGGATCAACAAGAATACAAATTTGGAAAGAAGCCGCAGGGGGTAAAACACGGGGGCGATGTTATGGCACTGGACAATTGGCACGTAACATAAGATATGGAGTAAACTTTTTGACTCAGGTGTCAATTACAAATCCACATAGAGAAGCCGATAACCAGGCCATTGAGGCTGCCAGAGCCGAAGCTGCTGCTGCAGGTGAAGAGGCTGCACGGGCTAATGCGCGAACAGATGAATTATCAAAGAAATTTGATGAATTGTCAAAGAAATTTGACATGTTACATTCTCTTCAGGCGGGTTCTTCGAGTGCTCCTGTTAGTGGTCATCCTGATTATAACGATTCGGTACGTTCAATTTTGCTTTGAGTTAATGTGAATTGTTAATCATCTTTTGACGGTTATAGTTTAAAATTGATGCGATATGAATATTTAGTTCATGTTTTGAATCTGAATTCTTGCAACTTTTGATTGTTAGTATTTTTAGATGTTATGGACTGAGTTGAAATATGCTTGATTTCTAGATGTTATGTCATTCATTTCTAGATAGTATAGTTATTGCACTGTTGCCGATTGCGGATAGCGGAAATTAGTTATTTGTCTAAATTCTGCTACACACCAGTCCTTATAAGCCCTATAGTCACTGTTTGGCAACATTTTTTTTCTACAAAATTTTGCACATGTTATGCAGTGGGATCTTTATTGAGCTGTCTTCAATTTGATATTATTTTGGTCATCTCTACTGAGACTTTATCACTTGAATTTTTATGTGTCTGACTCATGACTATTTATTTTGGATGTTGCAGGAGGAGGAGGATTATAAGGATGATGATGAGGAAGTTGATGTTGGTTATCATGATTAGTATGTAGATCGTTTAGGAGATTATCAGTATTTTGGAACTCACTAGTATTTTGGAACTCACTAATATGTTGATGTATTTTGGAACTCATTAATATATTGATGTTGGTGTATTCAGATTATGTATTTGTAAGTTAATTTGTTTTGGATCACCTGAATTGTGGATTGATTAATAAATTGATGTTGATGTATTTTGGAACTCGTTCATATATTGATGTTGGTGTATTCAGATTATGTATTTGTAAGTAAAATTTTTTTGGATCACCTGAATTGTGGTATTGTAAAACAGGTCTTGATCAGAACAGGTGGTTTGAGTGGCGCTGGTATAAAGCGAACGTGACGATTTCAAATTAAACCAAACCAACAATAATAGCAGTAGTGTCGGCCATACGACCGACGCCACCATCAAAATATGGTAATTTTAATTACTAGTGGCGGCCACGACGCCGACGCTACAAGAAAAAAATACGCTGTCTAATAGGATTAGTGGCGGCCACGACGCAGACGCTACAAGGAAAAAAATACGATGTCTAATAGTATTAGTGGCGGCCTCGTGGCCGACGCTACAAGCCTAAAATATGATGTCGAAGGGTTTTAGTGGCGGCCATGTAGCCGACGCTACCAGCATAAAATAAGCTGTCTAATACTATTAGTGGCGGCCGCGTGGCCCACGCTATCAGCAGAAAAGACACTGGCTAATAGTATTAGTGGTGGCCGTAAGGCCGACGCTACTATTGGATATCATGTTGGCTAAAAGCACGTGGCAAAAACTTTAATGACACTCTACCCAATTAAAAAAGGACACCTGCCAGTATTTAGCGTCCCAGGAAACCGACGCTAATTCACTAATTAGATAATTTAGGTCAGCAATTAGTGGGGGTTTAGTGGTGCTTTGGGTCGACGCTACATGAGTGTCACACAAAAACCCGACGCTAAATTTATTAACTTCCAGCTTTGGAAAGTCCACCCCGACACCCACTCTAAGCCGACGCTAAACCACTTTAGTGTCGGTTTTTTTTGCATTAGCGAGGGCTTTTTGGCCGACGCTAAAACTGTGTTTTCTTGTAGTGACACTTATACCATCAAAGGTAAAGTCGACTGTTGAATGCGCACATACAGACTCCCTAATGTCACCTGTCAAAAGAATGAGGGTGATCCTCACAAATCTCAACATAAGTATATCTCTATCTTCTTCAAAAAATTAAATACACGAATCTTTTTATTTAAATAAATACTTTTAGAGGAAATCATATTATAATGTTTGGCAATGTGATACATAATCTATTTGTCGAACAGGACCCTACTAGGCGGGTCACACTTAAGGCAGCTAATGCACCCCCTCTCTTAGAAACTAGCCACAACATAGTGTAAGAGGTGGAGCCCAAGAGACGTCGACACTGAACTAGGATGAAAACTATGGTCAGGGACAAGAACCTCATCCTTGGCTGAAGACAGTTCCTAGTGACATTGAAAACTTACACCCGCTCCCCTCGAATAGGACATGAAATGACAAACGGAGTAGTTACACCAAATCCCTTCGACTGGGATGGGTAATGAAAAAGCTTAGTAATTGCACCACTTTCCAACAACTAAATCCCATTAATGGGGACGAGTGACAATGAATTTGGAAAGTCAGTCAATTTCTACCTTTGGAAAATGATTGGGAAAGACAGTACAAACGACAGAAAAATCCTATTAAAGGGAGTAATTAAATACAAGCATAACTAGGGGCAAAATTTCAATTTTACTCAAAGCAAAGTGACAGAGTTGAGAATAACCCAGTTAATGTAGGAGAAAGAACACAAAGAATATTAAACAATCTACAATGAGCATTTAGAAATCAGACAACGAAAGGTAAATAAAAAAATATTTTTGTTCATGCATGTTACAGTGAGACATTAGGGCATAAATCCTAATACATGTTATAGAGAAACAAAAAATCATGCATTACCACTTGGAGGCTAAGCAGTGTTAACATCAATCAATGCTTCATTCTTGGCCACCTTATGTAGGTCAAGTTGCAAGCAGAGAACCTGACCACCTTGGAGAAGCACTTTTAATTGGTCGATCACTTGGTTGAAAGCTCTGTACAACCCTTTAACTGTTTGGTTAAGTTTATCGTTGACTTTTGAGTGCTAAATTGTTGTAATTTTTAGAGTGAATAATTAGCACTCAACGGCTTGATTCATTTGTTTTCCGTTAATAATCCCTAATTTTTGTGTACATTTTGTATAAATTACAAACCATTGTATATATTGTGCTATTGTGTAAATATTGTTGAGTTTGATAGATTTTAGTATGTTTTTATAGGTTATAATGCATGTTTGAAGTATGGACCCATTTGAGGCAAGAGGGATGCTTCAAGATGCATTTTTTACCAACAAAAACAAGTCATTCAGGATAAGCGGGATTCGCAGCGCCCTGGGAGCTTGCTTGGCAGAGGCTGGGACTTTTAGTTTTCGCTACCGCGATTAGCAGAACAGTGTCGAACTTAGCGCGTTTTAGGTCATTTTGATAGTACTTTTAAGTGAGATAGCACATTGTGGACAAGATTGTTTGGGTTTTCAACAGAGACTACGCATGCCAAACATCCTCAGTGTTTCTTAGCATTCAACCTGATGGTAACATTGCGATCAAAGATGGACACATGACATACCGTGTCACCAACGTTCCAAACAACAGTTATAGTAGTTATGCAACGCTGTTGGACTCAGGAAACTTAGTACTGTTGAACAACTCTAACAAAGCGATTCTGTGGCAGAGTTTTTATAATCCAACTGAAGTAGAAACAAAGTGATTATATGACAAAAGAAAAACTGAGGGTCCGTTTAACTATTGAGTCTATGCAAGCAAATTAACTTTTCATGAGACATACCAAAAGATGAACGCCAAAATGCACAAAATACAAACCTATAAGTGATAATAGCTGATTAAAATCGTCCTGTAGCTTAGAAATAGCTTTAGTTAGCAAACTACTGGCATGGTTGACAACACCATCACTATTCCTAAAATTGTTCTTACTGCCAAAAAATTGAATGTTGCTTCTCAACTTAGCAATTGCTTCGAAATAGTTTTCTAGGTCTTCGTGTGGCCCTTTGAGTATTTTGTTCTCTGCCTGTTGATAGATCAATGAAAACATCAACAATGACATTGTGTGTGTGTCGTGGCGCGATGGTGGGGGGCATAAGGAGACAAATAAAAAAGATAACATGTATATGCATACCAAATCCTACAAAAATAAGATGACATGTCCTGAAACTGCATCATATGGGACTTAAGTATTTAAGTATGATGTTAATAGAGTCATTTAAAATCGCATGGCATGTGAAGAAAAATGGAAGAGACAAAAACTAATGTAATTAAAATGAAGGTAATTCTTAGAATGTGGGCGTTAGGCCGAACTCAACCCAAAAACTATCTCATGAGGTAAACATTGTCCGAGCCTAATAAGGACTAAATTAGCTATATAACCCGTCGACGTCGGATCTCAACAAACCCCTTCACGCTCCAGATTGGATATCTGAAGCGTAAACAAACCCCTTGGGTCTACGCCAGCTTTGCTACACAACATAATAGAAACAAAAATCAAAACACACATGGACCACCGATTCAATTTGAACAATAGATTCAACCAACAGAAACAGAATAAACAGAACAGCACATAAAATATTCGTCAATTATTTCCAAATAAAAAATGGGTTGTGGATCCATCACCATCACAAGGGTCTGTACACGGAAGTAAACAAAAGAATCAGAAAATTGCACCGACAACATCCAGAAATATTCGTCAATTATTTCCAAATCAAAAATGGAAATTCTCAGTGTAATCACAGCAAATCAGGCAAGTTTAAATTGTTCCCAAAGCAATCCCAAAACATCTAAAAATAATTCTGTAAAAAAGGGAAGGAATTCATCATCATCCATAAATCTGAATCAATAGCACATCCCCCAATGACCCTATATAAGAAGGAGAAAGCATCACGAGCAGGGCAGAGAGAAAAAGGCGGAATATCATAAAAATTCACGCATATCTTTCACACACATAGCAGCAAAAAAGGCATTTCACAACTGAAAAATCAGGTCTTCACAATATCACAAAAATAAACACAGAACAATATTCACAAACACACCTTCAGAAGTTCACACATCAATTCACACATAACAGAATATCAGTCTCACATACCTCACATACACCACATAACAGAGAGGAAAAGACACAAAAATTCATTAGAAATTTCACAAGAACAAACACACACAGGGAGAACAAAGATCCACAGTTACCACACATCAAAAGCGCAGGAAGTTCATAAGAAGACTCATACAAATTTGAAAGAGCAGAGTTCGACACAGGGAATTTTGTACAAAAAATAATTCACGACATACACAAGAATGCACAGCAATTTGAAAACCACCTAATAAACTTAACAACTTACTACTAGTAATAACTAACTCTTAACTACTCTAGTCATCAAAGATTCAAAAAACAGAAAAGAATAAAATAATTGAAGAAAAATAACAAGAACGAAATAGATTGTTATTGTTATGGTTGATAGAAAGAGATAGAAAACCTAAGGACCGAAGATGATTGGAAAATTGGAACCGCAAGGACTCTGAGGGAGACTATTCGCCATTGAATCGGAATAAAAAGCACGAACTGGAGGTCGAGAAACTTGACATCATCGTCATCCTCTCCTTCCATATACTTTCATAAGATCTACAAAGACAAACACCCAAGTCAACAAATATGAACAAGTTATTGTAAACCAATAAAAAAGTCCATTAACACAAACCTGTTTGGCCATGGCACAAGCTTTGTCTGACTGGTTGAGAATTTCATTAACCTGTGCAACTTTGTAAGAACAACAAAAACAATTAACAATAATTAATAACATAATCTTTCAAATAGTAAAAAAATAACCCAAAAAAATAACAAAAACATTAACCTGTGCAGCCTTGTAAGGACAAAAGCTTGTCATGTCTTCTCCTTCAAAATCATGTCATGTCATGTCTCCTCCTTCAATGAATTTCATTAAAAAAAACAACCAAAGAACAAAAGCATATGCAACAAAATATGAATAATAAGAAAATGACACATAAAATTTAAAAGTAAAAATACATAATACTTTACATTTGAAGTAACAATTATCCAAACATTACATAAATTGAAACAACAAAAAAATGTAGTCATAGCTACAACAAAAAAACAGCCCCAAAAAACTCGGAATACATTGAAGATCATGTCTAAAAAATATACATCCGAGACTAATTCTACAAACATTACATGATCAATCTTCACTTAATGATTGGTCATCAAAATCTTCATCATAATGAGGATTTGACGGTCGAATGACAACACTAGCAGATTGACCATTTGTAGTATCAAGCTTCTGCATGATAAACGCCTTCAAAGCATTCATTTCAGACTCCATCTTCTTAACAAACTCATTAGATGCTTGATATTGTTCTGTTGCCTTCCGAGCAATCTCATTTGACACCCGAATAGCTTCGATAGCCTCTTGGAGTCGAGTTGCTGTAGCTGCAGCCAATTGTTCAGCTCTAATTATAGCTGCTCTCTCTTATTCAAATGATGCCCCAAACATAGATCCACGGGAATTTTGAGGTTGTTGGATAAAGGATGTGGATCCATGCTTCAGATTGATAGTTAAATCAGCCACTCCATAGACCTTGCCACGGCTATGACCCCCAGCACAATCTGTCCATAACTTAAAAATGGTCCCTCCATCTAATCTCTCGACATCATCTCCAACTTTTTCTTTAAAAGTGGACTGTAAAATAGAAAAAATAGTCATTTCTAAATTTAGGTTGATAAGACGCATTATAGAAACCACTGTTCCAAATAAAGACTAAGTTATACCAAATAAATTTGTAAACATGGAGTCATTTAGAAATAAATAGACATGGTATTGTGTTAGTTTTGGTATATACCAAATAAATATGTAGCAGCATGCTATACTATGTCTATATAGTTTTGGAGACAAGCTATGATATCTTGGTAATTACACCAATTGAGATTGAGTTCACAATGAACGGAAACTTACGTATGTAGACTCAACAGGATGATCAACCCATTCTCCATTTTCCTCTTATGGGTCTTTAAAAATAACTCATCAGGGCGCATATCCCTTTGAAGTTCATGGGACTACAAATATAAATTTGAATAAATTTGACCGTATAAATAAATAAAGATTGAAACAAAAATCAACTTTATTACTTACAAGCTCAAGCGCTACATCAACATGAGCCTTACGGCCTGAGGTGTGGACCGTTCCTCCTCTTGCTGAACTTCGATTGGACTTGTTTTGAGAGGACAATTTTAGGAACGTATCACTCTTCCAATAAGTTTGAAGCTCATTCCAAGCATCTTCACTAATCCAAGAAGGAAAGGTCGCTTTTAACCTCACCTTCCTCATTATGTCATTTAGTCGAATGGCTGCCTTTGCATAAAAGGCTTTCTCGACGAACCTCTCATATCGAGGATTCCACGAAACCTTGTCCTGAAAATAATTAATATAGTATAATTAATATTTACTATATTCTTTAGACTTGCAACTTAGAGACACCTGAAAAAGAATGTCCTTAAGGTTATCCTATCATCATGACTTGTAAGTCAGCATATTTTAGTAAAATAAAGTAATTGTAGCTCATTTAATGGTGATTGAGGAGAAATTTATCACATGCTGATTTGAACAACTTAAGTTTTACATTACCTCATATGTAGGTAGGCAGACACAGTGTGTATCAGTTAATAACCATCCATTATTAGTGAATGACTAATCTCACATTCTAGTGCTAACAAGACCCTGTGAAAACTTCACTTATCCTAAAGTGTTCTTGCCCTCTAAATACGTGAGATCTCAGCATAAACCCTTTCAGATACAATACTATTTAAGAGTTAAAACTCAAAAAATACTTACCGCAAAAAGAGCAAACCATTTTTCTTTAACATCACCGAAAACTACTGTCCAATTATAGAAACCTCTATAAAATTGTTTGTGTATTGCATAATTAATGGCATTTGCTACTTCTTTGGCCGGAACAAGCCTGCAATATTGAATGAAACTAATTGTGTCATGTGATAAAATGTTGAAGCTCTATTTTTTAGTTTTTGCTCATGAAAACTTCATGTATAAATCTGTTAGAATTTGAGATAATATCATATGTTTGCTTTACATTACAACATCTTAGTTTATCTTGTATGATCAGTTTATCAATCACTGTTGTTGTAACTCATCATTGACATTGGTTTATAAATCTGTTAGAATTTGAGACAAAGCAGAAAGTAAGTAGATATAAGAAAACCAACTAAATACTTAGAACTAGCAGTGAAACAAGATCAAGGTAAGTAATAAACAAACCATAAAAATGCTAAAAATTAAACCAAAACTAATTTTGCAGTAACAACCGCGAGACCATTACAGGACTACTATAGGCCAAGTTAACTACACAACAATAAAATTATTCAAGTTTAAAACATGTATTTTAAACTTACCCGCTACCAAGGTTCTATAATAACCTTCCCATTATCATCTCTTATTATCAACTGAGGGGGAACATTTCCTTCACCCACGACCACCTCATCCTCGTCGATGGAAATGGAGTCGGGGTCGGGGTCGGAGTCGGGGTCGGAGTCGGTGATGGATCTGGAGCAGGCAATGGAGTCGCAACCGTCGATGGAGTCCGAGCTGTTGACGAAGTCAATGTTGTAGTAGCTAGTGATTGCTGAACAAATGTAGATTTCTTCTGAAACATGCTATTCCGATGATCAATAAGCTTTCCTAATGCTAAGCACTTAGATTTTCCTTTCCTTTCTCACCTCCACTTCTATTAGTCATCTGTTGTCATAAAATACAAAATGATTAGACAAAAATATAATAACAATTGAAGAAAAAACTATAAAATGCATCTTAAAACAGAACAGAACCAAAAATGCATCTTAAAAAACTTAGGTTTTCCTTTTTTTGGATTGCCTTTCCTTTCTTACCTCCACTTTTATAGATTCAATAATAGTTTTCACAACAGAACCTAATCTGTTTATTGGTAACTTATACAAAATATAAAACACTTCAAAATTAAAATACTTCATATACACTAGGCCACAAAAACACAAACAATATAAGCATTAACAAGTCTTTCCTACTTTGTAGCATTCCTCTTCATACACAAGCATTCTAGTGATATTGAAAAACTACCATCTAAAGAATCATTATACTTAAACTTAGTAACGAGGAAAACTGAGCCACAATAGTGCAACTTCATTACAACATAGATATTGGAATACAAAATACATATAGTAAGCTATAACACAGTGCGTCTTTAATCACTATCATATCTCTGTTTCACTACGTATCAAAAACCTCTTCAAACGCATCTACTTGTGAGTCGTCACGCAAACAAGATATTGATTCAATTTCAACAATGGGTAGAACAGGTAACATCCCATCAGATTGATAAGGCATTTCATCCTCTATGTTATCAATCATCACGTGACCCCTTGGTTTTGTGGTGATTGCCGCACACCATCCACGCATATCTTTACACATTTCTGGATATGGGACATAATACACTTGTTTTACATTTTGCGCAAGGATGAAAGGATCATAAGGATGATAATGCTTATCTATCTTAATATCAACTGTTTTATATTGTGGATGAACCTTTGTGCCCGTATTCTTTGTTGGGTCAAACCATTCACAATAAAAAAGTGGAATCTTCTCTTTCAAACCAAAGTAATCTAGTTCATAGATATGTTTGATTATGCCATAAAAATCATCTTTTCCTCCTTCAACGAGACCTTTCACGTGCACACCACAATTGACAGTTTTTTTACCTTTGCTCCATTCTTCGGTATGAAACTTATACCCATTGACAAAGTACATGTTCCAAGCTATTGCCAATGATGAAGGATAATGAGATAAGGCAATTATGTCTTTGTTGGTAACTCCATTTGTCTTCTCATTCACATATTTCTTCAACCATATGGGAAACTCTGTATGTATTCGTCCAGATGAATCTTCTATATTTATAGAGTGGCTCTCTAAAAATATGCTACAATCAACCACACGATTCATGAGTAAATATTTATCATGATATTTATTAAGATCGTGATTTATGTATTATGCATACTTACTCAAGATATTGTTTGACCTCATCACAATTTATCAAGACATGTACATGTGAAGACTTCCGTTCCTTATCTGATAGATAATGTTTTCCAAACTTCCCACTTGGTCGACCACCACTATGTAGGAGGGACATTGTAGGTAGGATGTCATCATGGTCCGAACGAGGATTGTTACAAATATTTTTGGTTGGCGACAAACCGAATGAGTTGAAATAATGAGAACAAAAGTAATTTGTCTCACGATGTATATAATCGGTGTATATGGAACCTTTAACTCTAGCCTTATTTCTCACTGCCCTCTTTGAAACTCCCATAAATCTGCACATTCAAACATACCATGTCTATTAAGTTATGATAAACAAGTAATCACTAAATAAAAGCAACTACAATAGTTACCTTTCGAATGGATACATCCACTGGTACTGTACTGGACCACCTTGCATCGCTTCTTTAGCAAGATGGATTGGAAGATCCTCCATTGAGTCAAAGAAACCTAGTGGAAAAATCCTTTCTAACTTGCATATGATAACTGAAATGTTCTCATCCATCTTAACTAAGTCATCCATCCTTAACGTGTTGCAACAAAGATCTTTGAAGAATCGACTTAGCTCGGTTAATGGTTTCCAAACCAAATCCGACAACAAACGAAATGCAATTGGGAGTAAACACTCCATGAAAACATGACAATCATGGCTCTTCATCCCATGCACCGTACCCTTTTCAACATTGGCACACCTAGAGAGGTTTGAAGTATAACCATATGGCATTCTCAATTCCTTCAGCCATTTACAAACCAACTTGACTTCAGGTTTGGTCAGAGTTTAGCTTGCCTTTCGTTTACCCCTCTTTCCGTTAGCTAAAGGTTGGAGCTCCAAGTCCCCACGAAAGCATAATTTAGCCAAGTCTTCTCTCGCCTTTTCGTTATCCTTTGTTTTGTCCTTAACATTCATGACAGAGTTAAATATATTATCAAAGAAATTTTTTTCTATGTGCATTACATCAAGGTTGTGCCTTAACAAGTTATCCTACCAATATGGGAGATCCCAAAAAATACTTCGCTTTTTCCAATTATGATCAACTCCATACCCTTCGAATTCTTTCCATTTTGCTTCCCATCCAATTTCAGTCACTTTTGGAAAATTACTTATTACCGCCCATATATCTTGCCCTGTGGAAATGGGAGGTGGGTCGTCTTTCACAACCCTATTTTTTATGAAACTTCTCTTACACCTTCTGAAAGAGTGATTAGTTGGCAAAAAACGACGATGACAATCAAACCAAGAATTCTTATGGCCACTTTTCAAGGTAAAAGCATCCGTGTGTTCCATATAATGAAGGCATACCAGCTTACCTTGTGTTCCCCATCCAGATAACATACCATAGGCCAGAAAATAATTAATTGTCCACATCAAGCAAGCTTTCATGATGAAATTTCGTTTTGTGGATATATCATATGTCAAAACTCCATTGGTCCATAATAGATATAGATCATCAATCAATGGTTGCAAATAGACATCTATCTTCAATTTAGGGTTGTGAGGTCCGGGTATGAGACAAGCCAGAAACAAGTATGGTTTTTTCATGCACATTTCAGGGGGGAGATTGTATGGAGTAAATATTATTGGCTAACATGAGTATGGAGAAGCAGATGCTTGAATGTAAGGAGTAAATCCATCTGAACACATACCCAATCTTACATTTCTAGGTTCCCTAGCAAAGTCAGGATAAACATCATCAAAAATTTTCCACGCTTTTCCATCTGACGGATGGCGAAGGACGTTGGAACTATTTTTGTTCATGTGATGCCATCTCATTTCAGTTGCCGACTCGGTTGATGCATATAGTCTTTGTAATCTTGGAATGATTGGAAAATAAAACATCCGCTTCACCGGGATATCTTTGTACTTTCCTATGCCATTCTTGCAAGGAATGAACCTAGGAGCATTAAAAAATTTGCACTCAAGCAACTTGATATCATCCTTGTAGTATAACATACAACCATTCTTACAACAATTAATCTTCTTAACCTTTAGCCCTAACTTAGACACCAACTGTGAGGCTTGGTAATAGTTCTCAGGCAAACATTTTTGAACTGGGCACACACTTTTAAGCATTTTTGTAACAAAATCTAAGCCTTTTTGTGGAACATGCCAGTTAGACCTAATTTCAAGAAGTTGAGTAGATATTGATAACATAGACTGGGTAGCTCCCTCATAGATGGGCTTGTTGAAAGATATCAACTTGTCATAAAAATGCTTAGCTTCTTCGTTGGGAAACTCATCCTCCAAAATTTCCTCTTGCTCTGTGTTATCATTCGCGTGAGAGAAACCTCCATGAGGTATAAAAGCATCGTACACCATTTGATCCATTGCCTCAAACTAGTCAGCCTGACGCACATGTTCATTACTATTTGAACCACCCCCTGTATCAACATTGAGCTCCACTTTTCCATGTTGAGTCCAAATCCAAAAGTCTGGTTGAAATCCATCTCGATACAGGTGAAGTCTTACCTTAGTTGCTGTAACTATCTTGCAACACTTGCAATTTATGCATGGACACCGTATCCCTCCCTCAGATTTACAAATGGGTTGGTTCAAAGCCCTCTTCACAATTTTTTTAACCCCACGAACAAACTCTTCTTTCAATCCGTGTCTATCAGAATATGCTCTATTATACATCCAAGTACGATCCATTTTTTATATGGCAAACAATTAATATGTGAGTCACGAAACATTAAAAAGTATCTTGTCAAACTACATAACTAAATTTCCGTACCATCTAAGTTTTTGGCAGGACTGAACCGATTCACCGAACTGTTACGTCAGTTCGATTCAATTCAGAGTAAAGGTTTCAGACATTTCCTAAAATATATATAATTAAAAATTTATTTCGTAGTTACTATAAATATATCATGACAGAATATAAATTTATCATGACAGAATACATCATGATAAATATATCTTTTAAATCAACATATTTTCTTAATTCAGAATTATATTTAAATTGATTTATCATGTTTTCATTAGAGACATGATAATTCAGAATTGGAAGGTTTTTCATGGATGTCAGAATTAAGAATGGAAATAATATCATCCTCATCAAGTAGTTCCCAAAACATCTACCAACATGTCTGCCTAAAAAAGGAAGCATTCAACCTAATGTTGTGAAATCAACAACATTCAAGAATAACACAAAAGTACAAGTTTTCAAAGCCTATAAAAGGAGAACAGTTTTCACACTCAGGGGACACACACCAAACTCACGGTCCTCATTGAGAGCAGCAAAAAAACTCACCGAACATCAGAATTTTACTCACAAACATCATAGAATAACAGAAAAATCCTTAACCAAGACCCAGACCGAATCACACATACAGCATGGGATAATCAATTAAAAATAACACACTACATGGTCACAACATACGCATAAAAATAGAGAGCAAACAACAACATATTCGCAGGGCAAGGGTAACATACATTTGATTTGGGAAGAAGTTGCAAACTGCACACGGGATACACGCACCATAGAACAACTGCAACAAATACACACAAGTTCAGACGCATAGTGGAAGGCAAATCACATACATTACGTAGCAAGTGAAAGAACCAAGAGAGATGAAGTAAGTGCCACAGAAATACCAAGAAAATTCATATTATCATTACATTACGTAGTTTCTAAATCAAAATTGACAACCAACATATTTTCTTATCATTAGAGACACCAGACCTTTTGCATAAAAGAATTCAATCTTTCAGATGTAGCAATGTTATATCTTTTAAATCAATTTATATAATTAAAAAATAATAATTTTATCATCTAAAAATAATAATGTCAGTATATAATATTTATTATATATAAACTTTTCACTCTATTTACAGTAAGCCAAAGAATTAGACATGCGTGCTTAGGAATACGACATCATACGAATTAGTGGTTGATTTAGATCAAAAACATTGCTAGTACATAAATTATATATAACCAACAAAAAGTGCATTAACCACTTGTTAGGAGATTGAAACAGAACCTGCGCGTCTCATCCAGTAGAGTTAAGAGGAAGCGCATGTTCAAGACAAGATCGTATTAGAATAAAAACTTTCCAAAAACAATCATCATCAATGTCTCAAACACAATACACTCAAGAAGGAAACCAAATCATGTGAAGCAAAAACACGTTTCCAACATGTTCAGACAGATCTGAAGCAAAAGCAGTAACAATTTATCACCAAAAAAATCATGATCCAACTTTGAATTCTTTCATAAACAAGAGTTGACAAAACAAATTCTCACATTTATCAGACATTAATGGACAAAGTTTATAAAAAGGCATACACATTGCAGCAGGAGACAGGATTAGATACCCGCATTGGCAGAAAAGAAATTCTACACTGAAAAGTTCACAAAATACATAGCAGTAGGCAGAGAGCGACAACAAATCTCATACTCAGAGATCACATACACACCAAAAACCAAAAATGCACCAATACACAAAATTCACATGGTTTGCAGAGTAGATATACACACAGGGAATTGAAAGAGAGTGAGCATCACACAACATTCACATTGCAGAGTTCACGCAGAGAAGAATTCATCAAAATTCATCAAAATTCATAGAACCATCAACACATACACAACGAGGAAGAGAAGAGTTACAGGGGGATATCACCATATGAGGGAGAAATTATCACAACTCCCAGATACACATACAACAACACACGCACCACATTCACAATTTCGCGAACTTCATTAATTCACGACACAAACAGCGGTAATCACGCACAAAGCCACAAGAATCTTACACGCAACAACACATGGCTTAACATGGCTATGTATGACTGTGACTCTCCCACCCTACTTTGCTATCTATTCGACAGTTAAACATTTAACCTAATGTTTGAAGAGAATGATCAACTATTGGACAAGTTGAAAAACAATTTAGTGTAGGTATATGCCTCTGCAATTTTTGTAGGTTCTGGAACAAGATTAGCTTGCATCAGTTATGCAAATAATTGATGGATAACTAGTTACTTCTATATACAAAAACTGTGTTTTCGATGGCGGATATCCCACCATACCGGGCGGTTTGCGGCGCAATTTAGCAGATTATGGTGGAAAACACCGCATATCGGCCTATATTTATCATTATGTCAAAATAATAAGTTCAGAGAGAGAGATAGAGTTAGAGAGAGAGAGAGAGAGAGAGATTACGTAGTTTTGAAATTTGAATCAAGAAGCGGAAACAATGGTTGTATTGAAGTGTGCTATGTTGAGAAGTGAAAAATTTTGAAGGCACTGCAATTAGCAAAAGTATAAGAAGAAGAAGCACCCATATTTTGCTATTGAGCTAAACAAATTGGCATTTCATAGTTTTGTCCTTACAATATAAATATCAAGTCAAATTAAGTTTTATTGATTATTTTGTAAAGCAGGATGACGAAGTTATTGTAAAACTTGAAGATTTTGCTATTGAACGTTCAAAATCAGTTGATTCAGCAGTTCTAGGTAAATACAACATTTGGAGGAATGAAAATGAAAATGAGAATGATTCAACCGGCCATTCGGTTGATGCGAGTTCAGATCATTATGGCTAGGGTATACTTGAGGATTGCGAAGATGAAGACCAAGCTTGACTTGTACCAAAGCTGCAAACACGGCTTAAAGAGAGTCAGCGTGCTAAAGATAAATTGTATGACTGCAAGTAAAAGAATCGATGATGAACATGAAAAGGTACCTGATGAACATGAAACAAACATAACTGATTCACCCCATCTCTCAAATTAAAGATTTGTTAGGGTTTTTACGAAAGAGGGAAAGGGGAAAAAGGAAGAGGGAAAGTGGAAAAGAACGAGGGAAAGGGGAAAAAGGAGAGTGGAAAAAATAATCAGTATTTAGCCTCGGTTGCACCTTGTCTAGTTAATAATAAAAAATAAATAAATAATATTAAATTGTTAGCCTCGGACTATCCGTGTCTATCCTATAAAATTAAAAATAATCAAATAAAATAATCAGTATTTAGCCTCGGTTGCACCGTGTCAAGTTAATAATAAAAAATAAATAAATAATATTAAATTGTTAGCCTCGGTCTATCCGTGTCTATTATATAAAATTAAAAATAATCAATATTTAGCCTCGGTGTATCCGTGTCTGAATAATAATAAATAAATAAATAAATAATATTAAATTGTTAGCCCCGGTCTATCCGTGTCTATTATATAAAATTAAAAATAATCAAATAAAATAATCAATATTTAGCCTCGGTTTATCCATGTCTAAATAATAATAAAAATATAAATTAATCTTTAGCCTCGAGTCATCCGTGTATGTTAGATAAAATAAAAATTGTTAAAATATAATTAAAAATTAGCCTCAGATATGCCGTGTCTAATATATAAAAAATAATAATAATTTCAAAAATAGAAAATATTTAGCCTCGTCCTAGCCGTGTCTATAGAATTAAATAAAAATAATGGTAAATTGTAACTATAAAATGCTTTTATACGTTAAAATAGTGTGGGTGTGGCCAAGGCTACTTAGCGTCGGTGTCGGTGGCCGAGGCTAAATTCGCGGCTAAAATGCAGCTTTCTAGTAGTGAATGTCAAGGATTTAGAACTCTTGATGATGCACAACAGGTAAATAGCTAGTCTCGGTTCATTTTGATTATTAATTTCTTATTTACTCTTAATTGATTTATTCTGAGTTTGAGTTTGTTTATGTTGAAAAACTTCAGGACATACTTCGCAGTCAAGAGGACGAGTGATTTCTTTTTGCATTTCTTTTTGAAGTATGTTAAACTATTTTTGCTTTGATGAAATACTTCATTGTGATTTGTGCTCCTGTTTTTGATGTGTGATTATGGGATATTCTTATCCTTGTTTGCGCTCATTGTGTTTTGTTACCTTTTTAGTCCTTCTATTCTCTTTGGTGAACTGTAAAGCATCTTCTTAGCACCACTGTCACATTTGACACAATCCAAACATTTACAGTTATGATGGTTATAAAATTTATGACCTTCATCGCATGTGAAAACCAAACTAACCACCAAATTACCAATTCCCACCTTATTCCATCCACATCAGTTAGGCGGAAGTTAATTTGACGTTAGAAATTTGACTTCTGGAATTTGACGTTAGCCTCGGCCTATCCGAGGCTAAATTTTATTGTTGGCTTTAGCCTCAGTCTGACCCACGCTATTGGTTTTTGTTGACTTATGGAGTTTGACTTTAGCCTTGGTCTGACCCACGCTGTAACACCCCAGTTTTTGTTAGATTTATTTAATTGAGTCGATTTAATTAGTTTTGGTCTTTATATTATTTTATTCTTGACTTTTATTTGGCCATATATTATTTTTCATCGTGATTATGTTTTATCGCGTTTTGAGAGCGTTTGCGAGATATTTGAGTGTAGGGGTATTTGGGTCATTTTACTTATTTTTCTTAAAATAGAACTTAGAAGTTAGAAAGAGAGAAAAATAGAGAGAAAGAAAAAGAGAAGAAGGAAAAGAGAAAGGAAAGAAGAAATAAAAGAGGAAAAACTTGGAGAGTAAGAAACCGATTCAACTGACACTTCGAAGCACGATTAATCGGGTAAGGGTGTGAAACTCGATTATCTTAGCTTGTGTATAAATATGTATGTGTGTGTTTGAATGTTCTCTTGCCTTTCCATAGTTTTCACTTCTAGGTTGTAAATGATAAAATGATTAGGAATCGATGTTTTCGCGGTCGGGAATCGATATAAATTGCGTTGTATGATCACACTGTGTTTATGAGCAATTGCTGATATTTGTTTTGCTGTTGGAATTGATTTGGGATGTAAAATGGGATTTTTGGGGGTTTTGGAACCATGTAACCCGCAACATAAAATTCTGGTTCTGGTGCGATTCGCCAGGCGAATTAGGTCTCGCCACTAGTTTTCCAGGCGAAGTGCTGGCGAAGGGGGATTCGCCAGGCGAAATCGTAAGTCGCCAGGCGAAAACGGAGAGACAGAAATGGGTTAGCTTCTGTAACTCTTGGGGTTTTTTCTAAATTTGTGGTTCGCCACTAGTTCGCCAGGCGAAGTGCTGGCGAAGGGGGATCTGCCAGGCGAAATCCTAAGTCGCCTGGCGAATCTAGCTGTTTCTCAATAAATTCTTTTCATTGTAAATTCATAACTTTTGATCCGTAACTCGGATCGAGGCGTTCTTGGTACCATTAGAAAGCTATTGAGATGTTCTTTCTTATTAAAATGGTTTTGCAATTTTTGGCCGATTTAATTATGTCGGGAATTTGGAAATGTGCCGTTTTGTCAACTTTTACCGTTTTAATGGTGTGTATTTGATGTGTTATCATGCAATATGCTTTTGATATATGTCGTATGACTTGTGTGTTGTTATATGGTGTGAATGTATGTGATGAAATGTGGTGATGATGGTTTGTGGCCTAAGGGAAAGAAAATACATTGTGTTGTGTTTGATTATATATGCATGATTATGGATGTGTATATGTGTGCATTTGAATGTCATGAGTCGTTGTATGCCAAGCATCATGGTATGCATTCTTGTGATGTCGTGTGCCCTAGTGGGTGTGAGCGACGAAACAATTCCCGAGGGGATCTGCTATAACATAGTGTGCCTTATACAAAGAGGTGTGAGCGATGATTATGGACGATCGTGTGCCTTATACAAAGAGGTATGAGCGATCGGGTCGTGTGCCTTATACAAAGAGGTGTGAACGATCCATAAACGTCGTGTGCCTTATACAAAGAGGTGTGAGCAACGGGGAACATCGTTTTCCCGACGGGGAGTTACACTAAGTAACAAGCGATGATTCCAATAGTTCCTGAGTGAACTAATGATGAGAATGATGGATGGAACGGTACCGTATTGCATTGCATAGAGTCGTTGTGTCGGTCTCTATGTATTTGCATAAATCATGGATGAATTGATTATGTGTGGAATTGTGAATGGAATTGTTGAGTTGATATATATATATATATATATATATATATATATATATATGTTGGTGATAAATGTATTGTGCATGATTGATATGCCTTTGTGATGGATGCATGAGATATGATTTGTGTTGATTTGCATTTGAATTATGGTGTAAATTGTGGTGAGAATGTTTTATATGTGTATTTTTGTGTTATTATATATTTGTATGCAATTATATTATAAATTTGTTTCTCACCCTTCTGCTGTTTTAAATGCTCTATGAGGCATTGCAGATTAGATGTTGGAGGTCTTTTTGTGAAGCTTAGGTCTTCATTCTTTTGTCGGTCGGCTCTGATATGTAGCACCGGGTAGTCGGGGAGATCGTTTGTGATTTTGTGTATATGTATAAGTTCTTTTTGGATTGTATATGTATGGCTCTGTATATGACAGATAAACCTTTATGTTTTATATATATATATATATATATGAGATTCAGTTGAAGATTTTCCGCTTTTATTCTGTATCTGAATAGCGGGTGTTAGGAACTGAGTTCCTCTGTTGTGTGCTACCTGATTGTTGCATATCTATATGAGCAGGTTGTTGTATTTTGTTTCAATTGATGTGACGCCTCCGTCTATGCCATGAATGTTTTAATTATACTCTGATTACTTGTTATCGCTTTATTTGCTCGGGGGATAGATTGGGGGTGTTACACACGCTATTGGTTTTTGTTGACTTATGAAGTTTGACTTTAGCCTCGGTCTGACCCACGCTATTGGTTTTTGTTGACTTATGGAGTTTGACTTTAGCCTCGGTCTGACCCACGCTATTGGTTTTTGTTGACTTATGAAGTTTGACTTTAGCATCGGTCTAACCCACGCTATTGGTTTTTGTTGACTTATGAAGTTTGACTTTAGCCTCGGTCTGACCTACGCTATTGGTTTTGTTGACTTCAGAGTTCCCTCGATATAGACTCGGTAACACCGAGGCTAATGTAGACAGGGCTCATTTTGGCCAAAGCTAAATGTTAGCTTAGAGGGTTTTAGCCTGCCCCCGACACCGAGGCTACGCCGACGCTAATTGTCTAGTAGCGTTGGTTTTTTGGCTTATAGCGTCAGCAAACGGCCCCAGGCTAAAAACATTATTTCTAGTAGTGTTAGCGCGATCTGAGTGCGCTTAGCGGGGTCTGCGAAACTCAGCTTGTATAAACACATTTCATTCATATTTTTAGGGTATGGTTTTGGGGATTTTTTGCTCCCAACTCCATCACCCATATTCTATGTGGAAATGAGCTTAGAAACAACAATGGAAGCTGCATCTTGACGATCCGGAGTTGGATTAATGATAATCATCTTGACATCCCGGCAATTACCTGTTAGTTTCATTCTTCTTTTTGTATTTTCAATTTGTTGGGGTGTTATATGTAAGTTTATCTTGATTGTATGTATATTTATTGATCATTGTATAAAATCTCATTTAGAAATCTTTATCGATGATTATCTTTGATTTCAATTTTTATCTTAATAGGTTTGAAAAACTAAGTTTTCCTGTTTGCGCTTAGCGCGCCTTATTGCATTTTGAAATATCTCTCATTTTTCTCTCCATTTTCACCAAGGTCTTTTGACCCATTTTGACTTGTGTTATATTGTGTTTTGTGTTTAGTTTGTTTTCATTCAATTTTGTTAGCTTGTTAGAATAATGTTTGTGTTGTTCTCAAGTTGTTCGATTTTGATTGTTTCAACAAGGAAATGTTATGGTAGTGTGAAAAGTTTAAAGATAGTTGCATTGTCAAGGTTTGTGTTTGTTGCTTTTCTAGAACATAACATGTTTATGAACCTTAGGCTTTGTACAACTTACATGACATTTATTTTTTTTCAATTTTTTTATAATTTTGAATCACTTTAGTTCATAGCCCAATGTGAGGAACATTTAAATTGTTTACAAAATTGCATGGATAACAATTTTCTTAACTCGTTTGAATTATGTTTAATCTTGTATTTGTGTTAATTTATATGATAGAACTAAAATGATCAAGGCATTTTGTTTGATTTTAAGCACAACCACTTGACCAAATAGTCAATCTACCTTGTGAGTGAATGAGAATTTGCTTACCCCATTTGAGATTTTGTTAGAATCCATGTTGGTATTGAGTTCAATTTATGTATGGATTTTAATTTTTTTTCTTGAATCATAACCATGACTTGTTATTTGAGTTTTTACACTTGCCTAATAAGTTTTAGAGCATTCACTTTACATGATTGGTTGTATCACTACGACAAAACGCGTAAACAAAAACGCCATGGTCACCACGGTTCTTCCCTACACCGTGGTGACATCTCTAAACTAAGGCGCTATCATTTTATTTTTGTTTTTTATTAAAAATTATTTGTACATAACAACGGTTGAGGAGCCAACCGTGGTGATACCATCAAGCGTTCATGGGTTCGAACCTCAGCGCCCTCATATATATTATTCCTTTAATATTAAGGCACGCCCTTTCTTTTTTATTTATTTTAAAATAAAAAACTTAAAAGGGTTATGACTACGGTTGTTGAGTTCCACCATTGTGACATATTTGTTTTTTTATTTAAAATATTTTATTATAAATTTAACTATGGCGCTTCTTTATTAAATTTCACTATGAATAATATATCATAACGGTTGCTGCTATTAGCCGTGGTGGTAGCTTTATAATAATATACATTCCTAGTTAGTTTGTTTCTTCAGTGTCCTTTTTCCCATTGATAATAAAAGCTAACTGACGAAACAATACCCGATTTCAACCATAAACCCCAATGTTCAATATTCTCAAACGATACACGATTTCAACCAAAACACCGTCCTTCACCCTAAATTGTGTCTTCAGTATCCATTCTTCACTGTGTATTTGTCATTTTCGTCATCATTGTCAAGGAGGTTGACAAGACCATCACGATCGTGACGTCGAGAAAGAAGAGTACACCATCGAGAAGGAAGACAACAACAACACCGTCGTTGCTCTAAGGAAGGAAGACAACACTAACACCAACACCAACATCATTTACTTAGTCATCACATTTAGGGTACGTAAAATATTTCCACCATGCATCTACAGTAAACTTCATTTGCCATTGTTGTGGTTGTTGTTGTTTATGTTGTGGTTGTTGTTTACGTTCTTGTTGTTTATGTTGTTGTTGTTCTTTTTGAACATAGATGTCGACCTTGTCGAGTTATACATTAGATACTAGCGAAGAAACTCAAACAAACAAGAGTTGTGCGAATGAAACTTAAACAAATGATACTGTATCGAAAAGATCACAAAGAGGTGTCACAATGATGCCCCAATTCACATCAGTCCCTAACTCATCAAGTGAAAACTTCCGATCGAGTTTGATTCGTTCTACAGAGTAGTGGATTATGAACATTACTCTACTTTTAAGAGTTATGTTGCGATCCTTGCACGTAGAAAAGTGACTATACCGATAGATGATTGGAAACAAATGGATGATAAAGTTAAAGAAAGCATATAGACAGACGTTAAGGTATTACATACTATAATTTTTATATATTCGATACCGCTACCTATAATTTCTAATACATACTTATATATTAATTTAAATGTAGTTGCATTTTGAGTTTACCGATGACTCAAAGTTGAAAAAAAATGGATATCTTATGCCAGTACTCATTGGAGGGGATTTAATCACAGCTAGCAGCTGACTACATTAGAAAGCCTAAGAGCGGTCTTGCGCGTCCAGGGATTTGATATAGTTTTATATTGAAGAAGCAATGGAACAAGTTTGCGAAGATACTTCATTCTGAGGAATTCATGGTTAGTACTAGTCTTATGTAACTTTTAATGATATGCTAATGAGTTATAGATACTAATCATAGATATACTTTCACTATGTTAATAACAGGTTAAAAGCGAAGTACGAATACAAAACAAGGCAAAGAACATGTACCCCCATAGATTGTCTCGTGTGGGTTACAGGAAACTTGAGAAAAGAATCATGCTTGAAAAACAAACATAAACATGAGATGATCGCATCCAATCTCCACCGTCAAGACATGAGAAATGGAAGATGAATCGATTAAGATCCAATGGAGAGTACACCTCTGAGGCATCAAGAGTAGTTGCTAAGAAAATTGTAAGTATGATTTGTTTTGCTTATGTTATTTGTTATTTAAATGTGTTGGTAACAATATATGTTAGTTGCTCATGTTGTGTAGGATAAGTTGGTTGAGGCAGCCCGTGAATGCAAATTTGTTCCAGAAGCACGACATGACATATTAGTAGAAGCTATTGCAACAGATGAGCATGGTGTGCGTGTCTGTTATGTTAGAGAAGGTGTCGGCTTAAGGACATTCTGTGGTCTCAAAGAAAAAGTACCGAAAGCCCAAAATTTATTACACAAAAACAAAAGATTGAGAATGTTGAGATGAAATTAGAATAACAAAGGAGGATGTTAGAAGAAGAGATGGAAAAAGGGAAAAAGATATTGAAAAGTTTCAAGAGTTATATTCGGTATGTGATTTACTTGAGATGTTAGTATTTTATCGGAAATGTGTGATATATATTATGCTTATTTTTTTTTATGTTCTAATTGAATATTATGATGTAGAGATTTAGTGAAAACCTCGAACAACGTACAAATGATGATCACCGTTATGTTTATGGTGATAATGATGATGATCAAACTCCAAGTAAGAGTGTTGTACGTCGTGCTTCTACCAAAGGAAGTAATTATTCAGCCTCTTCCTTCCCCCTCCAGATAACCGCAATGACATAATGGACCCTAACGCAAATGAAATCACCACACTATACTTGAACGTTACGGTGATAAATGATACGCAACCTCTCACGCTAGAACATTGTTCATGTTTGGAGTTATTCTATTACAGTCTTGAGGATATAAGGGATTTTCTCGGTGGATATAAGTGGCTGGACGTAGGGATATTGCAAGTTTGGTGCACGTAAGTATATAGTTGAATGTACATGTCATTATAGAACATTATCATTTTTTGTATTTTCCTTCCTTAATTTATTCATTTTCTTTAACCATTTAGGTACATTCACCGTGTTTGTATAGAGTTAAATAAATCTAGTCTTTATGAAATCCTGGATCCGCTTGTTATCTGATGGGCGTTTAATCAACCAAGAGACATTCTAGAGTACTTGAAGAAATGGATAAATAATTAAACTCAAAACCCATTACAAACATGAATGATTACAAACTTGGAATCAAACATATTGGGCTTTTCAACAAAGCTCTTCTTGCAAAATGGTTGTGGAAATTAAGTAATGAAGGTACTGAAATATGGCGGCCTATCCTTGTAAGTATTTACGGTAACTTAAGTCGTAAACTTCAGATTTATAATGTTTTAGGTAACTTGAAAACTGACTCTATCTGGCTGAAGGATGTGTGCTCTGTTTCTAATCCAGTACCTTAATTTAATTTCAACGATAATATTATAGTTGTGGTAGGGAATGGTAAAGGAGTGTTGTTTTGGCATTCGAATTGGTGTGAGGGAAAACCGTAAAAGGAGGTTTTTAATAGTTTGTTTCAGTTGAGCAATTTTAAAGTCAGCACTGTCGCTGATTTAGGAGAATGGTTGGATGGTGTTTGGAATTGGAAGGTTTTAGATTTGTTCCCCTTAAACCTTCATACTGATAACAGTGAGTTGCTTGTTTTGATGCAGCTTATTAATATCGTTATCGTGCAGGAAAGTGCTAACGATAAATGGTTATGGACTTTGGACGAAAATTCTGGTTTCTCGGTTAAGTCTTTTTTTGATAGTGCATCTTCCCACGATGATTTGGTTGCAATTGACGATAATTCGATCAAGTTGTTGGAATTTGTTTGGAAATCGGAATGCCCTCTGAAAGTAAAAGTGTGTATGTGGAGATTGATAATAGATAGGCTTCCTACTAGGTCGAACTTGGTTAAGAGGGATATTATATGTAACCCCCATGAAATCTGCTGTGTTTTTTTATTCAGGTATTTAGAAGAAGCTGCTCACCTCTTCTTCAAATGCCATAGGTCTGTTAGGGTGTGGAGTATGGTTTGCGATTGGTTGGGCATTGAGCGGATCTCCGACCGTGCTTGTAGTTCCCATGGGTTGGCTTGGACTTTAAGGTTAAAAGGAAAATGTAAGGAGAATTTTATTCTTGCAATTTGGTGTATTTGTTGTTGGAATATTTGGAGTTATAGGAATAAGATCTTATTTAGGGATGAGATTTGTAATGTAAAGTCGATATTTTACGATATTGTAGCGTCTTCTTGGACTTGGTTGATGTTGGGTAAGAGGAATAGGCAGTATTGTAGTTTTTATGATTGGAACAAATCCCCTCTAGATTTTATGTAATAGGATGCCCTGTTTGGTTGGTGAGGGATTATCCATTTCTCTTGTATGTTGGTTAGAGATTTCCTTACTCTCTCTTTATTGAATTTGCCTATAAAAAAAAACTTGAATGATTATCCTTGCCTTGACCCAAACATCAAAATAAATTTTCTTTAAATTGAAATAGATCATATACCTGAAAACAAATATTTTTAGATCTCTAACAAACATTAGAAATCATAAATTAAAACAATTTTGAAAATTTTCAAAAAAAACCTTTCAAATATTTACTATAGCAATTGACAAGCAAAAATATCAATGTATTTATCAAATAATTAATATTATACATTATCATAATCAAATATTTTCTTATCAATAGAAGGAATTTGAAGACAAATTTGAGATAAGTCCTAATGTCTCTATAACCTGTCTCATATTCTGGTCTAAAGATTAACTATTCTAAGAGCTGCCTGTATGGTGTCGGTATTGATCCAGAGCTGCTACATGCTGCCGAAAACTTTCTCCATTGTAAGTCGGGTTCTCTGCCTTTTAAATTTCTTGGCATTGGAGTGGGAGGTAATAAGAGGAGTATTTCCTTTTGGCGGCCTGTTGTGGATTGTATGAGGGCTAGATTATCCAATTGGATTGGGCGTAATTTATCGATTGGAGGGCGGGTTACCCTTATTAATACAGTGCTAGCGAATCTTCCGATTCATCACCTTTCCTTCTTGAAGGTTCCTAAAAAGGTTGTGAAAGACATCATAGCAATCCAAAGGAGGTTCTTATGGGCGGGTATCTCGAGCAGTCGTTATATTTCTTAGGCTAGTTGGAATTCGGTCTGTAAACCGAAAAGTTGCGGTGGACTCGGAATAAAACATGTTGGTATCTTCAATAAAGCCCTTCTCGCTAAATGGTTGTGGAAGTTCTGTAACGAAGGAAATGAGATATGGCGTCCTATTCTTGTAAGTCGGTATGGTAACTTAAGCCATAAAATTCAACTTTTTAGTGTTATTGGTAATATGCATTCTGATTCTGCTTGGTTGAAGGATATCCTTTCTGTTTCTAATTCTGGTCCTCAGTCTTATTTTAATAACTACATTAAAGCTGTTGTGGGCAATGGGCAGGGAGTGTTGTTCTGGCATTCGGTGTGGTGTGGAGTTACGCCCTTAAAAGATTCTTTTAATAATCTGTTTCAGATTTGCAACAGTAAATCCTTTACCATCTCAGATTTGGGTGAGTGGGTGGATGAAAAATGGACCTGGAATGGCTCTGCGGCAGCTCCTAACAATCCCCAACATGTGAGCAGTGACATGGAGGAGCTGTTACAGGCTGTCGGTCATATTCATTTGCAGGCCAATGCTCATGACAGATGGATCCGGAATTTGGACGAGGTTAATGGGTTTTCAGTTAAGTCCTTCTATGATAGCATTTCCTCGCAGGGTGCTTTGGTGTCGGTTGCGGATAATTCGATTCGTCTGTTGGATTTTGTTTGGAAGTCGTTTATTCCAATGAAAATAAAAGTCTTCGCTTGGAGATTAATTATCGATAGGCTGCCAACTCGTTCGAATTTGGTTGCAAGAGGTATTTTAGAAAATCCACACGATACGGTTTGTATGTTTTTTTTCAGAACTAATGAAGATTCTTTTCATCTATTCTTTTTATATCATAAATCTGTTTTGGTTTGGAATTTGGTGTGTGACTGGATCGGCATTGATCGGATTTCTGAATTGGATTGTTGTTCCCACGCATTGGTCTGGCTGCTTAGATTAAAAGGTAGATGTAAGGAGGAATTTATCTATTCTATTTGGTTTATTTCTTGTTGGAATATTTGGAGCTTTAGGAATAATATATTGTTTAGGGACAAAGTCTGTAATGTCGACTCCATTTTTAACGCAATTGTTGCGACTTCCTGGAATTGGTTGGTTTGTGGCATGCGCAATAGGCAGTGTTGTAGCCTTTACGAATGGTCCAAATTTCCCTTAGATTTTTTGAAGTAGGGTAGGTTTGTTGGGCTTTTTTGGGATTTCCCGTTTTTACGGTTGTATTTCCTGGACTACGGTTTGAGATTTCCTTAATCTCTTTTTATTGATATTGTTGTTTGCCTATAAAAAAAAATAGACAATTCAAACACTAACTCTAACTAAATCATGGTGGATTTTTTCAGACAAACGCGGATACCCGCAAGTACCGCTTATAACTTATATTGACATGTATACCGATAAGACTATAATCTTTACTATTTCTAGTCAAAAAAATAAATGTCGCTTTAAAATGAGCATTTTTGAAATTTCTTATTGAGTAGTGTTGAAAATATTTTTTTTAATAAAGAGAAATTATTGACTAAAAAATAGAAAAATAAAAAGGATGTGGAGACAAAAAATCTAATTCATAAAATATCTAGCAAAAGTTGAACACGTCTAATCTATCACTCAAAAATTTCAAAAACATAATTAAAAAGTAAATCTCAGCAAGTATCATAATCAACAAAAAAAGGTATTATGTATTATATCTGCACATCCATTTACATCTTTAAAAGTTTTAGATATTTTAAATTAAAAAAAACGTATAGTATATAAGTATTCTTTCATGTAATTAAAAAATGTTAAAAAAAATTTTCACATTAAAAAAAATATAGAATGACTAAAATTGAGTTAATTTCAAACTAAAATTTTTTCTATTACAATTTTTTTTTAGTTTATGGGAGACAGTTGTGTGTTTAGGAAAGATTTAGATTTTGTCTCTACGAAAAATTATATTTGAATGTCTATATTTTTCTTGTTAAACGTTACATCGTGATTAATAATTTTGTATCTTTTCCAATAATATTTGCCCAAAAAAGAAAAACAATCACTTTAAACGGTTCAGGACTCTCCTAAATCTCTGCTATGGGATCCAACTAAAAATAAGATGTGGTTAAGTCCTTTTCACAAAGAAAAGTAGTTGAGTGAAAAAAAAACCAAAATAACAAGTACATGTCTTTTATGAAATAATAGATGAAAGTCATTTTAAAATACTAAAGATACTATTTTGCTTTTTAATCTTTTAAAATAATAATTGGAAATCACTTTACAGTCTCATTTTACTGATTAAATTTGTAAATGTTGTTTTCAATCTTCCTGCCTTTTTTTTATTCTCAACTGTTTGGTGCATTTGGTTCTCTAGGAACCAAATTATTTTTGTGGGCTAAATCGGGAACCTGGGAGCTGTTTTTCAAATGATTTTTTCTGTTTCTTGGTGGTGGTTAACTATTGTATCTAGGAATAATGTTAGATGCAACTATCGTTATGAGTTTTTTTTTGGTAAACAATAAATCATATTAAAACGCACAAGGGGTGCAACACAAACGAAATACAATCAGTAGGAAAACTACTTTTGCTTCAAACAAAAGATAGGACCGTTAAACCAGTCAAGAAATTTACAACCGCCAGGGTAATTAACCACCCAACTAAACCACTTCCAAGAAAAAGTTTGAATAAAGTAAAAGACTTCATCGAAATCGAACACTTTATCGTTGAAAATGATATTGTTTCTAGCCTTCCAAACAGCCCACACCACCACTTACCAAATGAAGTTGCCTTTTTCATTCCGCACCTCCTTACTCAGCTTGTGAGCAAAATCAGTCAAGGAAGAAGCACAGCAAAAATTAGTACCTTCTACTAGCCCCAACCACTTAAACACTTTTCTCCAAATAATAAGAACAGATGGACAGAAGAGGAAGAGATCAGATACAGATTCAGAAGAACAATCACAAAGAACATAACCTTGATCATTACCTTCAAAACCAATACCTCTCTTAGTCAGCTCCGATTTCGTCGCGACTCTCCCCAACCAAACCCTCCACGCAAATATTTGGATTTTATACTCGCATCTTGACTTCCACATAATGTTCAGCGCATTCACCACATTGTCGTCAACAATAACACTGTGATTGACAAACTCAGCCATTGCGTTGTAGCAAGAACGAACCGAATAGTAGTCATTCTCCTCAAGGTTCCACACATGCTCATCCTCGATGGAATTATGACAGAACTCAGATAACATAGTATTAAGAATGTGCAAACTCCTCACATTCAACGGAGGCATCTGCAAAAGTAGGCAATGATATCTTCCAGCTCCAAGTGTTGTCGCACCATGAGCCAAGATAAAAAATGTTGTAGTACTGATAAGGCCAGGGGAAAGCTCTAAACAAGTTCAGATACCTATCCTTCAAGGGGCAATTAAACAACTAGATGCACTGCCAAAGGAGAGTCCTTTGTCCGTCCACAACCTTCGACCGAATGTGCAACAGGAAAATATCGACTAATGAATTCTTAAGGTAACCTGCCTGCATAACGTCTTTCCACCATATGGACTGATTACGACTTCCCGCAGCTGTACCACCACCCAAAACCTCAACTGCTAGGTTGGTCTTCATCGTTGCATACCTATGTTCCAAAATCCCCCTCCATATAGCATTCTCTTTTGAAGCAAATCTCCATCTCCACTTCTAAAGAAGAGCTCTGTTGAACAATGTGAGATCCTTAACCCCAAGCCCTCCGTTTTCCTTTGACATACACACGGCCTTCCAATTGATCCAATAAACATGCTTCCTATCCGAATTACCACCCCACAAAAATCTAGATTGAATCTTTACAATCTGTTTCAAGGTTTTCGCATGAGCCCTGTAAAAAGAAAGCATGAAAGCTAATAATGAGCTCAGTACAGAATTAATTAAAACCACCCTGCCTCCTATGGATAGAGTTTTATTTCTCCAAGTAGCCAATCTTCTTTTGTACACATCCATAACAGATTCCAAAGATTTTGATTTTCTAGGGCTGGAACCAACCATAATTCCTAAAAATTTGAAAGTAATGGACATAATCCCACAATGGAGAAAATTAGACGCTGCTTCTAAGAATTCACCCTTAAGATTGACTCCCCCTACACAACTCTTTAAGAAGTTGACCTTCAATCCCGTTAACATCTCGAAACCCCTCATAACAGCCTTAATACACCACAGGTTTTCCCAATTCGCCTGCCCGACAATTAAAGTGTCGTCCACGAATTGCACAATGATGTAAGAACAGTTAACACTCACCTTAAAATCAAGAAACAACCTTCTCTCACAAGCGGACTTCATTAGAATAGTAAGGCCTTCCATTACAATGATGAAAATAAAGGGAGATAATGGGTCCCCTTGACGTAATCCTTTACCAACTTCGAAGTCCTTAGTTACACTGCCATTCACAAGGACCGACATAGAACCATCGAACATAAGAGAATTCATCCAAAGCATCCAACGCAGCCCGAAATTCATCTTACGCATTAAAGCTCTGAGAAAATCCCAATCGACACAGTCGTAGGCTCTTTCAAAGTCTACTTTTGTAAGGAAACATTATTTCCTATTTCGTTTAGCTAAGTCCAGCAGCTCATTTACAACAACCACCCCGTCTAACATAAAACTTCCTTTCACAAAAGCAGTTTGTTCCACGGAAATGAGCCTACCAATAACTCTGCTGAGGCGCGCTGCCAGCACTTTAGACAAAATTTTCTACAAACAACTGACCAGGCATAGAGGCCTGTAATTAACAAGAAGCTCTAGATTAGAGATTTTCGGGACAAGAGTAATAAACAAAGCCTTGGCAGCCTTAGTTAACGTTGGGTTGGAATGAAAGTCTTGAACGAAACGCACAATATCTGACTTAATTGTCTCCCGACATTCTTGAAAAAACCAAACGAAAAGCCGTCAGGGCCGGGACTCTTAGTCCCGTTACAATTCCACACTGCCTTCTTAATTTCGCCTTCAGAAAATGGTTTTTCCAACTTCATGTTACTTCTAACAGAAAGCTTTGCAGAATCCAGCCCACTAATGTTGGTCTAACATAATTCTCCTTAAAATTCTCAACAAAATAATCACGCATTTCCCTCTTAACGTCTTCTACCCCTTCCTTTCTACCGTCTTGAGTAACCACATAAGAAATAAAGTTCTTTCTTTGTCGCCCTCTCATGAAATTGTGGAAGAACTTAGAATTCCAATCTCCGTCTCTCAACCACAACACCCTAGATTTTTGCCTCAATAAACTCTCCTTCATGTGAAGCTTATTCCATAACTCTTGCGTAGCCAAATTCCTCTGAGAGTGAAGCATACCATCTTCGGACCAACCAACATCACGACCTGCTAAAACATCAAGATCATTCAAATTTTTATCAGCCTCTAACACTTTCAGATCAATCCATCCGAAAACCTCCACATTCCACTTTCTCAACAAGCCTTTAAACAATCGCAGCTTTTCCTTCAATATGAAATCCCCTCTTCCAGTAATACTCAGAGACTCCCACGAAGTTCTAAAGAACTCACCGAACTCTGGATGCTTCAAATAGCAGTTGTGAAATTTGAAAGGCTTAGGCCCCCAGTCCTCTTTTTTTGCTCTCAGCCATATAGGACAATGGTCTGATATGTCTCTTGGGCCAATGAATTGCCCCACAAACATCCAACCTTCTGCAATGACATCAGAAACTAAAAATCTATCTATCCTGCTCATCACCGTTCCAACCTTATTGAACCATGTAAATCTTCCACCAATCACCGGCACATCAATCCAATCTAGCCCTCCCAGAAAATTGCTAAATCCCTCCATTTGCTTTCTCCTTCCTCTGTCACAGGCTCCTTTTCTTTCGCTTCTCCTAGACACAACATTGAAGTCGCCTCCAATAATCCACCTCCCCCGACAGTACTTATTTTTAACTGCCAGCAAATCACTCCATAACTTCTTCTTCAGATCAAACAAACAAGACGAATAGACGTTCACCAAGAAGTATTCTTCTCCTCTCCAAACAACACACACCCCCACGAAACCCGCACCCCTGAAACTAAACAAAATCTTAAACATCTTACTTCTCCACATAATAAGAATACCTCCTGCGGCACCCGTCGAACCTTTCTCTGTCCACTCCACCTCGTTGTTCCCTAAAAACGAAGAAACCAATTCAGCCCCGAGAACACAAATTTTTGTTTCTTGGATGAAGCACGTGTCCACTTTGCCAAATTGAACCAGATACCCGACTCTCTTCCTTTTCACCACGTTACCTCCCCCTCTAACATTAAGTGACGTGATATTAATCGATTAACTTTCTTATTGGACTCCCTGTTTTTCTTACTTTCCAAATCCCTGGATTCCATCCTTCTAATCTGATCTTCAAAAGTAGCATTATCTCCCTCTCCCGAGATCCCTAATGAAGAAATGATTTCCCACACTTTTGTTGACACCTTAGATTCCAAATCTTTCCAGAATCTCTTGTTTCCCAGTGCCACCTCCGAATCTGTCATTGAGAAACATCTAGATCCAGACTCCGATAAAACCGACCTAATCTTCCGTTTGCTTGAGTGGTATACTCATCCTTGTGACTTCTTGTAATCCTTTGTTTTTGTTGTTTTGGGTTGTAGTACCCCTAGTACTCTCATCTAATTGAGTTTGATTGATTATTAAAAAAAAAAGATCCGTTAAAGCTTCAATACAAGAGGTCCAAACATCCAATTCAACAGTGCAAAGTTTAAATAAATTATTTGATGATATATTATTGATACATTTTGTTTGGTCAAATAGTATATTCATTCAAATCCCACATCGAATAGTATGAAGAGAATAGAATTTTAATATTAACATAAATATAGATAGTTAGTTTTACTTTTCTACACAACAACAAAATGTAGTCTTTTTGCTGTATTGGGGATTTGGGTAGATGTGTATCTAGAGAAGGTTTCTATTTTTCCATTCAAAAATAGGTTGTTGAGAGAGTTTTCTATTTTTGCGTTCAAAAATAGTTTGTTGAGAGGGTTTGCAAGTTTTCCGTCCAAAAATTGTAATTGAGAGAGTGTTTGCAATTTTTCCGTCAAAAAATTAAAATTGAGAGAGGGTTTACAATTTTTTCGTTCAAAAATTATAATTGAGAGAGGGTTTGAAATTTTTCCATTCAAAAATTGTAATTGAGAGAGGTTTTGTAATTTTTCTGTTCAAAAATTACATTTTGGAGGATTTGCATTTTTCTCCTTAAAATTGCAATTTTATGAGAGAGTTTGTAATTTTGTTTTTTAAAGATTTGAAGTTTAATAATGAATTTGTGAGTTTTGTTTTTTGAATTTTTTTTGCACTTTTTCTTTTTGTGGGTATATTTCCACGTGCGTAGAATTTTTTTTGTTATTTTTCCAACAACTGGAATCAGGGCTAAGGTTCTGATTAAGGGAGGAAGGGAGAGTGACAATGATTCTGATCAAGGGAGTAAGAAGACAAAAAGATGGAAGAGTAATAATTTTATACACGTGGTTGATTATTATAATTATAATGATCGCTTTGAAGATGAAGATATGTCAAACTTTAGATGAATTGAGAATTTGTTGGGTCAAATAGTATATTCATTCAAGTCTCACATCGAGTAGTAGGAAGAGAATAAAATTTGAATATTAATATATATAGAGATTGTTGGTTTTACTTTTCTACACAATAACAAAATGTATACTTTTGGATGTTTTGAGGATTTGGGTAGTTGTGTGTCTAGAGAAAGTTTTCTATTTTTTCATTCAGAAATAGTTTGTTGAAAGGGTTCTCTATTTTTCCATTCTAAAAAACTTGTTGAGAGAGTTTGTAATTTTTTCGTCCTAAAATTGCGGTTGAGAGAGGGTTTGCAGTTTTTCCGTCCAAAAAAATGCAATTGAGAGAAGGTTTATAATTTTTTCATTCAAAAATTATAATTGAAAGAAGGTTTGCAATTTTTCCGTTCAAAAATTATATTTTGGAGGGTTTGCATTTTTCTCCTTAAAAACTGCATTTTTATGAGAGTTTGAGATTTTGTTCTATAAATATTTGAAGTTGAATAATAAATTTGTGAGTTTTGTTTTTTGAATTTTTTTTGCTCTTTTTCTTTTTGTGTGTATGCTTCCACGTGCGTAGAAATTTCTTTTTTATTTTTGTTATTTTCCCAACACATTTGAGATATAAGATACACTTTTCTGATCTAATAATTTCACTTAACTTATCTTGGACTTTGTAAATAAATCAGGTGTTGGGGTACTAATTTTGCAGGGCCACTCCCGCGCTACCTTATCGTATATCAACACCACCGCGTCAAAATTCCATCATCACCAATCAATCATAATTCTGGTATCAATACAGAATAATGTGTGAGGGCAAGGTGTCTTAACACTCAGTCTTTATTTTAATGATGTCAAAACATGTACTAGCTCGTAGTGTGTAATTTGGACGGTATCATCGCATCATAGTCGACATCTGTATTTCATAATGCATCAATATCCCATAATCATGTGTCTATACGTATAGGTAGAGTCTCAGATATCTCTTGTATGTGTTTGATCATGTTGTGAGTCATAGGAATGCATAAACATAGCCTAGATAGAAGAAAATATGGTCAAAAGTGATTTCTGTAAGTTTTCGTGGTTTGAGTCGACTCAAACAATGTTTTGGTCGACTCATGGAATATGATTTTCAGTTCATGTCTCACGGGTCAGCTCACGTCGACCATCCGGTCGACCCATACTGATGACATTTATATCTGCATTTTTTCACAAGGCTTGCGTCGACGCATGGCCTTGTGGCGGTCGACACAAAGCTTCCAAATTTGCATAGTCCTGCTCGCGGGTCAGTGCAGGCTGACCCTCATGAGTCTTTGGTCGACCGCTCGCCAGAATCCTACTATTTTTCTGATCTCTATCAATTTCAAAATGCTGTTATTTTTTGTTAGTTGGTCATAGGATCATATATATACATTGTACCTCATTTTTTACAGAACAACAAGAAAAAGTGAAAGATATACACTGAAAGTTTTCTCTCATCATCTTCATCCTCATTTTTGCATTTTCTCAACAATTACACATAATAATTTTTGTTGATCTCTTGCATCATTGAGATGATAACGTCCAAACATTGGATTGTATATCGAGTTTGGAGTGAGTTTACAGTGGATTTTTTCTTGAATAAAACCATTAGGGTTTTGTCCTCCAAGATCAATTAGATTTGGGGTTTTTTGGGGACAAATCTTTGCTTCATTGAATTCATCCGAGAGAAGGTGATTGAAGAACGGTGGGTTCTCTCAATCTAGTAGCGTTAATCAGAGGATTGTACAAGAAAGGTTTGGGATCAAACTGTGTGTGATTGAAATCAACCGAGCGAAGGTGATTAATGACCGGTGTGTTCATTCAATCTAGTAGCGGTAAACGGAGGTTTATTCAACACGTTCGAGGCACTTGATTTGACTCAAATCAAGGGGAGGGAAGACATAGTATCAACATCAACGAGGTTTCTTGAGTGTGTGGTATCTAAGACTTCTCTTGTAAAAACATTTGCAACAAGATTATACATATCTCAATTCTGGTTTAGAATTGAGGGAAGACGTACCCGAAGCGAGGACTAAAGGGGAACTGCCTGAACAAATTTGGTATTGTTCTCTCTTTCCATATCTCTTTAATTTTTGAACTGTTTACGTTTGTGAATAATCAATTGATCGATAAAATTTTGTTATAGTGTAGTGCTGAAAATCTGGTTTGAAAACACTCTACAATCACTTTGATTGTAGTTGGAAAAATTTTACACTACACTTACATAGAAGTCATCACTTGGGGTGTTTCGCACACCAAGTGTTCGATAAATTGAACGCTCACAAAGTGCTTGTAAATTTGTCAATTTGATTTACTTTTAATTTGTCATTGGAAATTGCACAACATTAAGTGCAGTCAAGTATATTGATTAATAGTAAAGTTTGAGATTCGATTTCTCATTGAGCCTATCACTCCATTTGGCTTACGCAAATCCGGTCCTTTCGATAACCGGTCCGTTTAGACGATATAGTTCGTCCGCCGCTTCCGCAAACATTTTTAAAATCAAATTCAAGCGTCGACTCTCCTGTAAAAAGTAGTGATTTATTCAACCCCCTTCAAGATCAATTGCCTTTGTCTAACAAGTAGTATCAGGAGCATCGGTTCATCTAGGGCTTCACATATAACTTTTTAGAAAATGGCAAATGAACCGAAAGCGGCTTACAATAGAGCACCGATTTTTAATGGTGAGAACTATAGTTACTGGAAGGATTGTATACGTGTGCATATCAATTCTATTGATAGGAAGTTATGGAGTATTATACAAAATGGTCCCATAAAAACTACCATGACTAATGCGAATAATGTGGTTGTACCTAAGCCGGAAGCACAATGGAATGAAGAAGATGAGAAAAAAGTATAACTATGATTGGAAAGTTAGAAATATTCTGATCTCCTCTTTGGGTGTTGATGAGAATTATAGAGTTTTACATTGTACGAGTTCTGAAGCTATGTGGGACGCATTGCAAGTTGCCCATGAGGGAACCAATTACGTCAAACACACTCGAATCAATACTTTAACTCAAGAGTTTTACCTCTTTCATATGAAGCAAGGGGAAACCATTGCCGACATGCAAAAGAGGTATACTCATTTAATCAATAGATTAAACTCACTTGGTAAACCGGTTTCCAATGACATTGCTACTTAGAAAATCTTGAGGTGTCTTACTAGGGAATGGCAACCAAAGGTTGCCGCCATAGAGGAAGCCAATGACCTCATGATGTTAGACATCACAACTTTATTTGGGAAGCTCGAGGAACATGAGCAAGTGCTCATTAGTCTTGACCAATTTGAGAAAAGAGAGAAGAAGGAAATGACCAAGACCAAAGATGCGGAAAAAAAGTCAATAGCTCTAAAGGCTTCTAGTTCAAAGTCCTCCGCAAACGAGGTAAGCGAGAGTGAATCTAGCGAAAACGAGGAAGAAGATTCGAATGAGGATATGGGATTGTTTGTGACGGGATACAATCACTATATAAACAAAAATGGTATTTAACATTCGGAAAAAAACCTCGTCAACTTTAGAAAACAAACAAGGTCTTCCAAGAATGAAGGCAAAAAGAGTGGAAAAACTAAAGGGTCTTGCTATAACTGTGGAAAAGTCGGCCATTATAAGCCGAATTATCCATTGTTAAAGAACAACAAAGGAAAGGATAAAAGTCATCCACAAAAGAAACAAGGTAAACCTAGAAGAGCCTATATCACTTGGGAAAGAGAATAAAATGTTAAGACATGCTAAATATGCTAACTCTAACAAAATGTCTTATTCTGAATTACAACACGCTTTTGATACTCTACACCATGAGGCTAAGGAAGCCTTTAAACGTTAGCTTCAAACAAACAAATATTTTCTCATTTGGAGCAAAAGATCTCAGATTCCGAAAAGGAATTAAAGGCTCTCAAAAAGTCTATGGTGGAAGTAACAAAAGTAGATGTTGAGGAAGAGAAGAGTAAATGGTTAAATTTTGGTTGTGATACTTGTCATATTTGGCAAATAGAGGTTAGAACTCTAAAGGCCAAACTTGACAAGGCTCTAAAACCAAAGGTCACTTTTGCTATTGATAGATCACATTTTAAGAAAAGCATGATTGATCCATATCAAAAATTTACTTATGTGATTAGAGATCAACCTAACAAAAGTGATTCTCATGTTAACCTTATTTTCTTGTATTGTTGCAAAAGGGGTCATACCATTGCAAAATGTCGCTTTAGGATGTTTTTAGTTCCTAAAGGCGTTTGTCAATGGTTGCCCAAATGCAATCCTGTTTTCACTCACAACCAAGGACCCAATAAGAATTTGCTACCTATTTCCCTTGATTAATTGTGTAGGTACAATGTCTTGAGACCACGGAAAGAAGACGAGTTCTTGATAGTGGATGCTCAAGACACATGACGGGAGAAATTTCTCCTTTCGTTGACTTTGTGGCAAAGAAAAAGGGATTTGTGACCTACGGAGACAACAATAAAGGGGAAATACTAGTCACCATGAGTGAAGATTCATGGTTATGGCATAGGCGTTTGGTGCATGTCAATTTAGATTTGCTTAATAAAATAGTTTTTAAGGACCTAGCAGTCGGCTTACCCAAAATCAAGTTCACAAAGGATCACTTATGTGATGCGTGCCAAATGGGGAAACAAACAAGGATCTCATTTAAGTCTAAAAACATTGTTTCAACCACGAGACCCTTTGAACTTCTCCATATGGACCTCTTTGGACCATCTAGGATTAAGAGCTTATGTAGTAACTACTACGGTTTTGTGATTGTCGATGACTAGTCTAGGTTTTCTGGACTATTTTCTTAGCAAGTAAGAGCGATACTTTTTCGGCTTTTGAGAAGTTTGCCAAGCTATCTCAAAACAATTTGAACACAAACATTGTAACAATTAATAGTGATCATAGAGGTGAGTTCGAAAACCATCTTTTTGAAGAATTTTGTGATAGCCATGGGATTGATCATAATTTTTCCGCACCTTGTACCCCTCAACCAAACGGGGTTGTGGAACGTAAAAATAGAATTTTGGAAGAATTGGGAAGGACTATGATCAATGAGAGTGGCCTTCCAAAATACTTCTGGGTCGATGCCATTAGTACGACTTGTTACGTTTGAATAGGGTGCTCATCCGTCCTATTCTAAACAAAACACCATATGAGCTTTTGAATGGGAGGAAGACTAACGCATCTCACCTTCACGTTATTGGTTGTAAGTGTTTCGTGTTGAATAATGGTAATGAGACACTTGGCAAGTTTGATTCTAAGGCCAACGAAGGTATCTTTCTTGGATACTATCAGTCTAGTAAGGCATATAAGGTATATAATAAGAGGTTACTTACTGTTGAGGAGTCTGTACACGTTACTTTTGATGAGTCTAATCCGAAAAAAGTCAGAAAAGGTACTTCTTTTCCTGGTGCAGGTCTATCTTCGGAAGACATACTCAAGGACACTGATAAAGGGACTGATCAACCTGAAGCAGTGCATGCTAAGGAGGAAAATGATCATCATCCTGAGAAGATTGAGGAGGATCATCTGACTAACATACTCAGTGATATCTCAAAGGGAGTAACCACTCCATCTAATCTAAGGAACTTTTTTTATCACTTCACTTTTGTCTCACAAGTTGAGCCTAAACACTCAAAAGAGGCCTTACTCAATGAACATTGGTTTTTATCAATGGAAGAAGAGTTAAATCAATTTAAAAGAAATGAGGTTTGGGACCTTGTCCCTCCTCCGCGAGGCCATCGAGTGATCGACACCAGATGGGTGTTTAGGAACAAGCTCGACGAAAAAGAAGTTATAACTAGAAATAAAGCGCACTTAGTTGCGCAAGGGTATAACCAAGAGGAAGGCATAGACTATGAGGAAACTTATGCACCTGTTTCCCGACTCGAGGCTATACGCCTATTGCTAGCTTACGCATGTGCTAAAAACTTCAAATTATTTCAAATGGATGTAAAAAGTGCTTTTCTAAACGATTATATTAATGAAGAGGTTTATGTAGCCCAACCTCCTGGTTTTTAATCCCATGAGTATCCTAATCATGGTTATAAGTTCAAACACGCTATGTACGGTCCCAGCAAGCCCCTAGCCTTGATATTAGCGTCTTAGAAATTTTCTACTAGATCAAGGGTACTCTAGAGGGAACGTTGACACAAACCTCTTCATTAAACGCCAAGGCAAACACCAATTTTGGTACAAGTATATGTAGACGATATTATATTTGGTTCTACTAACATGAATATGGTCAAGGAGTTTTTTAAGTTGATGCAGGGAGAGTTCGAGATGAGCATGATGGGGGAGCTAAACTATTTCCTCGGATTGCAAATTAAGCAACTTGAAGAAGGGACATTCGTGAGCCAGACGAAGTATTGTCTTGAGCAACTCAAATGCTTCGACATGACTAGCTCGAAAGTAATCGACACTCCGATGCCTACTTGTGTTAACTTGAGTCGAGATGAGAATGGTAAGGATGTAGATGTGAAGAAATATATACGTATGATTGGTTCACTACTCTATCTTACCGTATCCCGACCAGATATCATGTTTAGTGTTTTTATGTGTGTTAGGTACCAATCATGTCCCAAGGAATCTCATTGAAACGGGATGTGAATCCCCAAGGAAAAGAACACCCAAAAAGGAATTACGAACTAGCCACCTGGTAAGTTGAACTGTCAACACATGTAGTGACTCGATAATGAAACAGAGGTACCCTTATTGCAAAATCAAAAAGAGAATCCACACGGCCCACCTTGGTACTTAGGGGAGGCAGCAATCTTAAGAAATTTTGGGTTGTGATTCCAAGCATTAATCCAAAGAAATTTTTGGTCGTGATTCCGGGAAAAAATACCGGATATGAAAATTTGTAAAAGTCGAACCCCACGATAAAAAATTGAAGAGTTCAATCAAGAAATAAATTCCTTTAACACTTATCCCATCAAAGGTAAATTCAACTATTGAATGAGCACGTACAGATTCCCTAATGTCATATATCAAAAGAATGCGGGTGGATCCTCACAAAGCTCAAGATAAGTATATCTCTATTTTCTTCAAAAAAAAAAAAATTAACGATTTTTTTTAAAGAAATACTTTCAACGAAAATAATATTATAATCTTTGGCAATGTGACACATAATCTATTTGTGAAACAAGACCCTACTAGGCAGAACAAACTTAAGGCAGCTAACGCACCCCATCTCTTAGAAACTAGCCACTACTATAGTGTAAGAGGTGGAGCTCAAGAGACGTCGACCCTGAACTAGGATGAAAACTATGGCCAGGGACAGGAACCCTACCCTTGGCCGAAAACGGTTCCTAGTGACATTGAAAACTTACATCAGCTCCCCTCGAATGGGACAGGTAATGAAAAACTGAGTAGTTACACAACCCACTTCGACTGGGATGGGTAATGATATAAAGCTTAGTAGTTACACCACTTCCCAACAATAGAGACAAATCACAACAAAGCTCAGTGATTGCACCAAATCCCACTAATGGAAACGAGCAACAATAAAAATTGAAAGTCAGCCAGTTTGGAAAAGGATTGGGAAAGACTGTAACACCCCAATTCCCATCGCGAATAAATAATACATAAATAAAATCAGAGTAACTAAAAATTTATTTTTCCGACAGAAACAAGGATGCCACATTTTAAAATAAGAATACACACTCCCTGCTCATAAATTTGATACATAGCATAAAATAGGTTACCCTCAATTGGGAAGCTTTTCCATTTAAAGGTAATACCAAATATATTCAACAATTATATACATAAATAAAATAATTGTTTCCCCGACTCCCATGCTACGTATCAGAGCAGACACTAAGACCTAAGCAAAGACGAAGATCTAACTCTTCCACTTGCCTCCACGCCTCTAAAGCTGGCAATCTGCACTATGCCATAAAAGCATATTCCAGCAGAAGGGTGAGAAATATTATCATAATAACGTTGCATATAATTATATATCTCAACATATAATACACATATACCACATTCTCACCACAACTTATCACTGTGCATGTATATATACATATAACACCAAGCATATACCATAAATCAAATACACGGCATAACAATCCGTAATTAACGCATCCTTCACATAGGCATATTCATTCATGCTCAAATACATGTATCACCAATACATCTCAATTCATCACCATTCATTCAACATAAACACATATATTCATGTTCATTCACCAATGCACATATACAAAGATGACCAATGCAAATTATAGAGACCGACTCACGACTCTATGCAAATGCAATGCGGTACCGACTCATTTCATCTCAAGTTCAATTGAAGAACTTATTGGAACCATCGCTCGTTACTTAGTGTAACTCCCCGTCGGGCATACGATGTTCACCCATTGCTACCACCTCTCAAAAGGCTTACAATGTTTATGGATTGCTCCCACCTCTCAAAATACTTACAATCCGATTGCTCCCACCTCTCAAAAGGCTTACAATCGTTTGTAATCATCGCCCCCACCTCTCAAAAGGCTTACGACGTTACAACGGATTCATCTTAGAACCCCACAATGCAAGAATGCACATCATGATGCTTCACATACAACATGACTCATGACACTCTTGACATGCATACATATTCACAATATAGTCATGCATTCATCACACACAATCCACATACATTCACATTAATTGTGCCAAACGGCAACCAAACGTTTTCACAAATAACCAAACAATTCGATTTACGGTTTACCGGAAAAGTCGGTTAAAAGTTGGCTAAAAATAATATTTTTCTTCACCAAATCATAGAACATATTTTTAGCTTCACATCCATATAAAGAACACCTCAATCGGATAAACAACGCAAAAGATATGGATATTTCAAAATAACGCAAAAACATAAACCGGAGGCCGGACACAACGAAACGTTTCGAAAATACTGTTCCGATTGGACCAGGTTCAGACCTCAAAACCATTTTTCCTAGAAAGAACATCTCATTAGCTTTCCAACGCTTTGAACGGGGGTCAAAACCGACTTACGGTTCAAGAGATATGAATTTTCGAAGTTTTGCCAAAAACTAGAAAATGCCCTGCGGGCCGCTACGGATTTCGGCTATTTTGCCCAAAAATCCGACCGATTCAATTATTTTCTTCGAAACAAACACATACGCGCAACCACCAAATACATAAGAACAATTTAGAACACATAAACGAAATTTCTACGACGTTCGATTTTCGATTAAATTTCAACCTTTCAAAAACCCGAATTTTCAAACATCACCAAATCGAATAAAAAGCACGCTATACGACAACCTAACCTTCCTCGATACAACTACGTAATTTATTTCGAATTCTAACCGTGAAAACATCGGTTTTTATCGACTTTATTCATTTCGACCTAAAATGAAAAATATATGAAAACGATCCAAAACAACCGAAACGAAACCATACATAATCGTATACAAAGTTAAGATAACGATATTTCACACCCTTACCCGTTCGATTCGAATCCTAACCGTTGATTTTGATGATTTCTAGCATTTTTCTCCCTTTTCTCCTCTTGTTCTTCTTTTCTCTTCTTTCTCACTTTTCTCTCTTTTTCTTTTCCTTTCTATCTTTTCTCTCTCCACTTTCTATTTATATAAAATATCTACTACCCAAATGACCAAAATACCCCTCAGCTCAAATATCTCCCAAACGCTCTCAAAATGCGATAAAACATAAACAACGATGAAAAATAATATATTGCCAAATAAAGGTCAAGAATAAAATGATATAATAATAAAATAATCAAATAGACTCGATTAAATAAAACAGACAAAAACTGGGGCGTTACAATTCTCCCCCACTTAGACATTTTCGTCCTCGAAAATATAACCGCTACGAACAACTCCGGATACGACTCTCGCATCCGACCAACAAACTAACATGCCAACAAAAGCACACCACGAATAACACAAACTGACAAACCACCTTGCTAACCGCAGCTACAACAACGACACGACAACGATGGCAACTACAACGACAAGATGCAAAGCCCATACAATGCACTTGACGACCAACTCACAACTCAAGGAAAACCACGATACCAACACACAGGTTCACTCTTGAACCGAAACACAACAAGATCGTTACCCTCACTCTAGGTAACACTCCCCTAACTCCCCACACAGGAATTAGCTACTCGCACTCGAGCCAACACGATAGGAACGAGGCAACAACACAAACAAGAACACAAGTTCCACTACACCACATTTTCTCAACAACCTCAACAAAACTAGAATACCAACATCCTTGTCACACAACCTTATTACAACCATGCTACGATTCACCAATCGAACATACAACCAAAACCTCCATCTACATAGTAGCCCATGAAGAATATCTAAACCTTTCACCTAACACTTCCATTCTGAAACGTCCAATCGTCTCAAAACTCCTACATGTTTCCAATGTTCAACCTATGAACTCTTACAAGTCCCACACGTAATTACAAAATGTGCCACCTCACACTTCCGCTGCACACTCTGATTACTCGAAACCATCAAGTCTGCCAATCTCACGTCCAAAGTCTAACTCTTTCTCACCTCTGCCAAAAATCACTGTGCACTTTAATATACCCAACCTCGCACTCTGCATGTTAGCTTACACACCAGACACAAGTCTCTGAACTGCTCAAATAATTCTAACTCCCTGACCATCAAAATAGACATGTATAAAACCTTCGACTTAACTCATCCGGCACAACCTTAGCTTTTCCCGAAGGATAATCCAAGCCACATTCATAACTCGTCACAAATTCTAACCATCCTCATCGTCTCATACTCTATTCCTTCAGACCAAACAAGTACTCTAAACTCTTGCGGTTACCAACCCTTCGGAGCTAGAACCATAAAGATGATACCTCCAAATATTCCAACACAATACCCTCTTGCATTAACACACTGACTAAACTCATCAAATACACATCACAATACCTCACAAACGGTTGAACAGGATCATACAGAATCAAAACTGGAGCCGTAGACCATTTCTACTTTAATCCTCTCAAACTTTCCTCACAATGAACATCCAAAGCAAACGACTCACCCTTTGCAAGTCAACCGAAGTAACGAAAACGCTGACTTGGAAAAACCTTCCATAACCTCCGGTAATAACCAACTAAAGTCCAAAAAGCTTCTAATCTCCTTAACCAACTTCGAAACCTCTCATTGTAGAACTGCATCTACTTTTGATGAATCCACAAAAATACCATCCTCAGAAATAACATATCCAAGAAAACTAACCTTTTCAACCAAAATTCTCACTCGAACAACTTAGCATAAAGCTTCGTCTCTTTTCAATACTTGTAATTCAAATCCCACACACTCTACCTGTTCTTCCTCCGAATTTATAACAGATCCAAACGTTCTCAATCAAAGCCCTTACGAACTTATCCAAATAAATATGGAAGATACGATTCCTCTACTCCACAAACATTACAGACGCATTACTAACACCAAACAACATCACTGCACGTTATAATATCCAAACAAACCAAACCTCATCCAAACTTGTCCAGACTCACATACAAGCCTAACCGAGCAAATAACAACCTATTCTGATGATAACAACCATAACCAGTCACATTAAATCGATCAAAGCCTCAACTCACACAATTCACTATCCTTATCAAACGTGCCAAACAATTGTAATTTCACTCCAACTCAATCAAACCATTCCAGTTATCTATCCATGAGAGCGAACGCTTATTCTCAATCGTTACCTTACTCCACTGTCAGTAATCCATACACAAGTCCTTCTCTTAACCGTCCAAATTCCATAAATCCCAACATGTAACAATAACCAACCAAAAAGAACTCTTAAATATTACATCCATACCTATAGGTTCTCTCAAAATTTTCCAGTAGTGCTCTAAAATTCCAAAGACTTCAAACCTCACCAGAACTCTAAGTTTTCCTTTCCAAAGTCTCAATACCATTATACCCATCATGCTTGTTATTCCATTCAATCATCCATCCAGTTTGTTACTAACAATACTGGAGCTCTCTAAGGCGACACACTTGGTCTCACAAATCCCTTTTCCAGTAAGTCTTCCAACCACTCTTTCCATCTGAGTTTCACGTCCTAAAAGTTCTTCTACGTACTTAGCAGATCCAAACCTCAAATCATCACCTTCGTCCAATTTGAGTTCACACTCTACTCTCTGAGAACAACCATTAACGATACCCAATCGTTTTCTCTCAATGACTTCCCAACTGGACCAACATACAAAAACCTCGAATTCGGCTCACCTTCAGATATTAGAATCTTCATCGACTCAACAAAACAATTTGTAACCATTTCCTTAATTCCAAACAATTTATTTCACCCACTATCAAAGCCGGAAAGACACGCCTATTCCATCCAACATAATTTCCGTCTGCTATCAACAAGAGATTAAGGGTGATCAGTTCCTCAATTTGTCAATAGACAGCCGACAATCATGATGGGGCATAAACCGTCTTTACCAAACTATAATAGCATTTCTTGCATCCTGTGCGCAAAACTACCTAAGGCACAAATCCTTAGTTGAAATAAACCTTACCTCTGCCTTCCTTCCAGAACTGGGAACAACGCTGTCCAAACCACACTTACAATCTTGCAGTCAACGGCACACTGAGCCCACGCTCCACAACAGAAGCAACTTGGAGAAGTTCCAGCTTCTCCCCCACTTATCTCAATCTCACACCTGAAGACAAAGGATTACCAAAAACCAGAAAGCACTGACAGTGTTTCACACACATATCACGTACTAAGGAACAAACAACAACGACAGTATTTAACTGTCACACCAACTGACTCAACAACTTGGCCGGACGGACCAACCTGCTCTGATACCACTAATGTAACACCCCAATTCCCATCGCGAATAAATAATACATAAATAAAATCAGAGTAACTAAAAATTTATTTTTCCGACAGAAACAAGGATGCCACATTTTAAAATAAGAATACACACTCCCTGCTCATAAATTTGATACATAGCATAAAATAGGTTACCCTCAATTGGGAAACTTTTCCATATAAAGGTAATACCAAATATATTCAACAATTATATACATAAATAAAATAATTGTTTCCCCGACTCCCGTGCTACGTATCAGAGCAGACACCAAGACCTAAGCAAAGACGAAGATCTAACTCTTCCACTTGCCTCCACGCCTCTAAAGCTGACAATCTGCACTATGCCATAAAAGCATATTCCAGCAGAAGGGTGAGAAATATTATCATAATAACGTTGCATATAATTATATATCTCAACATATAATACACATATACCACATTCTCACCACAACTTATCACTGTGCATGTATATATACATATAACACCAAGCATATACCATAAATCAAATACACGGCATAACAATCCGTAATTAACGCATCCTTCACATAGGCATATTCATTCATGCTCAAATACATGTATCAACAATACATCTCAATTCATCACCATTCATTCAACATAAACACATATATTCATGTTCATTCACCAATGCACATATACAAAGATGACCAATGCAAATTATAGAGACCGACTCACGACTCTATGCAAATGCAATGCGGGTACCGACTCATTTCATCTCAAGTTCAATTGAAGAACTTATTGGAACCATCGCTCGTTACATAGTGTAACTCCCCGTCGGGCATACGATGTTCACCCATTGCTACCACCTCTCAAAAGGCTTACAATGTTTATGGACTGCTCCCACCTCTCAAAAGACTTACAATCCGATTGCTCCCACCTCTCAAAAGGCTTACACTCGTTTGTAATCATCGCCCCCACCTCTCAAAAGGCTTACGACGTTACAACGGATTCATCTTAGAACCCCACAATGCAAGAATGCACATCATGATGCTTCACATACAACATGACTCATGACACTCTTGACATGCATACATATTCACAATATAGTCATGCATTCATCACACACAATCCACATACATTCACATCAATTGTGCCAAACGGAAACCGAACGTTTTCACAAATAACCAAACAATTCAATTTACGGTTTACCGGAAAAGTCGGTTAAAAGTCGGCTAAAAATAATATTTTTCTTCACCAAATCATAGAACATATTTTTAGCTTCACATCCATATAAAGAACACCTCAATCGGATAAACAACGCAAAAGATATGGATATTTCAAAATAACGCAAAAACATAAACCGGAGGCCGGACACAACGAAACGTTTCAAAAATACTGTTCCGATTGGACCAGGTTCAGACCTCAAAACCATTTTTCCTAGAAAGAACATCTCATTAGCTTTCCAACGCTTCGAACGGGGGTCAAAACCGACTTACGGTTCAAGAGATATGAATTTTCGAAGTTTTGCCAAAAACCAGAAAATGCCCTGCGGCCCGCTACGAATTTCGGCTATTTTGCCCGAAAATCCGACCGATTCAATTATTTTCTTCGAAACAAACACATACACGCAACCACCAAATACATAAGAACAATTTAGAACACATAAACGAAATTTCTACGACGTTCGATTTTCGATTGAATTTCAACCTTTCAAAAACCCGAATTTTCAAACATCACCAAATCGAATAAAAAGCACGCTATACGACGACCTAACCTTCCTCGATACAACTACGTAATTTATTTCGAATTCTAACCGTGAAAACATCGGTTTTTATCGACTTTATTCATTTCGACCTAAAATGAAAAATATATGAAAACGATCCAAAACAACCGAAACGAAACCATACATAATCGTATACAAAGTTAAGATAACGATATTTCACACCCTTACTCGTTTGATTCGAATCCTAACCGTTGATTTTGATGATTTCTAGCATTTTTCCCCCTTTTCTTCTCTTGTTCTTCTTTTCTCTTCTTTCTCACTTTTCTCTCTTTTTCTTTTCCTTTCTATCCTTTCTCTCTCCACTTTCTATTTATATAAAATATCTACTACCCAAATGACCAAAATACCCCTCAGCTCAAATATCTCCCAAACGCTCTCAAAATGCGATAAAACATAAACAACGATGAAAAATAATATATTGCCAAATAAAGGTCAAGAATAAAATGATATAATAATAAAATAATCAAATAGACTCGATTAAATAAAACTGACAAAAACTGGGGCGTTACAAAGACAATACAAACGACATAAATCCTATTAAAGTGAGTAATTAAATACAAGCATACACTAGTAGAAAATTCGCTTTTAGTGACCGAAAATTTTCGGTCACTCTAGTGACCGAATTAGCCACCAAAATAAAACATCATGTTAGTAAAATTTTAAAAGTCACTCAATTGGTCACTAAATAAAATTAGCCACCGAATTAGCGACTGATATTTTGTGACCATAATTTTCAGTCTCAAATAATAATTTTTATATAAATTAATTCATAAAAAAATTCAGTGACAGAAATTTCGGTCACTAATTATTTTTTTGTTTTTTTAAATTATTAAGTTGCTTCCCTCTCAATTTTCTCCTTTTATTTATTTTTTTATTTTTTTAGTCAAAATTTTACATTTTTATTATTTTAACAAATAAGACATATATTTATATAAATAATTAACTCATACAAATTTATTAATTTAGATAAAATATAATTTTAATGAAATCTTTTTAAATAATATTTGAAAGTTCTATTTCATTAATATTATATACATTTCAAATGTAAATTATACATTAAAAACCAAATGGCTTAGTGGACACCCGAAAGTCTCACAAAGAAAAGTGCATTGGTTCAATTCCTACTAGAGACAAAAAAATTATTTTATTTTAAAATTGGTCACTAAAATCGGTCACTAATTTCAGTCGCTAAAATCGGTCACTAAATTCGTCTCTAAAGGTTAGCGACTAGCACTGTTCCAACCGAAATTTGGTAGTCGCGTTATTGGTTGCTAAACGTTTTAGTGACCGATTTTTAGGCTTTTTCGGTCTCTAATTCGGTCACTAAACGTGAATTTTTTAGTAGTGATAACAAGGAGAAATTTTGCAAGTTTACTTAAAGCTAAGTGGAAGAGTTGTGAATAATCCAGCTAATGTAGCAGAAATAACACAAAGAATATTAAACGAAATATGGTGAGCATTTACAAATCAGACAACGAAAGGTAAATAAAAAAACAAATTTGTTCATGAATGTTACAGGAAAACATTAAGGCATAAATGCCAATACATTATATAGAGAAACAAAAAATCATGCATTACCACCTTAAGGCTAAACACTGTTAACATCCACTAATGCTTCATTCCGAGCCACCTTGTGTAGCTCAAGTTGCTAACGGAGAACCTGAATTCCTGGGAGAAGCACTTCCCACTACTACAAATGTGCAAACAACAACGCCAAGTATACAACGACATCTTATACACCGTTGTAATAATGCGTACTAGATGCGCGTATTTTTTTAAATCTTATTAAAATGCTTTTAAAGATGGTTAAAATTCCAACCTTGGTGAAATGTGAGGCATTTCACCACGGGTCTTAGAAAAACCATCATTATAGCTAGCGTCTAGTCATGGGTTCAAGTCTCAGCTCCACTATTTATGGTTTTTTATATATTTTTTCAAAATACTGACAGCCTTTCACCACGGGTATTTAAAAAGCCTTCATTATAGCCTATAGTTTAGTTCTAGGTAGTGCGCTTTCCAATTTATTACAACGCTTAATGGGCCGTGATTGTACGTATCATATATACAACGACACTCTACATAACAACGCATGCTCCCCCGTCATTATATATCTGTCCCAACCATTGTTAAATCGGTCTTCCATATTAGTGTCCAATTGGTTGATCACTTGGTTGAAAGCTCTGTATACCCCTTTAACAGTATGATTACGTTTATCGTTACCTCCTTCCTCATGTCAACGAATTGTCTCTCATAGGCTTCTCATTCCTTTGCTAAATACTTTTTCTCCTTCTAAGGAGCCTTTACATGCTTGTCAATATGAGATTACATCGTTGCCGCAATGATGGCTACCTCTGCACGAGACTTCTTCTATGCTTCCAAGGAAGATTCTAGCTCGACATTCATAGTAGAAGGGCAAGAAGGAAAACCCATTAGTCTTGCTTCCTCCTACTTCAGTTTATTCACTTCTTCCTAAAGAACCAAGACTTTATTCTGGAGTTAGGTTCTCTCGTGCTCAGTCTCCTCGTATTTGCCCTTCTAGGTATCCCATTCCTTTGTGGGATTGCTTAAGGCTAGAACATCACCCCGATCAACAACAACCATGTAAAAGAGAGAAGTTGTCGGGTAAGTATAGGAAGTAGCCTCAAAAGAGTTCCATCTTCTCTGCCTCAATAAGGTTCCAAAGATATGCAAGATATTCCTCAAAGATTGAATCAAAGGCTTCTTTATATGTGAAAGGAATCTTGATATGTGAAAGGAATCTGGCATTGTAGAATGGCTAGAAACCTAAGTAGAGGTGTAGATGACCCGACATAAGCACCCTTAGGTTTGTGCTCTAGGGGAATATCGCAGTGTGCTTATCAAGCTAGGGTGTGTATGGAAAGTTTCAAGATAACTAACATTGCTTAACAAGGAAGAAAGTAGGCACGTTACACAAAGATAGGAGGTGCGCCTAGACAAACTACCTTTCTCAAGCCTATAAATATGGATGCAATCCATTAATTTCAATATATCTTATTAGATATTATTCCTAACTCTGTATAATTAACTAGTTTCTTACTATAAAGGGACAACCATAACAAGAAAGAAAAAGAGAGGGAGATTGTTTGCAGAACCACTGCCTGAGGAATCGTCAACAGATGATTCTCAAAATCTTTATCTAGGGCTTGAGTGTAAAGCTATGATGAGTAAGCATAACTAATTTTCTCATTAGTTGGGGTTAGACGTAGTTCTCCTAGTACAAGTGTTTTTATCCTGATAATGGCGTTTTATATAATTCTACTTAAGCGTTAATGCTTATTTTGGATTAGCTGCCTAAAATATGTTTTTATGGTAGTTCTTGATGTACAAGAGGTGTTGGTCGTTATTAGATTCAAGTCTCCATATATTGGATACTAATGCCTATAGATATGGTTAGGTTTAATATTCACAGAATATTAATAATTGATTATCAATATCTTTATATCATTCTGGAATCTTTATGCTATTGTATTTAATAGTGGGAGAGATTACCTATTAGGTAATACTCACGTCGTTGAGTTAGAGATTAGATTTGATTAGAGAAACGAGCAGTAATATTAATAGTTGGGTTGAAGAGAATATTACCGATCAAGGATGCTACATGAGAATATGTCAATGAAATCTAACCCCAACATGTTTTCTTAACTATTAAACACCAAAGATCATTTTATTTTCTGTTATTTTACCTTTTAGTATTAATAAATAGTAAATCACCAGATAAACCATTCTTAAAATCATAGAAACTAACTATTGAAAAATCTTTGAAATACAACTTGTCTCCGTGGAGACGATGAAAATATACCTACTTTTATACTTCAACAAATTAATGCCATTTCCAGGGTCTAGCATTATTTTTTAAAGACGATATGATAGTTTTGTGATTTTAACTATTCACTTTGTATATGATAATATTTGTGCATATTTTGTTTTAAGTCACTAACCTACTAATCATTTTATCTAGTTTTGCCTAAAGTTGTTTATACAATGTAACAAAATTGTCAAAGATTTCACAAAGAAATGCAAAAAGTGCCTACACATTGGAAAGTTCATTGTTGTGAGATTTATGGTGGAAATCATTCCACAGGATATTGCTTTCCACCAGATGTAGTAATAAACTTCTAGAATAACAAACAAAGATGATGGAAAATATCAAAGCAACAACAACTAAAACTATGGATACTTTGTAGGACCAATCTCTCCTAAACAGAACGGTACATCAAGATTGAAGGGGACACTATATCAATTCATGAAAGTGGCGATGGAAAACCATAAAAGAATAGACGTTTCAATAAAAAAAATCCCACGGTTCAAATTGTTCATTTAAGCAAGAATCTGCTTGATCTACTAACCAATGCAAACATTTAAACTAACTCATCAAAACATTGCAAAGTGAGTGAAAATGGAAATGATGAAAAGAAGAAAGAAGTTGTTGAATAAAAAAAGCAAGAAAATGGGAAAGAAATTGAAGAAAAAGAGTTAGAGAAATATTTTAATGAAAATACATAAATAAAAGTTCAGGGAATAAAGGAAGAAAAGCTAAAAAATCTTGTTGATGAGACACTAACTCCAACTAATGAAAACCCATATTTAAAGTTTTAAAACAGTCTCAAAATCTTGTTGATGAGCACAACATTCTATGAAGCCTGGGATCAGGTGCCTTCCTATCTCAAATTCATGAGAGAGAATATGAACGAGAAATAAAGATATATCAATGAACCCTAACAAAGACGTCGAGCTACAATGTTAAACAAACACTTATTTTGAGGCAACCCAACTCTTTACCTTTAAATTATCTTTTATGAAAATTATATTTCTGTAAAATTGGTACAAAGAACATGTTTTGAGATTCTGAAGTACTTTCGAAAATGATATCATGTATGCGCTATGCGAACACTTCAATGACATTTAATTTTCTAAGTTTATACAGGTTAGCCAATCAAAATTTTATTGTCGGGAAGAAAAATTCTCCCTATTAAAGGCATCGAAGGATGATCCATTAGAAGAAACCTTCCTATTAAGAGAATTGCTAGTAAACTTCTCTGAATAAAAACTGTAAGGCACATTTATAATGAATGGGGAGAAATGGCTATTAAGTGAAAGGTTAGACTTTGAACTCGAATGCACTTTGTTCTAACTAAAGGAGAAGAACAACTAATCCCATAACCACTAGACATGTGTTATGAGGTGATAATTTATATGGACCATAGCGAAAATAAAGACTAAACTAAAAATTAGCTTAAGGCAAGGATGATACCTAAAAAGAAAGGAAGGACGCAAAAATGTTATATATTATATGCAGAGTAAAAAATCTATGTTCCAAAAGATGGCAAATGCTTAAGCAAAATATTCGAAAGAAGAAAATATTGTTCTCACAAAAAGGAAGTTGACTTGCAGGAATGGCAAAAAATTCATCCAAAGAATCAGGAAACCCTTATATAGAAGAAGCAAACAGAGGTTCACATCAAAAGGAAAATGTAAATTTAGAAATTGATAATCAAATTTCACCTTGTAAACATAAGCGAAATCAAGCTCACTTGAATGCCATAGAGATGAGCTTCATGCCCTAACTTGCGAGCCTAAGAAAATGTGCCTGAAAAAATCGAAGAAATGTCTCAATGATGGGAAATGCATTTAATGCACTTGTTTTATCTACTACTTTTTTAACTGCCTCTTGTCCTTCTCGCTTCCCCTTTATGGATAAATTTGGAAATATGATGTTAGCCGCAACTTCGAAAGACTTCTGGCTTGATAAAAGCACCGACAAGGGTTAAGGGGAACTCTATTGAGTCAGTGAAATGCCTAATATAAGAAAGGTCCTAACATCCAGATCAATAATGCAAAGCCTAAAAAAAATACATCCATCATATATAATTAACAGATGTGAGACGAAGGGACACTTTTTCTGATCTCGTAATTTCACTTCAATTATCTTGGACTATGTAACTGACTTGGGTGGGTGTCCAATATCACACACACACGCACGTATGCACACGTGCACACATGCACACACCCACACACACACGTGTGTGCGCGCACACACACACTTGTACGTACACACACACCTTTAATTTTCTTTTACTCCAATTTATCAAAATTATATTTTTACAATATATCAAAATGTAAAGTTAATATAAGAAGTAATATAGTAAAAAATAAGAAGAATAAAATAATTATAACAAAATGATATCATTATATCGAATATCATTTTTACAAAATCTATTACTTGAAATATATTTAAATGAATTATTAAAACCTTTGTACAAGAAAAGAAATCAATACATGAAAAGGGCTTTAGCAGAAGAAAGCTAGAAAAAGCTTGCAAATGGTTGAACGAAGATAGGTAAAAAAAAAAAAATTAAGAAATCCTTTTATAGGGGAGTTGAACCTACATGCACTCAAAGACCTTTTAGGCTTCTAATGAAACATTAAAGGGTTTGATACGTATCTGACGTGTTTGAAAGCCATGACTATTTAGTCTCTCGATAATAAATAATTATTGCTTACCATAAATGAAATCGAACGCATCCATCAATTAATTGACACTTGATATCTCCTAGCTGAGGTAAAAGTCACACATGGAACACTTAGCAGTGCCCCCTTCTTAACTAAGGGACTCGCCCCCAACTGAGGGACTCATCCGTAACTAAGGGATTCACCTCCTAACAGAAGGACTCGCTTCTAACTCAAGGACTCGCCACCAACTGCGGGACTCACTTGGAAAGAATGAAAGGCTTAAATTACATGGGTAGGAGCTTAATCACGTCATCCTATTCAAGTTTGTGTGCATGAGGGATTGTGGATGGATGTATTTGTAAAGACCAACAATAAGACGTTACCGGGACTAGTTCTCATCAGCGCCCGCCTAAAACATGTTGTATAGGGATGTTCCCCACTCCTCAGTTGGTTTTCCCTGATGGGAAATGATGATGGTGACTTGTAAATTGTCCATAACAACATATGGAAGTGGTTAAGCTCACGATTCCCTAAAAAATAGATAGTCAACAAGTCTCACGGTCAATGAGGAAAAGTTGCTACTCCTTAGGAGCCCCTGAATCCAGGAAGCCTCTATAAGTATCCCAACCTTAAGGTTGAGGGGGACAATCATATACTCACATAAAATACCCCTTAAAACAAAGTTTCTCACTTGTGAGCTTGCTCTAATTTCGTAGAAACACTAAAGCCTTCGTCAACCCATACAAATTTAGGGTTACTATGCATGTATACTTTTTATTTATCAAATATATATATATATATATATATATATATATATATATATATATATATATATTTCTTTTACTCTAGCCAAATTATCAAAAAAAATTAATTTTACAATGTAATATATAACGTTAATTTTTTTTGTTAATATCAAAAGTTATATAGTCAAAAATAAGAAAAAACAAATATAAGAAAAAAAATGAAATCATCAAATAGAATATCACCTTTACCAAATCTATTATTTGAAAGAGATTTACAAAGAATTACTAAAACCTTTGTGCAGCTATAACACATAATTCACAAGAAAAAAAAGGAAAAAGAAATTTGAGTCCAAATTGAAAACTCAAATAATCATACATATATGTTACTAGCTAGCTCTCATGGTTGATCTCCAATATTTTATCATCATTCATCACTTCATTATTTTTCACGAACATTTTGGAGCGTGGTGCTGCAATTTGTGCAGAGAACGACACTGAAAAATGATCAGGATCGTTGAAATAACCATCATCAAAATTCTGTAAATAAGAGTTTGGATCATAGAGAAACATAGATGAAGATGTTCTAAAAGTTTTCATCTTCTTTTCTCTCTTGATCTTCCTCCATAGTGTTTTCAACTTTGCTATCTTAATTTTGCTCATAACTTCATTAACACATACAATAGGGTCATGGGCAATTCTCTCATAACTTGACCAAATATTTCTGTTTCTTGATCCTAGACAGTTGAAATTTTCAACATCCATGGTGTGTGGAGTAGAGAACAAAGGAAGCATAAAATGATTTAGGAACCAATATGTTTGGAGTGAATACATTAAGACTAAGACTAAAGGCTATTAATATAGTGATGACATGAACCACTTTCCTTTCTCCATTTTCATTTTCCTCCTTTTCCAACTCATTAACATGCATACTTTGAACTAGATAGGACCAAGCAAAAGAAAAAGAAAAAAGTTGGATATTCCATCAATATTAAAAGTTCCTTTTGTGTCAGCAATTCAAATTGGTATGATATGTTTTTTTTTTTGGGAGATTCCTAGTAGTGATTTTAATCCTACGTAGTCACATGAGGCATCTTTTAAAGATTCATGTAGTCATATTATGTTTCAAACGTATAAGAGATCACCTAATAATTTAGTTATATATGCTTTTTTTTCTTGGGATAAAAGTATATTTTTTTAGTGGAGACACACTTTACGAGAGTGCATACCACAATCTTGATAATGGTTGGCAGGATCCTCCTTCAAGTCATGTGTATTGCATTAGACACATCGCTCAAAATTTCATGCGGGAGATCAAAGACAAAACGCTAAGGAAGAAGGTTGTGAACGCAGGGTATGCACTAACAGAGCCTACCTTCAAACACTATCGTGATGAGATCAGACTGACAAACGCAGATGCATTGAGATGGATTGATAATATTCAATTGGAGAAATGGACAAGGGCATACGACAATGGCCAGCAATGGGCCCACATGACAACAAACCTTGTTGAATCAATGAACTATGTATTCAAGGGCATCCGAAACCTACCGATAACCGCTTTGGTAAGGTAAACATATTTTAGGCTTGGTGCACTTTTTCATACCAGACGTACAAAGTGGGGTTCTGTCTTGCAATCTGGGCAGCTGTTCAGTAATAGTTCAATGACATTCATGAAGGACGAAACTGCCAAAGCCAACACACATGTGGTCACATGTTCTAAGGCTCGACAGGACCCAACCAACTATCTTTCTGTTCTTCACCAAGTCATTACTCTATGCAATGTCTACAGCACAAGCTTTCAGGTGGTAACAAAGGAGGACTACTAGCCTCCATACAAAGGCGAAATTGTATCGCATAATGATTTGATGCGAAGAAAGTAAAAAGGTCGTCCTAATAGCACCCGTATTCGAACGGAGATGGATGCATCAAATAAAATGGTGAAATTATGTAGTTCGTGTCGTCAGCCGCACCACAACATTTTTTACTTTAGGCAACGGAATAATAGACAAGGGCTGAAAAACCGTAGCTTAAAAGATAATAGGCCACAATTTTTTATCTGTAGACAAATTTTTAAATTTTTGGGTAAAACCGTTGCTTTTTCACTTTATACTATGCTTCTGTAAATGAGGTTGTTTCATAATCGTCGCATATTTACATAATGCCACAATTCAATTGGGCTACTTTGTTCTAAAACAATGCGCTATTTGGAAATATTGGGCAAAACTGGGTTCGAACCCTTGTCCCTTGTCTAACAATTTGTTTTGATATTAATGAGTTTAAATATTCAAAAAGCTTTTTATAATTATAAAACTAAATTCCTGGGACTCAAACCCACGTTAATAATGTGAAATACATGGCCCGCAACCACTACCACTAGGCTACATACATTTTCTTCACAATACTTTAACTTCTCATTTATTTAATAACATATCGAAGTTTTTTGTAAAACAATGTTTTCGAGACAGAGTTAAAAACTCACCTAAAAAGACTTAGGTTTCAGATTTTGTTCCCTATGCTTCATTTTCGATTTTGCCCTAATTAATCTTCATCTTCTTCCTTTCAATCGGTGCTTGTTTCTTCTTCTTGTTCTCGTGAAACATCTCTGCCATGGCTTTCACTCATTCATCTCCTGATTCTCAATCTCTTTCATTCGTTCAGTTTACATGTTCCTCTCACTTGTTACCTTTCATGTATTTCCTCTAGCTTCTGTTTCGCAGTCGTCCACCACCATCCGCCACCTCATCCGAAGGTATGTTAATGTTATCTAGTAACATTTGGTTTAAAAGAGATTTGGAAGGATTTGTGGTTTTCTTTGATTTCTATATAAAGCTCTTTATATATTTAGGTTTTCTATTGAGGTATCAATTTACTAGATTCAATAGAGTCTATTCTTCTAATTTTTCATATATTGTTGTTGTATAGTACTGATATGTTTGTGAAAATCTGTGTTAATATCCTTTAATAAAAAAGATTTGATTATGCTAATATGCTATATAATTTTTCTGAAATATGAAAGATCAGTTCTGCTTTGATTTTTGGTAATTAAGTAAGCTATTCAATTGCTCTCAAATTCTCTGTAGTATTACTGTTTTTCTAATGTGAAATTTAAATGTGTTTATAGGATGTGAACTATTTGTGAACCTAAAGGACTTGCAAGGACAAGAACAATGGAACCTGAACAATTAAGTTTATTTTCAGAGAGTTGTAATTCAAGAAATGTAAGCACTTTTATACTCTGAATTCAATTTTTCATGTGTCATATGAAATTTCTACATTTTTTAATTTTATGTTTGCCTACTTTAGTTGCAACAGAAGGATGTGAAGTATAAAATTTAAGGTGATTTCATTATAAAAACTGAGAGTGAGCCACATATAATGTGATCCTATTTATTATATTATTTTTTGTTATTTTAAATCTTAAGTATGTGAAATAATTGTGTTGATTCAACTTGGAAATAGAACTAGCTTATGCTAAACCTACTCGAGAGTCTCTAAGTTAATCAACAGTTAGAACAAGGTACTTAATGGTTATATGAATTAACACTGCTTTTAGCAGCAGAAAAATAAGAGATTTGGTTCACGCTACTTGGATGCCACGGTTTATAATTTAATCTTCACAAATATGCAAATGAAGATGTTTCATCAAGAGCTTAGTTTATTGGACTTTTACCCCTCTCTATGTTTAGAATTATGGTAACCAAAAGTGTAAATTTTGCATTGTGCTTACCTTTTTTTTATGATAGAATGGGGTTGACCTTTTGATAAATAAAACATGTAAGTGGATATCTTATCATGTTAAAAAATTCAATTCAATGGGAGTGTTTGCTATAGTTTTTTGTCTTTTTGAATAGAGGGGGGATTCATACTCATAGACTCATGTTTGGGGACTCAAATTTTTGTACTAGAATTTATTTTAGTTTCCTATGCATTATAACCTTCCTCCACCAAATATAAAAGCTAGACCCTTTCCTAAATTATTCAATTTGGTTTTCAATTCCATCCAGGATGTTGAAGGGGTTCTTGTTGCAAATATTGGAAGCTACATGAGAGGTGTAGATTTGTGGCAAAATGAAGTTGATAATTTTGAGAATTAAGATAATTTTGATCCACAATCTATGCACACCAAGATACTTGAATTGTGAGCATATCTGAAACATGACACCAGGGGAAGCTTCAGGTAAAAATGAATACATCGTTTATTAAAGGTTGGCTACTAAAACAAAAAAATTGCCGTACTTGGGATTTAACATTGATATAAAAAGAATGAAACTGACTAACCTTTTTAAAAATATTTATTTGATATATATTTAAGAATGCTCTAGATTATAGAACTAGAGCTTGAGTGTTTATTTTTTATTAAATTTTTTAAAGGAGCAAGATCCCCATTCTTATTTGGCTTGAGTATTTTGTTTTTCAGTGGCTCACTTTTATATAATGTATTCTACCTTATAAACTAGAATAGTGGTATTATTCATTTTGACCAGAATTAAGATTTGCTTACATTTCACGTGATTCTACTAATTTGTCTTTATAATAGTGTATTTAGAGTTTAGCAGGTAATATAAATTAGACACAGTGAGAATAATAAAGTACTTATTCCTATTAATAATAACAAAGACAACATGTTACGCAGTCTCAACACTTTAAGTAATCTAGCCGGAGGAGAAACAACCATTTATGACAAAACTTTGTTAGAAAGACAAAGAGCAAGAATATACTTTCAACACCAATATCAGCAATTTTCTTCTTCTCCATAATTAGCTGAAAGAGTAAGTAAAATTTTCTTCTTCTACAATGAAATCATTTAAACATTTAATTGGTGCAAGATTGGTTGATTGTTTAGTATGTATTTTTCTGTTTATTTTTTGCTTTTGTGTAGGTTGGTAGAGAAAAAATTAGCAAGAGGATGAATATTTACAATTTAAAAAAGTTGGAATGCTTGATGGAATCATTAACTATGTTCAGTCTCTTCAAAGACAAGTTGAAGTTTGAGTTTTATTCCTGCTCAATTCCTTGCTGTTTAGTGAGCTATTTGCATAAATAGCATTTCTTAGTTTTCAAACAACTAATTTAACTAAGTTTGTTTGAAGATATTTATAAATTTAATTTATGGTTGTGACTTCTCTTTTTTAGTCCTATTGATTGTTGGTTATTGCCTTTGTTGTGCTATATATTTTATTATATATGTAGAATAAAATATTATGATAAATACAACTAAATTCAATAAGATATGTTTAGGAAGGTATGATCTCAATTCTCAAGCTTAAGATATGTAGATTAATTTAATAGGTTTATGTAAAATCTATTTTGATTTAATTTAGTTGATTATTTATTCTCAGTTGCTCCTTATACTTGAGGGTGAATTAGTTCACACACGGATAAATAAAAAGCCGTCTCACTTATTTTTTTTTAAATAATGTTAGATTGGGCAACGTTTTAGATCCGTGGCTAAAAATAACCGTAGCTTAATCTTGAAACTCAGCAAACATATTAGGCGACGTTTTAGAACCATGGCTTAAATTAAACTGTAGTCTAAACTAACATTGTAAACCGTAGACTGTTAACAGATTTTAGACGACGAATTTGTGTTTCCGTGGGCTAAAGTGAAAAACCCGTGCCCTATAGGATTAGGCAACGGCTGTTTATTCCACGTCTGAAAAACCGTCCCTAAAAACATTACGCAACGGTTTTCCAAGTTTAGACCGCGGATTTCTGTTGTTGCCTAAACTCAATTTTGTTGTAGTGCCGGGACACGATCGTGCCAGATGTCCCAATGTAGGATCAAGCAAAACATCATAGTTTCAAATGTAACATTGTCTCTTTATAACAACAAATTTCATTCCATTAAAGCATACCTAAGCGATTACAATTAACAACGACATAACTTAATCAAGCATAACTTGATCTCTCAACAACAGTAATTAACAACGACATAACGTAATACCAAATCGTAAAATAACAACAACATACCCAAATAAAACAACTCAATGCATCAACTTATATAGGATATTACAACTATCCAGCTAATTTTCTTTGGTGTTAACATCATCATAAGGACACCAACATCATTTTCCACTTTTCTCCAATCACGGATAACTCCATTTGGGCTTGACTCCTCAACCAGCATTTCAATTTTCCTGATCTTTTCACCTGCAGTAAATTCTCCTTCTAGCCAGCGATTCAATTCCCTATGCAAAGGCTCCAAGGTTTACGTGTTCCAGAGTAAGACCTTCATCGAAGGCTTTGTTGGTGAAAAACAAACTAGGGCATTTCTTTTCATAAGTGGAAATGTTGGAAGCGGTTCCTCCATTGATTATGATGATGAACGCCGATTTAATAATTCAAACATACTTGTTGTGTAGAGTTGAGGATATTGGTTATAATTATTGTGGAGTAAAAAATAAGGGTGTAGTCTTATTTATAGACACATGACATAGTGTATCTACCAATTTAAAAAAAAATGTTTTAATTATATATAAAAGAAACAAAAAATATGGCTTTAAAAAAATTGGGCTTGTACTGAAGCGCCATATGACATGTCACCTCCTCTGAAAACCTAGGGCAACATAACACACTATCGCCATCTCATATGGCGTGTCAGTATATGGCCAAAAATATTTAAATGCTGTCGCCATATGAAATGGCGCCTGCATGTAGAAAATGTGTTAGTTTCGTAAAATTTTTTAAAAACGTGTTATTTTTGTATTTTAAAAAAATCAACAAATTACATTGATATTTTATAGAATAAATATAATTAACTAAAAAAATCGATCAAAAGAGTACATATTTTCATATAATTTAAGATATAGTCAAGATGCATAAAAATAACCAAAGGAAAAGGAATGTGTAACTAATCGACCAAAAAACATGTATACATATCATATAATTTAAAACATAGTCATGATGTATGTCAGTTGGAAGTTTTTTCCTAACAATTTGCTTATCTGGGTTGGGTTTAAAGTGAAGTGGAAGTCGTGGGTAGCTTGTGTGTTCTATAATGATGTGGTGTTAGTTATGGGTGGCAAACTCATGAGATTAGCTTCTAAAATGATTTGAAACAAAGTGATCCTCTAACTTATTTTCTTTTCTTGATTGTGGTCGAGAGTGTAAATTATTTAGTTTCTAGTTTAGTTTCTAGTGCAACGAAGATGGATCTTTAATTTGGGTTTAGGGTGGGATCGTCTTATTTAGTTGTATCTCATCTTCAATATGTAGACGATACCCTTAAATGATATATGCGATGAAGATATATCCCTTTATAACGCTGAATATGAACTTTCGTTTCCCTCTTTGATATTCTTCCTCATCGGCCCTGCTAACTTTTTCTTTGGCCTATGCTGCAGCCTCAGTGGTCTTTATTGGTAATGACTTGTCCCTACGAGGGGACCACTGCTATAGTGTTGAGTCGTCTTGTCTATTGGACTATCTGAGGGAGCCATTTCTCCATTCACAACCGTTCTTTCTACCGTCCTCTTGGTCATACAAACTCAATCTCCCTTTCTTTATTAATTCTCCGATGGTGTCTTTTAGATGGACACACTCGTCCATGTTATGCCTATGGATTTTTTGAAAATGACAAAATATTGACTTATCTGTCCTAGTTAACATTTTGAAGGGATGACACTACGGGAAAAGAGGGCGCTTTTTTTGCCCTATAAAAGCGCTGTCTAAGCCTGTGCTGTCGTAGGTAAAGACGGCGCTTTTTTATTTATGAAAAAGCGCTCTCTAAAAGAGAACTTTAGACAGTGCTTTTAAAAGCGGTGTCTAAAGTATACGTTTAAAATTTAAATTTTTTTTTATAAACTTTAGAAAGCGCTTTTTCCTTCAAAAGCGCTCTCTAAAGGTGCTTTTAGACAGCGCTTTTGAAAGCGCTGTCTAATGTATACGAAAAATGATTTTTTTATATACCTTTGGAGAGCGCTTTTCCCTGAAAGCGCTCTCTAAAGGGGACTTTAGAGAGCGCTTTTTCCTTAAAAGCGCTCTCTAAAGTATACCTATAATTTTATTGATTTTTTCTACGTATAAAAAATCTCATTTTAGCCATTTTTTTTTATGCAGAAACCTGCATAGTTTCAAACCAGCATTTCTTATATAATTTCTTGCAACAACAGAATTCTTATACATTTCAAGAAATAGAATTCTTGCAACAACAGAATTCATATATACATTTCAATAAAATTAACATTCACAAAACTTACAACAGAATTCACAAAATTTACAAAATTCTTGCAACAACAGAATTCATATACATTAACAGAATTCACAAAATTTACAACAGAATTCTTCTTGCAACAGAATTTTCTTATATTCACAAAACTAAAATTTACATTCACAAAACTATACATTCAAAAAATTCTTCTAAGAAGAAAGAATTCGCACAATTCTTCCGTAATATAATTCAATTGTTTCCTTGTGTAAGAAGAACACGCCATATCTTCGAAATACTACATAACAAAACAAAATACGCATTATTTAGTTAAAAATAATAAATTATATGACATATCCGATAAATATTAAAATAAATCCTAAGTTATAAAACCATGCATACCCTAATAGGAATCTCCAATTGTCCCATTTGAATGATTTCTCTCATGAACCTCAAAACGAAGTACCCGCAGTCTATGCCATTACGCTGACGAGGGCACTACACATAGACAAACAAATAAGAAATAATATATAGATGTTTTGTGTTATTAAGTAGCATCACTAATAAGCAATATTGTGAAAATTAATATACCTCCACTTTGACCCATGTAATATTGGTTGATCTAGCCCGTGCTACTCGAGTCTCTCTTTGTGCACGGTATAGTAGTATAGCTCTATAAAAGAAAAACGTAAACTTTGAACAATGTCACAGAAATAATTAGATATACAAATACACACGATTATTTCGAACAGTCTCACTTACGTGTCAACCACATCCTTCATATTCTGATATGTGGACCAATCAGTATCCAATGATTTAAGATAATAGATCACTTCTGTTATAGGATTAATGGCAACCAACAACCAGTGTCCACTGTAAAATATAACAAAAGTTTAGATGGATAATTTCTACGCAAAAGATACAAATTAAAGATTAGAATGAAATTATAAGGAAAATCTTACCCGTTTCCAGTATTATATAGTAAAAGGAACAGACATTCTGTGTTGCTGGCCGTAAATCGCTCAAGTAAGTGGTCTCTTACTTCAATTGCATTCATACCAATTATCGGTGCATTAACAAGGCTGCAAGAGAAGAAACGGAATTTGTTTGACAAATTCGTCCCCCGCATGAATTTTTCATACATGCACCTTAAATAAAAACATAATTAACATTAGACTATTATCGTTGAAATGTGTAAATAAATTGTTCAACTAAATAAATAATAGATTGATTGGAGTACCAGATGTATGAATGCATAACACCGATGCCTAATTCAGTATGATTGAAAACCTGCTCCATGTCCTCTTTTCCGATTATCAAATTTGACATTGACAAAAGTGTTTCTAGACACGTTTGAAAGTGAGGTATTTTTTCCTTCACGGTCCTTGTAGGAGCTTTTTTCTTGCCGGTCTGTTGTGAAGGTTGAGCAGGAACCTAACAATCATATAAGTTAGGTAAAGTAGAAAATCATGAATTCGGATAATAAAATAACACTTAAAAGCTACCTCTCTGTGTGATTCAACAGACTCGTTTTGCAGCAAAACCCCTTTATTCTTTGCTGCGGGTTTTGTAGGAGTCTAACATTACCATGTAAAAAAAATGTAAGTAATGGTTCAGAATGATTTTCATAATCGTTCAGAATTGACATTTGAATACTAAGAGATTCGTAATGGTTTTCAACATACCACATCACCTATGGAAATGAGGTCTAACGGCCATGCAACAAACGAACCTATTGCATCCCGCAGCAATGTAACCTCTGAAACCGAGTCTGGTATAGGTAGTAACGCATCCGTATCTAAAGCGATATCAACCGACACTTTCAGATAACCTTGTGGGAGCAGATGATGGTGAAGTAACGCTCTCGCAAAGTTATGCACTTTTCCCTTGCCAACCATGCGATAAGTCGGAAACGACAAATACAGCTGGCAAGATGAAATGCCCTGAAGCAATAATAAATATCTAACTGTTAATATGTATAAAGGTAAAATAAAATAAATGTGTTAATTTAATTAAAATAAATATGTGCTAATTACCTCGGGAATTTTTTTTAGAGAATTGATACTAGCTTTGTCACTAGCATCTTTCAAACCGGAACCGCGCCTTTCCGCCTCATATCTCTCTTTATCCTGCTGCAATGCTTAGACTTGCGCTTGTAGTGCCATCACAGTTTGCATGATTTCTTGGGTGGTGGGGTTTTTTTTCTTTCATTGCTTATACAAGGATGATGGAGTCACACCAAATCCTTTACCTCTCACTCGACCGGGATACTCAGGAACATTTAGTACTCGACTAAGAATGCTCCTGCAATCATCCTCGCCTCCGGGTATGGATTTAGATAGATTCTCCTGAAATTCATTGATATATCGAAAATTATTAGTGGGATTAAAAATTAATTATAATTTAATAAAATTTCAATTAACTTTGAGACATAATGTTATACTTACACATTCTTCATAAACATGTTGAACATCTTCTGTAACAGCTCCACCCTTACCCACGCGAGCTTCCTTCCGCAAATCATGGTCTGGAAGTGATGATTCTTCACTTTTAGACTCTTCTAACTACACATTTAGTTAAATAATAAGTTCATCAATTATAACACAATAATACAATTAATAAAATCATAGCATTAATATATACTTACCAATTTTTGTTGTAATCGTGCATATCCCAAACGCCCTTTTCTGTATGGATACGCGGGGTTTGATGCTCTTTCGCGATTAATGGCACTCAATTTCTGGATAAAAAATTTTAAGTCATATCAAAACAAACTAATGAAACACATATATAATACAATCAATAGACCAGACAAGACAACATTACATTGAATTCTTCGGTTTTCCGTTTGTCTACAAAAATGCCCCATTCTTGCGGTGTAATCACATCCGCATACAACGGTGGAAGTTCTGCTTCAACAAAATTTTTGTTCTCATCTCTAAGATATTTGTTTGATAATAAGGCTCTAAACCCTCTGTGTCTCTTTCCGGCCAATTGAAGACAATACTTTTGCCGGCTTTCTTCAATATTAAAGGACCTCTACGAAAAAACATACACATATAAACATAAAGTGTTTTAGTATAAGTAAATTAAAGACTTAATCATCAACAAAAATCTAATAACATCAATCATATTTGGTAAGTACCTGTATCTCAGTCCATATCTTTTCTTTACCGGCATCCAACGATTTACTCCTCCAATTATCACTAGTGATTGGAATGTGCTGACGGACAAGTGAACCAATGTATGAAGATAACATTGAACCGTTAGGCTCAACTAGTTGGTTCTGGTCACTCCAATGTACATCAAATCTCATCCCTTTATCTCTAGCACGGATGATTCTCTTCATAATGGTTTTTCCTCTTTTTATTTCATGTTCTACATTCGAAGCTTCATTCTGAGCTTCTTGTGTATCTTGTGTCTCGTGGGTGTCTTCCTGGATATTAGACATTTTACCTGTAAGAAAGAAAAAAACAAAAATTAAATGAAAAATATAAACTCATAAAGCAAAAGAGTTTCTTACCTAGCCCTTTCATCACACATACTACCAAGAAATATAAACTCATAAAGCAAAAGTCTTTCTTACCAACACCCTCACTTCATTGTTAATGAATACTTACAACTTACAAAGCCTAAGCAAGTTAAAGTGAAAATTGAAAAGGAAAAGAAAAATAATTAATAAACACTAAAATTGATACTTGTTTGTAACACGTACCAAGTAAATAAACAAACACCCTTATAAAAGAATCATAAGATTCTGAGTTTCTAATTCTAACAAGAAATTGATACTTATTAGTAACAGGTACCAAAAGGAGAGGTCAATAGTAATCCTACACAAAATATTCGAATTTTATCATCATTCTACACAGAAACTCTAGCTTTCACTGCAGGGTCATATTCTATTATATATACCAAACAAGAACAACAATAATAGTTTAAAAATCAAGAGAAATAAATTTATAAACAAAAAACATCAACAAAAATGTTGTTTTACGTTTCTTTTAAAAAAAAAGAAGAAGAAGTTGCAGGTGGTGGTAAGAAACACTTTTGCTTTATGACAAGAACGAACAACAATAAACAACAGTAACATGCAAGAACGATTGACAATAACGATGACAAGAACAACAACAACGAACAATGTTAGAAGTAAGAACAGCAACAACAATGTACCTCTTCTTCGTCACGACGGCAGCAGTGAAGTCACGACAATGAACGACGGCAGCAGAACGACGACAACCGCGAATGAACGACGGCAATGGCGGATGAACGACGGCAATGGCAAAGGGTTTCAGCAGAGAAGAAAGAGAGCAAGGGTTTCAGCTGAGAAGAAAGAGAGCAAGGGTCGAGAGAAGAAAATGATTAGAAGCAGTTTCAGAAAATGAAATGAAATGTGTTTTATATTTTAATTACTAAATGACCTTAGAGGGCGCTTTCCTTGAAAAGCGCTTTCTAAAGTGAGGAGACTTAAAGACCTTAGAGGGCGCTTTTCTTAAAGCGCTTTCTAAGGTTAAACTTTAGACAGCGCTTTCTAAAGGCTATTTTTAGAAGGCTTATAACAGCGCTTTGTCCTTAGAAAGCGTTGTCTAAGGTTTACCTGAAAATGTCAAAAAATATAAAAATGAGTCTGGGGCGACGGGGATTCGAACCCTAGACTCAAAGCATGGCAAACAAACACACAAACCTCCTTGACCAGCGGTACTACGCCCTCATCCATTGTTTATACTCACTCCATAAATATATATAAAATACGGTGTCAACATATATATTTAAATATATTATTTGAATAATTTTGAATATAATTTAAAATAAATTAAAATATAATTTAATATAATTTAAATATATTAAATATAATTTGATATATTAATATAATTTAAAGTATATTTTAAATTATATATTAATATAATTTGTATATATTAAATATAATTTAAATAAGTTAAAATGTTTGTATTTAAAACATATATATTTAAATATATTATTTGAATAATTTAAAATATAATTTAAAATAAATTAAAATATAATTTAATATAATTTAAATATATTAAATATAATTTGATATATTAATATAATTTAAAGTATATTTTAAATTAATATATTTTAAATTATATATTAATATAATCTATATATATAAATATAATTTAAATAATTTTAAATGTATGTATTTAAAACATATATATTTAAATATATCATTTAAATAATTTAAAATATAATTTAAAATAAATTAAAATATAATTTAATATAATTTAAATATATTAAACATAATTTGATATATTAAATAATTTAAAGTATATTTTAAATTATATATTGATATAATTTATATATATTAAATAAAATTTAAATAAGTTAAAATGTTTGTATTTAAAACATATATATTTAAATATATTATTTGAATAATTTAAAGTATAATTTAAAATAAATTAAAATATAATGTAATATAATTTAAATATATTAAATATAATTTGATATATTAATATAATTTAAAGTATATTTTAAATTATATATTAATATAATTTATATATATTAAATATAATTTAAATAACTTAAAATGTTTGTATTTAAAACATATATATTTAAATATATTATTTGAATAATTTTAAATATAATTTAAAATAAATTAAAATATAATTTAATATAATTTAAATATATTAAATATAATTTGATATATTAATATAATTTAAAGTATATTTCAAATTAATATATTTTAAATTATATATATTAAATATAATTTAAAAAAGTTAAAGTATATAATTCAAATATATTAAATATAATTTGATATATTAATATAATTTAAAATTTCTTTCCCTAACTAAAGGGCGTGGGTTCGACCCCCCCTTTTGCCATTTTTTGTGATTCTTGATGTTTTTCAGTATAATTGTGTCAAACAACAAATACAGCGCTGTCTCTGAAAATGTTTAGAATTGTTTTATATTTTAATTAGTAAATGACTTTAGAGGGCGTTTTTCCTTAGAAAGCGCTTTCTATAGTGAAAAGAAATTGAGCCCTATTAGAGCGCTTTCTGAAAGCGCTTTCTAAGGTGATACTTATAGCAGCGCTTTTTAAAGGCGCTTTCTAAGGTGGCACACTTTTACATGCTTTTACAGCGCTTTTGAAAAGCGCTGTCTAAAGCCTTTCTTTTAAGGCGCTTTTTTTTAGCGAAATTTTTTTATTTTTTTTAGCAGCGCTTTTACATAATACCGTTGTCATTTTGGTGCTGTCTAATCATACTTTTGGCGTAGTGTGATTATATCTTACCACGACCTCTTTGAAGCCATTATTTATCGACTATTGAAAAATCATCTTTCGATGGATTGAGGAGTGTATAATGAAAATTTGGCACCAAGACCTTAGTGAGCATCCTGATCTTTATCATCTCGGCACTTGTGCCATAACGGATATTCTTAGGCACCACGTGAAATTTCATTTTTGCCCTCAGATTCCGGATTTCCACATCCGGACGCACCAAATTTTTAAAAAACGCTGATATGTTTCGGATGTGCACGTCCGGAAGAATTCCTGATTTGCAAATCCCGAAAAAATCAAAAGAATTCCATAAAATCATTTACTTCTAAATATAATTAAGTCCAATATAATTAAAATTAATATCATTTATTCAATATAATTAAATCCAATATAATTAAATCCAATATAATTAAAATCTATATTAATTAAAATTAATAAGATATTTAATATGATTAATTTTTTTCAATATAATTAATATGATCAATATGGTATTTAATTCTAAATTATTTTTTATATTGAAAGAATTAATTTAATTATATTGGATTTTAAATTATATTTACTTCTAAAATTAGATTTAATTATATTGGTATTTAAAATTATATGGTATTTACTTCTAAATTATATAGTATTTACTTCTAAATTATAATTAAAATTATATGGTATTTACTTCTAAAATTATTTTAATTATATTGGATGTAATTATATTGAAAAAAATCATATTAATTTTAATCATATTAATTTTAATTATATTGGATTTAATTAAATTGGATTTAATTATATTGAAAAAATCATATTAAGTTTAATTATGTTGAATTTTAATTATATTGAATTTAATTATATTTAGAAGTAAATGATTTTTTCCGGATTTGCAGATCAGGAATTATTCTGGATGTGCACATCCAAAAAAACCGAAATTTTTTAGAAAAATAGTGCTTTCGGATGTGCACATCCGGAAATTATGGGCAAAAACGGAAATTCGGTGGTGCCTAAGAAACATGGATGGTGTGATAAGAAACCACCAATAAAATTAACCACCGAATTAGCAACTACAATTTTGTAACCACATATTCAATCTTAATTTTGGTCACTAATAAATTTTTTCCTGTATTTTTTTTATTCTATATATAAAGTTTTTTTTAGATCACTAAAAATTTCACATTTTTACTGTTTTAAAAAATAAAATATATATTTATATATTAATATTGACAATGCAAATTTATTAAAATTTATAAAATAATATAATTTAATTGATATTTTATTTGTTACATTTTATTATATATATATATATATATATATATATATATATATATATATATTACTACGGTATATAACAAAAATAATGATATGTCCTAGTCATTAGATGTAATGCCCAGGCATGATATACTGCCATATAATGGGTTCAAATCCTAGCCGCAACGTTAAATTTTTAATTTATTTTACATGCTCTAACAACTTAAAGATGTCACTAAAATCAGTCACTAAATTTGGTACAAAAGTAGAAATTGATAGTTGATGAACGTTAAAATGATTAATTTATAAGTTTTTTTATCTCTAATTCAGTCACTAAACATGAAAATTCTAGTAGTGGATTGAAGTTGCTTAGAGGTTTCGCCTTGAAGCAAGTGATTTGTTTGATATGTGGAAGAATTAACGCCTTAGGAGATGAGATGATTGAAGAAGTTTCTAAGACCACATTGCACTACAACATTTTTATGACAACGAACAATACCGTTTCAAATCCTGAAAACACCGTTTCCATAAGATACAAAAATGGTGTTTAGGCTGTGGTAAATCGATGTGGTGCTATAGTCTTGCACAATGATTTTTATACCAAAAGGCAACACCTTGCTAATAACCGTTCTTTTAGGTATCTTTAGATACCGGTTTTCAGATTTCAACAAGAACGTATTCTATCAGTTTTCAATTTAAATATGTTGTGATTTATATATTTTACAACAGTTTCTCACCATTGCTCATCTTAAAACCATTTTGTTAGACTCGTCTTTATATGATCTCTTGAGTGATTACATCAACTATTTAGTAGCAAATTAAGTTTTTTTTTTAAATAAACTAATATTAATAGAATATGGTGTAAGTCTATTTATTTTTGAACCTTGTAAATAATAATTATTAAATTTAATAGTTTTATTCATATACATTTTAATATGATCTTAAATTTTTTAAAAAATATACATAATAAAATAACATTATAATAGCATCATTCACATGATTTTCATCATTCAAAATTAAAATAACATCTTTAAAATGACCAAGAACATATATTAACATTACTTCTCTAAGAGCATGAGAAATAGTGAAATTCAATGATCGAACACGCACCAAACAATTGCACTATCTATTTCTTAACATCCAAGGAACTTTAGAAGGAGAATTATAAGCAAGGATGACAAGCTTTGAGTCAGTTTAGATCCACAAATTGTCCCAACTTTTCTCGACGGCGATTTCAATAGCGAATATGACACCTAAAAGCTCGTCATGAAAAGCATTGTTAATACCAAGATTCACCGAAAACCTCCGAGAAAACAACCACCATTGTCTCAAAAGACCCCAGCACAAGCAGATAATCCTGGACAGTCAATGGCCGCAACATCCGTGTTGTACTTAATCCAAGAGCCAAGAGGGGGGTTCCAAAAGATTTCCTTAGTGTGCGTACTTCTTGGAGGATGAACATTAATATGAAAAGCTTTAAGAAGAACAAAATCCCTTATGGAAGGGCTGGAAGTAAGATTGGTGTGATTACCCGCAATTTTAGAATTGGACACACTACATCATTTGGCGACATTAACACTAGGCGAGATATTATTGAAGCAAAATTGGTTTCTATGAAACTAGATAACATTAATAATGTTGATTATAGCAGCTTTGATAACAAGCAAACATTGCAGACTCCAAGTGGGATCAATATTCGACTAAAGCTCATTAGGAGAAAGTGGATGGAACGCCATATTTATGAGGCCAGAGAACCAATTCCATAACTCAGTGGCAAACTGACAAAAGAAGAAGATATGAGTGGAAGAGTCTTCATGATTCTTGCAAAGGTTGCACATGGACGGGTCATTACAACCACGGATCTTGAGGTTTATATCACAAGGGAGCCTATTGTGCATAAGCCTCGAAACAAGAAGAGATTTGGAAGGAGGGAAAGAAGGGTTCCAAATGGAATTACACCAAGACAAAAGAGGTCCTGATGGATTTATGTGAAGATAATGCCTCCTTCAAAGATAAAGATCCAAACGGGGAATGCTTCCAAACCAACTTGTCAACCTTAAAATCCAAGGGAATGTGGCATTTGTTGATGACTATAATGATTTGAGGGAAAAGATAATACCAAATAGCAGGGAAAAACCAGTTACCATTGGAAATAAAATGTTGAACCTTAGCAGAAAGGTTAATGAGAATGTGAGGATTAGGAAGATCCTCAATGAAAGGCTTGCCACACTAATTATCAAACCAAAACTCAGTTTTAGAACCATCCCCAAGCAGCCAAGAAGAGTTGTCCATGAGCAAGTGAAATTTGTGCTTAAAACTGCTCCAAAGAGAAGAGTATATTTGATGCTTATAGTACTCCTCTTCCTAAGCACCATATGCCTAAAAAGAGTGACTCAATCCTCCTGGGATTGAAGATAGTCCCTGCCCAACTTCATATCAGTAGCTTCATTGAGTTTAGAGATACTTTTAATGCCAAGCCCACCCTCCTTAATAGGTTTGCAAAGATTCTGCCAGAAAACAGTCACAGGCTTCCTCTTAGGGATGTCACCACTCTAAATGAAGTTTCTAGTCCACTTCTCAACTTGTTTAATAAGACTAATAGGCCAAGAGTAAATGACGATGCTATGAAAGATCATGCTATTAATAACACTTTACAAGTTGAACTCTGCCAGCAATAGATAAGAGAGAAGCTTTCCAAGTCGTGAGCTTATTCTCGATATTATCACTTATAGGAGACAAATGCTTAGTATTTGGTTTGCCCCTAAAAATAGGGACACCAAGATAAGTGAAAGAAGAGCCTCCAATTTGAAATCCAAGCTTTTGGGCAATGACTTGTAATCTACTGCTAGAGATAGAACCAGCATAAACAAAAGACTTAGAGGGGTTGACAAATTGACCAGAAATACTGGCATAATCATGGAAAAGCTCCAATAGAGAATCAATGTTAGAATGTTTCCCCTTGCAGAAAATAACAACATCATCAACATAAAGAGAGTGGGAAGGAATATTCATAGCTTTACATCCCTTGATCAAATCAAGCTTGCCCTGATCAACCAACCAGGAAAAGCCTTTGCTGAGGACTTCTTCAGCAATGCAGAAAAGAAGAGGGGACAATGGATCACCTTGTCTGACCCCTCTTTGCAAGAAAAATGACCATGAACAGAACCATTTATAGAGATAGAAATCTTAGCAGAATGAAGAATGGTGCTTATCCAATCACAAAAGGTGATGCAGAAGCCAAATTGTCTCAAAAACCTGAAGAGAAAACACTAATCCAAGGTGTCAAAGTCTTTGGCCATGTCAATCTTGAGACAAAAATTTGAAGAGAAAACACCAATCTAATGTGTAAACTGTAGGTTGTTTGTTTTGATAAATTGTAGGAAGTTTCTTCTGATACAATTGAATATGATAAAATTATGTGATATTATGAATATGATACAATTAATATTATTGTGATAACTTTATCACAAATGTGAGTTGTATTTTCTGTTGTGATATGATGAACAATAATACAGGTAAAAAAAAGGGATTATATATAAAAGCAGGATGATATTTGTTAATCCTACAAAAAATATAACAATGGTTATACATCATAACCGTTATAATATCTCGTACGATGTCCAGGAAAAAATAAATATCAAAACGGCGCAGCTAAGAATCGAATCTATGACCATTAATTTTATCACAACGGTCCTTTGGAAAATCTGTTGTGATAGGCGCGCACTTTCCAGTTTATTACAACGATTTTTGGGTCGTCATAGTAAGTATCAGATATACAACGACACTCTACATAACAACGCAAGCGCCCACGTGCTTATATATCTTTCTCAACCGTTGTTAAAAGGGTTTTCCGTAGTAATGATTGATAGATTTGTTTGGAAGAATGTTGAAAGCTTCAGTTGTGATGGAAATGCAATCTTTAATGAGTCTGCCATGGATAAATCCTTTTTCCTCATTAGAAATGAGAGAGGGCATGATGGTACCAAGTCTATCAGCCAGAATTTTGGTGATGATTTTCAATTTGAAGTTGGCTAGGGCAATAGGCCTGAATTGATAAACTCTGTCAGCATTATCAACTTTGGGAATGAGCACTAAAGTGTTGGAGTTGAAGTTAGGGAGGAGCCAATTTATGGAGAAGAATTCTAAGACAGCATTAATAATATCCTCTTTAATGATGTCCAAATGAGTTTAATAGAAACATCCACCAAATCCATCAAGTCCAGGAGCACTAGAGGGATTGAGAGAAAAAATAGCCTGGTGGATTTTCGCAGCAGAAGGAATCAAAGCAAGCATATTATTGATGTAATCAGTGATGGGATGAGGAATAACCCTTTGAATTAAGTCATTATCCTGCAGGAGAGAGGAAGAATAAAAAAGATTAGTAAAAGGATTGACTACATGAGAAGCTATATCCAGTTGGTTAGTAATGATATTATCCATCACTCTTAAGGCCACAATTCTCTTGATGGAGTGGTTGATCTTAGTGAGCTTATGAAAATAAGAAGTTTTTCTATCTCCCTCTAAACCCCATTTGATTTTGGACTTTTCTTTCTAAGAAGTCTCCTCAACATTAAGAGCATGGTCCAACTCCAACATAGCAACTCTTTCCTATTTAGCAAGAGTGTTAGAATGGCCTAAAGAAACAATATTGTTTTGCACAACATCAAGATTGACTTCAGCAATTTTAACTTGTTCATGCACATTTCCCAAAAAAGCCTTATTCCACTACAAGAAAATCATGTTTTAGCTGCAAATTTTTAGCGTCGGCCCCGACTCCGACGCTATTAGCGGTGCTATATGAGGAAAATCATTTGTTTTATTTTTTTATTAGGACATTAATGGTAGCGTCGGCTTTTACCGACGCTAAAATAGGTGAATTTGCCCCATAATTTTGTTTACCTCTTTTTTATTTATTTTTTTATATAATTATTTGTTTTTAGCCGTAGCGACGGCTACGACCGCCGCTAATATAGGTGCGAAATAATTTCGTTTCCCCCCACATATTTTGTTTGCCTCCTTTTTATTTATTTTGCTATATGATTATTTGTTTTTATCTGTAGCGACGGCTGAGACTGACGCTAATATTGGTGCCAAATAATTTCGTTTCCCCCCACATATTTTATTTGGCTCCTTTTTATTTATTTTGCTATATGATTATTTGTTTTTATCCGTAGCAACGGTTGAGACCGACGCTAATATTGGTGCCAAATAATTTCGTTTTCCCCCACACATTTTGTTTGCCTCCTTTTCATTTATTTTGTTATATAATTATTTATTTTTATCCGTAGCGACCGTTGAGACCGACCCTAATATTGGTGCCAAATAATTGTATTGTTTAATGATTTATTTTAGTAACTTCAAACAAAACTATAAATTTTTAAAATATTAAAAAAAATTATTACTAAAAATTAATTTTATAAAATTTCAATTTTATTTATCATTTTAAACTTATAAGAATATATATAATTTTAAACTATAACTTAAGAAAAAAATCAAATAAAAATAAATACTAACTAAAACTATATTAATTAAATTAATTTTATAAAATAAAGTCTAAATTAAAAATAATAAAATAAATCCACCGTTTCCAATTTTGGTACTCTCGCTCGCTCGCTTCAGCAACTCAATTTTGGTACTCTCACTCGCTTCTCGCTTCATTTTCTCTTCAGCTTCAGCAACGATTCAGTTCTCTCGCTCGCTTCACAATCGCATCATACTCGCCCGCTTCACAATCGATTCCCAAAATCAAAAGTTTTTCAGAAAATCCCAAAATCCCTAACGGTAATGTTCACTCTCATTTAATCTCTACACCACCGTTTCCATTTTTATTTTTGTTCTTCACAATCGATTTTGATTCTCACAATCAGTAGAGAACAACACGTCAGTGGACAAGAACTTTCATCTTTGGTGTGTTTCTGCTTTCATTTGCTGTAAGTTCTTTCTCTTTTTTTTCTTTCATTCTTCATTTTTATTTTATGTGCTTTTTCTTTATCGCCAGGCAGATGTTGTTATGTATTATAATTGATAGCCCCCCTCCTTAGGACTGGATAGGTTTTGGTGCAAACTTTGTTGTGTATTATAATTCATGCATTGGTTAGTTTGTTTACCAATGCTTAATCTTAGGACTGGAACATTTACCTAATCTTCGTGAAAGAGGTAGTGGATCAGTTGAAATTCTTCATTTCAAAGATTGTCAAGTTTAGGAAGATGGATATCAATGGGAGCTGAATTTTGGGAAGAAGTTTTAAGAAAAGCCATGTTGGCCTTCCGATAATACTGAGCCCTGTGATGTAATTTATATGTGTTTTCTCATAATCTTGTTAAATTGGTATTGCTTTTGTTGCCTTTCGTATTTCTGTTTGAGATAAAAAAGTGTTGCCATCAAGCATTTATGTTGTTGTGAGAAAAAAGTAAAAGATGTTGTTGTGAGAAAATAGAGAAAGGTGCAAGAGTTTGGCTTAGTACATTTGATAAGGCTGAAGAAGCTGCTTTGGCTTATGATAAAGCTGCTTTGAGAATTAGAGGTTCAAAAGCATGTCTCAACTTCCCAATAGAGAGAGTTACAAATACAAATAGTTAAAGGTTATTGGATTCTAGGAAGAGAGGGTTAAGGGACAATGATGAGTTTGTTGATGTGATGAATACTGAAGAGCCTGCAATGAAAAAGATGGCAGGGTTGGAAAAAAGGTTGGAAAATGATGTTTTTGTATAAGGTTGGAAAATGGTGTTTACCAAAGACTTAGAAAAATGGAGAGATAGTGATGAAATTGACATTGGATGTATGTTTGGATTGTTGAAGAAACGTACAAATGCATTGAAACTCTTTTTGGGTGAAACCAAAAAAGGAAAAGGATGAATCATTTTGGGTGACAAATGCATTGATGATAGTTCTAAGTTTTCCCGTTAGGTAGCTCTGTTTTAAGACTAGTTAATTAGAGGTAGCTCTGTTTTGTATCATTCATTCATGAAACTCTTAATCCTTTATTTAAGACTAGTTAATTAGAGGTAGCTTTGTTTTGTATCATTCATGCATTTTCTCAAAATGTAGTTGCAAGGTTTTAATGACCTTTAGTTCATTCTGCATGTTGTTTTTCCCACAAATTTCCTTGACATATTAGTTCATTTTTTGGCCCTTGTAATCTTTAGCTGATTTTTTTAACTTTGCAGGTTTGGGCCTTGGCTATAGGCAGCAAAACATAGCTGCTTGCAACTGGTGGTAGTGATGCTGTTGTCAATCTGTGGCTAGATTCCACTGCAGCTGATAAAGAAGAAGCTTTTTGTATAGAGCTTTGTTAAACTGACTGTATTTTCACAAATAAATTCCAAAATATGTATTTGTATTAATGCAATTAGAGAGAAAAATATTGAAGACTTTTGTTACAGTTTAATACAAAATGACAAATCACCAACTCTTAATTTCTAATATGAGTACTCCTGATTCTAATTAAATGAAGAAACTAAAATACATTACTATAATACATTACTGATTTCAAATTGTAGGTCAAACAGAATTTGGAATGGTCATGTCAGGCTATCCGAGATATTAATTTAGAGTGATATCTCATTTGTGAAATACGAAGTTTATACTTAAACTAGACTCCTGATTCAAACAGACTTTGGAATGGTCACGTAACAATGTTTTACTGAATACTTGTTTTTATTCCTTTCTTTAACTCCAGCGCATAATGTTTCTTTTGTAGATTTCACTAGTAATGTATATAATCATTACATTCACCTATTATGATTAGTTTAATACCTTCCCATTATTGTAACAAAATGACTTATGATTTTATACATTATGAGACGGCATGTGTGCTTCGCAATTCACTTTAGTTCATATTCTTGTCTGCACTTTTTTGAAATGGGTTTTATCAGATTACTATTTAGTTTGTTTGGTAAACAATAAAGATATGCTTGTTGTTTACTTGAATTATTTATTTCTTACAAGTCATTCATGGCATTATGTTGTGGTATACAACTGCCCCATGCTTTGGAAAATGTTTTGTTTGACTTTTCAACCCTCTTTTTTACATTATTGTTATTTATTGATTAAACATTTTCTGACTCAACCACAATTTCATTAAACTTTCACAATTTCATGTAGAATTAAACAAACAGAAAGTTCAATCTAAATAAATTCCTTATGTTTGTTTAGAAACTTATGTTTGTTTTCCATGTAGAAAATGGATCGAAGTTGGATGTATGATAGAGTAAACTCCAATAGGTATGTGTTGCGGTGAAAATCGGATAGCAAATTATTAATTAATTTGCATCAGTTTCTTTTACAACCGACTTTGATTTATCCAAAGGAAAGGTTCAAGATCGTTAGAAAAACCTAAAGGGAAAGATCTAAGGTTCGGGGGTTGGTTACGCGTAGGGAAGGTATTAGCACCCTAAACGTCCGTAGTACTCTACGGGAGCCTCTTGTTTAATGTTATCTTATGTTTGCTAAAGGTTCTATGCTAAAGGTTGAAGACCCTAGGGGTTAGTATCTAAGTATACTCGATAAAGCATCGCACTTTACGCCTACGTATCCTCAGGAATAGAATCAGAGTATGCGTAGTTCTACTTCTACTGAATGATTGACTATGGCCAATATTCAGAGGGGAGATGAGTACAAGCTCATTGTAGAGTTTAGGAACTCTCTAGATCTAGTTGTAATGGACCTATGTTGAAGTTTAGTTAGGAGGGGAAAATGATAAATTCATTATGATGAATATCACTAAGAGTTGAGGAACTCTTCCTAAAGCTAGTTATGATTTCTATGGCTCTGATGAGGCCAAGAAACAAGGTTTCTTCCTAAGAGGTTACTTAGGTTAAGACGGGGGCTATGACTTTAAGAGTCAACACTATTAACCTTCCTTTGGAATAAGGGGAATAGATAACAGTTGTAAGTTACTAAGATGAAGAGATTAGTGCAAATACAATGATACAATAATACATGAATTAAGATAGTGAGATAAGATAAAATCATGATATCAATGCAAAGTGAGAATTAAACATGTTAGACAAAGATTAAATATAAGATGAAATAAAATGAAATAGTCTCGCCTTAATCATGATTTAATCGAGAAATCGATAATCAATGATTCTTGACTTTCATCGACTAAATAGAAAGTGGTCTCATGTGATCCAAGTTTTGTCAACTCAATGAACTCAACCAAACCATGAGGTTTGTTATGTCATCGACCAAAATAAAGGCAATGGAATCGAAATAAAATCGGTCTCGTCTAAATCAAGATTTAGTCGAAAAGTCGATAATCTTGAATTTTTAACTTTCATCGACCAAAATAGAATCGGAATAAAAGACGAGTCAGTCTCGTTAAAATCGAGATCTAATCGACGAATCAATGATCTTAGATTTTTAACTTTCATCGACCGAAATAAAATAAAAGCCAAGTTGGTCTCGTTTAAATCAAGACTTAATTGATAAATCAATAATCTTAAGATTTTTAACTTTCATCGACCGAAATAGAATAAAAGAAAATAAAATTGGTCTCGTTTAAATCAAGATCTAATCGACGAATCGATAATCTTAAGATTTTTAAACTTTCATCGACCAACATAGAATAAAGTGGCCTCCTACAAATTTAGACTTTTGGTGATTTTGAAATAATCAACAAAGTCAGAATTTATAATATCATTAGCCAATGAAAAAAAAAAATTTTAAAGTCACAAAAAAGTAATTAAAACAAGAGATCCATTTTAGCTAAAAAAAAACAAGAGATTTTTGTAAGAAAAGGAATATTTAACAAAAAAAAGGGAAGAGGGCGCTGAAAAAAAAATGAGGTGTGTATTCCAGAAATCAAACGGGCTGGAACCAAGCCCATTATCCCATTTCCATCATTGAAACATGGTCATCTTTTAGCAAGAATGGGGCGTGAGAAACCCAAAGAAATCATAGGCTCCAAAGCCCAAAACTGAAGCATGTTTCCAAGAACATTTATCATCAGTTTATCCTCATTAAAACAAAATTTAATGGCCATTTAAAACACAATAACCAACTCAGCAAGACCAAAACAGAATTCCCCTAGTCATTTGTAAAACCACAACGTCAAAACGAGGCGACAAGAAGTAAAGGGAAACCCAAAAGGGTCAAGCGGTCAACACCAAGAGCACCATCAGGAGAAACACGACGAATTCAATCCCCCGACCTCTCAACGATCATTCTCGCAACTCATTCTCAGTTTTCGAACCCAAATTAGGTTTGATTTGTCTCGTCTCTGCTTCAAACAATCTCTATATCTCTTTCGTCTCCTTCTGTTTTTCTGGAATCTGGAATGGGTTTGATTTTGTGGTTGTGGTTTGGTTGTGAAAGAAACAAACGTAGGGCATTGTTTGGTTGCTGTGAGGAGTTGGAAGAGGGTTTAATGATTTTGCGGGTTTTAATTTGAAGAGGGTTTGAAGGGTTTGTATCGGGTTAGTGAAAACGAAGGCGAGTTTGAGTTATGTTAAAGGTTGTGGTCAATATCTTGTTTGGGAAAGGAGACGGATTGAGTTTATTTTTGGTTGTTGTTGATGTTTGATGGTGATGGCGGCGGTTGGACGGAGGGAGTTCTTGTGAGGGTTCTGTTGAACTGAATGCGTTTAAGTGTTGTGTTGCCGTTGAAGGAGGTGGAAGGTTTGTGAGGAATGGTTGAAGGAGGAAGAGGTTGTCGGGATTTGATTCTGGGTTTCTGATGATTGGATAAGCGCGGAGTTTATTGGTCTCTGGGTTTTATGACTGAGTTATGGTGGAAGGCGTTGTGAAGAGAATGATGTTGATGGAAAAGTTGGTTTGAAGTTGTTGAATGGGGTTGCTGAGCGAACGGAGGGAGAAGTGTAGTGATTGTGTCGTGGTTGTTTTTGGTTTACGAAGATGTGGCGGTGGTTTACGGAGGTTGAAGGAGGTGTTGTGTTAAGGCAAATGTTAAGGAAACTTGTGGTGGTTTAATGTTTGCTTAGAGCGGTAGAGGTCGTGTGAGTTTCAGTGGAGATGTGGGAAAAAAAATTGAAGAAGGTTGAAGGGCGTGGTTGTTGAGTTTCGGAGAAAGGTTGAAAGAGATTGGTGTTGGAGAGATGGAGAGCTGTAGCCGAAGGGAGCTCATGGTATGTTTTCTCCCCCTTTGAAAACCCCCCCTGCTCTACCTATATCCAGAAAAAACTTGTTTTAATTTCAATTTGTAACCGTTGATCTGTTGTCCTTTTCACTGCAGCAGAGGGAGTGTTGTTCGTAGCAGGTTGAATGATGAATATGGTATTTCTCAGAACTGCTTTTGATGAATCAAAAGGGTGAGCTTAAAGAGGAAAAGTTGAGTTTGAAATTTGAATTGCTCTTTCCATTCCGAATTTGCGAGCGAAGAAGAGGAGGACAAACAGTGGGTTTCACTTCTTCTCAAACCACGTGGCTTTCTTCCATTGGCTGAGGCATTGTGTTGAAAAGTCAAATAACTTATACTTTGGTTTCCATTGGTTGATTATACCTCATGTATGGATCAATAGAAAAATGACATTGGTAACTTCTTTCCTTAATAGAAATGGGTTAATGACAATTAATTAAGACTAACTAAATTAAAATGATTAATTAATAAAATAAAACTAAACAATTTAAATAATATAACAAACTATTACTTATTTAAAATCAAATAATTAAATTGAGATTAAATTACCAACAAAATTAGTTAAATTAGAAACCTGCTAAATTAAATTAAATTAACTAGGCGATTTAAAATAAATAAAAAAGACACAATAAAATTAAATTAAAAGGATAAAATAAAACAATGATAAAATGGAAATTAAGATAAAATACAAAGAAAAAAAAATCACACTACATCTAATAAAAAGATGAGGGTAAAATTTGGGGTACAACAGTTGCCCCTATTTAAATATCTTCACCTGATGACATGAGAGATGAAGATCCTCATGTGATCAACAGTGAAAGATATTTAAATACAGATAACCGAAAATTTAACCTCAGATGCACACATGCAATGCAGCAAACATGATGTCAAGAAGATGCGAGAAAATGCAGACACAACAAGACACCAAGGGGTAAACAGGAAGCAAAAGGACCAAAGAGCTTCACTGGGGAGGTTAGTATCCATGAGAGACAACTCACTAGGGATACAAGCCAACCAACAAAAGAGACTCACTGGGGAGACTCCAAAGAAGCACTGGGGAAAAGACCACATACAATCTCACTAAGGAAAGATCCGGGGAGATAGACTACTGGGGACAAAACAAACCCACGTTCTTCCTGGGCATGAAACCAGGAAGAAAAACCTGATCACTGGGGATCAGTCAAAAGAACAGACAACCAAGCAAAGACTTCCTGGGGATCCTTATACTGAAGAGTTCAAGATGGGATCTTCAAGAAAAGCCAGAAAGATAGAGACAAACTCTGCGCAACAGATAAGAGTCTTAAAGTTGAATAAAATTTATTCCAGGAAACTTAACTTAAAGCAATTCCAGAAAAGAAACAGGATAAGGGGGTGTTCAATGTCCGACACGATTCGAACAAGAACGGTTTTAAAACAAAAGACGATGCTTGACACGATTCAAGCAAGGTCCCAATTCAAGTTCGACACGATTCGAACAAGAACGGTTCTAAAACAAAGGGGTCAGTGTCCGACACGATTCGAACAAAGTCTCTGTTCAGGTTTGACACGATTCAAACAAGAACACAGGAGACAGTGCTTGACACGATTCAAACAGAGTCTAAGTTCAAGTTTGACATGATTTAAACGAGAGCAAGAGGCAGTGTCCGACACGATTCGAACAAAGACTCTGTTCAGGTTTGACACGATTCAAACAAGAACCAGTTTTAAAGCACCAGACAATGCTTGACACGATTCAAACAAAGTCCAAGTTCAGGTTTGACACGATTCAAACGAGAATAAGTTTTAAAACACAAGACAATGTTTGACACAATTCAAACAAAGTCCAAGTTCAAGTCTGACGCGATTCAAACGAGAACGGGTTTTAAAACACGAGACGATGCTTGACACGATTCAAACAAAGTCCAAGTTCAGGTTTGACACGATTCAAACGAGAACAGTTTTAAAACGGGCAGACAATGCTTGACACGATTCATGCAAAGTCCAAGTTCAAGTTTGACACGATTCAAACAAGAACAGGTTTTAAAACAAGTAGACGATGCTTGACACGATTCAAACAAAGTCCAAGTTCAAGTTTGACACGATTCAAACAAGAACAGGTTGTAAAAAAAATCTTTAATGTTAAACTTTCCGGGGGAACAGTAAAAAGGTTTAAAGATTGCAATCTAGCGCGCAAAGGTTAAGACCGAACAAGCACGACACAAGGCAAACCGGGAATGTCTTTACTTCACTGGGGAAATAAAGACATGCACCAACAAAAGACCACAAGCAAAACAGAGCACAAGGATGCAAAGATGCTAGGGTATGATGCATATGCTTAGCTATATGCCAGGAACGATGCGAACGACGTAAAACAGGAAAGAAGAAAGGATAACACAAGCCAACACCCTGAAACCCGAACATTAAAGGTAATCGGAGCAGTCTTCTCCACTGGAGATGGCAGATCCATGCCAAAAATACAATACTGTCTAATTCTTCTTGCACAAACTTGATTCCAAAACGTCTTGATACTAGAGTAAAACTTAGTTTATCTCTGTGTTTTCCTAAAACTTTTTCGCTCCTAAGAATCAGACGAGAATGACGAAGTTATCGTATTCAAAGACCAATAACAATTCTAGTGACTAAGAATTCTGTCGTCTAACATCTAACTTCTCTGGGGATTCCTGCATAAAGAGCTGGGTTTAAATGGGAACATGGTTAATGAGTCAAGAATAGACTCTGGTGCTCAACTAAGAGTTGGTTGAGATAACACATAATCTGCTTCATGAAGGAAAATCGGTGGGAGCCAGAAAGGTAACCTCATTGGAGATAGAACCAAGGAATGGGCTCCAATAAAGGTATCTAGAATGATTGATCATCAAGGCTAAATGCAACTAGATGACATTCTAGAAAAGATCCGCAATGAAGGTTGAACCGAAAAACGGTCTTCACTGGGAAAAGATATCCAAAGTGATGGAACAACAGGTTCAAGTATGACTGGTTGACACTTTTGGAAAAAGAAGAACCTTATTGGAGATAAAACCAAGAAATGGGCCCCAATAAAGTATCTAGGATGGTTGATCATCAAGTCAAAACATGACTAAATGACATCCTAGAAACACCTCTAAAGTGATGGAACAACAGGTTCAAGTATGACCGGTTGGCTCTTTAGAAGTAACCTCTAAAGTGATGGAACAACATGTTCAAGTATGACCGGTTGGCGCTTTAGAAGTAACCTTGTTAGAGATAGAACCAAGAAATGGGCTCCAACAAAGTATCTAGAATGATTGATCATCAAGGCTAAACACGACTAGATGACATTCTAGAAAAGATCCACAATGAAGGTTGAACCGAAAAATGGTCTTCACTGGGAAAAGACATCCAAAGTGATGGAACAACAGGTTCAAGCATGACCGGTTGGCACTTTGGAAAAATAAAAACCTTATTGGAGATAGAACCAAGAAATGGGCCCCAATAAAGGTATAGAATCTGATAGGTTAGTACCGGAGTTGCGTAACTGAAGATAAGGCTTCCTGGGGAATACCCAATTACGGTTGCGAAGAGGTTGAATAGTACCAGAGATAGATAAGCTGCTTATAAGAGACTGCTAAGCTTCTTTAAAAGATTGCTGCTTCAAAGATATGATGATATCACGATACTGTTGGAGAAATAATTATGTCTTCAATGAGAATCTGTAAAAGATTCTTCTGCGAAACACGGTGCAAAATAAAGGCACATTCAAAGATAGGTTAAAAATCACACCTGCCCGGGACCAAAGTTCAATCTAGGAACAAGCTAGAAAGAAAACGGTCAAACAAGATTCCAATTGAGGAATGAACTCAAATGGGGATTTATCTAATCCACATGTGGCAAAGATAACTGAACCAACCATCATCCACGAGATTCAAACTCTGTGGGGAATTCAGAAAAGAATGGGCACTTTATGCCTAAGGCTGACTTTCTATTGGAGAGAATAGACAAACCCAGTCACTTGGGGGGATAACCGCCAAAGTGAAAAAAGATAGGAAAACACCAGAAAAAGGAAGCAGAAATGCAAAAATGGCAAGATGCATATGAGTGCTTATGCCATGCTTATGCTTATGCTGACAAAACAGACAAGCGAAACTGGAGACGAAGAAAACATCTTGACAAAGATACCCAGCCAAACTCAAAGGGCTGGACCAATACTGGGGATGAAGAAGAATCTTCAACTTCATTGGTGAAAAGATTATTCCACTTGAGGTATAACGTCATGAGAATTGTCATCATGAGCTTGATTCCTTTGTTGGTGGAGAATCCATGGAGAAATGTCAAGATTAACTGACGTGACAGCTTATAGGGGAGCTATCAAAGGATATCACAAGAATAAAGTAATCCTGCATTCTGACTTGTATAATGACCACCATAATAAACAACAACCCTTGCAACAGGTAATCTTCAAATCGTCTCTGCCCCAGACTGTATGGTCTGTCGGAAGATGATAACAAGAGGATTTTATAGAAGAATTGGCATACAAGGTGCTTCAATATCTTCAAACTCTTGGAGAGATCTCGGCGTAACTGCCCTGGATTAACGGCGTTTGCACAACACAGCCTTTGGACTTGCTTTAGAATAGTTGTTGACAACTGGGGAAGAGATGCCCCAGACTGATTGGCCTTTTAGAGATTTACCGAATCTCGACCTGACTGCCTCTGATTAACTGATTTGTAGTCAAAAGGATTTTACAGAAGAATTGACGCACCAGATGCTTCAATGTCTTCAAACTTTTGAAAAGAAATGAACTTAGACATGGTTGCCCCGGTTCAACTGTATTTGTAATACACAAATGGTAGTAGAAACGACTGGGGGAACAAAACTTGCCCCTGCTGATAGGTCACTGGAGTCCATACTTGTCATAGATGACCTCAGGGAGACCTGCCCCAATATTTTGAACTTTGACGAGTTCTGCCCCTGATTCGGTAGATTGGTAAATCCTTCCACTGGGTTGCCCCTGACTGAGCTTCCTTTATCAAGTCGAATCCCCTAGCTGGCTGTATTTGTTGGGATTCTTTGATATTGAATTGTATTGCAAACAAGCGTTGTTCATTAAAATTGGCAAAATTTAATGCGAAATTTAATGCAAAGTTTAATGCAAAGTTTGAAAATAAATCTTTGATAAAAAACGCACAGTGAAATGATTAAAAAGTCAAAAACAAAGATGGGTCTAGTCATCAAGGAAGTGACCAACACGCGAGTAGAAAAGATTATTAGGAGTCAGGTTACTCAACCTTGTCATAGTACGCTTTCAAAAGAACCTTACCTTAATTAGGTCTTTTAGGGGTTGTAATATGGTATGGTTCATGGTTCATGAAACAAAGGATAAAGGCTCAAATCCTACGCTCAGTTAACTCAAGATATACGTTCAAATCTCCAAAAAATAGGAAGTCATTTGATTTGAAAACTGACTGGCGTCTTATATGAAGCGCTCGCGTTTGAATGCATAACCGAGTTAAACTGAGAACTACCCTGCCCCACGGTTTTTTTTTTTGTGAAGAAGAAACTCCTACTTCTCAGCTCGAAAGGGTTGACAAGGAATTGTCATCCTTCCTTCTCCAATGTTTAGGAAATGTGAAACAATGCCTTACATTCTCGGCGAGGTTAATTTGAAAGTATACCACAACAATTATGAACATGAGGTTTTCATCATCCTCCCTAATCTTTGCTTTAACAAAAGTTTGAAAAAGGGGTGAAACAAGGTAAATATTTTTAAAATAACAGTAAATGAGTGAAACGAATGAATTTAACCAGAAGATGCATAAATATTTCATTAATGTTGCCAATTTGAAAGTACAACAAAGCTTATAAGCAAATACAAAATCAAAGTGCAAAGGAACACGATACAATTGCTGAAACAGCCAACAGATTGCCAGCTTTAGGGAATCAAATGCAGAAAATCAAAGAGGAGCTCAATCACAGTCCCTCTTGGTCTTGATACATCTTCCACAACATTACTTATCTCATGAGCGGGTAAGGACTGTTCTTGATGATAGGCTGGGAGCCGTCGAAAGACAAAATGTTTCTCTCCACTAAGTCCTTCACAATATGCTTCAAAGCAAAGCAACCTTCTAAATTATGGCCTGGTGCACCTTCATGGAATGTACAATAAGCATTGGGATCGTAAGACGGTGGAAGCGGATCAGGAGGTGGGCCTGATGACCTTGTAGTTATTAATTCTGGTTGCACCAAAACAGGATACAATGTTGTATACGTCATAGGAATCGGAGGAATCGGAGGCCTTCCACCCTTTCTTTTGCCTAGAATATTCTGACGAGAAACTTGAGTCTGTTGGCAATGAGCAGGAGCGTTGGGCGCTCGTTGATATACTGGTGGTTGAGGAACCGGCTGATAAACAGAAGCTTGGTGGTTGAATGTTGGCGCGATGGCGGCCACATAAGGTTGCTGAACAGAATAACACTGTTGTTGCTGCTGACGTTTCCAGTACTGATTTTTCCTCCTTTTGTTCGTCATTACTGCACTGGTTTCTCCTTCCCTTTTGAAGGATTTCTTGGCATCGTCGTTCGAACTATCAGCTTTCTTGGTCATTTTTTCCACTCTTCAGACCAAGCTCTACTTTAATCCCCACAGCCACAATATCGGAAAAACTAGCAGACACGCTACTGATCATCCTTTCATAGAATTCTGGTCTCACCGTGTCGACAAACCAATCAGTTAACTCTTTTTCAGATAAAGGTGGCTCTACCTGTGAAGCCAGCTCTCTCCATCTTTGTGCATATTCTCTAAAAGACTCAGTGTCGCGCTGTGACATACTGAGTAGTTGTCTACGATCTGGCGCCAGGTCCATGTTATATTTGTAATGCTTTACAAAAGCATCAGATACGTCTTGGAAACATTGGATCCTAGATTGGTCCAAGGTTAAATACCACTTTGCAGCAGCTCCTTTCAAACTATCTTGGAAGCAGTGGATCATCAACTTATCATTATCCATAAATGCAGCCATTCGCCGATAATACATGACCAAATGCGACTTAGGACAGGTCGTTCCTGAGTAGAGGTCAAAATTGGGTAGTTTGAATTTGGGTGGAATTACCAAGCCTGAGACTAAGCACATGTCTTTAACATTAGTATTAGATTCATTGCTCCTCTCCATTGCTTCCAGTTTCCTCCGCATTGTCTCTACACTTTCCTTCAACCTTTTATGTTGATTGTCCCTTTCTTCGAACCTACTGACATGATCATGAACCAGAGGTGGATTCCGAAAAACTGGGTGCATCTGGGCTTGCACTGTTGCTGGAGTGAAGGTAGGAATAGCTTGAAAAGCCTTACTAACCAAAGGAACAACTTGTGGAGTAGAAGTGACGGCTGGAGCACGCATGAAGTTAAAAGGCATGCCCAAAGTGGGGTTCACAATAGTAACGGGAGGCTCTACAGTTGTAGTGATAATCTCGGAGACTACTGTCGCTTGTGTATCCATCCTGGCACTTATAACTTGAATTGCTTCCATAATCTGCCCCATTCCTCCTCGGAGCTCACTCAATTCATTGTTGACTCTGTCCATCTCGCAGTATTGTTCAGACATCCTTTGTTGAGTTTGGACTTGGGTAACAACTCAAAGATGATTCTGAAGGGAAAACGACGACATGAGACGAAGACAGAGAGGAAATGCACATGCTAAGATGCAAATGAGATGCTAATGTAAGCCAAATGGTTTCAAGGAACTCAAAGGCAAGTTGCGAGAAGTTCTTTTTGGAAAAACTGAAGAAGTTTTTTTGTTTTAAAAATCCCTGATCTATATTGATCTTTTGAAAAGGAAACAAACATTTGAGTTCCTCGAGACCAAAGGGCTAGGAATGCTTGAATGTAGAGATGCACAAAGCACACAAGCACAAACAAAACATACAGATCCTAGGTTTAGGGTCTCATGAATGGAGCCATGGTCTACCCATCCCAATAGGTATGTACTACTGGTTTTCACCTGCCGAACAAGGTTCTAAAGAGGTTCCCAGAGTCGATAATCCATCTTTCGGATTTTAAGGACTTCCCAGATGACTTGGTAATCGATAAAATTCTCAAGAGGATCTTGTCTGAGTGCAGTATCGCGTGACAACCAATTCAGAAATAGACTCCATCATGGTCTCCGCACTACATCTAAAAGGCTTAGTGGGGTTTGGTAACTACGGTTCTCAGTATCCCGGGCACCCAGATCGTGAGTAGCAAGCTTTCACGAACGAATTCATTCAACATAGCTAGACTCGAGAGGGCCTCAACTGAGTGATGGTGTTTATCAATTCGACCTTTCAGGATTCGACTCCCTCAAAGCTTCCTTGAATACCATCGATCTATAATAAGCGTGCACTCAAATCCGGGTATAGGATTTATCTCACTCAAAGATATCAACCCAAATCAAACAGGATAAGCAAAACATAAAACAGATATGACAGGTAAGCATACAAGCAATCATACAAGTAGATAAGCAAACATGAATAACATAAAGCAAAATAGGCTTAACCCTCTTAGGAAAGGACCAGCGATAGGTCTTACTTTCCCCAGTGAAGTCGCCATTTCTGTTGCGGTGAAAATCGGATAGCAAATTATTAATTAATTTGCATCAGTTATTTTTACAACCGACTTTGATTTATCCAAAGGAAAGGTTCAAGATCGTTAGAAAAACCTAAAGGGAAAGATCTAAGGTTCGGGGGTTGGTTACGCCTAGGGAAGGTAATAGCACCCTAAACGTCCGTAGTACTCTACGGGAGCCTCTTGTTTAATGTTATCTTATGTTTGCTAAAGGTTCTATGCTAAAGGTTGAAGACCCTAGGGGTTAGTATCTAAGTATACTCGATAAAGCATCGCACTTTACGCCTACGTATCCTCAGGAATAGAATCAGAGTATGCGTAGTTCTACTTCTACTGAATGATTGACTATGGCCAATATTCAGAGGGGAGATGAGTACAACTCATTGTAAGTTTAGGAACTCTCTAGATCTAGTTGTAATGGACCTATGTTGAAGTTTAGTTAGGAGGGGAAAGTGATAAATTCATTATGATGAATATCACTAAGAGTTGAGGAACTCTTCCTAAAGCTAGTTATGATTTCTATGGCTCTGATGAGGCCAAGAAACAAGGTTTCTTCCTAAGAGGTTACTTAGGTTAAGATGGGGGCTATAACTTTAAGAGTCAACACTATTAACCTTCCTTTGGAATAAGGGGAATAGATAACAGTTGTAAGTTACTAAGATGAAGAGATTAGTGCAAATACAATGATACAATAATACATGAATTAAGATAGTGAGATAAGATAAAATCATGATATCAATGCAAAGTGAGAATTAAACATGTTAGACAAAGATTAAATATAAGATGAAATAAAATGAAATAGTCTCGCATTAATCATGATTTAATCGAGAAATCGATAATCAATGATTCTTGACTTTCATCGACTAAATGGAAAGTGGTCTCATGTTGATCAAAGTTTTGTCAACTCAATGAACTCAACCAAACCATGAGGTTTGTTATGTCATCGACCAAAATAAAGGCAATGGAATCGAAATAAAATCGGTCTCGTCTAAATCAAGATTTAGTCGAAAAGTCGATAATCTTGAATTTTTAACTTTCATCGACCAAAATAGAATCGGAATAAAAGACGAGTCAGTCTCGTTAAAATCGAGATCTAATCGACGAATCAATGATCTTAGATTTTTAACTTTCATCGACCGAAATAAAATAAAAGCCAAGTTGGTCTCGTTTAAATCAAGACTTAATCGATAAATCGATAATCTTAAGATTTTTAACTTTCATCGACCGAAATAGAATAAAAGAAAATAAAATTGGTCTCGTTTAAATCAAGATCTAATCGACGAATCGATAATCTTAAGATTTTTAAACTTTCATCGACCAACATAGAATAAAGTGGCCTCCTACAAATTTAGACTTTTGGTGATTTTGAAATAATCAACAAAGTCAGAATTTATAATATCATTAGCCAATGAAAAAAAAAAAAATTTTAAAGTCACAAAAAAGTAATTAAAACAAGAGATCCATTTTAGCTAAAAAAAAACAAGAGATTTTTGTAAGAAAAAAACCTAAAGAAAAGGAATATTTAACAAAAAAAAGGGAAGAGGGCACTGAAAAAAAAATGAGGTGTGTATTCTAGAAATCAAACGGGCTGGAACCAAGCCCATTATCCCATTTCCATCATTGAAACATGGTCATCTTTTAACAAGAATGGGGCGTGAGAAACCCAAAGAAATCATAGGCTCCAAAGCCCAAAACTGAAGCATGTTTCCAAGAACATTTATCATAGTTTATCCTCATTAAAACAAAATTTAATGGCCATTTAAAACACAATAACCAACTCAGCAAGACCAAAACGGAATTCCCCTAGTCATTTGTAAAACCACAACGTCAAAACGAGGCGACAAGAAGTAAAGGGAAACCCAAAAGGGTCAAGCGGTCAACACCAAGAGCACCATCAGGAGAAACACGACGAATTCAATCCCCCGACCTCTCAACGATCATTCTCGCAACTCATTCTCAGTTTTTGAACCCAAATTAGGTTTGATTTGTCTCGTCTCTGCTTCAAACAATCTCTATATCTCTTTCGTCTCCTTCTGTTCTTTTGGAATCTGGAATGGGTTTGATTTTGTGGTTGTGGTTTGGTTGTGAAAGAAACAAACGTAGGGCGTTGTTTGGTTGCTGTGAGGAGTTGGAAGAGGGTTTAATGATTTTGCGGGTTTTAATTTGAAGAGGGTTTGAAGGGTTTGTATCGGGTTAGTGAAAACGAAGGCGAGTTTGAGTTATGTTAAAGGTTGTGGTCAATATCTTGTTTGGGAAAGGAGACGGATTGAGTTTATTTTTGGTTGTTGTTGATGTTTGATGGTGATGGCGGCGGTTGGACGGAGGGAGTTCTGGTGAGGGTTCTGTTGAACTGAATGCGTTTAAGTGTTGTGTTGCCGTTGAAGGAGGTGGAAGGTTTGTGAGGAATGGGTGAAGGAGGAAGAGGTTGTCGGGATTTGATTCTGGGTTTCCGATGATTGGAAAAGGGTGGAGTTTATTGGTCTCTGGGTTTTATGACTGAGTTATGGTGGAAGGCGTTGTGAAGAGAATGATGTTGATGGAAAAGTTGGTTTGAAGTTGTTGAATGGGGTTGCTGAGCGAATGGAGGGAGAAGTGTAGTGATTGTGTCGTGGTTGTTTTTGGTTTACGAAGATGTGGCGGTGGTTTACGGAGGTTGAAGGAGGTGTTGTGTTAAGGCAAATGTTAAGGAAACTTGTGGTGGTTTAATGTTTGCTTAGAGCGGTAGAGGTCGTGTGAGTTTCAGTGGAGATGTGGGAAAAAAATTGAAGAAGGTTGATGGGCATGGTTGTTGAGTTTCGGAGAAAGGTTGAAAGAGATTGGTGTTGGAGAGATGGAGAGCTGTAGCCAAAGGGAGCTCATGGTATGTTCTCTCCCCCTTTGAAAACCCCCCTGCTCTACCTATATCCAGAAAAAACTTGTTTTAATTTCAATTTGTAACCGTTGATCTGTTGTCCTTTTCACTGCAGCAGAGGGAGTGTTGTTCGTAGCAGGTTGAATGATGAATATGGTATTGCTCAGAACTGCTTTTGATGAATCAAAAGGGTGAGCTTAAAGAGGAAAAGTTGAGTTTGAAATTTGAATTGCTCTTTCCCTTCCGAATTTGCGAGCGAAGAAGAGGAGGACAAACAGTGGGTTTCACTTCTTCTCAAACCACGTGGCTTTCTTCCATTGGCTGAGGCATTGTGTTGAAAAGTCAAATAACTTATACTTTGGTTTCCATTGGTTGATTAAACCTCATGTATGGATCAATAGAAAAATGACATTGGTAACTTCTTTCCTTAATAGAAATGGGTTAATGACAATTAATTAAGACTAACTAAATTAAAATGATTAATTAATAAAATAAAACTAAACAATTTAAATAATATAACAAACTATTAGTTATTTAAAATCTAATAATTAAATTGAGATTAAATTACCAACAAAATTAGTTAAATTAGAAACCTGCTAAATTAAATTAAATTAACTAGGCGATTTAAAATAAATAAAAAAGACACATTAAAATTAAATTAAAAGGATAAAATAAAACAATGATAAAATGGAAATTAAGATAAAATACAAAGAAAAAAAAAATCACACTACATCTAATAAAAAGATGAGGGTAAAATTTGGGGTACAACAGTATGGTTTAAAAGATGAATTTGTTAGTAGAGTTGAATATTTTGTCAATAAAGCCATGAATCAGCTAGAATTTTTAAACGAGGGAGGGATAAGGTGTCCTTGTGTAAAATGCGTCTGCATTCCCCTGAAGACGCCTAGTGAGGTTAGACATCACTTATACAAAGGCGGTTTTTTGCCCAACTATTACACATGAACTGATCATGGAGAAGAGAATCAGAATGTAGACTTTGATGGTCATTCTAGTAGTGGTGGAAATGTTGGTGGAGATAATGCGGGTGATGAAGAACAATTTGATGCAATGAATGAAATGGTGTATGATGCTAGTAGGCAATTTGTTAATGTTCCCAATGTGAATGCTAATATGGACAACGAAACAGTTAGTGAGGGCGAGGTACCAAATGAAGAAGCTCAACGATTTTATGATGTATTGATGTCTGCAAACCAACCCATTTACGAGGGAGCTTCTGAATCTAGACTATCTATTTCAGTTAAGTTGTTGGCTGCCATGTCTAATTGACATGTTCCTCAAAAGGCCATGGATTTTTTCACTCAAATGCTTATTGATGTTTGTCCATCAAATCAATGTTTACCTAAAAATCATTACCAAGTGAAGCAGTTGGTGTCTAAGTTGGGATTGGAGGTTGAGAAAATTGATTGTTTTGTGAATGGATGCTTATTATATAATAAAGAAGATAACACTTTAACTAATTGTAGAGTTTGTGGGGCTGCTAGGTATGTTCCTCGAAAGAGTGGGATGGGAAAATTCAAAGATGTGGCAGTGAAGAGAATGTTCTATTTTCCAATCATTCCTAGGTTACAACGACTTTATGCTTCAAAGGAATCTGCAGCTCAAATGAGATGGCATCGTGAGAAACGAGCAATCCAAATGTTCTGCGTCACCCATCTAATGGAAAAGCATGGAAACACTTTGATGAAGTTTATCCAACTTATGCTAGTGACCCCAGAAATGTAAGATTGGGTTCGTGTACTGATGGGTTTACACCTTATATTCAAGCCTCTAGTTCTCCGTATTCATGTTGGCCGATAATAGTCACACCCTACAATCTCCCTCCCGAAATGTGCATAACCAAACCATACCTATTTTTGACTTGTCTTGTACCTGAACCGTACAACCCAAAAGCTAAAATAGATGTCTATTTGCAACCTTTGATTGATGATTTGCTGCGTTTGTGGAGAGATGGCATTGTGACATATGATATCTCTATGAAGCAAAATTTTGTAATGAGAGCGCATTTAATGTGGACAATCAATGATTTTCCAGCATATGGTATATTGTTTGGATGGGGGACACAAGGTAAATTAGCATGCCCTTATTGCATGGATAGTGCATAGGCTTTCACCTTAAGATATGGTGGAAAACAATCTTGGTTCGATTGTCACCGTCGGTTTTTAGCAATGGATCATCCATTTAGAAAAAGTAAAAAGAGATTTACAAAAAACAAGATAAAGAAAAAAAAACCACCTTATATGTTTACTGGCCATGATCTCTGGGAAGTTGTTTGTGATTTTCCAAAAGTTATAGATAGTGACTGGACCACCAAATTTCCAGGGTATGGGAAACATCATAATTGGATCAAAAGAAGTATATTTTGGGATCTTCCATACTGGAAAGACAACTTGTTAAGGCATAACCTTGATGTGATGCACATAGAGAAGAATGTATTTGATAATGTGTTTAACACTGTCATGAATGATCCTACAAAAACAAAGGACAATGAGAAGGCAAGATTGGATTTACCTCTTAACTGTTTACGTGGGGATTTAGAGTTGCGTCCTTTACCTAATGGAAATATGGCTAAGCCAAAGGCAAAATTTTTGTTGACTCCCGAAGAGGCAAAGCTAGTCTGTAGATGGATTAAGGAACTAAAAATGCATGATGGCTATTCCTCTAATCTTTCTAGATATGCTGATGTCGCCAAGGGTAGGATGAAGGGGATGAAATCCCATGACTTTCATGTATTCATGGAGTGTTTGCTTCCAATTGTGTTTCGTTCCTTGCCTAGTGAGATATGGAAGCCGCTAACTGAGTTAAGTCGTTTTTTTAAAGACTTGTGTTGTAATACATTGAAGTTGGAAGACCTTGTTAGGTTGGAACAGCACATTCCCATCATCATATGCAAGCTAGAAAGAATATTTCCACCAGGTTTCTTTGACTCGATGGAACATCTCCCGATTCACCTACCTAATGAAGCAATTCTTGGTGGTCCTGTACAATATCGTTGGATGTATCCCTTTGAAAGGTAAACGATGTGTGATTTTTTGTAGATTACTTTAATGAAATAACATCTTTTAACCGTTTCACTCTTAGATGGGAGACTACAAGCGTTCAGTGAAAAATAAAGCCAGGGTTTAAGGTTCAATATGCACTGCCTATTTGCATCGTGAAACTACTTATTTTTGCTCTCACTATTTCAAGACAGTTAGTTTGTTGCCAAGTACAAGTTTCAGAAACGACCCTGGATCATCATATCATGAGAATGTCCAACCAACACTTTCTATTTTTAACAAATGTGGTCGTCCTAGTGGAAAGTCTCGGGACTACTGGGTGCTTGATAATGAATGACATTTTGCTCACGTGCACGTCCTAATCAATTATGATGAGATTAAACTGTACCTCGAGTAAGTACATTTTGTTAAACAACTGCTTTGTTCTTAACCATCGTGTATAAATACTTCATAAATTTTAGATTCGGTGTCAGATTGTTCATGCAATATCATCATATCAATGAGGAAGATGCTTCTGGTCTTATACACGAGCAATTTCCTTCATGGCTAAAGGAATATGTAAGTTTACTTCTCACATTGATATAGTTTGCCAATGTAATCACTCTAAGGTTAGATGTATATTTTTTTAGATGAATGATGAGAGAAATGGAACACCTAGCCCATACGTGAAGGCATTAGCTCTTGGTCCTAATCCTAAGGCAACATCGTGGCACATCTACTTTGTTAACGGGTACAAGTTTCACACTGAAGAATGGAGTCGTGGTAAAAAGACTAGTAATTGTGGGGTATATGTTAAAGGAATTACAAATGGAGGAGAAGATGATTTCTACGGTATCATCCAACATATCCTTCCATTGGAATACCATGGCTTTAGCAACAAGATTTCCCTATTTTATTGTGCTTGGTTTGATCCAACAAATAATAGTGGCACAAGAGTTAATAAGGAGTACAATATTATTGACATAAAGATGAATAAACGATATCCTCAATATGATCCATTCATTCTTGCACAAGAAGCAAAACAGGTGTATTATGTCGCATATCCAGATATGTGTAGAAACATGCGTGGATGGTGTGCTGCAATCACCACAAAACCAAGGGGTTACCTGGAGATAGATAACACCGAGGATGAAATGCTTTATCAATATGATGAAATGTCACTAGTTGTGCCCATTACAGAACTTGAACAAATACGTGGTTTAGTCGATGAAGGATTAATTGATGAGGTCGAGCCAGTACTAGTGATAAATGATCCAATTATTCAAGATGGAGAGAACAACGATGTAAATTAGCTGTAGTTTTTAGTTTATAATAGGCCAGGGTAGTAGTGCCATGATGTCATCCCTTATCAACATGAATTTCAAATGTAATCAAATCAATCTGATAATTATGCAGGTTATTTTTTAAGTTGTTGTAAGGTTATTTTTCCAGCCTCACAAAGTGTTCAATCTCAGGGCATTTCTTCTTCCTTGGCCATTCTCTCATATCATGGAAATCGAAGAAGAAGAAGCAAAACACAATTTCATGCTCCTCTATTGAACTAGAATATAAAGAGCTAGTTGTATCCACAAGGGAACCTTGGTGGATTTCATTTCTCATGCATGATTTTAAATGCTATGCAAATTGTTGTGAATCCTGTTTTTCATGAGCGCATCTAGCATTTGCATACTTCTTTTCACATTGTTAGGCTCTAGGTACAAGAACAACTTATAAAACTCTTGAGCAATATTCTAAGTAATTGAGAATTTTTCCATCTAATTCATGACTCTTCTAATGCTTATTTTAAACGTTGTATGATTCACTGTTAGAAAAGTTCAAGACATGTCATAAGGTGATGCTGATGCAATTTACTATATAGAACCATAGGAATGTATAGAATTTTCTTAATTTATAACTGAGGTTACTCTTAATAAAATTTACATTATATACACATAAGATAAGAAATAAAAGTACACCATATCAATCACACAAGTGTTATAGCACAATCACAAACATACATTTCACCTTCTACAATCAAGCATCTGACCAAGTAATGTCAAGGTCACCCCATTGTTCTTTAGGCACACCTAAAGCTTTCCACTTGGATCTTTCTAGTACCAGTTTCAAACGAGCAATCTTTTAACTATCTCTTATTAGTATTTAGACTTTGATACTTTAGATACATATTTGATTTTGAGATGTATGTTTTGGAGTTGTACAATTTTGTAGTATTCAACTTTGATACTTTACACTCATATTTGACTTTGATACTTTACATACATATTTTCTGTTTTAACAGACTCTTCCAGGACCAGTTACTGACCCTTCAAAGCTCCCCAAATGGAACTATGATGGTTCCAGCACAGGACAAGCTCCTGGAGAAGATAGTGAAGTTATTTTATAGTATGTTTTTCTTTAATACTAGTTTTTACACCATCTAAATTATGTTCAAATGTTTTCTTGGATTTTCTGAAATTCACTTATTTGGGGTTTGATTAAAAACAGCCCACAAGATATTTTTAAGGATCCATTCAGAAGGGGTAACCATATCTTTAAATTTATCTATGGTTTATTTAATTGAATTTAGGTTATGTGTGATGCATACACTCCTGCCGGAGAACCAATTCCTACTAACAAAAGAAACGCGGCTGCCAAGGTTTTCAGCCATCCTGATGTTTTTTAACCAATAGTATTAATTGGTTTTTGCCTAAATTATGTAGATTTTTGTGGCTCGTACTCTGTGTAATTTGAAATGACAAAAGAAGGGTCAAAGAAGGAAGCACCAACGGGTAAGAAACCGTAAGATGACAAAAACTTTCACTGTTTGCTTTCTTTAAAATTTAATATCTTTTGATGCATTCTTGTTAATGCAGTGTTGTTGATAGATTATGCTGGACACGACATATGCCAACTGGGACTCTAGCTATAAACACATCTCGCATGAAGCATGACACAAAGAACAAAAGCACCACTTCTAACACGCATCAAAGAATGCAAGCACCACCAATTCGGACGACCGCAACACCACCACCGCCTCATACAACCGCAGCACCACCACCTCCTCATACAACCGCAGCAGCACCACCGCCTCATACAACCGCAACACCACCAACACCGTCTAAAACCACCTCAACACCACCACCACCTCATACAACTGTAGCATCACCATCACCTCATACAACCGCAGCACCACCACCGGTTTAGATAACCGAATCACCACCGTCTTTTGAGGAATGCACATTTGTTCCTACCCCGGGAGTGACACAACAAGTTTTGCAAGGTACAGCTGTCCATCACACCACGGTAGCGGTGGAGGAAGAGGAGAGGGACCAAACAGCTCATGATGAGGAAGAGGAGGCCGCGGAACAAGCATTTTCTGGTGGGCAAAGGCCACTGATTAGCATTGTGGGCCAAGGGTAAGAAATTTAGTAGAGTACGCGTTTGTTTTCTTTCTTTCTTTTTTTCTTCTTTCTTTTTTCTGTGCTCTTGGTCCTTTGTTTTTTCTTGGTTTCAATGGAGGGCTGAAACCTAGTCTGGGGAGAGGAGAGAATATGCTAAAATGGTTCTAGTGATATATGGTTTTTGTTGACACTGAAAGTTTGCGCTAGTTGCATCATGGTTGATCTGATGGTGTGTGAGAATTATAGGTTCTGTTTGCGAATTCCCACTTGTGGTTCTGATGCAGATGCTTATACTTAGTTGGATAGTGGCATCTGTGATAGATCCCTACATCTTTTTTTTGGGCTTTAGTTTACAAAGTAAGATGCTTATACTTAGTAGAATTAAAATCTTTTGTAAGAATTCTGTTGCAATGAAAGAGTTGTTTGGCGTCAAATTTGAAGAAATTGATTGTGTAGTACTATATATGTAGTACTCTATTTTCTTCACTAGTAATAACTCATTGTTTATTACTTCTGTCGGCACAATGGTTGTAATTTATGTTTGTTTCTGTTTGATTTATGTTTTGTAGGTTATCCAAAAGCGATGTTGTTGCTGTAGCTATTAGAAAAGTTTTAATAAAAAATTAAAAGGGAAATTTCATGCGGTATAGTGAGCTTAAAAGAGATGGTAGAACAAAGGAGAGAGCTGAATACTTTAAAATTTTTAAAGTAAGACGTAATTTCTTCATGCTCCTTATATTATTCAAAAGTTATTATCAGTTTCCTCATTATGCAAAACTAATCATATTTCTTTTGCCAGGATTTTGTTCAGTGGGAGCCGTGTGATGACAGCAAAATGGAAGATTTGTTTCACAAAGCTTGTTGTAAAAGGATAGTTGATATATTTGGTAAGATTAGGCGAAATAGGACAAAGCCGTCTTGGATGGGTGAAAAGGATTATGCGTATCTTCTTAAGAGGTGGGAAACTGAAGAATTCAAAAAGCTCTCTGAACAAAATAAGATTAATCGATCATCAACTAGAGGTGGGGCGGTCCATACCACAGGACGTAGAGCTCATCATGATGTTGCTCTAGAATTGGTGTGTATTCTAATTGTAATTATAATATGTGCCAAAATATTTATATCTGATATTCATTGTAACCATATATATGTTGTTTTTATTTTTAGGAGAAGAAGTTAGACCGACTACCAAATCCTAACGAGCTCTTCATGGCCACCCACAAAAAGAAGAATGAGCAGTGGGTTTACCGTCGTGCAGGAAAATCACATGTAAGTCCTTTCTTAATCTTCTTAAATTATATATATAATAGCTGCTCTGGTTTATTACAAAAGGGTACTGCAACTAAGAAATGTAGAAAATTCTGTTATGATCCAGTGCAATTGAAAGATGCTTATAAATGTAGCTATTTTGTGTGATTTGATATAAACTATTAGCGATGATCCAGTGCAATTGAATGCTTGGAAATATAGGTGTTAAATTCTGCTATGCTTAGTTAGTGGAAGATTTTTCTTAGTGGAAGATTTAAATTCAGCTATGATTGGAAATATACGGGTTGGATTCACATTGTGTCATTAGGTAAAAGACTTCACTAACTGCAATACGTGAACATAATATTCATTCATCATTTAGTAATACCTAAATGCCATACCCTTGCAGCAATTAGATCGTTGGTGTAGATAATAAGATAGGATATGGACATTGCATGCAAAAAAGTAATGATAAAGACGGTACATGAATTTGTCAAGGCCTGTGACATATGCTAGGGGAAAAAGTAGCCGTCACCACTTTTTCTGTGTGTATATATTGTTGTTGTTCTTCTTGTTTTGAATTGTGTTGATGTGTTGTTTCCCTGTGCGTTTGTGTTGCTCGCTGCTTGTGTATTGTGCGTGTATGCGATTTCTATCTTCAATTCTTTTCTCCTATTTTTTTTCCTTTGAATGTGTGTGTGCTGCCTCTTTATATAGGCTCTCCAGTGAAATTTCTGATTTTGAATTTAAGTGAGTAGAATTTTATGTTGAAGCCTATTTCGGGAAGAACATACGAGCTTTGATTCTTTGCTCCCTGCTGATAATATTGTTTCCATTTTTGCTTGACTGTGCTTGATTTTGCCGTGGAAATTGTAATTAATGATGATGATCTGGTCTAAAACATGTCACCTTATTTTTTGAATTGTGTTGGAACTTGATGGAAAAAAACACAGGCTGTGATACAAACTCTCTTTTTAAAATTTTGTCCAGCTGATTGGTTTTTGGTTGAAGAAAACAAAAAAAAAAAGAGTTATGTTTGATATATATATAGCTTTATAGAGTGTTGGAGAATGAACCCTTTATTCATACGTGCTATTTTGCCACTGATTAAAATCGATTTTTTCTCATTGCAAAACTGTGTGATGTACAGAATGCAGAGAGAAAAAAGAAAAGCAGTGAGTTAGTGTTGTTGCTTATGTTGCTTGTTTGTAGTGTATATATTCTTCATTTTCAATGTTACAGCGAAAGAACTTAGACCCCACAAATGTGATAAAAGATTTGCATTATTATATGCTACCTCTCTACTACTTTATTGCTCACATTTATCTATATACATGTATTTTCATGCAAACTGCATTATTTTCACTTGGTGTGAAATGTGTTACTGAAATTTACCTATGAGGTTGTACAGTTTAGTTAATGAATATCTATGAAAAGTGAAAAATAATTACAAATTTGAGAGGTCGGTCTAATTCTGAAAATAATTACACATTTAAGAGGTTGTACTGCATTATTTGTTTTATAGTGTCTGTTATAGAATTCTTGAAATGGGGCTGATTTTATATGTCTCTTGTGTTTTACAGGAAGATTATCTGAACCGTCTGACAGAAGCCACTCAAACTGATAATAATGTGGATGGGTCAGAAAGGCTGCAAATTTGGACAGAAGCTGTCGGCGGTAAGTCGCACGGCCGTTATCATGGAACTGCCCGAATGGCGGTTAACATACGATATGGTGTGTCTTATTTGACACAAGTGACAGTTTTAAACCATAATAGAGAGGCGGAGAGCCAAGCGATTGAGGCGGCTAGAGCTGAGGCTGCTATAGCACGTGAAGAGGCTGCATCAGCTAATGCACGTGCAGACAGAGCTATGGCGGAGACAGAAGATTTGAAAAGGAAATTTCAAGAATTTCAAAAAGAGATGTTTCCTTGGAAGGCGAGTCAGGTGGGTCTTTCCACTGCTCCTTCTTCTAGTGTCTATCCTAATACTCATGGCCATTATGATGATGACTCTGATGAGCAATCATTGGATCTAGAAGATATGAGTGATTGATGTTAAGTCATATGCATTCTCTTTCTTTATTTTGGGATTTGTTCAAATTATTGAGGATTTTCACAAATTTGATATTGTGTTGGTCTTTGACATCTTTATGTAGCAATATTGTGGATTGGCACAAGTTTAATATAGTGTCAATATTTTGATGTAACTTTGACATCTTAATTAATGTAGCAATATAATAGATTTATACAAGTTTGTTATTTTGTGTTGGAATTTTGATGTGATAATATATCAATAAATAGTTTGAAATTAAGAATAGGGTCAGTAAATTTAATGCAGCAAATAAATATGATTTTAATCAGGAATAAATCTAAATAAACGAATGCTACGAAAAACCAAAAAAAGTTTAGCGGCGCCTGCAACCGACGCTACAGCATTTTTAATAACATCACAACGTCAACAAAAACCGCCGCTATATTAAATTCAAAAATTAAATAAAATCCATAGCGTCATTTATTTGTGACGCTAAAATATACTATACTGGATAGGTAGCGACAGTTTTTAGCGTCGTAATGTTAAAAAAACCCAAACTAGTGTCTCTAAAAACCGACGCTACATGGTCATAGTTAGACAATAGTGTCGCCCATAACCGACGCTAATTCAATAAAAAGATTTTTTTAGTGTCGCTTTAAACCGCCACTATGTGAACCTTATGTCGACAACAGCCGTCGCTACAGTTAAAAAAATTGTAAACTAGCGTCGGTTTGAGTAATTTACGTCTCACTAGCGTCACAACAGCCGACGCTAAGTTAGCGATGGCTCATAATTATGTTTTGCTACAATCTTTAAGATGTCCTCCCCGACACTGACGCTTAGCCGTTGCTAACACGGGTTAGCGTCCATTTTTAACCTCTTAGCGAGGGCTTTTGGCCGACGGTATTACACTGTTTTTTTGTAGTGTTCCAATCTTTAAGATTGCTCTTGAGGATCTTGAGCTTTGAGTTCAGGATGTGCATAGGACATCCAACAACCATGGTATTCCAACTGTTTTTTATGAGACTTTTACAATCATTGTGAAGGTTCCACATATTGAAGAATCTAAAAAGAGAGGGGCGCCTTGTAGAAGAATCCATGACCTGCAAAAGGATAGGAAAGTGATTAGATTTGTTTTTGGTTAAAGTAGAAACTGAAATGGCAGAGCAAACATTAATAAGATCAAAGTTGCAGATGGATTTGTCCAGTATTTTTTGAGTATTGTTGATGCATTTTTTACCATTGTTCCAAGTGAATTTCATGCCCAGGGTAGGGAGATGAAAAAAGTTGTTGGAGTCAGTCCACAATCTAAAGTCTTCCACAGGAGTTGTTGGAGGGCAATGTCTTCCTTTGTGCTCATAAGCTCCCAAGAATACATTGAAATAACCAATAGAACACTAGGTCCCAGGGTGTATATCATGGATCATTTTGAGATAATGCCAAAGGGATCTTCTTTTTATGTAACAAGTTGAGGCATAGATGGCAGACATATGGAGTTGAAAGACATCATTATTAATAGAGAAAGAAACTTGCTTATCACCCCTACTAATCACATTAGGAGAGTACTTATTAGAACGAAGACACCACAAGTTGGGGGGAAGGGGGTCTCTAAGGTTAACAACAAAGAACTTGAGAGAAAGCTTGTCAAGCTAACTTTTAGAAAATACATCAACCTCTATCAAGGCTCAGCAAGAAAAACAAAATTAGGTCTATGCTTAAGATTAAGCCTTTTAAGAACTAAGTTTGTAGGGGAGTTAGCCAAACCTCTAGCATTCCATTAGGGATAAATCATTGGGAAGACTTTGAGAAATCCACCCTTGACATTGTGGTGTAGGCATTTTTGGCAGTAGCAACCTTAGCCTTTCGCAACTCTTTCTTCCTAGATCATGGAACCACTGGATGAAAATCAAGATCATAAACTTCAATATTGTACACTTCAGTCATAGCAGCCCATGAGTTTTGAAGGAAAATTTTGTTATCTATAATATGGGCATGAGCAACAAAGCACGATCAAGAGGCTAAGTTGCATCCAGAAAGTCCAAATCATCAGAACTGTCCTCCTTTCCAAGCCTTTCCTCAAAAGGTTGAAGAATTTGGATGGTAATAACATGAGAAATTTCAACATCCTGGGAACAATGATTAAGAACTGTGAAATCAATTATATTTTCATGATTGTCAGTGGTTAAGTCATCAGATTTGTTGGAGCTAATGTGATCCAAAATGTCATTACAATCCACATTATCAATGATAACAGGATGGGAAGATGAAGGCCTATTGGGGCAAACTGCAAGAGCGGAATCCATATGAGTGACATCTTTTAAAGGATCACCTTGCATAGGGGATGTGATGGGAACATAAACTCTCTTAACTGGTAGTTTGTGCTTTGTACCCTGAACCTCCTCTCTACTTGGAGCTTTTGTGTTTTGTAAATTGTTATCCTCCCATAAAGCTGGGAACCAGTTACAGTTAGAGTTATTATGTCCAATGACTTTGCATTTATCATATAAATCAGGAATGTTTTCATACTCCAAATCAACAAAGAACGTGAAGTCTTTTATTTCCACTAACACATTGTATCTCAGCTCCTTTTGCAAGTTGATGTCCATAAGAACCCTAGCAAAGTGACCAAAGTTTCTATCAAAGATATACTTGTTTGTGGTGGAATCAGTACAGATGGGAGTGCTAAGACAGCTAGCAATAGAAAATAGAATCCTAGGTCTCCAGTATTCTTGAGCCAAGCCAAAAATGTGAATCCAAACCTGAGCTGGCGTTTGATGTTGGATATGAGGATTGAAATCACAAGTCCACACAAACAGCTTGAGAAGACCATGGTTCAAATTCCAAGACCCAGAGGAGCGGACCTTTTGCAGATCTTTAAGGGAAGAAAAAGAGAACTCGAAAAAAACTTTTCCCAATGAAATGATGCCCCATTTCTTGAGATCTTTCCATGAACTAAGAAGCTTATGTCGCAAGGAACACTATGCAAAAACTGGATAAAGACAACACTCCATAGACAGTGCTTTTTGGGCAAAGCACAACTATAAGTACAAAAAAAATTAAAACTATAAACTAAAGTGAAAAAAAGCGCTGCTAAAGGCTCACTTAAAAAAGCGCTTTTGAAAAGCGCTGCTAAAGGCCAGAGATACGAGAGTGCTTTTAGAAAGCGCTGCTATAGTCCACCTTTAAAAAGCACTGCTAAAGCCACATTTAGAGGCCACCTTTATAGAGCGCTTTATAAAAGTGTTGCTATATGCCATAGAATAGAAAGCACTTTTTATGGAAAGCGGTGCTATAGGCCATAGAATAGAAAGATCTTTAGAAAGCGCTGCCTTATGTCATTAATTTCTAAAATCTAATTAAACTGTACAATACCAGAGATGAGACATTTAGCAATTTTCAAAGAATACGAACCCTAAGCTTCCAAAACCTGAAACGCTACTCCCTCCGTCGTCGTTCACCATTCGCAAGGCTACTCCCTTCGACCAGCCTTTCTCTCTTCTTTTCCGTACACAAGGCTACTCTCTCCGACCGACCATCCTCTCTTAGTTTCCGTTCGTCTGACCTGCCTTTCTCCCTCTATTTTCGGCTGCGTGCGCTCCAGCTTCAACGGTAACCGACTTGCTCGCTTCACCACCACCATCAACAGCGTTCATCTGCTATTGTTAAGGTATTTCCTTTTTTTCTATTAATTTTTGTATCCAAGTTTAGTTCTTAATTTTTTTGGTATTAGGGTTCCTTAGTCTTAGTTCTTTATTTTCTATTATTGTTAAGGAATTTGATTTTGAAATTGTTGTTGTAGTAAGGTTGAAGATGATGAATAGTTATATTTGTGATGAATTTATTTTGAGAATTGGTGTTGATTTTGTAAGTTGATGTTGAATGTTAGTGATGAATTGTTGAAATTAATTGATGATAATGACATTGTTGATGGATAATTGTTAGTGATTACTTTGTTTTGATCTAATTGTTGATTGAAAATGATAATGAAATTAATTGTTAATAGTTATTGGTGATGTTGTTTATTGAAACTTTAATGAAATTCATGAATTAATTGTTGAAGACTGTGTTGTTGTTGATTGTTTGAACTCTTATTAGTGACGAAGTTGCTATCTACCATATAAGAAGATTGGGTGTTCTGGATACACCCAAAACACCCTTGCTTGCTCCAAATTCGGCCAAGTGGCACTCTTGCTTGCTCCAATTTCGGCCAAGTGGCACTCCTTTTTCATATTGCTTCCTTCTTACCTCGCCACTTCAGTAGAAAAGTGGGTTTCAAAGCCACCCACTACACTATTTACCATCTGCCCCAAAAAAGCAACATATAGCAAAATATATTTTATTCAACTGGTTTGTTTTCCAATGCATCTGCACCGCATTAATTGTTGTTTGGGTATTTCCCATCACCAATGTCATCTCATCTTTTGGTGCATTGTAGTATTAATTCATAAAATTGTTTTTGGAAACAAATTTGCATCCCATTCTTCTCCCATCTCCATAACGCTTTCAACTCCCATTTCTCTCATTGTCTGCAAAAACTCCTTCGTAACACGTCGTTTTAACAACAAGCTTCAACAATCTTTACTCATGGCAAGACCATCATATCCATCATTTCTTAAAAACCCTTTTCTCAATACCATCTCAGAAACTTTCATTTTCAAAATTATCTCTCCAACCTCATCTTCCCAACTGATACACATAGATTGAAGCTTCTTTTTCTCTATTTCATTTTCTTCTTCCGATCTGTAAAATATGGTAGATGAGATTTTAGATTTGAAGTCAATAACAAATCAAAAGTATCTTATCTTCAAGCTCAGGTGATTTTAAGTATTTATTTTCATTTTTAGATCCCCAAAAATATTGTAGACAAAAATTTATATTTCCATAGAAAATTTTATGAAGTTTGAAGCCTTTGGCTTACAAAGTTAGACATTTATTTACATTATATATTTACAATTTTGTTTTTGCAGCAACAAGTTGAAATTACCTGAAGAGGTTTGAGAAATCGTTTATGAAATTTGGTAAATCCCCCTCTCTTATTTGTTTTCCTTTGTCAATTTTATTTTAGTTTTTTTTTTAATATTTTTCATAAGGACTTCATAGATTGAGGCTCATATTTTTATTTCTTTCTCATTTTCTTATTTAGATCTATAATAGTGCATTGTTTTTTTAAGTGACAGGTAGCAAAAAGTTTCATCTGGTTTTTATGTATGTATAATGTTTGATGTTTTCTATTATGCAGAACAATGCAATCTCCTAAAAACTGATGCAAATACAATGCCTTCTTGAATTATGAACGCTCCTTGTCCATCAAGTTGAAAATTGTATCATGTGAAAAAAATTATTTTCTTCTATTTATTAGTTGAATTCATATTTTTATTTTGTTTATTTACGTCAAGTTCATGGTACCACAAAATGTTGAAAAATTATTTTTCAATACATTTATTCTGATTTTTCCTCATTTTTTTTGTAAGTATGTGATAATACAAATTTAACACCGAAAATTGGTAAATCTCCTTCTTTTAATTTATTAGTTTATTATTTACTGATTTTGGTTATAATTTTTTTGCCTTCAAATATTAGTTGCAGATCTTTAGAATAATTATTGTATGAAATAGATCTGATATCATTCAATTGTAATTTAATATGCAGATATCTTCAAAGATTGTAGTGAATTTGATGATTTCAATTCAACACAAATTGTGACGGAAGATTTAAATGCTTTGGATATGTATATTTCAATATTATTTTTTTCAATATTTCTTTTTAGGGATGTGATCTTTTTATTGAGTTGTGATAAATATATTGAGTTGTTGCAAAATCTGAAGGTATCTCGGGTGGGATTCTTACCATTTGGAAAAACGGTGGTGTAGAACCTATATGCAGTTACAAGGGAGATGGATTTCTGGGCCTTAAAGCTTTGTGGAAGAACAAAATATGTTACTTGTTAAATATATACTCATCATGTAATAATAGTGAGAAAAGGCAGCTTTGGAGCAACCTTCTAAACTTAAAAGCGAAGCAAGAAGTAGGAGAGTGGGTCATTGGTGGCGATTTCAATGCCATCAAAAACACAAGAGAGAAAAAAGGAAGTGGATACTATAACAAGAAATTGATGTTGGGATTTGAAGACTTCATTCAATTGACTGGGTGATTTATCTAGCTTCTTCTAGTAATCGATTCACTTGGTTCAGTTCTTCTGGAGAGTCTTGTAGCAGAATTGATCGAATTCTGATTTTGATTGGGCTATTGAATGGGTGGAATAAGGCTTATCAGAGAGTGGATAAATGGGACATCTCTTACCACAGACCGGTGTGGTTATCAATGAGAAATGTCAATTGGGGTCCCAAACCATTTCGTATGCTCCGGTGCTGGTTCCAACATCCACAGTTTATACGATTCATAAAACAAGTTTGGGAGGGTCTCAATTTTTGTGGCAGTCGTAGCTTTGTTTTGTCTATGAAATTGCAGGCTCTTAGGACAAAACTTAGATGGTGGAACAAAAGCATTTTTGAGTGGATAGATACTAATATTGAAGAGAACAGGGAGATGCTAAACAATGCAGAAGAAATCTTAGTAGACATTGATGATTCAATGAAAGATCAACTCTTAAGATGAGAAAGCACGCTGAAGATGAACTTTGGAAAGCATTGAGAATAAAGGAAAGTTTGCTTCACCAAAAAGCTGGAACAAGATGGATTGAAGATGGTGATAAGAATACCTCCTTTTTCCATTCGACAATTCGACATCGGAACCTGATGAACACAATTAATAAGGTGACAGTTGAGGGCAGCGTTGTTGAAGACGTCGAGGGGGTAAAGGAAGTTATCGCAACTCATTTTGAAAAGAGGTTAACATCTTCAGATAGACCACTAACTCGCATAAAGTCTGAATTTTTCAAGAAAATAACAGAAGTGGAAGGAAACATGTTGGAAGATGATTTCACAGAAGCAGTATATCAATGCAATGGTGATAGAAGCCCAGGCCCCGACGGTTTCAATTTGGAGTTTTTTCAAAGATGCTGGGACATTGTGGGACATGACTTCATAGGTTGTATTAAGGAATACTTTATTGAAGCTAAACTTCCAAAGGTGCTAGCTTCTTCTTTTTTGGTTCTTATCCCAAAGAATGACAATCCTAGTAAACTCGATGATTATCGTCCAATCTGTTTAGTGGGATGTGTCTATAAGGTGATTGCTAAGTTATTGACTGGTAGGCTTAAGAGAGTTATGAACAAGATAATATCCCATTCTCAAACAACTTTTGTTGTTGGGAGGAATATTCTCGATGGAGTTCTTACATTGAACGAAATTGTAGATTATCCAAAAAGGAGCAATCACAAAAGTCTAATCCTCAAAGTCGATTTTGCGAAGGCATACGACTGTACTGAATGGCCATATATTCTTCAGGTAATGAAATGCATGGGTTTCAGTAGTAAGTTTATGCGATGGATAGAGGGGTCAGTGTTCAATAGCTTTATGTCAGTGCTTGTGAATGGTAGCCCTTCATGTGACTTTCAAGTTACTCGCGGGCTTAGGCAGGGTGATCCTCTATCACCATATCTATTCGCCATGGCTGCTGAAGGATTGGTATCTATGATCAAGAAAGCTGAGGAAGTGGGATTATATCAAGGATTCAGAATTAATCATATGGACTCTATAAAATTGCTCCAATACGCCGACGACACGGTCCTTATTGGGGAAGCTACTTGGAGAAACCTTTGGGCGTTCAAAGTCATTTTGAGAGGTTTTCAATTATCATCCGGCCTAGAGATTAATTTTAACAAGAGCAACCTTATTGGATATGGTGTCGAAGATTCCTTTTTGAAATCTGGTGAAAGATTCCTTGCTTGCAAAGTTCAAAATTGCTCGATTAAATTTCTTGGTATTCAAATTGGTGGGAATCATAGGTTGGTATCATTTTGGAAACCGGTGATTCACAAGGTCCAAGCTAGATTTGCATCCTGGAAAGGAAGATTTTTATCTATGGGAGGTAGAACTACGTTGATGAAATCAGTGCTTACAAATCTGCCAATCCATTACCTGTCGTTCTACCGGATGCCGTCAAAAGTTATCAAAACTATAACATCACTTAAGCGGAAATTCCTATGGAAGGGGTCTACAATAAAGAATGGCATTGCTTGGATTTCTTGGAAGACGGTTTGTAAACCTAAGGAGTTAGGGGGTTTGAACATTATGGATGTTCAATGTTTGAATGAGGCTCTTCTCGCGAAATGGTTATGGAAAATCTCGAGTTCGCAGAATCATATTTGGGGAGAGATATTGCAGGCTAGATATGGTGTTGTTATGGCTAATTTGGTGAGTGGAGAATTCAGAGCTAGCCCTGTCATGCCTTCTTTATGGTGGTGTGATATTGTACGCCTAGCTAATAATTTTGGCAACGATTCATTCTTTACTCACTTGGTTGTGTCTGTTGGAAATGGTGAATCAACAACATTTTGGCACTCTTCTTGGTGTGATAGCAGGCCTTTAGTTTCATTATTCCCAGAACTTCATAATGTTGCAGCGCTGCCCAGAAGCTTGGTGACTGCTAATGGAAGTTGGGTTGGGGCGGTATGGCAGTGGAGTGTTGAGTTTAGACAGGTCATCGAGAACCAACAGCTAGCACAACAATTGGATTGTTTACACTAGTTAATTCAACGTCAGGTGTTGTGCAGGGAGAATAGAGATGAAGTCTCTTTGAAATTAAATTCGGCGGCTGATGCTGAATTTTCCGTACATTCTACCTATGATTATTTATATAATAGGAAGGTTATAACTCACAATATTCCTCATGATTTATCGGCAGTGTTTAAATTGATTTGGTCAGCTTCCTAACCATTCAAAACGGTGGTGTTCGATTGGCGTTTAATTCACGACCGACTTCCTACACGCGATAATTTAACTGTTCGAGGTGTTATCTCTTCTCCTCATGAAACGTGCTGCTCTTTTCTGCTTTCAAGTTGAAGAAACTGTCTCCCATCTATTGTTTCAATGTCCAAAAACAATCTTAGTGTGGAGGAAAATTATTGGATGGCTTGGAGTTTTGGATTCCTTGGATAGATCGATGTTGGAACACCTTAGAATTTGGATATCTTCCTTAAATACCGCGGGGGCGACAGTAAAGAATGCAATTGGTATATGGCTTATTGTTTGTTGGTATTTGTGGAATGTTATAAATGATATTCTATTTAATGATGCATTTTGGATAGAAGAGGATATAGTGTATAAGATTATGATTTTAGCTTGGAGATGGATTGGTAGAAAATACAACTTTACATGTAATTACTACGATTGGTTTAAATCGCCTATATATTTTTTGTAGGGCGATTGTTCGGTCGGTTTTTTGTAAATGGGTTCGGATACCCCTATTGTATCCTTCTTTGAATATAGTTGCTTATTAAAAAAAGAGTTTCACTGTTATTTGGAATAGGACGATGACATTCATATGTCAGTGTTCATATAAAATAACAAATTAATAGCCATAAAATGTATCTATTGTGCTCTGATACCAATTGATATATTTAATTAAATCGATAAAAACAAATTATAGCATTTTATTATTATTACAGAGTAATCAAGAACAATTAGAAATAATTAGAACGGTGTACTTTATAGGATTGTGGGGGATTGGGAAGATTGTCTTCAGAGAGTTTGAATATGAAAGTATTACTACCCTCATTGTCGTCTAAGGTTTTCAGAGTATTTTAATTGTCTATTGGGGAAACACTTAAACAGCAAAACGGCTAAGGGCAGAGACCTCTCATTGGGCAGAGACCATTCAGCCACAAAACCCAATCAAACAATTCATCTATTGAGTGTTTAATAACAATTGACCATAATATAATTAATTAATAATTAATAATGTCAATCCATATTTGATTAATTAAATAATTAATCTAACAATAGTTTGTTAATGTTCACCATTATTTGAGTATCGAGCTCCCCTCCTTTGAATATTATCTCATTTTTCGATCACTACAAATTCCAAGTGACAACCAACCAAAATAAACCGCCTAAGTTATTCCCTTTTCTCCTTTGAACAGGAAATTGGTGTAGTGATATAAAGCTGTAAGGAAATGAAAAAAAGTCATTGATAAATGATACCTGCGGTAATATAAAGCCACAAATTTTCAATTCTTTATTCTCTTAAGATGTTGTAATGGATTTTAAAGGCATATCTAATAATTCTGCATGAACATGTTAATTATCAATAAAAGAATAATGCAACCAACAGTACCTGCATAAATAATTTAGAAGATGATAAAACATGTCTGGTAATTTGTAGATTTTACATAAAGATGGAATAAGATCTACAAGAAAATAAACAGAGAACTCAAGCAAATTCAGATCACAAGTAGCAAATCACTCAAATAACGATGATATGCTTTATAGCAAAGTATATACCCTATGAAGCATGAATTCCTCAAAAACAACATCTACACTGACACGACGATACCGATAATACTTTTAAAAAACTGAATAAATTAAACGTAATTACAAGTGTTGTTGTTGGTGTCCAACACGTATACAAATTCTTTCAGAGGGATGTCGGTGCTACATAGTATATACCAAAGTGTTAAAAAAGAAGCATTGTTATCAATTTTTGATCACAACATCAATTATATTTCAGAATATCAATTGAAAAGTAATATACCAACCAAATTTGAATGAATATGTCACTACCTCAAACATTCCAATTTTCTCTCACTCTTTAAGAAAATCGCACTCGCTTCCAAAAAGATACATTGAACAATTTTCACTAGAACTTGGAATATTCTTCCTGATAATGCTTGAGATAAATCTTTATGATAGACATTTTCATCGGACAAATAGCTTTATTGAATTAAAAATCTTTACTGACTTCCAAAAAAGCTCTGATAAATTAATCTTTAAGCACCACCACTTAATCATTACGTCAAATGAAATATTGATCTTCAAGCACCGCTACTTGATCACATCAGATGATTTCTGGAAACCGACATTCCGAACTCTAGGCCTACTAGCAGCCTAAGCAAAGGAAAGGTTAGATACTAATCCACTCCTTTTATCTTTTCTAATTGAATAACCTCCCACCCTTTTCAAATCGTCTTTACTAAGATCTAAAGGAGCCATACCACCACCTACATTGTGCTCTCTCCTAAATCTGGGTAGATTGGCAAAAATCTTAGTACCATTAATGATAATGTTGTCAAGATTAATGGCAAGAAGATGTTCGTCTTCGACACTTTTAAACCTAACGAATCCAAATCTTTTCCCCCTAACATCAAGCCTACCCGGGATGAACACTTCCAATATAGACCCGAACTCCTTAAAGATATCATACATCTGTTTCGCTTCATATGAATCTGGAAACCGAGTAAAGAAAAATGAGGATGATTCTTGCAAATCCAAATCAGTAACTTTACCTTTATTACTCTTCCAAATCGACATTCTAGCCTTAGGCGTATTACAACCTGTAGCCTTCTTCTTCGTACCCACCTCCGTCCAGATCCCCTTGTTACCTCCCATTTTGTACTGGAATGCCATAGATCGAGCAACCTCAGCGATGTTGAACCCAACCGAAAAGACACCACACGCCAACCAGTTACCCAGTAAAACCCAGATAGAATCACCTCCCTACCGAGGCCCCTAAGCCCTAAAGCCCGGAGTTTAAGCCAAAGATAGGAAAGAGTTCACCCAATATCTACTAGCTCCCTGATCAGAGGTCGTGTAGGATTGAGTTAACAAGAAGAAGAGGAAACGAATCGTGTTAGTGAACCTGGAACATTGTTAGGAAGATGAAAACAAGATCTCTCTCTAAATTTGAAATCAATATAAATACATTCCATGAATTTGAGGTTAGGAACCACATCAATCGATTCACATATAAAATGAAGGAAAGAGTAGCTATGCATAAGAAGATGGAAGTTTGGCTTGCAACTTGCTTGAGTTTATGCTCAAGAGAAATGAAATTTTGTTTAAAAATGATATATGTATAGTGAATGACATTGTAACAAACATTAAAGTCGTATTTTGGATGTGACATGTAATAGAGTTGAAAGTAGTGGGTGTAGCTATTTTTATGATTGGTGGAAAGTTGTATTGCATATTCTCATATTGAATTGAGATTCTTCTTATTGGGTTTGAGTATCCTTTTTCACTATTACAAATAATACATTTCATGACAACGATTTCACCTAACGTATTGTAAAACTGATGTATAATTTATGAATGCACTCTGTTTTTTTTTTAAATATACAAAATATTTCGTCGGTTATTTTGAAAACCGAAGGGTAAACTTATTCAGTGTACATGCTTTGAATCCCATCAGCCTTAGTTTTGCTTTTATCTAATTAAAAGTGGCGGCTTCTTGAATATTTTATTTTTAATCTAAAAATACGCCACATAGCTTGTACCATTCAAGTTCACTTTTCTAAACAAAACAAACATAACCCTAACAAAGAACCCTAAACAACGAGAGCCATAAATACATAAAATCGTCAATACGAAGATGTTATGTGTCTAGTGCCCTTGTTTCTTCTTTAAAGATCCAAATCATTTTCTTTTATTTGTTATTCAGATATCTGGTACGTCAAAAATCACTAATATTGTTGTTGTTATTATTATTATTGTTGTTGTATAGTAAAAAATCACTACTTATTAAAAAATTAATTTTTATGTTAATATAAAAAGTTATATAGTAAACATAAGAAAAATGAAATATAACCAAAAAAAAATGAAATCATCATTTAGAATATCACTTTTACAAGATCTATCATTTGAAATAGATTTAAAATGAATTACTCAAGCCTTTGTACAACTATAAAGCAGAACTCACAAGAAAAAGAAACAAAGAAAAAGAAATTTGAGTCCAAATTACCAAATTAATAAACTAAGATAAATCTCATATATATATATATATATATATATATATATATATATATATATATATATATATATATATATAGCTAACTCTCATGGTTGATCTCCAATATTTCTTCATCATTCATCACTTCAATATTCTTCACAAACATTTTGGAGTTTGGTGCTGCATATCGAGCTGAGAATGACACTGAAAAATATACAGGATCATTAAAATAACAATCATCACAATTCTGTAAGTATGAGTTGGGATCATAGAGATACAAAGATGTAGATGATTTAAAAAATCTCCTCTTTTTTTCTCTCTTAATCTTCCTCCATAGTGTTTTCAACCTTTCTATCTTAATTTTGCTCATAAATTCGTTGACACAGACAATAGGGTCGTGGACAATTCTCTCATAACTTGACCAAATGTTTCTGTTTCTTGATCCTAGACAGTTGCAATTTTCAACATCCATAGTGTGTGGAGTAGAGAAAAACGGAAGCATAAAATGATTTAAGGAACCAATATGTTTGGAGAGGATGCATTAAGACTAAGACTAAAGGCTGTTTATATAGTGATGGCATGAACCACTTTCCTTTTCCAGCTTATTAACACGCATACTTTGAGCCACATAGGACCAAGCAAAAGAAAAAGAAAAGAGGTATCACTTAATTTAGTTATAGATGCCTGTTTTTTTGGGATAAAAGTAATTTTTTTAGTGGAGACACACTCTACGAGTCTATGTCATTTTAATATAGAAATATCTTTTGGGAAAATTTCACATTCGAAGGCTATGACACCCTTCCAAACACATTTAGAAAAGCATAATATAATTGAAAATACTTTAAATCGTAATAGAATATCAATACAAGTTTATTATGAAATGAAACTAATTAAGAATAAATAAATTATAATTTACCATATTGCAAGAAATTAATAGTTGTTGGGTTAACTGTGATATGGCGTGTTAATTGTTTCTAAGTGGAAATGTTGTCTTTTTGGTTTGGAAGGACTGCATCACTTGATGGTTTAGGGTAGCATTGCCCTGGATCACTATGGAGAAAAAGGAATGTACACGGCGGAGAGAAATGAAAATTAATTTGTAAATATCTAGTTTTGGGACGGCTTCAAAGGGATTTTCGATGACGATCTTTTCAATTTGTTCCTTTTCTCTTACAAAGATGTGGATCTATGTGCCTGTATGTATATTTATAAGTAAATTTTGGTGATGGTTTTGATGATGATAACATCTAATGTCAAACAACATTCAAAGAAGTTCGTCAAGATCTCTAGTTCAGCAACCTCTAAAGATGGTTTCTATCAATGAAGTCATATCAAGCTTCATTAGTAGAAGAGTCATGTTTCATATGAAGTGTCAAATAAATGATGAATCAAGCAGAAAAACTTGAAGCTTAGAGGTTGTGAAAGAGAGGAAGTGTGAAAGCTCATTTGGTTCTGTGTAGGGTGATCAGTGTATTGTAAAGGTAAAAGAGTAACTCATAGGAAACTAAGACAACACACACACGCAGTGCAAGCAAACACGTGCACACGCGCACATGTGTGCGTACACGTGCGGACACACGTACACACATACACGTGCATGCACTCACTGTAATACCCATATATACATACATGCATCAAATCATATATTATACATGAAAAGTACGTTTGGTACTGAAATACATAAGTTTCTAGTAACACTGTATACATAGAAATGCCCAAAGCAACCTAAACCCAACACTGGCATGTTATATGTACAAAATGTTCCAAAGATAAAACTAATAACTAGATCCCTAAGGATCTCAAAAGACTCCACAACGGAAGCAAAACCAACAGCTAAGCAAGGATAGTCACACGGCCTTATCCTTACCCTTCGCGGAACCTACAGAACCTATGATGTAAACAACAACAGTGGGGTGAGATACATCAAATCTCAGTGAGTTCCCTATCCTACAATCCTCTCGGCTCTACAAGGTTCTAATAAACCTAACTCAAGTCAAAAGGGAAAAGAAATGACTTTGAGTACACACACTACAAAAGTATCCACACCGGTGAGCCTGTTAACTCACACAAGTACCAAAGTACGTCCTGAGCCTGTTAGCTCAAGAATCTCACAAATCAATAACCATACCAAGGCATCCCCTTTTCCCGTCTGCTTCTACATCTAGAAGACGACCCGAGTCATGGATCCTCGAAATTACTTGGCATACGAAATGGATTCGGGAACAACGGCCTGTTAGCCGTGAACCGTCACTTCTCATGGCCTGTTAACCATCACAAGTCTCTACCCTTAGGTTCCATTCGTACTAAACGCGGGAATCAAACCTGCTAAGTAATGGTGCACATGTTTCAGAGGAGCTCGAGACCCATGAAACGCACTATGAAAAATAACCGGTTACGATTACACAATACACACGCCTCGGCCTTACTTGCACGAGCGTTGTCACTATTCCATTACACACACACAACATTGTTTAGGGTAAGTCCTCACTCTACTAATTTCATATTTTAACACGCATATATAATCAAACATGTTCAATAATCAGAGTATAGGCAATTAAGCATCGATTACATAATAGAAACACATAATTCAACATATTACACGTTACACCCCATTCACGGTTCCTTCCGATTTATTTAATCGGGCAATAATCAGGTAATTCTCACCACCATTAGCTAGAGGATACTCATAGCTTCACAATGATACCAAGAATACTCACAACGGATAAACGAGTCAAAAGTTATGGAATTTACAAGAAATGGTATCGCGAAAAAAACACAGTTCAGCACTCGTCCTGGCCGTACGCGTATGGCCTTGTCCGTACGCGTACTGCCCAAAGTGATACGCGTACGGGCAGAGGCTATTTTCCCTTTAAAATTCCATTTTTTCCTTCAATACGCGTATTGCCCAAACCACACGCGTATTGCTTCCTCCATACACGTAATGCACAAAATCCTTCACTTCCATACGCGTATTGCCCAACTCAATACGCGTATGGCCCTGCGTGTTACGCGTACGGGCAGACGAAACCCAGAAAAATTTTCTGCAGACAAGTTCTGCTACGGGTTGATCCAATTCAACCCCAAAATCCCATTTTTCCCAATCAAAATACACCAAAACATGCTATAATCATAACAACCAGTACGACATATAATCAATGATCGAATTTCAGTAATTAGACAATGATTCTATTGTAGAATTTCACATTTCCTACCATATCACACTACTCTAAAACTCAATAAAACCTTAATCTAAAGAGTCTAACTAGAACCCACCTGGATTACTAGATGAGGAGGTTGCAGATGAGATGAAACGATGAAGATTGGTTGATGATTGGTGACCTAGAGCTCTTGGGGAATTTCCTCTTTTTCCTCTCCCCTTTTCCTTCCTTTCTTTCTTTTTCTCTAAGTTTCCTAACTATTACCAAATAAGGAAATGAAAGGAAAATATTCACAATAACATTAATTGGTCATACCACTAATTATCCAAATTATCTCAAATGCACCAATTAATAAAATTCCAAGTTTAAATAATATTAAATCTAATCAATCCGAGTTCGCCAGTTTACTCTAATTGTTTTTATCCAATAATTGCTCAGAGTACCCCGGAACCCAGTTGATCATACTAATATTATCCAAAATGCTTACAAAATTATGGGGTATTACACTCACGCACATACAAACAGACACACACGAGTGTGCCCACACACAATTGTTTTTGAAGCATTTCTCATTTTATAAAATAACTTGAATATGTTTTATGCATGTACCTAAGTGATTACTAGTTTGTTTACACTTTTAGAAGTGATTTGTGTACTATATAATTGTTTAACACATTGTGGTTAATCGATTAACTTTTCTATAACACATCCAAATTGTATAAATAGGCTTCTAATTGATTAGTGACAACGAATTTGAATGCCTTCCATATTTGACATTAATAATTGTTTACACTAAGACTTAATCGATTAGAAGCATTAAAAAGTCTATGAATCATTTTTCTTTTTGAGACATTGTAATGCCCTGTATAATATATACCTAGAATAATACAATACAAGCATTTTATTTGGTACTGACACCATCATAAGTGCCTAATGGCGTAATTCACATACTTGACCATTCTAAAACATAATGCCACTATGGTACAAGCTATGGAAATTAGCCAAAAATAAAATAAAACTAAGATCAATATACAATATTCCTCATTGTACAAGAACAATAGAATACACAGCGGAATAAGCTTAACTAAGCTTCTCTTGAAACATCCCAGTATCGCTCCACTTGTAAATCAAACCTGCAAACCGTACCTGAAATATAGCAACTATAGTGGGGTGAGATACATCAAATATCAGTGAGTTCCCTATCCTATAGATCCTCTCGACTGTACAAGGTTCTAATAAGCCTAACTCAAGTCACAGGGGAAGGGAAAGACTTTGAGTACACAATTCACCATCTCACACTATATGGAAACACGCTATTGAGCCCGTTACTCAAAAGTATCACTAATCAATAACCTGTCAAAGCATCCCCTTCCTTCCGACCTCTTCTACGTCTAGAAGTAGGAACGAGTCATGGACCCTCGTAGATTTCTTGGCATACGAAATGGATTTGGGATCATCGGCCGTACCCGTGATCCGTCACTTCACACGGTCCGTACACCGTCACAAGTCTCTTTACCCGTAGGCTCCATTCGTACTATAACATTGGGAATCAAACCTACCAAGAAATTGTGCATTCATTACAGAGGAGCTCGTTACTATTGAAATGGCACATAATGGAATAATGGTTATGATTTTCGTGATTCCACATACAACCATAATTGTATACAACATTTCTAGGCCACATTAGCCTTTACCAATAGAACATAACAAAAGTACACGTGTTCCATACTAGTGTTCACTCCCTCATAGGTCAATACTCGTCACTGATGCACCGTTATACACCAAGTGCCCGAGTATCGCCATCTAGAGTTTTCTGTCAAATTCTAATCACAACCTAGAATCATATCATTAGGTTTGGGGTAAGGTTTCCTCACTCTTCCTAATTTATTTTACCATGCATATTATCTCATTCATTTTAACAACAATATTAGATAGATAGGGTATAACACAAATATTACAAATAAATACATATAATCACACATCACATAAAACATCACTTTCTGATTCCCTCCGATTGATTTAATCGTGTAACGAAATCAATGTTTCTCACTCTTATCCCGTAGGATATTTCTACAACTTTACATCGGCTATAACTGTGCCTCGATCGGGTTTACGATCCAAAAGATATCAATTCCTAAACATATCACAATTTAAAACATAATTATTACACTTTCGAACTTTCTCGATTATTTAATCGGTCAGTAAATTCGACATATATCAGCTCCATTGCATAGAATATTTCCTTAGCTTCACATCGATATAAAGAACGCTTAAATCGGACACCCGAGTAAAAAGTTATGAATTTTAGAAAAATATTTTCCAAAAGTTACAGCGTTAACGGGTTAACGCATATGGTTAACCGGTTAACCAGTCCAATTTTCACGTAAAACACCATTTTTCCATGGGTTAATCGGTTAACCCATACCATTAACCGGTTAACCCTGTTGCAGAAGCTCAAAAACCCTATTTTTCTCATACTAAAACCATTGGAACTCATACCTAAACATGCGGGGACATCAAAACAATTATCAACAGGTGATTCCACACATATATTGGTCATACTACACAAGTTATATCGCGTTTCATCCGTTAGATTTCATTTTCTCTCAAATCTAACCTAAACTCCAAACGTATAATCCTAGAACTTAAAGTGTCTAACTAGAACCCACCAGAGGATCGAAGAGGAGTTTGAAGAAGATGATGAACATTGATGATGATCCATAAGCTTCTCTTCTTCATCTTTCCCTCTTTCTCTTCTTCTTTCTCTCTTTCCTTTTCTTCTTCTTCTTTTCTATCTTCTTCTTCTTCTTTTCTTATATATATATATATATATATATATATATATATATATATATATATATATATATATATATATATATATATATATATATATATATATATATATATATATATATATATATATATATATATATAATCCTTATTATATAATATAAATCCAACCGGACAAAATATCTCCAATTGATCTTTTGTCGTCTCAACCCAATTGATCAATTATCAAAGTTACCCAAAAATTACTTTCTTGAATTAGTAAATATTAATCCGCCTCCTTAATAAAATAATTCATCTCTTTAGTGTTCACTATTTGCTCTATTGATCCCAATTGATAATACTTAAAGTACTTAGAGGATTCCATTAATCCAATTTACCAAAGATATAGCATATAGATACTCATCTGATCTCATCTGATATCCAATTAAGCATTTAAATAATACGGGGTATTACACTCTCCCCCCCTTAAATTGAAATTCGCCCCCGAATTTCCTCTATTCCACAATAACCGCAACTTGTATCATTGTCTTAGATCCATTCTTAACTTTACTTCCGTTACAATTTCTGACGTATCCATAATCCAACTTGATTTCGCAGACCAAATTCTTAATTTCACGAATTATCAAACTTCAGGTCCTTATTCATACTCTTATTCCAATATTGAGTTAATTCCTAACTTTGCGTTTCCTCAATTCATCTGTTGTTCCATAAAAAGACTTGGTCGCATCCTACCTCGGAAGAAGTGTACCATCCTACATTCCTCTACCGAGTCACCAACCAAACCGTAACACCTTATCTTGGTTCAGGGTAACAACCACTAATCAAATCCTCATGAGGTAATTCGGTGATTCCTTAACTTCATACAATTACCGGCAACTATTCCTCCGTAAATCCTTCAACGTTCTAAATCACTCCACAATTAGTCAAACGTCTTCTTTACCAGTTCCCTCTGGTCTGATACTATACACGGTACTCATTAAATCTGAAATTTCCTTTCTTTCGTGTCACACCAAAAGGTAACACACTTAGAACAAGATCTCCTTACTTCCACACTTACAAGTAACAATCTTTCTAATCCTTATTAGTCTGACTAAACTCTTCATCTGTCACCTTCCACTGTGCAACTCAACTTCTAATAGTAGAACACTACGAATTCTCGAGCACTGTCAATTAACTAACCGTCCACGGAGAAATACACTTATCCACTGGGATCCTTACTAACCAATGGTACAAGAACTTACTGGCGTCTTATAGTAGAACAATTTCCTCGCCAACACACAATATCCTAACATCGGTCCAATACTCTCCAGACGGTGAAGATACCGGAGTTACACTGTTACAACCATAACCTATACAACTCCGAAATTCACTCTAACTCGAATAATACATCCAAAATAGCTTAACAACTTCTGTTTCTAGTTACCACATTCCATATCAATTCTTCTTACGATTTCTAATTCCCTCAATGTTTCTTGTTGATTCGTGATATCAATCACTAACAACGTAACACCAACATAGGACTATAATCATATGCGAGTTACCCCTTATCAAACTTAAACCATTCAAGCGAAGTTGTGAGTTTCCATACTACTCGCCCATTCACGTACAACACTCCACTTACACACACACCTTCGAAGTCCATAACGCATTCCTCAATTGAATCTACTTTTCTCATTCGTTCCATTTCATAAGGGATTCCAAGTCACATACTTAACTTCGGAACGTCAAATTCTTACTCGTACTTAGAAAGATAACTATCAAATTTCCTCCCCTAGGTAACACACAACTGCACACATCTGGTACCACTCTCACTGTCTAAATCCCATACCATGAACTCACAGAAGATAACACTTACTAAACTCTGACCAACCGCTCATACCTTACTAACACCAACAATTAAAATATCAAAACTATCTTTATAATTCAATACTTCATGAGTAATCTCTGACTTCGTCCTTAAAGTTCTCAACAGTAATAATAACAATGCGCCTAAGACTTTCTCATACTCAATCTGGTTCATAAGATTACTTCCTTGTAGTCAAATTCCTTTGTCATCTAAACAGATGATCGACTAAGTAACACCCTTCCACAAGTTCCGATTTTCAACCACGAATACGTCTTTCATCTACTTGGACTTCCGTTTTACATTCACACAAAATTCTCCACTCGGAGCAACATAAGGTAACAAAACGCAGATGATGGTTCCTAAGGGATCTCACAATTTACACACATGTTAATCGATTACCCATCGGAGCTAATCGGTTAACTTCTCAAAATTCAACGTAAAACACCTTCCATACACGTGTTAATTGGTTAACACCACTGCAGGAACTGAAAATACACAATTTCTCATAATTCAAAAAAACATCCCTATTCAAAACCATCGATCCGTCTTGCTCTAACCCCCAATATCATTCTCAATTCGTGGTTCTTTAACTTATACAACAATTCACCAACCATGATTCCACTCAAGGTAATACAGGACAAAGTTAAAACATGCAGATGACACACTCCAAACAAGTAACAAGGCAAAATTCCAAATTCTGACGCAGTCACTCTACAAAACTTTAGTGGGACAGCTCACTCTCTGCTCACACAACGACACTAGCGGGAAGCCAATAATGACGACATTCTGGGGTTTTTAATCACAATTCATACTTGATTCGTTCATAAGCAAAATCTAACACACAACCATCACGCGGTACTACGAAAATGATGGACATCTCATGTCAAGCATACAACCTTGTTCTCTTACTTGAATTCCTTGGTGAGAAATAATACTACCACGTTCTTAGTCCAACAAAAGGTAGATTCCGAATAGTCTGATTATTCACAAATATAGAAATTCTCTATACTTGAAAATAGATCGGGGTAATGCACCCTCTTGGAGAACCTTTTCATCACTCCGCACACATTAATCAGGATTTCTTGCCCTTCACTATCCAAGGAACATCCCACTTACGTCAAATTACTTAATGGAAAGTTTGCAACCAACAACTCTCATCACTATTTACCAAACCCTTCCCGGTATAAATCGTTCCATGATTTACACTTAGTCCGTAATAAGTCCTGAATTGATTTTCGTTGTTTTACCACAATCTTACTTCTTAAAATACAATATTCACTGCTCCACAAGGTACGTCCCTTCACACTTGTCTTAAGAATAAGAATCCATTACGTACATTGTGACTACGGTGCTACTACTACGCTTGTTCTTAATACCAAGGTGTAACTTTCTCATTCCCCGTCATACCAAAACGGTTCTCATGAGTAAACCATCTATAATTACACTTCCTTAATTATAGGTTCATCAATACCTTAATAACTCTATAGCACACTCGTCCAAAATACATTCCGTTGATACTGTTTCCACACCACATTTACCTTGCTCTCCGTGGTAATCCTCTTAGGTCCAATTATAAACCCATCTTACTAATATTCCCTTAGATCTAAGATACTTACTCTGTTTCTTAATACAACTTCTTCCGGTTCGTAACACTACACTTTCCGTTACTTCATGAAGCTCATTCTTTCTCCAACACAAAACCTTATACGGTTCCTTGGGTAAGTTAACAAATTCCAAATTGATCTGTCACCGAAAACAGAAATCCTGATGTATTACCTTGAACTTAATCTCCACGCATAACTGAAGATACAAAACTCATTTCTTACTCTTTTTTCGGCTCACACTTGTTTCACTTGAAGCATGTAGACACATCCTGGTTATCCTTCACACACTTCTCTACTACTTTAAGTTCCCATAAAAGTCGAACGTCCTTAACTCTCAACTTTTAACCAGTCGGAAGATATGGTTCCGAACACATTCCTTAAGGTACTCTCGTCCATTCAAGATACCTTAACGACCTTAGAAATTGAAGCACCAAATACTATCTTACTTCCGGACCTTATGCCACGCGTTCCACAAAGCAACTTTTCTTTTTCATGGAATGAGATTACTTGAAATCCTTATCCAGATTAGTGGTCAATACCTCAACCAACCGTCCGATAGGGATCCTTAACCTTCAGACTCCATCAATTCCAAAGGATTGCTTAATAACACACCACTCTTTAATTCCATGTGACCCAAAGCACAACTTCTACTAAAACCTCAAATGAGCTTAACAAAACTCCACACTACTAACTCTTGGCTTGAGTCTACCCTTACAGCACAAGTTCCGACAACACTTCGGAATCCTCGTGGTCGCTCAACCATGATTCTACCAATCACATACATAGCATTAGGTTGATCAGGCCCAACACTAGATAGTATGATATCAAGTTTCATGCTGGCAAGACACACTTAAGAGGCAGGAAAGGATTTACTTATGATGTTTCAAGGCTAGGTCGAGGATACGACCTGCTCTGATACCAACTGTAATGCCCTGTATAATATATACCTAGAATAATACAATACAAGCATTTTATTTGGTACTGACACGATCATAAGTGCCTAATGGCGTAATTCACATACTTGACCATTCTAAAACATAATGCCACTATGGTACAAGCTATGGAAATTAGCCAAAAATAAAATAAAACTAAGATCAATATACAATATTCCTCATTGTACAAGAACAATAGAATACACAGCGGAATAAGCTTAACTAAGCTTCTCTTGAAACATCCCAGCATCGCTTCACTTGTAAATCAAACCTGCAAACCGTACCTGAAATATAGCAACTATAGTGGGGTGAGATACATCAAATCTCTGTGAGTTCCCTATCCTATAGATCCTCTCGGCTGTACAAGGTTCTAATAAGCCTAACTCAAGTCAAAGGGGAAGGGAAAGACATTGAGTACACAATTCACCATCTCACACTATATGGAAACACGCTATTGAGCCCGTTACTCAAAAGTATCACTAATCAATAACCTGTCAAGGCATCCCCTTTCTCCCGACCTCTTCTACGTCTAGAAGTAGGAACGAGTCATGGACCCTCGTAGATTTCTTGGCATACGAAATGGATTCGGGTTCATCGGCCGTACCCGTGATCCGTCACTTTACACGGTCCGTACACCGTCACAAGTCTCTTTACCCGTAGGCTCCATTCGTACTATAATATTGGGAATCAAACCTACCAAGAAATCGTTCATTCATTACAGAGGAGCTCGTTACTCATGAAATGGCACATAATGGAATAATGGTTATGATTTTCGTGATTCCACATACAACCATAATTGTATACAACATTTCTAGGCCACATTAGCCTTTACCAATAGAACATAACAAAAGTACACGTGTTCCATACTAGTGTTCACTCCCTCATAGGTTAATACTCGTCACTAATGCACCGTTATACACCAAGTGCCCGAGCATCGCCATCTAGAGTTTTCTGTCAAATTCTAATCACAACCTAGAATCATATCATTAGGTTTGGGGTAAGGTTTCCTCACTCTTCCTAATTCATTTTACCATGCATATTATCTCATTCATTTTAACAACAATATTAGATAGATAGAGTATAACACAAATATTACAAATAAATACATATAATCACATATCACATAAAACATCACTTTCGAATTCCCTCTGATTGATTTAAACGGGTAACGAAATTAAAGTTTCTACCTCTTATCCCGTAGGATATTTCTACAACTTTACATCGGTTATAACTGTGCCTCGATCGGGTTTACGATCCAAAATATATCAATTCCTAAACATATCACAATTTAAAACATAATTATTACACTTTTGAACTTTCTCGATTATTTAATCGGTCGGTAAATTCGACATATATCAGCTCCATTGCATAGAATATTTCCTTAGCCTCACATCGATATAAAGATCGCTTAAATCGGACACCCGAGTAAAAAGTTATGAATTTTATAAAAATATTTTCCAAAAGTTACAGCGTTAACGGGTTAACGCATATGGTTAACCGGTTAACCAGTCCAATTTTCACGTAAAACACCATTTTTCCATGGGTTAACCGGTTAACCCATACCGTTAACCGGTTAACCCTGTTGCAGAAGCTCAAAAACCCTATTTTTCTCATACTAAAACCATTGAAACTCCTAAACATGTGGGGACATCAAAACCATTATCAACAGGTGATTCCACACATATATTGGTCATACTACACAAGTTATATCGCGTTTCATCCGTTAGATTTCATTTTCTAATCTAACCTAAACTCCAAACGTATAATCCTAGAACTTAAAGTGTCTAACTAGAACCCACCTGATGATCGAAGAGGAGTTTGAAGAAGATGATGAACATTGATGATGATCCATAAGCTTCTCTTCTTCATCTTTCCCTCTTTCTCTTCTTCTTTCTCTCTTTCCTTTTCTTCTTCTTCTTTTCTATCTTCTTCTTCTTCTTTTCTTATATATATATATATATATATATATATATATATATATATATATAATCCTTATTATATAATATAAATCCAACCGGGCAAAATATCTCCAATTGATATTTTGTCGTCTCAACCCAATTGATCAATTATCAAAGTTACCCAAAAATTACTTTCTTGAATTAGTAAATATTAATCCGCCTCCTTAATAAAATAATTGATCTTTTTAGTGTTCACTATTTTCTCTATTGATCCCAATTGATAATACTTAAAGTACTTAGAGGATTCCATTAATCCAATTTACCAAAGATATAGCATATAGATACTCATCTGATCTCATCTGATATCCAATTGAGCATTTAAATAATACGGGGTATTACAGACATTTTCTACTATAAATAGAGGGACCCTCCTGATTCTAAAACACACTAGAATTCATGTTGAAACTCTTATATTTCAATTTATTCTCATTTTTTATTCTTTAACTAAAGTTGTCTTAGTATCTTGTGAGTGAAAAGTAATTCTGAGAGTTTGGTTGTATTGATGTATGTATTATAGTAGTTCTTTATCAAGTGTGTGATTTTCTTGACCTATTTCCTGAACTGATTTCCTTGTTTAATTCTTTAGGTTGTGATGTTGAAATCTATGTTTGCGTTTTGAGATTATGCGCCTAAAATATCTAATTGATTCATGAGCTCATCCTTATAAAAGCTCCGTTTAGTTTGTGGGACCAACATGTGTAAAATATCTCTTTTGTTGTAAGAAGGTTTTTGGGCATATCCATAAAAGCTCAAGATACTTTAGTAGTAGAATTCTCAAGAAGAAATTGTTGGGAATATGAATAGGTTAAGTGGTAGGTTGAACCTGTATAGATCATGGTGCAATCTCTCCATCCCTAACTTTTTTTTATGTTATTTAATTTTATTTCCTACATAATTACTTCATTCCTCGCTGTTTTATCTTTGTTTAATTTTTTAAATCTATACACCTCGGCCTCAAGCCCAACAAGCTTTTCACTCTAGTTCTTGTCTGGCGTCTTCAAAGACATTTTATCCCTTAGAAGGGAATCTCTCTCTTCCTCCACCTTTTAAATTGAAACACGAGCATTTTCCAAATCTTTCTCCCGTCCTATAAAGGGGAAACATGTAGGCCTGTCAGCCTGAAAGAAAGCTTTAGAGCTTCGGGTACCACCTTTGACCCTAACAAATTAAACTTGTATTTCCAATTCTTGTAATTTGAGGTATAAAGAGAAAGTAGAGCCAACCAAGAGATGGAGCTTACAAAGACCTATCCTCCCTGAGATAATTCTTTCATCTCATAAAAAGATAACAAGATCCCAACAGCTTGTGTAATATCTAGGACTTAGTAAAGGATTTGGAGTCCTTGGACAAATGCCTGCCTATTTGAATATAACTGGGAAAGGGAAAGGTTTGGCACCTAGAGAATATAAATCTCGAAGGTAGTACTTGTTGGGAAGGTGACTAAAAACACAAGAGGGGATTAATTATGTGGCATTGAGAAATGGTGTTTGAATAAAAATCTTTGATAAAAATAGAGTTGAAAACACATTTATAAAATAAATAAGAAATAAGCCATGTAATGAACTAAACCAGAGAGAAGGATATGAAACGGAAGTAAATAACTGTAAAGTATAATGATATGGTAAAAGAAAGATGCGTCGGGGATTTGTTGAGGTTTAGCCTAAAGATTTGACCTACTCCTCTCCCAAAGAATTTCTTCTCGAGAGTTTCCATAATAACGAAAGATTTTGACTAGTTTTCCCACAAACCTCCTAACATAAAGGACTCAAATTTTATAATGGCATTCCTCTCAACCAAACATGAAAGTTTTAATTACCGACACCTTGCAAACAATAGATTTTACCACAAGGACAATATCGAACCATTGAGAACTTTTAACACGGGGCTAAGCTTATTACAAACCAAAAGAGAGTTTTAAATGAAGAGACATCTCATCCAAACAAAGGTTTTAAAACTTCACCTCAACAACAAAACAAGACACTACTAGAAAATTCACTTTTAGTGACCGAATTAGTGACTAGAAAATTTCGGCCACTTTAGTGACCGAATTAGCCACCAAAATTAGACATTATGTTAGTAAAGTTTTAAAAGTCACTAAATCAGTCACTAAATAAACTTAGCCACCGAATTAGCGACTGATATTTTGTGACCATAATTTTCGGTCACTAATTTTTTTTTTGTTTTTTTTTATTATTAAGTTACTTCCCTCCCAATTTTCTCCTTTTATTTATTTTTTAAATATTTTAGTCAAAATTTTACATTTTTATTGTTTTAGAAAATAATATATATATTTATATAAATAATTAACTCATTCAAATTTTATTAATTTAGATAAAATATAGTTTTAATGACAATTACTATATGAATCTTTTTAAATAATATTTAAAAGTTCTATTTCATTAATAATATATACATTTCGAATGTAAATTATACAACAAAAACCAAATGGCTTAGTGGACACCTGAAAGCCTCACTAAGGAAACTGCTTTAGTTCAATTTCTGCTACAGACAAAACTTTTGTTTTATATTAAGTTTTTTAAACAATTGAAATGGTCACTAAAATCGGTCACTAATTTCAGTTTCTAAAATAGGTCACTAATTTCGGTCACTAAATTCGTCTCTAAAGGTTAGCGACTAGCACTTTTCCAACCTAAATTTGGTAGTCGCGTTATTGGTTGCTAAACGTTATAGTGACCATTTTTAGGCTTTTTCGGTCTCTAATTTGGTCACTAAATGGGAATTTTTTAGTAGTGAGAGCTTTTTAACTGGTTTAGTTCACAATAAAAACAAAATTATCCCATTGAGATATTATAATAATGCCCTTCAATATATCTTAACAAACTCGTATCACTCGACATAAACAAGACGAGTATTCACACATCCTCTATTTTACAACTCTAAAGATTCACGTTTCTTGCTACATTATCTTTGACTTTAGCACTTCACTAGAACTTGGAATATTCTTCCTGATGATGCTTGAGATAAATCTTTATGATAGACATTTTCATTGGACAAATAGCTTTATTGAATTAAAAATCTTTACTGACTTCCAAAAAAGCTTTGATAAATTAATCTTTAAGCACCGCCACTTGATCATTACGTCAAATGAAATATTGATCTTCAAGCACCGCTACTTGATCACATCAGATGATATCTTGGTCTCCAAGCATCACAACTTGAACATCACATCATATGGAAAATTCAGCTATCATCATCAAAACCAACAGCCTTTGTAATACCCTAATTTTTAACCCTAAGATCCCACTTTTCATTTGCATCTTTGCATACAAACAAGATCACAAACATTGGTTCTCCTGCCCTCCTCTGTGGTTTTGCTTCTGAAGGAGATCACGATGCACCTGTGAGTTTCTTACTTTCTTTATGTTTGTTTATGTTTACTAACCTCTAACCAAAATACCAAAAATATGTTGCAATTTATTTGTGTCTTCTTCTCTGTGTGTTTAGGATTTTGTAGGGAGATTGATGATAATGGCATTGGTTTAAAGTCAAATGTGGTTATTCATTCAAGTCTAAATCAGATGGAAGTTTGACCTCATCTTAGTCAAACCATCAGAAGTTTGCTTCAATTGCAAGTACATGTGTCAGTGGGCTATTCTTAGGCAATGTGTATCTAAGGTGTGTTCCAGAGGAATCGAGACTTAGTCAAGGCTATCTGGTCAAGATTGTGTGGCTATTCTTCATTGATTGATTAAAATAAGGGTTGACATACTCTTGGTCAAACATGTTAAGAGGGTTTCATTTTCAAGATCTATGTGCCATAGGTCTTTGAATCATCAAGTGATCAATATCAGGGTTTGTGTAAGTCCAAATTCATCTGATGAAGTCATGCGACTGGGTATTTAAAAGACATCTGGTCTATATTTCAAATCATCTGCAAAGTCCTGATTATGAGGTTCATCTTCTAGTCATTGGTTCAAGACATGTTAGCCAGGCCACTTATTCGAAATAATTGCAGGATTAATTCAAGATTTGGTCCAATTGCATTCTTATTTCAAAAATTAATTTAAGAATGTCATATTCAAGATTATTTCAATATTTGGTTCACCATTAGTCAAAGTCAGGAATCGGTTCAAGAATTAGTGAAGATTCAGATTCGATTCAAAGATTGATGCATTTCAAGTTCAATTTCAATATCAAGGTGTTTGGTTCATATGGAGGGTGCAAGAATTTATTTTGGGCCCATTTACCATTTTAATTCAAACCCATGTTCATTTTATCATTATACCAAAAAATTATTTCAAAAAAAAAACCAAGGCATGAAGACACAACCCGACCCACATCTACTTAACCCAATAGTAAAAAATGCAAAAAAGAATTGGCAACAAGGTCATGCCACACACTTCAGCAATATCACGCATCACTTATCTAAATGCAGCAAACTGCAAAGCAAAATGCAGGTGATGTAAAAAGCAACTACACAAGAAAATTACGTGAGGCAAAACGTGCACCATAAGCGCTGCAAAATAAAAATTGACGGATACGCTAGAGCAAAACGGCATCATCCTCACTCAAATTTCATTCTCCGTTCACCTATAAATAAGGCCTTTATTCATTCAATTTTCTTCAAGCTTTGCAGCCAGAAAGACTCTGCAGAAAAATAATCATAAACAACTTCAATAACCTTTAAACATTTTCACAATTTCATAACCTTCAATCTTCATACTTCAATCTTCAAACAATAAATAATCTTCAATCAACTTCAATAAACCTTCAAGATAAAACAACAACAACACAAATTCAGACCAGCCAAGGAGAACAAGGACGAGAGTGAAGGAGAATTCAATCGCTACTCACCTGTAATTGAAGGTATTCAGAGGATTTCGGTGAACTTTTGTGGCTTGAATTCGAGCTCATGTTCTACTAATATTTGAAATTAAAACCATATTTGGATAAAGCATTGCGTTTCGATCCTTTCCAACCAAGTTTCGAGCTTTGCCGCTCCTATATGGCGGAGCTCAATTTTCCTCCACCATCGTGAAAAGTAGTTGCGCGACAGGAAGAAGAAGATGATACTTTGGTTTTTTTTTGCACAAACTTGTTTTGTTTTTTTAAAACTTGTTTATATGGGATTATGGGCCTAGCCCGTGGTATTTATTGTCTAACCTTACCACCATGTTTCACATTTGAACTTCCTTTCCTTTTGATTTTGAATTTCTTATAATTCCTTTTGATTCAAAATTTTTACTACTTTTCTTCATGAAAATTCTTCCTAGTTATTTTCTTGATTTAATTTAGATCATTTTGTATTTCTTTAATCTTTGCATTTTTGTATTTTTGAATTTTATTTCAAAATCAGTTTTAAAATCATATGAATTGATATATTTCTTGATTACATTTTCTTATTGATTCTTATATTTTGATTGTTGGTTGTCGCATTGGATCGCATTGGATCTTGATTTTTTATAAGGTCTCATCAATATCAATGGAATTTGAGTGTTAATTTTTATCCACCAAAAGAGTTGATTGATATTGATGATGATTTAATCGATTTGAGATTCAATTTGGTTGTTCTCTTCATCTTAACCTCTTTCTTTTTCTTTTTCACCCTTTCTTGGATCAATTGGAAGGTGTTGTAGGCCACCTTGTTCATGAGGCTTTGAATGGTGCTTGATGAACTTTCATCAATTGAAATCTATCATTTGATTGATCATTAGATCAATTAAAGGTGCTTTGGATTGATGCATAAGTTTGTCCAAAGTACTATAAGAGGCTGATTGATGTAGTGGATCCATCTTGCCTTGACTTAGGTCTTGATCAACCTTGTTTTGACCTGTACTATATGTTTTATGACTGTGATCTTCATATCACATCTATAACATGTATGGTACATAGAGTTTAATGACCGGCCTCTCATAGTATGACCTTCCTTATACGTTGTGCCACGATTACTTAACATAGCGCTAAATTTATCCCGAATCGGAAACTAAGTCTTTTTTGTAAGTGAGATTGTCAGCCTCCTATTGTCCATGGTATTATGTGAAATAGATTGGATCTTTTGTTATCAAAAAGAGCTAGTGGCATACTCTTTTTGATTTTATCCAAGTTGGATCCCTTCTCCTAGTAATGTATGAGACCATGTTTTCATGCTTGTGGATGTCTAGTTGAGTGTTCTCCAAAAAATGAAAAATTGGCTTTTCTTTCCAAATTACTAACTTACTAATCTTTACTTTAATTGTCATTTATATTATGCTTTTTACTTATTGCAATTTACTTTGTGTTTTTATTTTAGCATTTCATAGCATATTATCATTTTGCTTGTTTCTTTGTCCACTTGGACTTATGTTCATGCTTATACTCTTTTTTTTTGTCCATTTGAACCTTCTCTTAAGACATTAACAAATATCAAAACTCCTAAAAATATTTGTTACTTTTGTGGACTTGATGTCACTACCCTATGTTTTGGATGTGGAGTTATGGACTTAGAAGTAGGAATCTTGATCCTTGCTTGGAAGTTGGCATCTTGGATCCTAAAATTCATCTGGTACCCTTGATTTAAGGATTCTTTTGAAGACTCGTCTTGGTTATTATGATTTCATCTAATGCTTGAATTATTATTTTGATTATTTGGCTTGCTTAAGGCTCAATACAAAGGAGGAAATTCTTCATTGACTTATGTCATGGGGCTTTCTAGCTTTTCTTGGTTAGATCTTTCTTTGTCCTTAGCTTTTATTTTATGCAATAGAATAGTCACTTCATCTCCTCTCCCTGTCAAACACAAAAGCATTATAAAAAATACATCTCTTCTCACATCCACTATCTTTTACAAGCAAACCATTTTCAAACCAAAAAGCGTAGATATTTCAAAGGGATATTATGGAGTACCATAGACATTTTGGCTGCTAACACCTTCCCTTTGCTTAACCAACCCCCTTACCCTTGGATAAAATAAAAGTGAGGTGGTGACTCTTGTTTTATGAGTTAAGTTAACCCATAGCTTATGCTCACAATTTTTACCTCTACATCCTTCAATATCACTTTGATTAAGACTTCACTTTTGAGTGTTGTCATCATCAAAGAAAAAATAAATTTTTGCATACATGATACTTGAAAGCATATATCCATTGGGGAGACATGAATACCCAGGAAATATCGGTCTTAAAGATGGTAAAGGGGATGCCAACCCTAATATTCTCAAAGATATCGATATAGAAATAGAAGAACTCATTTTGAACCCCATGGGATTTCCACATGTAAATCCTTTCGCCTTCAACATAGGGTCATATAATGACGTCATCTTTGCTATCTGTATTTGACAACTCTAGGCCCACTAGAAATGCTTCCACCAAATCATCTTCCAAACCGAGGGGATCTAAACTTAAATTTTCTTTGCATAAGGAGCTTGGGAGAGAGATGGGGAGCTCCATGATGATTTTGAAAAAACTAGAGGAATAGGACACCAAATCACCGTCATTATCGCTAGACAAATTATTCGAAGAACCAAACATTTTTTCTCTCCACAGAATTTCAATTCACTTTCCCCATTCTTATTTCTTAGGCTTTCAAGCATCAGTTTCATAAATAAGTTGTATCCAAAACGGTTTAGGGTTCTATGACTTTTCCAAATGCATCACACTCATGAATAAAAATTATAACTAAGAGTAAATAAAAGATAAAGGATTTAAGTTATTACATGTGATGGCTAGTAAATGATGAATAAGAGAGGAGAAAGAAAGTTTAAATAGGAAGGCGCAAAAGGTATCTTTGTAAAAGAAAAAAATTTGACTGTCTTGGAATGAGAAGAGCTTACACTTACTCAAGGCGTGATTGGCAGACAAGAAGATGGCTAATCTTAATACTAGAGCCTTAGGATGTAGAGTTAATGATGGCATGACTTCTATGTGAGTCCTAAGAACGTAAGTAATAATTAAAGTTAAATCCCTATGTGAGAAGAGAAGTATCTTTTAATAATATTTGTGTTTGACAAGACTTTCTGAGCCTCGTGCATACGTACCCACAAAGTGCAATGGAGGATCAAAACCTCGTAGTTCATGATAAAAATAACAAAAATGGTGTGTTATGATTCATTTTAAATGAAAATACAATTTGTCATTTTAAGGTGAAAACTTCAACTAATCACCAACAAGTATGTGAAAATGGACCTTTGCATCACCATGAGAAGGACTCCTACTTGGATAAAATCAACAAGTATGCCACTAACTCTCTAAGGTGGAAAAGAGTTAACTTATATCAAACAATACTATAGGGATAGGAGGATCACATCTCAGCTATAAATTACTCATGTCTAAATTTTATGAAACATTTTAAAGCAAAAAGTGCACAAAAGGAACAAAATGGTTTGAATGGGTTAAGTATTTTTAAAGTCTTTTGAAAATGCTCTAAGTATGCTTAAAATTGATTTGTATTTTATTAAGAAAATGCGTTTGAAAATCACTTGACAAAGTCAAGGTTTATTATGAAAGTGGTTCTAGTTTGAAAGAAGAAGGTTTTGAAAAAGGGAGAAGATTTTGAAAATAAAAGCTAAGGAAGGAAAGATATAACCAAGATACAATCCTTTGACATAAACAAGCCAAAACTCCCATCCTTTGGACTCAAGAAACAAGATAAGCAATAAGATAAGCAAAGGAAACCAAACATCAGATGAAAACTAAGTCTTCAAGCCAAGTCTTCACAAGAGGTCAACTCAAGGTCAAGGTGCCAAATAAGATCCAAGGTCTCAAGATATAATTCCAAAGAATAGGGCAAGGATCCCAATTCTAAGTCCATCATCCTTGAGCAAAGGATAGTCACCAAATAGTCCAAGGAATAATAAGAGTCGTTTAAATGTTTAAGCCTTTATTAATGTCTTAAAAAGAAAAAGAAAGTCCAAATGGACAAAGAGAAAAAAAAGGCATAAATATAAACAAGATGATAATATGATATGAAATGATAAGCATAAACATAAAGAGCATAAAAAATAAAAAATAAACAAACAGATAAAGAGCATAAAGACAAATGGCGTAAAAAATAAAGAGCATAAAGTAAAGTTAGTGTTAGTGTTAGTGAAGACATTTTGTCATTTAAAGTAGATTACTCAACTAATCAACCCAAAAATATGTGAGAACTTTGCATCATCCTTTGAGAAGGGCTCCAACTTGAATAAAGTCAACAAGTATGCCACTATCTCTCTTAGGTGGAAGAGAATCTACACACTATGGAGATAGGAGATTTACATCTATACTAAAGATGACTCATATCTAAAATTGGACCAATATGATCACTTTCCGATTAGAGACAAATTTAGCGCTATGTTAAGTAATTATAGCACAATCGATAAGGAAGATCATACTTTGGGAGGCCCGTCAATAACAATTTATATACCATACATGTTAGAGATATGATATAAAGATCATACTCCTAAAACATGTAGCACAAGTCAAAACAAGGTTGATCAAGACCTAAGTAAAGGAAAGATGGATCCATTACATCAATCAACCTCTCATAGTACTTTGGATAAACTTATGCATCAACCCAATTGATCAAATGATCAATAAAATGGTAGATTTGAATTGATGAAAGTTCATCAAGCACCACTGAAGATCTCATGAACAAGATGGCCTACGACATCCTCTAATTGATCCAAAGAAGGGTGAACAAAAGAAAAAGAAAGGGATGAAGAAGAGATGATCAAGCGAAAGGCAAAACCAAATTGGATCACATTGATGATCAATTCATCATCAAAATCAATCATCCATTTTTGTGGATTAGGGTTTTCACCCAATTAACACCCAAGATCCATTGAGTTTGATGAGACCTATGATCAAATCAACCAAGATCCAAGGGCAACAGAAGTTAACACAAGCCAAACAAATATAAAATGCAATAATATGAATTAATATGCCCTAAAATGATTTTTAAAATTAATTTTAAAGGAAAAATTAAGATGAAAATGAAAATGATGCATCAAATCAAATGAGAAATGCTCAATAAAAATCACACTAGTCAGAAACAAGTCAAGAATGCTATATAAAATTTTTTAGAATTTTTTAATGCATAAAAATATTTTTAAGCTAATTAAAATGCTCAAAAAAAGAGAAAAATTATGAAAATATCAAATGATAAAAATAAAATATGGAAAATATAAAATCAGAAAGAGGAAAATTAGAAAAAACTTAAAAATTATTTTGGTATTTTTTGAATTAAAAATGAAATTACTATGATTTTTAAAAGGAACAGTAATTTAAAATAAAAATCAGAAAATAAAATAAAAATAGAAAAACCAAGGAGCGTCAGATCTTGCCTCATCAATTGACGTGGCAAATCTGATGACCATCACATGGGGGAACATGGTGGAAATTACCAGAGAAATAACACAGGAACGCATTTGAATTCAACTAATCAAAACATTTCATTGTGTATCTGACCTGGCCATCGTCTTCAGCCTCTCCGATCATCTTCTCCGGTGAACCAGTCACCAGAGATTGCTAAATGGTAACATTCAGGTATGAAACCACCATCGTTGCAACCGTCTCAACAAGGCGAACACAACCTCACTCTCCCTTTTAATTTATTGAAAAGGAGTCGAGAGAATTTCAGACAAAACACTTAAGAAACAAAAATACGAAAATAAAAATTAAATGATGAACATGAACAATCAACACTAATTAGGTTAGGGGAAACACTCAGCAAGCAAAGGACTATATTGTGGTAACTTATTTAATTGAAAATGGAGCCTCAAACTACCTTGTCTAAAAACAATATGAGAAGCTTTGAAACTGGATTTGGTTGGAGCAATTCAAAGACTTTTAGAGCATAGAAGTTGTTGCAGAAGCTTCAGAGGAACACGATGGAGCTAACTATATCAAGAAACTGAGTTGAAATTTGCTATAAATCAAAGCATGATAGCTCACCTTTTTGTAGAAAATTTGAAGGTGGAACAGGTGTTTTCTATCTCTCAAAAGCCGTGGAATGAAGGTAGTAAGGTCTTCTATTTCTAGCTGAAGATGATGGAATGCTGAGAGGGGTAAATTAAGTGGAAATTGAGTGTAATCTTGTGCACCCTCATCATGGAAAAAGTGTGACTTGTATTAGCTCAAAACTCAGCCAAACCATGTGTTTTACCATTCATTTAACTTCTGGGAACTTCACTAATCATGTTTAGATGCATAAGACATGATAATTTGGCAAGTAATTGAAGATTAGTTGAGATGCAAATATGATCATGGTACAAAACTTCAGTTCCAATTCACCATGTTTGCATCAATGGGGCATCTTGTACAAGATGCTTTTTCATCCAATTCGTCTTGCAATTGATCAACATAATGCCAAAGATCACAATGTGCCAATAAAGGTTTCATTTGGATGATTGAGCAAAATTTTATGACATGTTGAAGTTGGCATAAAAATATGGAAAACAAAACATGAAAAATTCTAAGTCTAAATGGTTGCAAAATGATCTATAATTTGACTTTGATCATAATAAGTGTAACAAAGAATTCCATGGCTTTCCAAGCACATTTTTACTTTGATCATTGAAGAAAAATTATAGAGAGTATTACAAATGATATTGTGCAAAAAGAAGCATTTAAAAATATTGATAATTGAAGGAGTTGTGATCTTTGGAACTTTGACTTGAAATGTTGACTTTTTAGGTCAAACCTCCTTGAATCAACTAGTACACTTAAACTTTTATTGCACTTCAAAGCACATGGATCATCATATGAGCTCAAAATAACGTGTCCTTGAATGTCCTTTTATTAAATTGACCAAAGCTTGAGGTAACTTTGATATTAGAAGCCATAGCTTGATGACATAGCCTTTGAGAATCAATGGTTGACCACACTTTAACCTTGAGGGAGCAAAACCCTAGCTGATGAATCATGCTTGGTGTTCTTGATATAGCATCCTACATTTGCAAATAAACAAAAAAATAAAAGACATATTTTTTGCATTTTGATTTGTGGTTAGTGAAAGATAAAGCATATAAACATAAAGGAAAAAGATAAGCAAAGAGGTGTTTGGTGCTCTCTACAAAAGCAAACCCAAAGATGAGAGGGTTAGAGGAGAACCAAGTTTGTGATCTTTGTTGTATGTGAAAATGAAAAATAAAGATGGGATCTTAGGGGTAAAAATTAGGGTATAAAAGCTTCCCCTATTTAAGTTTATTTAATTCGGAGATATGAAGACTGAAATTTTCGTCTCGACAGGATTGGAGATGCTTAAATACAACAATAAGCCCAATTTTTGGCCCTAAGATACCGCAAAATGCATATGATATGATATGATATGAGAATGAATTCAAAGGATTATGTGGGGAAAAGGATGCTATAAAAGACAAACAAAATTGCTGGAGAGCAGAGGAATAGAGACTCCACAGGGGAAAAACAAAAGAGTAAGATTCCACTGAGGGAAACTTAACCAACACAAGCAACAAAAGAAAACAACGGGGAGATACTTGCTATTACTTAACAAAGCAAGACTTTTCCAAGGAAAGGGAATAACAAAGGGAGTATCCAATTCGACTATGGGAAAGGAATCCAACTCATCCAGAGGATAGATTTCCTACTACCAGACATATGGTAGCTTGAAAAACATAATGAACCCAGGAGGAAACAACATCAACTGCTTGTTACTGGTTATTGAGTAGCTTAAAAGAAGTTAATAAACTTAAAAAAAGGATAATCAACTACCTGTTATGGGTAGGAAGAGAAATATTACCCACTATCAAACAAATAATAGCTTTAACAAGGTAATAGACTCGGAATAAAAGATCACCAACTACCTGTTACTGGGTAGGGGAAGCAAAGAGATGTATTACCTAATACCGGTTACTGGGTAGCTTAACAAAAGTAATCAACTAGGGAAAAAGATAATCAACTACCTGTTACTGGGTAGGAAGAGAAATATTACCAACTATCACACAAGATACAACTTTAACAAGGCAATAAACCTGAAAGAAAGATCACGAACTATCGGTTACTGGATAGCTTAACAAAGGTAATCAACCCAAAAGCAAGAGAGACACTACATAATACCAAACAAGTGATAGCTTTAACAAGGCAATAAATTCTGGAAAGAGATATCAACTACCAGTTACTTGGAAGGAAAAGAAATATTATCAACTACTAGTTACTAGGTAGGAAAAGAATTATTACCAACTACCGACTACTGGGTAGCTTAAACAATGGTAACCGACCACAAAAGCAAAAGAGATATATTACCTACTATCAAACAAGTGATAGCTTAAAAGAAGTTAATAAACTCATGACACCAAAGTTCAATCCAGGAACAAACTAGAGAGAAACGGTCAAACAAGACATGACCCAATGAGGAAATATCTCAACTAGGGATTGATTCCATCCAGATAATTAACTGGAAAGGAAAAACTAAAACTATCATCTTCCACGAGGTATAAACTCAGTGGGGAATTAGAAATTATAAACACTTTCTGCTTAAAGGTGACACTCTATTGGAGAGACCACACACGCTCTATGGGGAAAACAACACTAGAGAGCGGGGAAGCACCGAAGGGATGCAAGATGCTCAATGTAACAACAAGATGCTATGTATTTTTGAAATTAACCCAAAACCTTTTGAGAATTCCTATTCAATCTTGATCTCAAGATTGTTAACAATCACACGCAATGGCAACGAAAAGAAAAATTGAGAAAGAAAGAAAGAAAGAGAAAAGAGAAATAGTAACGTTGGAGAAGAAGATGAAAAACTGCAAAATTCTTTCTTCCCACAAACTGTGGAAACTTTCAATATTCACTTGCAACTGCAAACTTTGAATTAACAAATTTGATTTTTACAATGATAAGGGTTCCTCCCTAATTATATATTTAGGTTAACTTGCATCTCAAGTTAAATCCCAAACTATAAAAGCCCAAAAATATCTAATCTAATCTTTCTAAATCAAATCTAATCTTTCTAAAAACAATGAATTACATATTTAACACACCACCTAATTCATTGTGTCTAAACTGTCTATATTCATCATGGCTCTTAGTCTTCTGAAAACTTCCCTGCACACCCTTCATCATGATATTTGCAATCTGATTCTCAGTTCTGCAGTGTTCCAAGTTCATCTTCCCTTCTGCTACCTGCTCTCAAAGATGATAGAACCTCATTTCGATATGCTTACTTCGACCATGTGCTATTGGATTCTTTCCATGACTCTTCCCATTGATCTCTTCGACCAGCTCTACCATCCAGGTTGCTTGACATGCACAAAGAGAAGCAACTATGTATTCTGCTTCGCATGACAACAATGCTACTATTGGTTCCTTTCTCGAACTCCAAGCAACTGGTGCACCACCTAACATAAACACATAGCCAGCTCTGGATTTTCTATCCTCAACATTACAACACCAACTAGAGTCGGTGTATCCCACTGGCTTGCATTCTTTTCCTCCATTCCGATACGTAAGTATCCTCTTCGTTGTTGCAAGGTGTGATACCTTTGGCTTCTGCATGAATCTACTTACCATACCCACACTGTATTCTAAGTCAGGCCTTGTGTGACAAAGGTATCAAAGTGACCCAATAATTCTTCTGTATTGGGTTGGGTCGACATCATCTTTATCTGAATCTTTCGACAGTTGCAAGCTGGTCTCTGCTGGAGTCGAAGTTGGGTTACAATCTTGCATATCAAATCTCTTGAGTATTTCGCCTGCATATCTTCTTTGGTGCATCATCAAACCTCTACTAGTATTGTAGAATTCGATGCCAAGGAAATATGAGAGATTTTCCAAGTCTGACATTTTAAATTCCTCACTTAGGTCATGTTTGAAATCTTTTATCTCTTTCTTACAACTTCCTGTTATCAATAGGTCATCGACATAGAGGCATAGTATAAGCAATTCACTATTGCTTCATCTTACATATACTCCATTCTCAGTCGTACACTTCACAAATTCCTTATCCCTTAAGAAGCTGTCAATTTTCTTATTACAAGCTCTTGGAGCTTGCTTAAGTCCATACGGGCTTTATGCAGCCTGTACACCTTTCCTTATTTGCCTCGTTTCACAAACCCAGCTGGTTGTGCGACATAAACTTCTTCTTCTAAGGGGCCGTTAAGGAATGCACACTTCATGTCCATCTGACATGTGTGCCAATTGTTCATATTTGCTAGACCAACAACCAACCTGATTGTTTCGATCCTAGCAACAGGTGGAAACACTTCGTCGAAGTCGATTCCTTCCTTTTGAAGAAATCCTTTCGCCACAAGTCTCACATTGTGTTGAGTTACTTCTCCTTTAGGATTCACCTTCACCTTGTAAACCCACTTCACATCAATTGCCTTCTTTTCTTGAGGCAATCCGACAAGGGACCAGGTGTTGTTGACTTCGATGGACTCGAACTCTTCATTCATTGCTTTCACCTACTTCGAATCTTTCAATTCCTTAGCTGCATTGACTGGTTCGACATCTGTGTATAAAGCATAGTGTACTAGCTCACCCTCTTCATCAACCACATCATCTGATGTAATTACACATTCTTGCAACCTTGCAGGCATGTGTCTTGTTCGTCGAGGTCTACTTGGACGTGCTTCATCTATGACTTATTCCTGTTGAACTTCTCTTTCGACTTCAGTGGCTGGTTCTTCACAAGAGATTCTCACTGAATCCTTCTTTACATTCTCAGTCCAATCCCATTCTTTAAGCTCGTCTATGATCATGTTCCTGCTGATTACTACCTGTTTATTCACCAGGTCGAACAACTTGTATCCTCCAGTCAAATGATATCCTATCAAGATCATCAGATTCGACTTGTCATCAAGCTTTCTTCTCAACTGATCTGGCACATGTCTACGTGTTATAGATTCGAACACATTCAAGTGACTGAGACTAGGCTTGACACCATACCAACATTCTTCTGATGTGATTCCTTCAAGCTTCTTCCTTGGACATTTGTTCAAAATATAGGTTGCTGTCGAAACCTCCTTCTCCCTATAATTCTTTGGGTAGATGCTTTCCATTCAACATACTTCTCACCATGTTCATGATGGTTATGTTCTTTCTTTCTGCAATTCCATTTTGTTGTGGAGTGTAGGGTGGCACCACCTCATGCACAATCCCTTCTTTCTCACATAATGCATCGAACTCTTTTGACACATACTCTCCACCACCATCAGTCCTCAGAATTTTCAGCTTTCAACCATTCTGTCTTTCTACCATAGATTTGAATCTGGCAAATACCTCGATCACATCACTTTTCTTCTTGATGAGGTAAGTCCACAACTTTCGACCGTAATCATCAATGAACGTGACTAAGTATCTGTTGCCACTAATTGAATACACCTAGATTGGACCACATACATCAGAGTATATGACTTCCAGAATTGTCTTCGACATCCTTCCTGCATCCTTGCTGAATCTATTCTTGTGTTGTTTCGACTGAACACACTCTTCACAGACATCACTTGGAATGTCGATTTCAGGTAATCTTGAAACCATATTTCTTCTCTTTAGCTCTCTAATGTCATTGAAGTTGAGATGGCCTAGTCGAAAATTCCATAACCACTCATCTATGTTAGCTGCAGTTGCTAGGCACTTGTGCTCTATCATATTGAGTTCAATCTTGAAGGTACTATTCTGAGACATTGGAGCCTTCAAGATCAACCTACCACCTGCGTCGAGAACTCTCATCATCTTGTCTTCGATCGACACCTTGTAGTTCTTTTTGACCAACTGCCCTATACTGAGTAAATTACTCTTCATGCATGGTATGTACAACACATTGGAAATTGATAACCTCTTGCCATCTTTCCTCATAATTATAACATCACTAACACTTTTAGCTGCTAGAGTGTTGTCATTTGCAAACTTCACCGTGTTCTTCGACGAGGGCATCATGTTGACAAACCAATTTTTCCTTCCAGTCATGTGTGATGAGTATCCCGAGTCCAAGTACCACGGGTCCGGGAATCTCTCTTCGTCTCTTGTTGTGACCATCAACAGCATCTCTTCTTCTTCATGTTTTGCCAGCTTTGCATCAGATTCTTGATTCTTCTTCATTTCCGAACAATCACTAAAATAGTGACCATACCTATAACAATTGAAACATTGAATGTGACTCTTCTCAGGCTTTCGACCACCACCTCTTCCTCTACCTGCAACACCACCTCTTTGGTTGCATTGGTTCCAGGGTTTTCTCTGATTCAACCAGTTTCCTTCATGCTGATTTCGACTAGTCGAATTGTTGTAGCCTCTTCTACCTTTGTTGTCATTCCAACTTTCTTTGTCTTTCCTTTTCTTTTCTGACTGCGCCTGCAAAGCCATATCACTCTTCGACTTTCCTGTAGCTCTTTCATCCATTCTTTGATCATGAGACTCAAGCGTCCCTTGAAGCTCTTTCTTCGTCAATACTGACAAGTCTTTCGACTCTTCTATGGCTACCACCACGTGGTCGAACTTTGGAGCCAATGACCTTAAGATCTTTGTAACAACTGATCTTGATGTCAGCACCTCTCCACATACCTTGTGTAATACCCCAAATTTTGACCACTTAGATTTCCCATCATTGTGAAAATCATCATCACAATATGGATGAACCATCATGCTTCATCAGTCTCCCCAAAGATGGGTGAGCATCCACTACAAGCAAAATTAGGGTTTCAAGCCCTCTCTGAGTGCTTAGACAAAGGATCAATCAAGAAATGACATGATCTTCAACTTGTCTAATCTCTTAAACATCCACAATGGATCAAAAAGGACTCCCACTTCAAGGATTAAGCACAAGGCTGCTCCCTTCTAGGTGGATCAAGTCTCAAGATCGATAGTGTCACCAAATTAGGGTTTTGGTCGACCAGGGCCTCCAGATGGAAATTTTCATCTGGGCACAAGCCATTGATCCAAAACATAACCTAATATACTTCATGGAACCTCATGAACCCATGCATCAAGTCAATTTTGCCTCAGGGGATGCATTCATCAAAAATCAGGAATTAGGGTTCTTGACCTAATTCACCCCTAAGTTAACTTTTGGGACAAACCATGAGCCAAGACCTCAAGAGATGATTTGAGGGTCTCTAATACACCATTTTGATCCATTTGGAACAATGGATTGATCCAAGAAGCTTGAGCAACAAGTCTCATTTTCATCTGCACCACAATTAGGGTTTTAAGGGAAAAGTCAACTGTAACTTTGACTTTTGACCAAGGCATGCTCCCAAACCCTAATACATGATTGAATATACCCTATGACACCCATGGAACATGTCCATCAAGTTTGATTTAGGTCAAGGACATGATTTCCTGAAGAATTGCACAGTTTAGAATTCATCTGATAAAAAGTCAACTGTGCACAAAAGTCAACTTTGACTTTTTGAGATTTTTCACCAAAATGGATTTTTAACCCTAAAATGATGTTAATGTATGATTTGAATCATCATTCATCAAGAAAAATCAAGAAAAGTGAGATAACTTGTAAAAGGGGTAACCATAAAACTTAGAAATTTTTCTAAGTTAAAAATAAAGTGGCAAAGGTACCAACTTTGGAGGACCATAACTCCTAAACCACAAGGCCATTTTTTCTCATCCAAAGATGGATTTGTAGCCCTCACTATCACCTACAAAAACTTCAACTACAAGTCATTCCAATTCATTAAGGATTTTGAGTTATGGAGTGATCAAAGTGGCTGAAAAGTGAAAAAGTCACTTTTTCCAACACTTAGTGAAATTTTCACTAAGTCAGAATTCTGCTTCACTTTTTGCCAAATGTAGGGGGATTTTTCACTTGGAATCAAAAGAGATCAAAACCAAACTTGTTGAAACAGTTGTTGTATCATGTTAGGGCTTTCCAAAATGGCCAAGAACATTGCCAAATTCAACCTACATCATGAGATACAACATTGGCAAGTTGCCTTGTTGAAATCTGTCAAGGCAAGGCAGAATTTGCATTTTGGCTCGATTTGCCAAAATCAGCCAATTGCAATTGCTCCAATCCACTTGGACACCTCAGAGGATTGAATCCAAAGGGGACAATCACTGAGCTAAGCCTCCAAGGTCCAAGGAACAAGGAATAGCATGTTGAACCTAGAGTTGCCAAAGTAGGGACAAGACTTCAAATTTGGAATGAGGCATTCAATGGAACCATCAAGGTGGTATAGACTGAGCCATTCTCATCTGAAATCAGTCAAGACTTATCCAAGACCAAGGGGACCAAAGCTCTGTGCCCTAACCTCTAGTCAATGGCTAGAGGAGACTTTCATTTCAATTGGCCAACATTGAGGAAACCTACTTACCAGCTGCCATGCACTATTCCTTGCAAAACAAACTTGCTCTACTATAAATAGAGCTCAATTGTGGTCAGTTTAAGTACACCAAATCCATCTAACAGATGCTTTCCTCAAAATCTCTTTCTCTTGGCAAAAATGCCTTTCTTAGTAAGGTAGCTATCGGGTTTTGAGTTTGAGAGCAATTCTGCATAAACCAATCACTCACACATCTCACATACATCACATATGAGCTGATCAAACACTCACATAACATCTGGAACATCAAAATCTCAAAAACACTTGCCATCCACACAAGTTTGAAGTGAAGTTGCAGCTGAGATGCCATAAACTGATCCAGTCCATTTCAATTCAATCCAAGTGTTCAAACACACTCCATATGGTGTAGGGAAGCTGTTCAGATCATCACAACTCATCTGTAACACCTCCAACCCAGAATTTGATTTGCTCTTGCTGTCACGACTTGGAGGTAAGCCTAAACTTGGTCATCTCTCAATCTATGCATATTTCCTCGCACAATAATTTGGACATGTGTTCATAATCATGCATGGAATGTTTTCCCTCAATTAATTGCATTGTTTGAATCGTGTATCAAAAATCCTAGCCTTCATGCAGAAATTAGGGTTCTTGAGGTCTCTTCGTGATTTCTTGTTGTATGTTTAATTTAAATGAAATTAAAGTACATAGACATGATCGTGAGGTTGAGGCGAGCATAATGATATGTGAATTGCATGATATGGTTACGTATTCATGGAGATTGGATAGAAAATGCAAATCTGAGAAACCAAGAACACGCGCGTGTTCTTCAGCTGTTCTTGGCACCATTTTTCATAAATTCAAATATTTGAATTTTGTGATTTTGTTTAATTGATTCAAAAATTAATTTCTCTCTGAGTTTTAATGATTTTGAGTTGATTCTTTTTTTAATAATTCACAAAAATGTTAAAATATTTTATTTTCACAAAAAATCCCAAAAATATTATTTATTTCATATAATTGATATTTTTGTAAAGAATTAATATTTTGATTGTTTTTGGCATTTTAAATATTTTTTCTACATTGATTTTGCAACTTTTAATGCTTTCTAATTATTTTGTAGGTCAATACTTAATTTTTGAAGCATTAATCCAAGATCACAATTTGTTTTCCATGTGTTAAACAATTTTTTATCATTTTAATTGAATTTTTATTCAATTAAATACATTTTTGAAAACAAATTAGGGTTTTGGATTAATTCAACCCTCATAAATCATTTTCAAAACACTTTGGGCCTCTATTAGAGTGTAAGACCCAATCCTTTTTTGACCAAATCATCTTTGGGCCTCACTTATTGTATAAGTCCCGATACCGTCAAAAAACAAACGGCGCGATCGTCGCCTTTTCAAAAATCATCTGGGCCTACCCTCGAGTAGTAAGACCCATTTATTTTTCTTTAAACCTTTTTGGGCCTCTTGAGAGAGTGTAAGACCCATCCCCCCTTGTACAAAAAACTTTTTGGGCCTCACTCATTGTATAAGTCCCTCTGTACAAGTAAACGGCGCGATCGTCGCCCGTTTAAAATTAAAAACCATCCGGGCCTACCCTCGTGTTATAAGCCCCACTCTTTTCTTTAAACCTTTTTGGGCCTCTTGAGAGAGTGTAAGACCCATCCCTTTGTACAGAAAACCTTTTTTGGGCCCCAGTCACTTGTATAAGTCCCGCTGTACAAAGTCAAACAGTGCGCTCACTGATAAAACCTTGGGCCTCTCCTTGAGCTGTAAGCCCCAAATCTTTCTTTTTCAAAGCACTTTCTCCTTTGATTTTGAATATACTGTTGTTTTTATCTTTCTTTGTTGAACAACTAACCAAACAGCATGGAAGCACTACAACCGAGTAAGTGGTTATCGCTTTCATTTACTACTTTCATATTATAAACTGTATTGTGGGGCTGCTCACTGTAAGTCTCCTTTCATAAACTCATATCTACTGTGTAATAATAGTATAGATATTTCGAGTTTCCCCGGCTACTACGTCTAGAACTAGGTGACGCCGTTTCACTTATTCGTAGAAATAGACGCCTAGATCCCCAATTGGAGCACCAGATACAGTCTTCTCTTCGGCTGTCCTCCTTAGGAATCGTCAAGAAATTCTATTCCCCAGAGATGAATTATTCTCGGTGAAACTTCTCTTGAATTTCTTCAAACCTCCGAACTGTTCAAACTCTCTTGAAAAGATAAAAGTTGTTGGATAGTAAACCTCGCACGTTTACCAGTGGTTTTATCTTTAAAAGAGTTTTCTTGAACTTTTCTTTGGTTTGGGACCCACGGGATTCTTAAAAGCATCGGCCTCCTCTTGGGCATCGTACAAGGACCCACAGGCTTCCTATAAGCAACCCGGCCTCCTCTTGGGCATTATTAAAGGACCCTACGGCTTCTTAGAAGTATTCAGAGCCTCCTCTTAGGCTTCGTATAATGATCTCTTCCTCCGGGAATGATAGCCTCCTCTTGGGCTTCGTACAAGGACCCGTCGGCTTCTTAAAAGATTCCAGCCTCCTCTTGGGCTTCGTACAAATTGTCCCGACGACCTCCTAGAGGTATAGGAACAGAACCTAGTCATCCTCATAGAACAGTCCTTTCATAGAGTCTACTATTGTTTCTCGAAGCATAGTACAAAAGATAAAACTCTAGACTTGGACAGTCTAACTTCCTTGAGTCTCAAAGACATTCTCAAGCACCCTTCGTTAAATAGGAAGGAAACCCGCAGACTCGGATAGTCTCAATACCCTTTGGATTTCCCGTTTCCTCAAAGAAAAGGAAATATCCCTGATCCTCAAATTAAATCCCTGTGTACAGTGTTACTCATATAAGAACTGATTTTCTCTTTTAAATCAGTATATTGGATCTGTCACTCAACTGAAACAGTTACAATAGCCTCCATCTCGGGCTTCGTACGAGATACCAAAATTCTCCCTAGTGGAGTCAAAACAACCTTTTACCCTCTCTCTCAGGCTTTGTATGAGACACAAAAGATTCCCTCGTAGGGTCAATCACCCTTTTTTTTTTGCCTCCATCTCGGGCCTCGTACGAGATATAAATCCCTTAAGCAAGAGTCGAACTCTTTGCTAGCCTCCTCTTAGGCTTTGTATAACGATATGCCCCACTGGGTCAAAAACCTTTAGCCTCTCTCTCGGGCTTTGTACGAGACACAAAATAGCCTCCTCTTAGGCTTTGTATAATGATTTTCCTAGTGGAAATTAGCCTCCTCTTAGGCTTTGTATAAGAAAACCACTGGTTGATCCAATCAACCTTTTAGCATCAAAGCTGTGCCTCATTCACAGTACACAAACATCAACAACTCCTTTCCCTCCATCTAATCGCTGTAAGCGGCAAGCCTCTGGATCATCTATATCCTTGCCACTGTCCCTCTTTTAGCATGAGAAATTCCTAAGGAAAGATGGCATTGCTCTACACTAAGTTAAAGTCTTCTCCTTCAGGTTAAAACCCTTTCTTCGGAAATTATGGCATTGCTCGGATCCGCGTATCCCAGTTAAAGTAATTCTCCTTCTCCCCCTCTTTAGAGATGACAAATTCTCTCTAAAGTCGAGGTCCTTCAGCTTCACGTCTTGGGCTTTGAACAAGACACAAATAGACCTTTCAGCTTCACATCTTGGGCTTTGAACAAGATACAAATCACCTTTCGCTTCACGTCTTGGGCTTTGAACAAGACACCAAAACACCAATTTCCTCCCATAGAATAGGAGGAACTACGAACGCTCTGATTTCCCTGTTTCGGTAAACGGGAATACGTAGGCATAAGATCGAAAGAAAAGATCTTAGCGAGCGCAATTAACAAAAAACCCAAATCCCATATCTCCATCAATTAAAAGCAGTAATTCAAAAGCATCAGTCCTAACATCCTAATCCTTGTTCCCCGCCAGAAACCCTTTGCCTAGAAAAAAGAAAGAAATACCGTATTGGCGAAATACGAATAACCAGTACAAAGGCACCCCCACATTGATAGCATCCGTAACCTAACAGACCGCTGTTTAAACTCAGTATGCAAGCAGGGTTAATTGGAGACATCTATTTCCCTTCCTTATTCAGCTCACAATAGGATAAAAAATGAATCGACCTGTAGTTTTAACCTCAAACCGCAGAGAGCGACCAGCGCTTAAGAACCGCGTCCAAAATCGCTCGCTACAGAAAAGTGGCGCCCACCGTGGGGCCGTTCAAATTTAGATCTAGGCACGGTCGTCCCCATTTTTCACAGAAAAGTGGCACCCACCGTGGGGCCATTGTCTTTCTTTCTGTCTGTTTTCGTTATAAAATGGCGTCTCTGCTGGGGAGTCTCCTTTTCTGCCTTAGGGCATCATCCCCGTTTTCTACGGAAAATGGAAACTCTACCGAAGAGAAAGATTGACCTATGCTGGTCCATCTCTTAGGTAGGGAACCACAGATTGGGGCTTCCGCCGGGGAACCCATTTCTGTCAGGAACTTAAGAATCGTAGCTTTATAAGTCTAGGATGATTAGGACAAATATATATATACTGCTTTTCCTAATTGCTATACGTGTTTATTTTTCTGCTACTGGGAATGCGTGTGATGCCGCATGTAGTGAGATTGAGTATCAACTTAAGAAAAGCCAACCTTTTTCGTAGTGCGGAAGCTATCGGAAATAGCTGTTACGCGATACTACCCTCATTTGAGGCTGGTGATCTATTCTCGGTGAATGGCACTTACTCTAAGATTGCACACAACTCGCTGGCGATCCGCTTGTTGTCTGCCTTCCTGGGAGGAGCTGATGATAATGAGTACAGGTACAAAAATCACCCTAGTATAAACCTTTGGGGATGGGTAGAGCCTTGACTTCATGACAACGACCCTCTGACCCTATGTTTTTTCTATGTTTTTGTGTGCTGCATTCATGCATTCATTTAATAAAACATTAAAACATTCAAAAAACCTTCTCTTCTAGTCTCTCTGTTTTTCAAATTAAACTAAGACTGTGATTGCAAATATCAGAGAAAAAGATTACGCTAATGGATTTAGGTAGAAGGAGAACTCACCAGTATACCTTCAAGGTTCCAAAACTAGGGGATTTAAGAAAGTTAGCGAGGATGATCGTTAACCCAGAGTCTTTCAGAGCCAAGCACAGTGGTCTGCTACCACTATTAAGAGTCCATGTGATTAAGGGGATCATGGATGCGCTCATTCAGTTCTACGATCCGATTTATCACTGTTTCACATTCCCGGATTACCAGCTGGCACCAACGCTGGAGGAGTATTCTCATCTGACTGATTTACATATCACTGATCGAGCTCCATTTTCTGGACTGGAAGAAATTCCAAAGAATCAGACTATTGCAAGAGCAATTCATTTGGACGAGTCTGAGGTCAGGACTCACCTGACCACTAAGGGTGGCATCCAAGGTTTGCCAGCCCAGTTCTTGACAAAAAAGGCTCTGTACTTTGCTAGTATAGGGAACGAGACTGCTTTTGAAAGCATCTTTGTCTTGCTCACCTACGGGTTATTTTTGTTTCCCAACATCAATAACTTCGTCGATATCAATGCTATTAAGGTTTTTCTCATTGGAAACCCTGTGCCGACTTTGCTCGCAGATGCGTATCATTCTGTACACTTAGGAAATTTGTACAGCGGAGGGGAGATCACATGTTGTGTACCTTTGCTTTACAAGTGGTTTATCTCTCACTTGCCCAAGTCTGCCGCTTTTTGGGATTGCAAGAGTGTCTTACGTTGGTCACAGAAGATCATGTCTTTCACCAATTCCGATATAGATTGGTGTAATAGGATTTATGAGGGAATCAGAATCATTGACCGTTGTGGAAACTTCCCCAGCGTACCCCTCATAGGAACTAAAGGAGGAATCAACTATCATCCGATATTAGTTCTTTGTCAATTTGGATACCCGATGAGACACATCCCACTGGGTGTTCATCTGGAAGGTCTTTTCTTCAAAGAAGGAGAAAACGACAGAGCACTAAAGATGGAAATAGTGCATGCTTGGAAACAGGTTCATAAGAAAGGACGAGAGTCTCTGGGAAAACCGGACTGTGTCTCAGTGGAGCCTTATCTCCATTGGGTACAAACTAGAGCTCTCAAGCTAAAGATGCCTTATCTTCGTTACGAAATTCTTCCACCGAGGGAAACTGTCATGTACTTCATGACGGAAACTGAAAGGCTTCAGGTTACTCTCAACAAAGTTCAAAAGGAAAGAAGATCTTGGAAAAACAAGTACCGCACCCTCGACGTAGAGTGTATCCAAATACAGCAACTACTAAAAGAGAAAGATGCTCTGATTGAAATTTTGGAGCAGCATGCTGTAGAGAATCAAGATGACCAAAGGAATTTGCTCACTCCTTTCACTTGGCAAAGGAATGACAACCCGACAACGGCCCAAGCGCCCCGGTCAAAGAAAAGGAAGATACCAGAATCAGCACCCGATTTCTCTTCAGATAGGACTCGGGACCCATTAGTTTAGGTTTCTGTTTCTGCACTTTGTAATCTACTGTATTTCCATTTCTGTAATCCTTTGAATTTCAATAAAAAGGGGTTTCCCCACCGTTTGATATTTGCAATTTAATTGTCGAAGTTTATTTTGATTAAACCAAAAAAACAACAATTAATATAATCATTGCATTCATCATTCTCACATCGCGTATTCTCCTTACCTACGAATCTCACGTTTGTGTCTCGATTCTAGAGTCAAACTGTCTCATTCATATAATACTCGGGCCAATCGTAAGAAAAATATGGATGATTTTGAGGAAGAAAACAGAGAGTTGAAAGAAGAGATCGACGCTCTGAGAGAGGATATGAGAAAGCTTCGTAACGACATGCAAGCCATGGTAGAAGCTCAGCTACAAAGAACTGTGATCTCAGAGATCACCTCAACGCCCATCATAGAAAAGTATGATCCTAGGTATCAGATACCGAAAGATCGTCCTTGGGGCATGCCTGTTAACTATATCCCGGAAGGATATGTTCCGTCGATCACTGAAGATCAGGGAATCGCAACAGAAGCCGTTGGGCCTGAAGGTTACAAACTTTGGGAAAGCGAAGATGCCAGGGGCATACTCAAGACTCCTGAAGGTTACAAACTTCGGGAGGCGCCAAGACTTACTGCCGTAGTCATGGTACCACCCCCTGTGGTGCACACTGTCCCGGAAGGACAGATTCCACCAACACCTTCTGGTAAGAAGGAAACTATGTTTGACAGAATGGAGGAATTCCAGGAACAGTTCTTGGAAATGCAGAAAGAGCTGCAAGCCATTCGCGGTCAGGATCTATTTGGAAAGGATGCCGCAGACCTCTGCTTGGTCCCAAATGTGAAAGTCCCGCACAAGTTCCAAGTGCCCGACTTTGAAAAATACAAGGGTAACTCTTGCCCTCAAAGCCATCTGGTGATGTACGCTCGGCGGATGTCAGCTCAGACGGAGAATCAGGACCTGCTGATTCACTACTTCCAGGATAGTTTGACCGGTGCCGCACTCAAATGGTACATGGGTTTAAACCGTACTACGATCAGTACATTCAGAGATCTTGGTACTGCCTTTGTCCAACAATACAAATACAATTTGGACATGGCACCCGACAGAGATCAACTCAGATCAATGTCACAAAAGGACAAGGAAACCTTTAAGGAGTATGCTCAAAGGTGGCGTGAAATTGCCGCTCAAATTTGTCCACCTCTTGAGGAAAAAGAGATGACAAAAATCTTCTTAAAGACCTTAAGCTCATTTTACTATGACCGAATGGTTGCCAGTGCGCCCAGTGATTTCACCGAAATGGTCGGCATGGGTGTACGTTTTGAGGAAGCCGTCCGAGAAGGACGTTTGGTAAAAGACACTGGATCGACGAGCGGTACTAAAAAATACGGTAGTGCTCTCCCTAAGAAAAAAGAGCAAGATATTGGGAATATCTCTCTTGGAAAGCAAAGGCGACGTTATGAGCCAGTAGCAGCTGTTACTCCTGCTATCGGCCCCGCGCCTGTTCCTACGTACCAACCTCAGGTTGCGCAGAGCCAACCTGGCCAACAAAGGACACAACAGCCTCTTCAACAGGCTCGTCCTCCATATAATAACAACCGTACAACACGACCATCAGGGTTTGTTCCTATACCCATGTTGTACGCAGAGCTGTTTCCGTTACTACTGGCTAAGGGGCACATTCAGACTAAGTCTCCCCTTTCGGTTCCGGAAAATCTGCCTTTTTGGTTTAAAGCGGATCAAATATGTCCTTATCATCAAGGAGGTTCAGGGCATAACATTGAGACTTGCCTCAATTTCAAATCCGACGTGCAAAAGTTTGTTAGGAGCGGGCTCTTATCTTTCAAAGATATGAATCCTAATGTTCTTACGAACCCGCTGCCTCAACACGAGAAAGCTGCAGTCAATCTGATTGAGAAAGAGACTAACAATGTCTATCAAATTCATGATGTACTCTTATTGGGGACCAATTTGGTCAGGATGCATTGTAGACAGAGTGGATATGGCCAGGTGCCACCTCATAATTATCACCAGTGTGATATCTGCTCTAAAGATAACCAAGGATGTTCGGTAGTGCAAGCAGCTCTACAGGAACAAATGGATCTTGGATGGATCCAAGAGCACCGAGTTCGTGGAGTTAACATGGTTTACACGAATTCCAATGTCATTCAAAACCACGACATCCGTGTGATGAATGTCAACTTGGTGGCGATGCACTCAAGGTAAAGCCAGTATCATAATCTGCCGCGGCACGATTACAGTTCCTGTCTGATTTGCTCGGTAAACAAACAGGGATGATCTTTCATACAAGAGGCCCTCCAGCGTCAGATGGATCTTGGATGGATCCAAGACTACCATGATAGGAACTCCTATCAAATCAACATGGTTCAGATCTTCGATATTCGCGTAATGAATACCAACCTGGTAGAGTTACATGCTGAGCAGGTCCGACTCGGATTCTTAATATCACATGACTATCAAAGCTGTAAAGCGGGTTGCGAAAACGATCGAGGTTGTACCCTTGTCCAGGAGGAACTTCAGCACTTGTTAAATCACTAGTGGATGCCAATCTATAAACTTCTTCCACAGTGGAGGTTTTCTCCACCCAGTGTCTCAGACAGTTCATGCTATCAATGAGGAATATCCCTCTGACACAGATGAAGAATGGAAGTCCTACCTTAACAAGGACGGCTATATGTCTCAGGAAGAGGTGCCTATGCCTTTTTGCTTTCCTACAGAAAGTCCGAGATTTATACCAAGATCAGATGTTGAAATGATCTACGGAGATCGTGATCCGGAAGGATGCCGTGCTCCGCCAAATTCATTAGAGGAAGATACTCTGATGAAAGAAAACTTTGACCGCAATTACTATGGCCCGATGGATGGTCTGCCAATGTGGTAGCCTTACCCAGGAAACTTGGGGCAAGAAGGTCAGCCGAGTGATGAAACTCAGCTGATCGTCATTGAACAGAATACCTGTGTCCCCACCATGTCATGGGATCAACATTCAGGTTATTCGGAAACTACTCAACATGAAGATGAATTCGCAACGTTTGCAGGACTAGAATTCATCAACTATGCTTTTCCTGAGGTCAACGTCATCGAGAGGGATGACTTCTCCAGTTCCAAAGAAGTTTGGGACACTTTGGGACAACCAAGTGGAAAATACGACTTTATGGTCAAGTACACTGCTCCCGAAAGCTCTCGTATCAGGCTCGAAGATATCCAGCCAACTGGATGGGGAGATGCAGCTGAGAGCACCAATGCTATGCAAAATGCAACAGAGGAATCCTCCTACGACAACTCTGCTTGGGAGACAGATTCCAATGATCCTGCTCCACCAGAAATCAGTGTCATTTCTGAAGACAAATCAAGGAAGGTGCCAGACTTTGTGATTCACCGAGGAGTTCGCCGCCAATGGGTTGCCGTCGAGGTTCCGAAGGTCGTTCGTCAGTCAAAGTAATTGCCATCTTTAACCTTTCACCCTGCCCAGGTGAAACGGATATTTTGATAGGGCTCGCTTTCTGTAAATTTCCCTCTTCGCTTTGCCCAAAGCGACAGAGTTTTGTTTTATAGGGCTGTAGTTTCAAGATTCGACTTGTTCATTAATAAAATAACGTCGTTCTGTAATTTCCGCATTATTGTTGTTTTCTCTTTTTGCTTTTTCAGAAAATGGTAATCCTAAAAAAAAAAAAACAATTCAAAAGTAAAAACAAGCAGTAAAATAAATACACTGCACACACTTACATTTTCTCTATCTCTTCTAAACACGAATCATCACGTCATGCAGATTGCTTGTTTTATACCCCGTTGAAACATACGATCCGATGCCTTCTTCCAACTTTGAGTTCCCAGTATTCGAGGCTGAAGAAGAAAATGACAACGAAATTCCAGAAGAGATCTCCCGACTACTCAGACAAGAGGAAAGGTCCATTGAACCTCACAAAGAGCCGTTGGAAACGGTAAGCTTGGGTTCAGAAAAAGAGAGAAAAGAAATCAGGATCGGAGCATTGCTCAGTCCAACTGCCAGAGAGGGTTTGATAAAGCTTCTCAAAGAATTCCCCGATGTGTTCGCTTGGTCCTATCAGGATATGCCAGGGTTGGATACCAGCATCGTGGAACATCACTTACTGCTAAGATCGGAATGTCCGCCAGTAAAGCAAAGGTTGAGACGGACTCACCCGGACATGGCCATCAAAATCAAAGAGGAGGTACAGAAACAGATCGACGCGGGTTTCCTCGCTACATCTGAATATCCTCAATGGTTAGCCAACATCGTACCTGTTCCCAAAAAGGATGGAAAGGTCAGAATGTGTGTTGATTACAGAGATCTAAACAAGGCAAGTCCAAAGGACGACTTTCCTTTACCACACATCGACATGCTGGTTGACAGCACAACAAAGTTCAAAGTATTCTCCTTCATGGATGGATTCTCGGGCAGATCAAAATGGCGCCGAAAGACATGGAGAAAACTTCGTTCATTACCCCATGGGGTACCTTTTGTTACAAGGTAATGCCGTTCGGTTTGAAGAATGCCGGGGCAACCTATCAAAGGGCCATGACTACTCTGTTTCATGACATGATACACAAAGAAATCGAGGTATATGTCGATGATTTGATTGCAAAATCAAGAAAAGAGGATGAGCACGTTGAACATCTGTCAAAATTGTTCGAACGTCTAAGAAAATTCAAGCTCCGCTTGAATCCCAACAAGTGCACCTTCGGTGTCCGTTCAGGGAAACTACTAGGGTTCATCGTCAGCCAGAAAGGAATTGAAGTTGATCCTGACAAGGTCAAGGCCATTCAAGAAATGCCTTCTCCGAAAACTGAAAAACAAGTCAGAGGATTCCTGGGACGTTTGAACTACATCTCCAGATTCATATTCCTTATGACCGCAACGTGTGCGCCGATTTTCAAATTACTCAAAAAGAACCAGGATTGCGTTTGGTCAGAAGATTGCCAAACCGCCTTCGACAGTATCAAGGAATATTTGTTGAATCCTCCGATTCTATCACCTCCAGTGGAAGGAAGACCACTGATCATTTACCTCACAGTCCTAGAGGACTCAATGGGATGTGTACTTGGCCAACAAGACGAAACTAAACGGAAAGAGTCTGCCATTTACTATCTAAGCAAGAAATTCACCGACTGCGAGACTCGGTACACAATGCTTGAGAAAACTTGTTGCACTTTGGCTTGGGCAGCCAAACGTCTTCGCCAGTACATGATTCGTCATACTACTTGGTTGGTCTCCGAAATGGATCCAATCAAGTACGTTTTTGAAAAACCTGCTCTCACGGGAAGGATTTCCCGTTGGCAGATGTTACTATCAGAATATGACATAGAGTACCATGCTCAGAAAGCCGTTAAAGGAAGTATTTTAGCCGATCATTTGGCTCATCAACCGATTGACGATCAAGAATCAATCGGGTTTGAATTCCCAGACGAAGATGTCATGTATCTAAAAATGAAAGATTGCGATGAACCGCTACCTAGTGAAGGGCCAGAACCAGGTTCCCAGTGGGGACTTATCTTTGACGGAGCAGTCAATCATTATGGAAACGAAATTGGGGCAATCATTGTTACCCCTCAGGGTTCCCACATTCCTTTCACTGCCAGACTTACGTTCAAATGTACGAACAACGAGGCCGAATACGAAGCATGTATTATGGGTCTCGAAGAAGCGATTGATTTAAGGATAAAAAACTTGGACGTATACGGCGATTCAACCTTGGTTATCAACCAGATCACAGGAGATTGGAACACATACCAATCAGGATTGATTCCTTACAAAGACTATGCAAGAAGGTTGTTACCCTTCTTCAACAGAGTCGACTTTCATCACATCCCTCGTGATGAGAATCACATGGCTGATGCATTAGCCACTCTCTCTTCCATGATTAGTGTAGGTCGATGGAATGACATACCTAAGATCGACATCATGCGCCTTGAACGGCCCGCTTACATCTTCGCGATTGAAGCAGTCATAGACGACAGACCTTGGTATCACGATATCAAATGTTTCCTTCAGAAACAAGAGTACCCATCTGGGGCACTCAGAAAAGACAGGAAAACCCTCAGAAGATTGGCTGGAAACTTCTTCCTGAGCGGTGACACTCTTTATAAGAGAAATTTTGACATGGTCTTGCTCCGATGCGTCGACAGACCAGAAGCAGACATGCTCATGAAAGAAATTCATGAAGGATCCTTTGGCACTCATGCCAACGGACACACAATGGCGAGAAAAATTCTCAGGGCCGAGTACTATTGGTTGACAATGGAATCCGACTGCTACAAGTACATGAGGAGGTGTCACAAGTGTCAGATATACTCCGACAAAATTCATGTACCGCCATCACATCTCAAAGTTCTTTCTTCCCCGTGGCCTTTTTCCATATGGGGAATCGACATGATTGGCATGATTGAGCCTAAGGCTTCAAATGGACATCGGTTCATCCTAGTAGCCATTGACTATTTCACCAAGTGGGTCGAAGTAGCGTCATTCGCTAATGTAACCCGACAAGTGGTGGTCCGATTTATCAAAAACAATATTATCTGCCGTTATGGTGTTCCAAGCGAGATCATTACTGATAATGGATCTAACTTGAACAATAAGATGATGAAAGAGTTATGTGCAGATTTCAAGATCGAACACCATAACTCATCTCCCTACCGACCCAAGATGAACGGAGCGGTAGAAGCGGCTAACAAGAACATCAAGAAGGTTGTTCAAAAAATGGTTGTAACCTATAAAGATTGGCACGAGATGCTACCCTTTGCTTTTCACGGTTATCGCACATCTGTCCGCACTTCAACAGGGGCTACCCCTTTCTCTCTAGTATATGGCATGGAGGCAGTGCTCCCCATAGAAGTAGAGATCCCATCAATCCGGGTATTGATGGAAGCTAAGCTCACCGAAGCTGAATGGTGTCAAAGTCGACACGATGAATTGAATCTGATCGAGGAAAAACGAATCACGGCACTATGCCACGGTCAGTTGTATCAGCAAAGAATGAAGAGGGCGTTTGACAAAAAGGTCCGATCTCGTGTCTTCAGGAAAGGAGACCTCGTGCTCAAGAAGATACCATCATTTCTCACTGATTCTCGGGGCAAATGGACCCCGAATTATGATGGCCCCTATGTGGTCACGAAAGCTTTCTCAGGCGGCGCCTTGAGACTTGCAACCATGGACGGAGAGGAATTTGCCTACCCCACGAATGTTGATGTAGTCAAGAAATACTTCGCCTAAACTAAAAAAAAAACGTCTCGGTGGATTGAAAACCCGAAAGGGCGGTCCAGGCAAAAGTTAGAGACATGGAAAAAAATAAGAATCATCCCGATGGATTGGAAATCTCATAGTACAATCCAGGAAAAAATTAGGGATAATGGCAAGTAACTATGTTCAACAGAGGCAAGTCCCTCAGCAGTAGTTAACATCATCTATCGGAGGAAATCTCCAGTCAAAGGTTATCTTCGACGGAGGCTCAGGATGTACCGAACTCAAAGTTGGTAGAAGGATAGTGGTCGTTATGTTTCAACGTAGCCCTTTTCCCTGTAAATTACCATTTTCTAACTTTGTATATACTATTTGGAATCACGCGTTTGGCTGATCTCCATCTTATCAATAAAATTTGAGCCTTTGTGCTTTTGTTTGTAATTCTTAACTTGCTTTAGCTTTACAGAACGACGTTGTTTAAACTTAATCAGCGATTCTTGAAATAAAACAAAAATGAATTTACTTGTTAAAACTTTTTCTGCTTTTAAATTAAAGATGGCATTTCTTTTGACTGTTGAACATCAGAAGAATATCGGTCGCTTCTCCAGAAGTAATCGAACCTCAAAGTGCAGAATCAAAGTACTCCTTCTAAGCCAGTATGCCTGAATGAAGGGATCAACTGTGTCAGAGACCTTGTTTCGTTTGACACGCCTCGGCCGAGTTCTCATCTCCTAAGCCCGATCAACATAGCTCCTCGCGTGGACTATCTCTCCTAAGCAAGGTGGAATTGCTATTTTGAATCAACGGTACTTCTTCGCCCCGCGATGGCCGAGTATCCAATTATGTTTATCCATTAGTCTGTATGTCGCGTCTGTTTTGTCAGCATAAACATACATACTTCATGCATTTTTTATTTGCATTCACATTTCATATTGCATCACTATCACTTGAGTCGGTCTTGTCCCATAGTGATAAACAGTTTTCTCAATCGAGTTTGTCAGTTCTTTCCTCGTCAAGAAGTGTTGCGTCTGCACAATCTCGCCACCAGTGTATCTTTAGATCAGAGTCGGCACTTGGCCACTTTGATAACTTGAACCTCTGAAAAGCCAGAGAAAACTTTCAATGAGCATCACTCTTTGCCATTGAAGATGATATGCTTGCTTTCCCGGATTAAGGAATATCCACAGAGAAAGCCTCGAGATCAGAGATTCGGCAGTACATTAGTATTTCTCCGAAAAGTCGTTGATGAACAGGTCATCGACACCTCAAAATTGGACCCCATCATATGGCGTTTCTCCGGGAAGATCCCGAGAAAAGTATGATGAAAGATCCCAAACGTAAACAGTCTCTCAAGAGACTCGCTTTCCCCAGTAGAAACAAATGGCGTCTCCAATAGAGAAGTTTGTACAACTCTACAACTCAGACGAATGGGTTCCCCAGCAAGTCTGACATCCAAACTTTTTCCACTCAAATGACATCTCCCCAGGAAAATTCGGCGAGAAGTTTGAAGGAAAACCGCTACACACAGCGTCCCTTGTCAGTAAAGTTTATTGACAAAAGAAACTTAGACCAGTTCCTTGGTAAGAAACCAGGATCGAGGGGGAGTTTAAATCAGAAACTAAGACCAGTTCCTTGGTAAGAAACCAGGATCGAGGGAGAGTTTAAATCAGAAACTAAGACCAGTTCCTTGGTAGGAAACCAGGATCGAGGGGAAGTTTAAATTAGAAACTAAGACCAGTTCCTTGGTAGGAAACCAGGATCGAGGGGAAGTTTATTTCAAAAGAGACTGAGACCAGTTCCTTGGTAGGAAACCAGGATCGAGGGGAAGTTTACCTTTTCTAAGCATCATCGCTTAGCTAAAGAAGATGAATGCGTAAGCTACCATTCATAACCACCATCAAAATTTTGGATATTCCGATATTTAATCCTCTTGCACCCCGAATGCCCGAATCCCTTCGTCATTCATACCTTCGGGTCCAAGAAGATTAAATAGGGGCATCTGTAATACCCCAAATTTTGACCACTTAGATTTCCCATCATTGTGAAAATCATCATCACAATATGGATGAACCATCATGCTTCATCAGTCTCCCCAAAGATGGGTGAGCATCCACTACAAGCAAAATTAGGGTTTCAAGCCCTCTCTGAGTGCTTAGACAAAGGATCAATCAAGAAATGACATGTTCTTCAACTTGTCTAATCTCTTAAACATCCACAATGGATCAAAAAGGACTCCCACTTCAAGGATTAAGCACAAGGCTGCTCCCTTCTAGGTGGATCAAGTCTCAAGATCGACAGTGTCACCAAATTAGGGTTTTGGTCGACCAGGGCCTCCAGATGGAAATTTTCATCTGGGCACAAGCCATTGATCCAAAACATAACCTAATATACTTCATGGAACCTCATGAACCCATGCATCAAGTCAATTTTGCCTCAGGGGATGCATTCATCAAAAATCAGGAATTAGGGTTTCTTGACCTAATTCACCCCTAAGTTGACTTTTGGGACAAACCATGAGCCAAGACCTCAAGAGATGATTTGAGGATCTCTAATACACCATGTTGATCCATTTGGAACAATGGATTGATCCAAGAAGCTTGAGCAACAAGTCTCATTTTCATCTGCACCACAATTAGGGTTTTAAGGGAAAAGTCAACTGTAACTTTGACTTTTGACCAAGGCATGCTCCCAAACCCTAATACATGATTGAATATACCATATGACACCCATGGAACATGTCCATCAAGTTTGATTTAGGTCAAGGACATGATTTTCTGAAGAATTGCACAGTTTGGAATTCATCGGATAAAAAGTCAACTGTGCACAAAAGTCAACTTTGACTTTTTGAGATTTTTCACCAAAATGGATTTTTAACCCTAAAATGATGTTAATGTATGATTTGAATCATCATTCATCAAGAAAAATCAAGAAAAGTGAGATAACTTGTAAAAGGGGTAACCATAAAACTTAGAAATTTTTCTAAGTTAAAAATAAAGTGGCAAAGGTACCAACTTTGGAGGACCATAACTCCTAAACCACAAGGCCATTTTTTCTCATCCAAAGATGGATTTGTAGCCCTCACTATCACCTACAAAAACGTCAACTACAAGTCATTCCAATTCATTAAGGATTTTGAGTTATGGAGTGATCAAAGTGGCTAAAAAGTGAAAAAGTCACTTTTTCCAACACTTAGTGAAATTTTCACTAATTCAGAATTCTGCTTCACTTTTTGCCAAATGTAGGGGGATTTTTCACTTGGAATCAAAAGAGATCAAAACCAAACTTGTTCAAACAGTTGTTGTATCATGTTAGGGCTTTCCAAAATGGCCAAGAACATTGCCAAATTCAACCTACATCATGAGATACGACATTGGCAAGTTGCCTTGCTGAAATCTGTCAAGGCAAGGCAAAATTTGCATTTTGGCTCGATTTACCAAAATCAGCCAATTGCAATTGCTCTAATCCACTTGGACACCTCAGAGGATTGAATCCAAAGGGGACAATCACTGAGCCAAGCCTCTAAGGTCCAAGGAACAAGGAATAGCATGTTGAACCTAGAGTTGCCAAAGTAGGGACAAGACTTCAAATTTGGAATGAGGCATTCAATGGAACCATCAAGGTGGCATGGACTGAGCCATTCTCATCTGAAATCAGTCAAGACTTATCCAAGACCAAGGGGACCAAAGCTCTGTGCCCTAACCTCTAGTCAATGGCTAGAGGAGACTTTCATTTCCATTGGCCAACATTGAGGAAACCTACTTACCAGCTGCCATGCACTATTCCTTGCAAAAAAAACTTGCTCTACTATAAATAGAGCTCAATTGTGGTCAGTTTAAGTACACCAAAGCCATCTAACAGATGCTTTCCTCAAAATCTCTTTCTCTTGGCAAAAATGCCTTTCTTAGCAAGGTAGCTATCGGGTTTTGAGTTTGAGAGCAATTCTGCACAAACCAATCACTCACACACCTCACATACATCACATATGAGCTGATCAAACACTCACATACCATCTGGAATATCAAAATCTCAAAAACACTTGCCATCCACACAAGTTTGAAGTGAAGTTGCAGCTGAGATGCCATAAACTGATCCAGTCCATTTCAATTCAATCCAAGTGTTCAAACACACTCCATATGGTGTAGGGAAGCTGTTCAGATCATCACAACTCATCTGTAACACCTCCAACCCAGAATTTGATTTGCTCTTGCTGTCACGACTTGGAGGTAAGCCTAAACTTGGTCATCTCTCAATCTATGCATATTTCCTCGCACAATAATTTGGCCATATGTTCATAATCATGCATGGAATGTTTTCCCTCAATTAATTGCATTGTTTGAATCGTGTATCAAAAATCCTAGCCTTCATGCAGAAATTAGGGTTCTTGAGGTCTCTTCGTGATTTCTTGTTGTATGTTTAATTTAAATGAAATTAAAGTACATAGACATGATCGTGAGGTTGAGGGGAGCATAATGATATGTGAATTGCATGATATGGTTACGTATTCATGGAGATTGGATAGAAAATGCAAATCTGAGAAACCAAGAACACGCGCGTGTTCTTCAGCTGTTCTTGGCGCCATTTTTCATAAATTCAAATATTTGAATTTTGTGATTTTGTTTAATTGATTCAAAAATTAATTTCTCTCTGAGTTTTAATGATTTTAAGTTGATTCTTTTTTTAATAATTCACAAAAATGTTAAAATATTTTATTTTCACAAAAAAATCCCAAAAATATTATTTATTTTATATAATTGATATTTTTGTAAAGAATTAATATTTTGATTGTTTTTGGCATTTTAAATATTTTTTCTACATTGATTTTGCAACTTTTAATGCTTTCTAATTATTTTGTAGGTCAATACTTAATTTTTGAAGCATTAATCCAAGATCACAATTTGTTTTCCATGTGTTAAACAATTTTTGATCATTTTAATTGAATTTTTATTCAATTAAATACATTTTTGAAAACAAATTAGGGTTTTGGATTAATTCAACCCTCATAAATCATTTTCAAAACACTTTGGGCCTCTATTAGAGTGTAAGACCCAATCCTTTTTGACCAAATCATCTTTGGGCCTCACTTATTGTATAAGTCCCGATACCGTCAAAAAACAAACGGCGCGATCGTCGCCTTTTCAAAAATCATCTGGGCCTACCCTCGAGTACTAAGACCCATTTATTTTTCTTTAAACCTTTTTGGGCCTCTTGAGAGAGTGTAAGACCTATCCCCCCTTGTACAAAAAACTTTTTGGGCCTCACTCATTGTATAAGTCCCTCTGTACAAGTAAATGGCGCGATCGTCGCCCGTTTAAAATTAAAAACCATCTGGGCCTACCCTCGTGTTATAAGCCCCACTCTTTTCTTTAAACCTTTTTGGGCCTCTTGAGAGAGTGTAAGACCCATCCCTTTGTACAGAAAACCTTTTTTGGGCCCCAGTCACTTGTATAAGTCCCGCTGTACAAAGTCAAACAGTGCGCTCACTGATAAAACCTTGGGCCTCTCCTTGAGCTGTAAGCCCCAAATCTTTCTTTTTCAAAGCACTTTCTCCTTTGATTTTGAATATACTGTTGTTTTTATCTTTCTTTGTTGAACAACTAACCAAACAGCATGGAAACACTACAACCGAGTAAGTGGTTATCGCTTTCATTTACTGCTTTCATATTATAAACTGTATTGTGGGGCTGCTCATTGTAAGTCTCCTTTCATAAACTCATATCTACTATGTAATAATAGTATAGATATTTCGAGTTTCCCCGGCTACTACGTCTAGAACTAAGTGACGCCGTTTCACTTATTCGTAGAAATAGACGCCTAGATCCCCAATAGGAGCACCAAATACAGTCTTCTCTTCGGCTGTCCTCCTTAGGAATCGTCAAGAAATTCTATTCCCCAGAGATGAATTATTCTCGGTGAAACTTCTCTTGAATTTCTTCAAACCTCCGAACTGTTCAAACTCTCTTGAAAAGATAAAAGTTGCTGGATAGTGAACCTCGCACGTTTACCAGTGGTTTTATCTTTAAAAGAGTTTTCTTGAACTTTTCTTTGGTTTGGGACCCACGGGCTTCTTAAAAGCATCGGCCTCCTCTTGGGCATCGTACAAGGACCCACAGGCTTCCTATAAGCAACCCGGCCTCCTCTTGGGCATTATTCAAGGACCCTACGGCTTCTTAGAAGTATTCAGAGCCTCCTCTTAGGCTTCGTATAATGATCTCTTCCTCCGGGAATGATAGCCTCCTCTTGGGCTTCGTACAAGGACCCTTCGGCTTCTTAAAAGATTCCAGCCTCCTCTTGGGCTTCGTACAAATTGTCCCGACGACCTCCTAGAGGTATAGGAACAGAACCTAGTCATCCTCATAGAACAGTCCTTTCATAGAGTCTACTACTGTTTCTCGAAGCATAGTACAAAAGATAAAACTCTAGACTTGGACAGTCTAACTTCCTTGAGTCTCAAAGACATTCTCAAGCACCCTTCGTTAAATAGGAAGGAAACCCGCAGACTCGGATAGTCTCAATACCCTTTGGATTTCTCGTTTCCTCAAAGAAAAGGAAAAATCCCTGATCCTCAAATTAAATCCCTGTGTACAGTGTTACTCATATAAGAACTGATTTTCTCTTTTAAATCAGTATATTGGATCTGTCACTCAACTGAAACAGTTACAATAGCCTCCATCTCGGGCTTCGTACGAGATACCAAAATTCTCCCCAGTGGAGTCAAAACAACCTTTTACCCTCTCTCTCAGGCTTTGTATGAGACACAAAAGATTCCCTCGTAGGGTCAATCACCCTTTTTTTTTGCCTCCATCTCGGGCCTCGTACGAGATATAAATCCCTTAAGCAAGAGTCGAACTCTTTGCTAGCCTCCTCTTAGGCTTTGTATAACGATATGCCCCACTGGGTCAAAAACCTTAAGCCTCTCTCTCGGGATTTGTACGAGACACAAAATAGCCTCCTCTTAGGCTTTGTATAATGATTTTCCTAGCGGAAATTAGCCTCCTCTTAGGCTTTGTATAAGAAAACCACTGGTTGATCCAATCAACCTTTTAGCATCAAAGCTGTGCCTCATTCACAGTACACAAACATCAACAACTCCTTTCCCTCCATCTAATCGCTGTAAGCGGCAAGCCTCTGGATCATCTATATCCATGCCACTGTCCCTCTTTTAGCATGAGAAATTCCTAAGGAAAGATGGCATTGCTCTACACTGAGTTAAAGTCTTCTCCTTCAGGTTAAAACCCTTTCTTCGGAAATTATGGCATTGCTCGGATCCGCGTATCCCAGTTAAAGTAATTCTCCTTCTCCCCCTCTTTAGAGATGACAAATTCTCTCTAAAGTCGAGGTCCTTCTGCTTCACGTCTTGGGCTTTGAACAAGACACAAATAGACCTTTCAGCTTCACATCTTGGGCTTTGAACAAGATACAAATCACCTTTCGCTTCACGTCTTGGGCTTTGAACAAGACACCAAAACACCAATTTCCTCCCATAGAATAGGAGGAACTACGAACCCTCTGATTTCCCTGTTTCGGTAAACGGGAATACGTAGGCATAAGACCGAAAGAAAAGATCTTAGCGAGCGCAATCAACAAAAAACCCAAATCCCATATCTCCATCAATTAAAAGCAGTAATTCAAAAGCATCAGTCCTAACATCCTAATCCTTGTTCCCCGCCAGAAACCCTTTGCCTAGAAAAAAGAAAGAAAGAACCGTATTGGCGAAATACGAATAACCAGTACAAAGGCCCCCCCCCCACATTGATAGCATCCGTAACCTAACAGACCGCTGTTTAAACTCAGTATGAAAGCAGGGTTAATTGGAGACATCTATTTCCCTTCCTTATTCAGCTCACAATAGGATAAAAAATGAATCGACCTGTAGTTTTAAGCTCAAACCGCAGAGACCGACCAACGCTTAAGAACCGCGTCCAAAATCGCTCGCTACACCTTGATTTGATTCACCAGCTTTGTAACTCTGGCAAAGAAATATGTTATACTTTCATTGTCTTCCATATGAAGTAACTCATAAGTTCTCTTGTGAGTTTGTAACCTCACTTCTTTCACCTTCTCTGTGCCTTCAAACGACTTTTCAAGAATCTCCCACTCTTCCTTTGCTGACTCTACATAACTAACATTTTCAAAGTTATCTGGATCGGCACACTGATGGATTATAAAGAGAGCTTTATAATCTTCTTCAAATCTTTGTGTGCAGCCTTTTCTTGATCTATCGCGTTCTCTGCAAGCGGTGCTACTGTTTCCTTCACAAGATCCCAAATATCTTGATAACAGAAAACCACCTTAATCTGCTTGCACCAATTCTCATAATTATTTTTCTTGAGAATAGGAAGGCTCGCCGGAAAGTGGCCGTTCGGATGATTCATCTCCATCATGATTTTCCTTCCTTGAATCGCAATTGGAGCTCTAGATACCAGATGTCGGAATTAACGCAAAACCTTTTGAGAATTCCTATTCAATCTTGATCTCAATATTCTTAACAATCACACGCAATGGCAACGAAAAGAAAAATTGAGAAAGAAAGAAAGAAAGAGAAAAGAGAAATAGTAGCGTTGGAGAAGAAGATGAAAAACTGCAGAATTCTTTTTACACACAAACTGTGGAAACTTTCAATATTCACTTGCAACTGCAAACTGTGAATTATCAAACTTGATTATTACAATGATAAGGGTTCCTCTCTATTTATAGATTTAGGTTAACTTGCATCTCAAGCTAAAGCCCAAACTATAAATGCCCAAAAATATCTAATCTAATCTTTCTAAATCAAATCTAATCTTTCTAAAAACAATGAATTACATATTTAACATGTATAACGAATGAATGCGCATGCAATTAATATGCGTATGAATATGCTGACCAAACTACAAAGGAAAACTGGAGACGACCAATCACCACAGTACCACCGGATACTCGACTAATCTCAGTAAGATAAAAATATCAATGGAGATAAAAATGAAAAAAAAAGTCTTACTTCGTAACAACATGCTTTTAGTGCGGAAAGAATTGTCAAATAAAACAAAATTATCCTTAAAATTTGTAACAAACTGAAAAGTGCAAATGACCTAAACAAGAAATCATAAAATAAAATAATTCTTTTTCCCAAAAACGAATATGTCTCCAACTCTAACAAAAAACAATACAAATCATTAATTTAAACCATCCTGAAAAATTTCAGAGATACATTTTAACTATTTCAGATGACAAATTATAATTTTTTTTATAAGCAACGACATTAATAGGAGATTAAAGAAATCTCTAACCAAAGAACTACAACCACCAATCAAACAAGACGATTACAAAAAATTGAACGGAAACTTATACCACTCGTACAACCTACACTTCTTGCTATCCTCTTTACCTAAAATCAACCAATTCCACAAGGTGACTTTAATATCATTAACAATATCGTCAACGATACACATCTCATGATTGAACAAAATATTATTTCTAGCCCTCCAAATGTTCCTACAAGTGATGAACCAAATTGAATTTATCTTACCCATTATGCTGCGACCTTTAAGACTCAAGTACCAAGCCTTCGCGAGTCCTACCAATTCTCAGGTTCTGCGAGCATTATTCTGGCCAATAAGATTAAAGCTCTCAAAAAGGACTTGAGGAATTGGAATATTCATACGTTTGGGTTGTTGGATTTGAACATAGAGGATGAGGTTCATAAACTCAATCAGATTGAGGATGCGTCAGCTATTGATAGTTCTGTGCTAGATGAAGAGGATCTCAAGAAGAGACTCAAAGTACAAGAGGTGTTGTGGTCCAACTTGAGGATAAAGGAAAGCATGATAGCTCAAAAGTCTAGAGCCCGTTGGTTGCGTGAAGGTGACAACAACACGAAATATTTCCATAACTACCTTAAAGCGAGAAGAAGGTCTAATTTTATTGCAGCTGTGAGAGTGGGGGATGATCTTATCGAGGGCCCTGACTTGATTAAGGATGCAGCGGCTAATTATTTTGACTCCAAGTTCAAGAGCCAGACTGTGCATAATAGAAGGTTTAACACTAACAACTTTTCCTGTTTTGCAGAGACTGATAGATGTTTCCTTGAGGCTGATTTTTCTTTTGAAGATGTGAAAGAGGCTGTCTTCAGCTGCGACAGCAATAAATGTCCCGGGGTAGACGGATTAAACTTCTCTTTTATAAAATTCTGCTGGGATATCGTTGGAGTGGAGTTCTTCAATTGTATTGATGAGTTTCTCAAATCAGGATCTTTGCCTAAAATGTTTGTTTCGTCGTTCATCACTTTAATCCCGAAGATTGACAACCCTCAAAGTTTCGAGGACTTCAGACCTATCAGCATCGTCAGCAGCATTGCCAAGACTATTTCCAAGATGCTTGCTTCAAGACTGGGCAAGGCTATTCACAAAATCATCTCTCCCTCTCAGACCGCTTTCATCCCAGGTCGGCAAATTTTCGACGGAGTTCTTCTAGCTAATGAGGTTGTAGACTATGCTAAAAGATGTAAGAAGGCTTGCCTTTTTCTTAAAGTTGATTTTGCTAGGGCCTACGACAGTGTGGACTGGAGTTTTCTCGATAGTCTACTAGTAAAGATGGGATTTGGACCTAAATGGTTGATGTGGATTCGTGGTATTATTTTCAACAGTCACTTGTTGATTCTCATTAACGGTAGTCCTTTAAGGGATTTTAAGGCTGGGAGAGGTCTGAAACAGGGTGATCCTCTTGCACCCTTCATGTTTACTATTGTCGCAGAGGGATTGGCGAGTTTAGTTAGAACTGCTATAGACATCAACCTCCTCACTCCTTTCAAAGTTTATGACTGTCTTTCGCCGAGCATCTTGCAATTCGCAGATGATACCCTGCTTTTAGGAGAAGGTTCCGTGCGCAACATCTGGGCCTTCAAATCTATTCTCAGAGCCTTCGAAGTTTCTTCAGGGTTAAAGATCAATTATTCCAAGAGCTGTATTTTCGGTATAGGTGTTGATACTGATCTGATTTCTGCTGCTGAGCAATTCCTGCACTGTAAGTCAGGTAAGTTTCCTTTCAATTTCCTTGGCCTGACGGTTGGAGGGAACCAAAGGAGGTTAAAGTTTTGGGATCCAATTCTTCTTTGTCTGAAAAAGAAGTTAGCAAGTTGGAGTAACCGCAATCTTTCTATCGGAGGCAGAGTTACGCTTCTTAATTCGGTAATCGCTAATTTGCCAATCCACCATCTAGCTTTCTACAAGGCACCTAAGAAGATAGTGAAGGACTTTATTGCGATCCAAAGACGGTTTCTGTGGAATGGAGCAGCTGATAATAGATTCATCCCTTGGATTCCTTGGAAAACAATCTGCAAAACGAAGGACAACGGAGGCCTCGGTCTTAAACATGTCGGCCTTTTCAATAAGGCCCTCCTTGCGAAATGGATTTGGAAATTTCACATAGGCGGGGACGAAATTTGGAGAAAAACTTTGGAATCTAGATACGGCAGCCTGAGCTTGAAAGCTCAAAGGTATTACGAAGTTGGTACGTCGAGATTAGACTCGACGTGGATGAGGGATATTTTGTCCAGTTCTAAGTCAGAATCTTCTGTTTTTTTCAGAGAGTTCTTGTAGTGTTCTATCGGTGACGGGACTGACGTCGATTTTTGGCATACCACTTGGCAAGGTAACGAGGCTTTGAAGGACCGTTTTCCAGATTTGTACTTAGCTAGTAGGAAGCAAATCTGCTCGGTAAGTGAGATGGGGGAGTGGGAAGGAGAAACGTGGAAATGGAATGGTATCGACAATTTCGACAATTTTTATTTTGAAAATCAGGTTCTGGACCAGGAACGGTTTGATTTCAGTCAATCCCTTGAAGGTATTTCCCCGATGAAAGACAAGAAGGATGACTGGACGTGGATTATGAGCGACTCCTTGGCATTTTCGGTGAGTTCGTATTACTCTATCCTTAATACGCATTCTGTTATTATTGATAATGAGTTGGAAATCAAGAAATTACTCAGCTTGATGTGGAACTCTGGCCTTCCCCCTAACATCAAAATTTTTGGGTGGAGATTGTGTCTAGATAGGTTACCTACTAGAATTAATTTGGCAGCCAGGAATATTATTGTTAATGACATTGATAAGAAATGTGTTTTCTGTTCTCAAGAACTAGAAGATTTGAATCATCTCTTATTTACCTGTCAATTTTCAATTCTGATATGGAGAGAGGTTTGTAACTGGTTGGACATCGAGATTATTTCAGATTCGACCTACTTAAACCATGCTAACGAGTGGATTTCTAGACTCAAAAGTCGTAGTAATATGGCTACGATATCGTCGTTTTGGTTCATAATTTGCTGGATAATTTGGAGGGTTCGTAACAAAATTTTGTTTTGTGATGATGTATTTAATATTATTGACATTGTAAATGAGATCAAAGGCTCGTCTTGGAATTGGTTGATTCTAGGTAGGAAAGGTAGGGCTTATTGTCGCCTTTATGAATGGTATAAATTTCCATTCGACTTTTGTAATTGATTCGGTTCGGAGATTTCCTTAATCTCTTTTATTTAATTGCTTATAAAAAAAAAATTCCAAAATTCTACATATATCCGCCCACTCAAACAATAAATATTTTAAATTATCAAAATCAAATATTTTAAACTATCTATGAAATTAGTTCGGAATAGGTAGTGTTTTAATTACCCATCTCACTCCTATATTTAGAAATCAAGGAAAACCTAACACTAAACCCAAACTTATTCAAAACGGATTTTTTCTATCAAATTCTAGACGGAATCGGATGGATACCTACCGTTACTAATTCTAGTTAGAAAAATAGATGTTGCCTTAAAATGGACATTTATTTAAATTTCATAGCGAGTACTGTTGAGAATAAATGCAATTATTATAAATATAGAGAACTCGTTGGCTTTTTATTCCATACGACAACTAATTTTTTGGTTTAATTGGCGACTTTTGTAGCAGTGTATTTAAAAGTGATTTGGAATTTTTGTTTCTGCAAAAATTATAGTTGGAATTTTTTATAATTTTCTTGCTATAAAAGTTTCACCATGATTAAGTATTTTGAGTTTTTTCAAAAATATTTGTCATGAAAGAAAAACAATCACTTTAAACGGCTCAAGACTCTTCTAAATCTCTGTTATGGGATCCAGCTAAAAGTTTTATATTGGTTAAGCCCTTTTTCTAAAAGAAAAGTAGCCGAGTCAAAAAAACAAAATAACAAGTATATAACTTTTTTAAAATAATAAGTGGAAGTCATCTTAAAAATACAATTATTCAAATAAATAAGACAAAAGAAGTCATTTACAGCATTCTTCTAAAATGTATTTTTTTTTAAGCAAGTAATAGATTAAAGGAGTACAAAAGGTACTCAAACCAGTTTACAAAAATGCGTGAGCCACAACCACGACTCAAAAACAAACCTGAAATTATCCACCAATTGAACCTAAGACAAAAAAGACAAAGTGTCTTTGTTGAATTCGTAAAAGTTGAAATTGGAATAGGTAATTTCACCAATAAATGCTTATCTCCAAATCGTGTATTTAACCTTCCAAACTAAATCAATTACGTTCCACCCGACCTTCCTAAACGTAATCTCATTCCTAAGCAACCAAATGTTCCAACAAGTAGCCAACCAAAAAACTCCTTCTCTCCCTTTATTGATCTTCTTAGTTTTACAAAAGGAGTACCATATCAAAAAACTCCTCTTAAAATCCTCCCCGCCTACTTCATTTAAACCAATTCAATCCGCCACCTCCCTCCAAACCAATTTGGCCACCGAACATTCCATAAAAGAGTGCATCAACGATTCCGGATGGAGGCCACAAAACACACAATTGACATTACTATCCGCGGGAATAATTTTCCTAGATAACAAAATATCCTTGATCGGAATTCTATTGTGAAAACATCTCCACCCGAAGGCTTTGCATTTCAAAGGGGCAATCACTTTCCAAATCATATTGAATGCCTTGGCATCCCAGTGAACGGGACCGTAAGGAATATGAATCGAGCAAGAACTTTTGTAAAACGAACTAACCGTAAATTTAGAGTTATCCTCCAATATCCAATCAACCCCATCCTTCTTAGAATAATCCAGGATTGCATTCGATAATACCTGGCTCAAGTCCCTCAACAAGTCAACCACCGTCTGATCCGAAACAGATTCACTACCAGTCTGAGACAATCTCGAACTAGCACCCGCAGACGGAACCTGCTGCCAGAGATCAGCACTGGCCAGCGAACCAGCAGCCACAATAATTGTGTAACTGTCCTCAAATCCGACAGCAGTCCCAGCTGTCACCTGACCTCCCTCAACATCATTGCCAGCCTCCCTTATCCCTGAAGCCGGGACCTCACGATCATCACTAGAGCCATATGTCTGTATCATATTGCCTGAACCAGAACCATTAACCTGCATAAAAAGATTTAAACCAACAGCCCCTGTTGTGAAAGAAAGAGCGGGCCTATGAACCCCGAAATTACCCCATCTCCACACGCCTTCCAACCACCCTCCCATACAACCCACTAATACCCCTTTAAGACAAGATAAATTGTGCAGAACCGGAAATAAATGTTTCAAGCTCCCTCTTCCAGTCCAATTGGCTTTCCAAAAGGAAGTTGAAAAACCATTACCCACACGGAACAAGGCATTCGATGACAAAAAATCCATTGGGTACTTACTCAAGAGAGAGCTTAAATTTGTCCACCAGCTAGAATGAATGCTCCTATAAATCCTAGAACCATTACAACCCGCCATCTGAAGACTAATATTTCCATACCGCGCCTTCAAAACCTTAAACCACAAGTCCTCCGAACCTTCTAAAATTCTCCACCTCCACTTGTGAAGAAGCGCCACATTGAAATCATCAATACACTTAAATTTTAGACCCCCCTTATCTAACGGAAGACAAAGGTAATCCCACGACAACCAATGTGTCTTCCTTTTAACCTCCGAACTACCCCATAAGAAACCGCTTTGAAGTTTGGAAATGATCTTTCAAACATTTACCGGCACCTTATAGAAAGATAATTGGAAAATCGAAAGGCTACTAAGAACCGATTTGAGAAAGGTAATTCTCCCTCCAAAACTTAAGAACCTATTACGCCAACTAGATAGTCTCTTCTTAAATTTGGTGACCAAGGGAGTTCACGTAGAAGCCCTTCTAGGATTAGATCCTATGGGGATACCAAGAAACGTAAAATCTTTTCTCTCCGTTCTACACGCAAGACAAAAAGAGAACCGCTTCAAGAGACCTAGGCGAGAAATTTATTCCAATAAGTCTACTTTTATGGAAGTTGATGCCAAGCCCCGAAATAAGTTCGAACCCTCTTAACACCGATTTAATAGCCCAAAAATGATTCCAACTCCCGTCTCCCACCAAAAGAGTATCGTCCCCGAATTGAAGGATATCTATGAAACACCTTCCGTTAATGAGAACCCCCGAGAATTCTCCCAACATGGACGATCTCTTAACCAAACCCGTCAATCCTTCTGCCTCCATAACAAAGAGGAAAGGAGATAAAGGATCCCCTTGTCTCAAACCTCTTTCCACCACAAACTCTTTAGTTAGACTACCGTTCACCAAGACCGACATCTTACTTGAGAAAATAGATGCCTCCATCCACCTCATCCACTTATCGCCAAATCCCAAGGATCTCATCATAAATCTAAGGAAGCCCCAACTAACTTTATCATAGGCTTTCTCGAAGTCGACCTTAAAAAGCGACACAACATTTTTCTCCTTAATCGCATAATCAACAACCTCGTTAGCCACCAACACTCCGTCAAGCAATTGCCTACCCGGAACGAAAGCACTTTGACACTTAGATATAATGGGATCCAAAACCAACTTAAGTCTAGCCGCCAAGAGTTTCGCCAAAGCTTTATAAAGACTCCCAACCAAGCAAATAGGTCTATAGTCATCAAGACTCAAACGGTTCTCTCTTTTCGGGATCAAAGTGAGGAAATAAGACACTATTGACTTAGACAAAACGGCCCCTTATGGAAATCATTGAAGAATCGAAAAAAGTCAAATTTAAGGAAATGCCAACACCTCTTAATAAATAAGAAGGTATACCCATCCGGACCCGGACTTTTAGATCCATCACAACTCCAAACCGCCTCTTTAATTTCATCTTCGGAAAACGGTCTCTCAAGGAAATCCCTATCCATGTCACTAAGCTTATTCAAATACCCCTCCTCCAAAATAGGCCTATTACCATCCGGTTCCACAAATTTACGAGCAAAATGATCTCTTACCTCCTCCTTAACCTCCTTCACCGACTTAAGAATCCCCCATATCCGAATTGATAGAACCAATATAATTACGTCTTCTCCTCTCCTTCATAATGCTATGAAAATAACGAGAGTTGTTATCTCCATCATTAAGCCATTTTACTCTAGCTTTTTGGATGATCATATTCTCCTTAATTCTCAAATTTAACCAAAAACGCATAGAAGCATTCGAACGATCCAAAAGGTTGTCTCCCGATTCGGGAAGAGACCCTTCATCGGTATCATCATCCCCCTCATTAATCTCCTTCACACACTTTTCCACTTCTAATTCCATCCTCCCAAAGACTTCACTATTCCATCTTCTTAGCTTTTGTTTAAGAATTCTGAATTTCTCTTTCAATATGAAATCTCCTCTGCCCTCTACCTAAATATAATTCCACTCTTTTTCAACAAAAGGAATAAAATTCTTATTAAGAAACCATTCATTATTGACTTTAAACGATTTCGGGCTCCAATTCGAAGAATCAACCACCAACCAAACCGGACAATGATCTGAAACATCTCTATCTCCAACTTACTGCCCAACTACTCCCCATTTTTCACTAGTCCCTTCAGATATTAAGAAGAGATCGATCCTACTCTTCGACTTCCCATCCCCGCTATACCACGTAAACTTCTTTCCCTTACAAGGAACGTCTAAAAGATCACTACGCTCGATAAAAACATTAAAGTCTTTCATCTCCGAGTTACGTGAAACCGAAAATCTACCCTTCCTCTCTCCAGAATTTCTAACCGCGTTAAAGTCCCCACTGATACACCATTCACCATCCGCATAGCGATCCTTAAGACCTCTCAGCTTCCTCCATATAATTCTTTTCAGCCTCAACTCGCAAGGAGAGTACACATTAACCACATAAAAAAAGTTCTCCATCAATCTAACTTTTACACCAATATAGTCGTCTCCTTTGAAACTAAATAAAACTTCCACCCTCCCTTATTTCCACATAATAGCAAGCCCTCCTGATAAACCTGTAGCACTAGAAAAGGACCAACCAATCTCTTCCCTATTCCACATACTTCTAGCAATATCCTCAGTAATACAATGCAACTTGGTCTCCTGGATCAAGAACATGTCCGCACTTCCTTTCTTTATAATATGACTTATCTGTTTCCTCTTAACTAAGCTTCCTCCCCCTCTTATATTAAAGGAGCCAATAATCATTGAGAAAAATTAATTATTTCCTTCCCTTCCTTCAGTCTTTCTTTATCCTTTCTTTCCATTTCTTCAATTCTGCTCTTATAATCCCTTCTTGCATTTAATTGAACCACTATGAGTTTAGAAATAGCATCCCAAATCCTTCCTCCCACCTCCAAATTCACATTGTTCCAAAGCCTAATATTATTCTTGCAGATATCAGACTCTTCCGAGTTCAGCCCGTGAAAAGTCGAAGAAAATGAGGATTCATTAGATAAATCCAAACTGCTAGCCACCCTATCAGAAATTGCTCCTTTCAGCTTGGTAGCTTTCCCAGTTTCCAACTTCTTTTTGTGCAGATGTCTTTCCTTGCGAAAAGACTTTACCCCACCTATTCCTTTTGACCCACAAAGCAGTCTAAATTTAATCTTTTTAATTCCATTTCTCCTTTGAATGTGCCCACACCTTTCAAATCATCCTCAATACCCACTGTACATCTTATGATAGTACCCGTCGCACCATACTCTTTTGAAGAAAGCGAAAGAGGCCTCACATCTGACTTGCTGCGAGAAGTGGGACAAAAGGAGCCTTTAACTCTTTCCAATTCCAAGTCAAAGGACCCACTTACCTCCTGCTCAACTAGACTTTTAGTCTAAACGTTAATAGAGGCATCATTTTCCCTCTCCGTACACGATTTCGAGACAACTTTTTGAATCCCCGAGTTGTCCAAGTCAGCGAATACGTCTGCCTCTTTGTCTGAGCTAAGCCTACCGCCGACCCCTTCATCTGCCTCTTTTGCCTGATCTAAACCTACCGCCGACCCCTTCATCTTCTTCCCGGTCCAGTCAACCATCACTCGAATCAGAGGAAGAGGAAGAGGAGCTTCCCTTCTTAGACAAGGAGGTTACCGGTGACACTCTCAAAGGGCCGTAAGAATCTTCCCTGAGAAAATATAGTACCTCTTGGCATCGATTTCCACCATTACATTCTCCGGAAGAATGAAAGTGGAAGGCACACGCACTAAAATCCTTGCAATATCCATATTCATACGTTTCACGGTTGAATCATCCGAACATAGATACGAACCAAAACTATTCGCAAGTTGCTTGAAGAAATCGAGATTCCAACCATGACAGGGAACTTCGTACACTCTAATCCAAACAACCCGTTCTTCGTCAATATCTTCCTCCTGCCACCTCCTTATATCACAGAACCATTGTTTCCACCAATTTGACCCTTCAGATCACACATGTCAAGGACTCAATAATGATGATATGCTTTATAGAAAAGTATATACCCTATAAAGCATGGATTCCCTAAAAATTATACTGACACTTACACGGAGACACCGATAATGATTTGGAAAAAATGAATAAATTAAACGCAATTACAAGTGTCAGTAACTGTGTCCGACACGGGTATGGATTTTTCAGGCGGGTGTCAGTGCTACATAGTATATACCGAAGTGTGAAAAAGAAGCATTTGGATAAGATGGCAGTGCCTCTTCCACTTTAACCAAAGGTCCTAGCTTCGAATACAGTCTTAGGCACGCAACAGTGTTAAATCTCTTAGGGAGAATTTACTACCTCTTATGGTCCTACAAAGCTCGGGGATTAGAGAGAGAATACTCGATTTATACAAAAAAAACAAATGAAGAAATTTTAGCTATAAAAATACATTGTCATTAATTTATGAACTACTTGAAATAAGGTTATTAAAGTGATCTAACTTTGTCTTTATAAAACAACTCAATTTAAAGGAATTTTCTTCGGTAGTTCTTTTATGAAAGTTTTTAATTTTTAAATTTTAAAATAAAAACAATTACATAAAGAATAAATAAATCAACAAGTTGTATACTATATAACATAATGTATCTCTATTAATTATCTATAATATATTATATGGAGTATAATTCTCTCCGTACATCTCACTTTTACACTCAAAGTTAATAAATTAATATTCTATAAAACAAAATCTGCAGCAAATTCTGCATGTATTTCTTGCGGATCCTCATGCGGAATTCATAATGTAGTTTGTTTTTGTGAATTTTGCAGCCAAATCCGTAGGTTATTTTATAGAATTTCCGGCCAAATCATTTTCCGCAGAAAACTATATTCATTGGAAAAATTAGAAGGAAAAATCGCAGGTTTACCTGTGGAATTTGCTGCTAAATCGTCTTCATGAAGAAAAATAAATTTTATTTAAAACATCTGCAGAAAAATTCGTAGGTAAACCACATAATCATTTATGCATGTAAACATAGTATTTCTAGTAGTGTCTACTAGACTGCGAGCAAGACTCTCACAAGTGTCTAAGTAATTAGGAGTGCGCCGGGTCTTCCTTCCTATAGCTTACTCTCTTCATAGGTTTGTTGTGTTTGAAGTTTCCAGATAGTTTGGATTGTTTGTCTATTTGATTTGTGTTTTTCTTTTTCGCGAAGTAATTGTTTTACTTTTTGTTTTGTTGTTCATCCAGATCCGTAGTCAAACTTGTTTTTCTTGCACCACTTCTAGTGCTTTTCGCTGCTTCTGAATTAACTGTAATCTTTGTTTATTTTTATAATAATATATTGTTCCTGCTTTGGTTATTAAAAAACATGTTATAAAAGGATTATATGGATGACATGGATGGAATCATGTATTTTTGAAATTACATACTCAATTTTAATGAATGAGAGTCCAACTAAGGACTTTGAAGTTGTAGGGGCTCGAGACAATGGGACCCTCTGTCCCCTTTTCTATTTATAATAACAACCGAAGGATTAAAATGTCAACAGAGAGAATGTCTGCCTTCTCTCTAGAACCATTTCATCTTCCTCAAGTAAGAAGATTAAACAAATATGAGCACAAGTAAGGTGTGAATACTGTTTTATTATAGTTTGTTTAGCTGGTAAATTTTCATCGTCTGTGTTTTCAAAGTCTGAGTTTTAACCTTCCTGGATTCGGTTTGGATATTGTTTTTGGCTTAAACTCCTAGCTTTAGGGCTAGGGGCCTTGGCAATTGATAAACTTGGTCGAGCAAGGTTCGAAGATTAGTCGGTGTGCTGAGGTACAAACCCCTATCAATGGAGTGGAATGTGGTTAGTGGTAAGAACAGGAATATGAAATTTGGAGAGAATGTTGGGACAACCGAGATGGGGACAAATGATATTGGTTTGCTGGAACACGGGGAGCCACAAATACTACAAGAAAGACAAAATAAAAAAAAGAAGTCAATTCAGGAGATTTATGATAAAGTAAAGATTCCTTATGAACCTTCTTATTACTCCACGTTGCTCCATACCTCTTTGAAAACGAAAATCCAAATAAACACCATTGGAGAAGCCGAAGAAAGCTTACTGATGACCTCCCAATCTGCTAAGAAGGAATCAAAATACTCTGGTGGCTCAATTCTATGTTATGAATCGGTCTCTAATGGGGACATAGTGGCAGGAAATGAAAGAATCAAACGGAATTCTGAAGATGTTCCAGGTAAGGTATGGGCCATCCTAAAAGCTATTGGCATTGAGGGTGATGAAGATGATGAAATACTCGAAGGGATCTTAAGGAAAATGGAAAGAGGTGATAATGAAAAAATGATTAGGTCGAAGGAGGCAACAAGTACAGTCAAATGAATTTGACTACATACAACATAAGGGGGTGTAATTCTTTGATAAAGAGAAGAAGACTTAATCAATTAATTGTAAAGAATAAAATCAAATTTTGTATGATCAAAGAAACCAAATGTCAACAGGTGGAAGAAGGATTGGTAAAGAGTATTTGGAGTGGAGAGGATTTTGAATGGTCAGCATCAGTTTCCAAAGGGCAGTTAGGTGGCATGATCTCGGTTTGGAATAAGAATTCCTTTAATGCAAATTTTAGTTTCAATGGGAATGGATATTTAAGAGATGGAGGATCTTGGAGGAGAAGACTTATTTACATGGTTAATGTATATTCTCCCTGCTCAGTGGCTGAAAAAAGAGTACTATGGAGGAAACTCATTGAAATAAAAGCTAGTTTTCCAAGGGGAGACTGGATTGTGGGGGGGGGGGGATTTTAACTCAATCAAAAGAACAGAGGAAAGGCAAGGTGTTGGGAGATACAATCTGAATGAAATGGAGGAATTTAAGGCATTCATAGAGGACCTGAATTTGATTGACCTTCCCACTGTGGGGAACAGGTTTACCTGGTTCAGAGCCAATGGATCATGTAAAAGTAGATTGGATAGGATCTTAATTAGTGAAGATCTTTGTGATTTGTGGAAAGTGGTAAATCAGAAAATAGGAGTGAGAGATGTGTCTGATCATAGACCAGTGTCTTTGATATTGAATGATGTCAACTGGGGCCCTAAGCCATTCAAGTCTTTAAATGCGTGGCTGGATCATCCTAATTTTGGGGAGTTTGTTAGAGAAAGCTGGGATTCGATCAGTACCACTGGCAATGCAGGAGAAGTGCTTTTTCAGAAATTGAGGCATTTAAAAAACAGGCTCAGATGGTGGAATGTTCATGTTTTTGGTATTAGTGATTTAAAAATAGAAGAGAACATCAAAAAGATTAATGAGATTGAAGACACATTGGCTGATTCAAATGATGTAGAGAATGAGGAGTTCTGAAGTTAAGAGGCAGGGCCGTGGAGGATATGTGGAACAAACTGAATACAAAAGAAAGTATTTTATATCAGAAGTCTAGGTTGAAATGGTTGGCGGAGGGAGATAGTAATACAAGCTCTTCCATTCAGTGATCAATAGAAGAAGGAGGTTGAATAATATCTCTGCCTTGAATGTAGGGTTGCAAGAGGAGGAGGGAGTAGGGAAAGTTAAACAAGTCATCCATGGTTTCTTTGAAGACAAGCTTCATAATAATGCTTATGAGCCATTTGATATGGACCTTAGTTTGTTAAACAAACTTTCTGAGGAGGATAATAGGTTTCTCACTGATAGGTTTTCTTTTGAAGAGGTATTTGAAACCATTGAGTCATGTGAGGGTGATAGAAGTCCAGGACCTGATGGTTTCAACTTCAAGTTTTTAAGAAAGACTTGGGATGTGATTGGCAAGGAGGTGTACAACTGTATCAATGAATTTCATGACAAGCCTGGTCTTCCTAAAGCCTTCAGTTCTGCATTCTTTGTTCTCATACCAAAGATGGAAAACCCTCAACATCTTAAGGATTTTAGACCTATAACTCTTATTGGTTGCTTGTATAAGATTCTTTCCAAGATGTTAGCTACAAGGCTCAAATCTGTCATTGGTAAATTGGTTTCTCCTATTCAGACAACTTTCGTACCAGGTAGACAACTTCTGGATGGTGTGTTGGTTGCCAATGAAATATACGATTATGTTAAAAAGAAGAAGAAGAAAGGTTTCATGTTTAAAGCAGATTTTTCACAAGCATATGATTGTGTAAGTTGGAAGTTTTTATGCAAGGTTTTAGCTGCAATGAACTTCAGTACAAAGTGGATTGGTTGGATAAGGGGTTTAGTTTGCAAGAGTTATGGATCGATCTTGATCAATGGTAGTTCTTCTAAGGATTTTGAAATCAAAAAGGGATTAAAACAAGGGGATCCATTGGCTCCATTCCTCTTTGTTTTGGTAACTGAATGCTTGGCACTGATGGTTAAGAAAGCTGAGGTGAGTGGCATTTTGAAGGGCATCAAAGTAGTTGGCAGCACCACAAGTTGTCTGTTACAATTTGCAGATGACACTTTATTCAGCTGTGATGATTCATGGTCAAATATTGGGGGTATTAAAGTTGTGTTGAGAGGATTTGAAGCATTATCAGGTCTGAAAATAAACTATAACAAGAGTAACATTTTGGGTTTTGGGGTAGATGGATATCAACTTGAGGCAGCCTCTACTTTTCTGAATTGTAAAGTGGGAAAGTTCCCTTTTAAATTCTTAGGATTAACAATTGGTGGTAGACATAAGGCATATGATTATTGGAAACCTGTTATTGATTCTTTCAAAAATCGACTGACAAATTGGAGAAGTAAGAATCTATCAATTGGTGGGAGGGTTGTACTAATAAACTCAGTTTTATAAAATCTACCAGTTCATTATTTTGCAATGTTTCTAGCTCCAGTAAAAGTGATTAAGGAAATTAAAGCTATCCAAAGAAGATTCTTGTGGTCTGGTCAGGGGGATAGAGAGAGTATAGCTTGGGTAAAGTGGTCTTTGGTTTGCAAATCTAAACAGCAAGGAGGTTTAGGAGTCAAAGATGTGGGTACATTCAATAGAGCCTTGGTAGCCAAATGGTTGTGGAGAATTAGTGATGAACAAAAGGCAATATGGAAAAGTATTTTAAAGGTTAAATATGATGATAGTTTCAACAGTTTGTTTATCAAATAATCTGAAGATTCTAAATATCAGAGCTCTAGCTGGTGGAAGGATTTGGGTCGACTTGCTTCACACTCCAATAAGCAGGGCATGTTCAATAATTTGGTGTGGAAAATTGGTAATGGTAGGAACACTTTTTTCTGGAAATCAAGGTGGTTAGGTGATTTGGCTCTCAAAAATCAGTTTCCAACTCTGTATAACTCATCTCCAAATCAAAATGTGCTGGTGAATGATTATGGAAGTTGGAGTGATAATGTGTGGAATTGGGATATCAGAGGTAGAAATGTAATCCTTGCTAATGCAGTAGATGAATCTGTCGAGGAATTACTGAATTTATTGAGGGAAAGCAGGCTGTCCAGTTCAGAGGAAGATATTGTTATTTGGCCAAGGAAGATGGACTATTCTTTTAGTGTAAAAGAATGCTATGACAGGTGGAATAGAATTAATGAGGTCGACATGTTGGAGGAGAATGTTAGGGATGCTCTTGGATATCTTTGGAAGCTTAAGTTACCATTGAAGGTTTTGATATTTGGATGGAGATTTTTGTTGAACAGATTGCCTACACGGTTGAATCTCATCAAAAGAGGCGTCATTACGGATCCGAATGGTATGATGTGTGCTTTCTGTTCTGATACGGTAGAGGATAACAACCATTTGTTTCTAGGATGCAATCAAATCATGAGGTTATGGACTGATATGGAAAACTGGCTAGGATGTAAACTTCCTACTGGTAATTGTTGTATTGATATGTTTCTAACATGGGCAAAAGCAGGTGGGGTTGAATCAAAATTACTTTTCATGTGGATTTCAGCTTGTTGGTGTATTTGGAAGAACAGAAATGCTATTCTATTTAAAGGGTCTGATATTGCAGAGAAAGATATGCTATTAGAAATCCAAATGTTAACTTGGAAGTGGAGAAAGAAACAGAAAACGAGGGGATATGACGGTAGCTTCTATGATTGGGTGAAGATGCCTATTGCATCTCTACGAAATCGAGAAGATCTTGTTTTTGAGCCTTAATTGAGGTTATTGTAATATCTGATTTATTTCTTGCTTTCTTTGTTCTTTAAGCTATGTTTATACTTGGGCTAATAGAACTTAGAAAGGTCTCATTCATTTAGTAATTGTATCAAGTTGCCTTAATGAATGAAGCTTTGATTATTAAAAAAAAAAACAACCGAAGGATTGGCAGACCTTGTAAATAAGGCTTCATAATTGGAGGACCTCAAAGGTTTCATGGTCAATGAAGAGGTGGAATATAAAATATTGTTATTTGTAGATGCCACAATCTTGGTCGGAGAGAGCTCTTAGCAAAACTCATGGAGCATCAAGGTAGTTATAATAGGATTTGAATTAGTATTTACACTAAAAGACAATTTTCTCAAAAATAAATTATATGGTCAGAGCATAAATGTGCAAGTCATGGAGGTAGCTTCACAAATTCTTTCTTGTTTTTTAGATACTATTTCATTCAAATAAAAAGAAACAATAAGAATAAAAGTGATTTATCAACATGGAGGTAGCTTCACAAACAGAATAACAATTTGGAGTGGAATCGTAGAGAAAATGAAAAGAAATTTGTCAACATGGAGATGAAGCCTACTTTCAATTGGTGGAAAGGTCACATTAGTAAACTCAACATTAAATATCATTCCCAATTATATGCTATCATTCTTTAAAGCACCTAAATAGGTTGTGAAAAAGATAACAAAGTTAACAAAAGTGATATTTTGTGTGTTTGGGATCCAAGATAAGAAAGGAATCAAGTGGGTAAACTGAAGCGAGGTCTCCAAAAACAAAAAGGAATGATGATTAGGAGTAAGGAGAGTGGAAGCATTCAATATGGAATTGATGAGTAAATGGAAATGGAGGATGTTAAATGACCAAGAAGCAATATGGAGAGACAGGTTAGAACACAAATATGGAGATTTTAAGTGGAATATGGTTAGTCAAAAAATCAAATATAAGAGGGAAGAAAGACTCATATGTGGAGATATATGCAGTCAATGGGATGCAACTTAGTAGGGAATTTGGAATTGTTTGCAGAAAAATGTGTTTTGCAGACTAGGTGAAGGCATGGATATCTACTTTTGGAGGAACAAATGGATTGGCTAAGATTATAAAAAAATTGAAAATGTAGAAGAAATCGGAAGATGGAATGGAAGTTTTATTGGAACGGAACATCATCGAACCTGAAATAGGAGGTCAAGAGAAATTAGTAGTAAAATATAAGTATCTTTTAAATATACACTACTACGAAAAACCCATTTAACAACGGTTGGAAATGACATATAATGATGCGGGCGAAGGCGTTGTTATGTAGAGTGTTATTGTATATGGTGTACGTACAATGACGGCCCTAGGACCGTTGTTGTATTCCAACAAGCGTGCACCATTTCACAACGGTTTCTTTACACAAACGTTGTGATATAACTAAAGGTGATCTGGTTCGATTCTCAGCAACAACATTTTTTATTTATATTATTCTGGTCAGCGTTTAACATACAACTACAGTTAGGTTTTTAACCGCTGTCAAAACAACCCTGTTTTAAATATAAAAATTCTCTGCTTATCAAATTCTTCCTATATTTATCCTGTCAAAACAACTTCTGTTTACATCAAACACAATATGTGCATCAAACACAATTCTTCCCATAAATGAATCAGAGAATTTACATCAAAAGCTAACAACTAACATTGTTTAAATCAAATACAATACGTGTATCAAAAGCCAATATTATTGATTTCATTTTGTGCATCAAACATAATATCCTGTACATCAAACACAATATGTGCATCAAAAGCCAAAATTATTGTTCACATTATGTGCATCAAAACCAAAAATATGTGCATAAAAAAATATGCTGAGGAATGTTGCAGATATATCAAACAGCAGGAGGACCCTTAAGCACATTGTGGATATACGCCCAACGTTTACGAAGATCTAGAAAGTCCTCAACGGGGAATGGGGTTTGGTCGTTAAACATCTACATAAGAAAGAGCAAAAAATTGAATATCATGCATGTTAATAATTCAATAGTCAACTTATATATTAATATATGTAAACATTTTATGGCATATATACCTTATCCCATGAATCAACAATGTCGGCAAAGACAATGTTTAACATGTGTTTCATGACATAATACCCACACTCGTAACTCCCGGGTTATTACCTCCTCTACAAATTACAAGAATATAATAACATGAATATAACCACACATGAATGTAAATGAAAGAAACAGGTAATCGGGCCACTTACTTTAGGAGCAATCCATGTGGGCTTTTTTCTAACATTCCTCATTATATTAACTTGCTCCACAAGACTGTACATTGAAAATTGAATTAAACATATTACATGATAAAATAATTACAATTAATGTCAAAGAAAATGATATTAAACATAGACACTTACGTTAGAATAATATCTTTTATTGGTTTGTGGAGTGGAGCGTGCAAGGAACACACTAATGTCGCCGTATTTGTCCTAAATGATATTATGATCAATTGCCAATGAACACGAGAATATATATATATATATATATATATATATATATATATATATATATATATATAGTTTTTACTAAAACAAAACTAAATATAGAATATATAAATAAATTACAACAATACTTACCTACAGAGGAATGGTGCAAGGTAACATTCTTTTCCTCCCTCATTTAGCCGTTCTTTCAAGTACTTTTCCATGATACTTTTTTCATTATACGCGCAACTTATAAAAGTTGGCTCCAAGATTCCATAAGTACTTGATTTATTTAACTCTATACAAAGACGGTGATTGTACCTAAATGGTCAAAGAAAATGAATAAATTAAGGGAGAAAATACAAAAAATTATAATGTTCTATAATGACATGTATATTCGACTATATACTTACGTGCACCAAACTTGCAAAATCACTATGTCAAGACACTTAAATCCTGCGAGAAAATCCGTTACATCTTCAGGAGTGTAATACATTACATCCAATTTCGGGCAATGTTCTAACGGGAGGTTGTGCGAGGTTTGTTGTTGCAATGGACAAGTATAAATTGGCTATATCATTTGGACTAGGGTCCAATATCCCATTGCGGTTATCTAGGGGGGGGGGGCTGTACAATTACTTCCTTTTGTAGAAGCGCGATTTACAACACTTCTACTTGGAGTTTGATCATCACCATCAACGTAACGTTGATCTTCATTTGTTCGTTGTTCGAGGTTTTCACTTAATCTCTACATCATAACATTCAATTAGAACATTAAAAAAAATAAGCACAATATATATCATACATTTCCGATAAATCACTAACATCTCAAGTAAAGCACATACCGAATATAACTCTTGTAACTTTTCCACGTCTTTCTCCCTTTTTTACCTCTCCTCTTCAAACATCCTCCTATGTTCTTCCAATTGCTTCTCAACATTCTCAATCTTTTGTCGTTGAGCATGAAATTCAGTGGTTTCGGTGCTTCTTCTACGAGATCCAAAGTATGACCTCAAGCTGACACCTTCTCCAACACCACGGACACGGCCTCCATGCTCAGCTGTTCCGATAGCTTCCACTAATATGTCATGTCGTGCTTCCGGAACAAATTTGCCTTCACGGGCCGGCACAACCAAATTATTCTACACTACATGAGCAACTTACATAAGCAAACGCATTTAAATCACATAATTAACCAAAACAAAACATATACTTACAATTTTCTCAGCAACTACTCATGAAGCCTCAGAGGTGTACTCTCCATTAGGTCTTAATCGAGCCTTCTTCCATTTCTTATGTCTTGACGGTGGAGATAGGATGTCACCATCCCCTCCTTCTTGTTGTTTTTCTTGCATGATTCTCTTCTCAAGTTTCTTGTAACCCCCACGAGATAATCTATGGGGGTACATGTTTTTCGCCTTGTTTTGAATTCTTACATCGCTTTTAGCCTATTATTAACATAGTGAAAAATGTGTATGATTAGCATCTATAACTCATTAGCATAACATTATAGGTTACACAAGACTAGTACTAACCTTGAATTCCTCAGAACGGCGTTTCTTCGCAAACCTGTGCCACACCTTCTTTGATAAAAAAAACTATACCGAATCTATGGACGTTGAAGACCGCTCTTAGGCTTCGTAATGTAGTCAGCCGTGAGCTGTGACTTAAATCCCCTCCAACGAACACCGGCATAAGTTATCCATTTTTTTTTCAATTTTGAATTAGAAACTATAGGTAATGAATAGTGATATCAAATATACGAAAATTATAGTATGTAATAGCTTAACGTCTGTCCATATGTTGTCTTTGACATTTGTGAAGACATAGCTTCTTAATGGTTTTGATGAAGACAATAATGTTCATTCAAGGTTTTATGTACAAAAGGAAATGGATCAAAGACTTCAAAGCTAGAACAAGTTTCATATTAATTCAACTCTTGAAGATTTATCAAAGAAGGAAAAAGAAGAAATGCATAAGACATGACTACACTTGCAAGATAGGATTAATCAAACTTTTAGGTATATGAAATTCTTGACTAAAACAAATCTTAGTGCTCAAGTTTTATAATCATGTTTTAAAAAGTCATTCTTTCATTTAAAACCTTGAGAAAACATTTTTCAAAGTTTATCTAAAGTCTTGGTCATAATTTGAGATGATATATGGCTTAGAATAATTTGCATTATGAATTTTTCAAATTTTACACTGATGCAATCGATTGTCATCCTGATGCAATCGATTGCACTAGGCTAAAATTTCAAATTTTTTGCACGTTACAGTTGGTGCAACCGATTGTCATTCTGATGCAATCAATTGCACCTGAAGCTTTTTTGAAAAATTCTTTGTTTAAAAGCACCTTTTCCTGATACCTCTTGCATGCATCTTTTCCATTCATTGTGTAATAATTTTCAGAAATTCTTTCAAGCATTGCCTTGATTATTGAATGGGTGCATGCACACTATATATTGAATTCAAAGTTTCTTTTGTAATTCACCTCTTTCAAAAAACTCTCTACAATCTCTAAGCATATTTTTCCATAACAGAAATTCTATACAAGATAATTTTTAAATACCATTTTCATATTACATATATAAAAGTATCATTTGAGCACTTAGAGAGTTTATGATATTGAAATTTCATATTTGAAACAGAAGAAGTCCTTCATATGATTTATATACTACAAACTTGTTTCAAAAACTCTTGTTGTAACATATCTTATTTTTCCAGGATTGTTGGATATAAGATTGTTTGGTTGTAAACCTTGTTATCCGGATTGTGGATACAAGAGGTCCATTTGTGAGAGGTTGATTCTCGGTTGGACTTTAAACTTGTAAAATCCAAGAGGGTGTTCTTGGTGTGGATTGTTAGAGTCTTGTATAGGAAGACTAGGTGTGTCTTGTCCTAAGATCTAACATTAGTGAAAATCTCTTTCGTGTTGAAAGGGGAGTGGAGTACTCTCGACCTGTGAGGGGAACCACTATACGTCTTTGTGTTCTTTACTTTCCGCATTTACCACTTTCATCACTTTGAAACTTTTAGGAAAGTAAAATTCAAAAACCGTCAAAAATCCGGATAATTGTCTAAGAGCCTAATTTACCCCCTCTTAGGCACACATATAACTTACAATTGGTATCAGAGCAGGTTATAGGTAACCTGTTCCTACAGATCCAGTATAACTTCCGCAAGCACAAACCCGGTATTCAAAGACGGTGGAAGTAGTAACAAGCCCCCACTTTTCTCTGGAGAGTATTTTGACTTTTGGAAAATCCGCATGAAGGCACATCTTGAAGCACAAGGAGAAGGTATATGGGAAGCCATTGAGAATGGTCCGCATAATCTGGTTAATGTGGTCGATGGTGTTGGTACTCCAAAGTTAAAAAATACATATGATGAAGATGACAAGAAAAGAATCTTGAATGAAAAGAAAGCTGTCAATATTCTTCTGAGTACATTAAGTATGGATGAGTTCTTTCGTGTTTGTCAATGTAAATCGGCTAAAGAAATATGGGATACGTTGGTAGAAACACATGAAGGTACGACTGAAGTAAAAAGATCCAGACTAAACACTTTAAGTCAAGAATATGAAATGTTCCGAATGCAGCCCAGAGAATCCATTGTTGCATTATAGAAGAGATTTGTTCATTTGACTAACCACTTAATGGCACTTGGTAAAACATTCTCAAATGATGAATTAAATCTCAAAATTCTAAGATCATTGACTAGAGAATGGCAACCAAAAGTAACAGTAATATTGGAAAAGAAAAGCCTCTCTACGATGACTTCCGCATCTCTATTTGGTAAACTTCAAGAGCATGAGTTAGAACTTGAAAGATTGGAGAAGCATGAAATACAAGTAAATGATTCAAAAGACGTTGTCTTAAAGACAAAAGTAAAAAAATTATGATAGCAATCAAGAGGATGAGTCCAATAGTGATGAAAATGATGATTTTATCAAAAAGTTTGAAAAGTTTCTATGAAAAGAAAGGAAAAAGGAGATAACTAAAGGGGAAGCACCAACGAGAAAGAATAAATGCTTTGAATGTGGAGAAAGAGGACATGTTAAAAGTGAATGTCCTACACTTCAAAAGAAAAATAAATTCAAGAAAAAGAATCATAAAAAGGAAAGGAAAACATATGTAGACAATGAAATAAGTTCATCTTCAGATGAAGAACATGTAAATCTTGCATTGATAGCATCACACCGCTCCAATGATGAAGAAGATGAGGTTAGTAATAATTCTTTTGATAGTGATGCACAAGGTGCCATAAATGAATGCAAAATTCTGTATAAAACTATATCATCTCAAAAGAAACAAATTTCAACTTTAGAAGAAAAAAATGTTTCAATAGAAAAAGAGATCGAAAATGAGAAACAAAAGATGATTAGTGAAAAACAGAATTTTGTATGTAAAAATTGTGAATCTCTCTCTTTTCAAATTGTTCAATTAAAAAGAGTACTTGAAAGGTATGAGAAAGGAAAAATTGGATTGGAAGAAGTCCTTAGTCAACAAAGATATTCAAATGATAAAAGTGGACTTGGCTATTCAAAGTTTTCTAAACCAAGTTCAAGAAAAACTATATTTGTTAAGGCTAAGGATCAAACTTCCAAAGAGAAAGTGAACAAACCTAGGAATGTGCATCCTAATCCTAAAAAGAAAAGATTTCCTAAAAAGAAATCTTATGTTCCAAGATATAAGAGCAACTTTGAACCTACTTGTTTTTATCGTGGTATTGTTGGCCATACACCTAATGCTTGCTATGTAAGAAACTTTAGTGTTGCAAGTGGGCATTATGTGTGGGTAAAGAAAGGTACTAACTTTGGTGGACCCAAAGCACATTGGGTACCAAATCAAACTTAATTTGTTTTGTAGGTTTGCTTGAGGACCACTTTAAATCTATGTTGTTTTGATAAGTGGTGGCTCTAAGCTTTTGGTGGGAGACATAAACTAACTTTCAAATCTAGTTCTATTCCAAGGGTTATTTCAATTGGGGAATACCTTAAAATAAAAATTCATGGCATTGGCAAAGTCGAAGCACTAACTTTCACATTCATTGAAGATGTACTTTATGTTAAAAGACTAATGCAATATCTTCTAAACAAAGCCAACTTTGTGACAAAAGCTTCAAGATCATGTTCACCAAAGATGAATGTTTTGATGAAGTCAATCATGAGGTAAAGCTCATAGGTAAAAATTGTTTTTATTTTTCATAATTTCTTTATATACTTCAAGTTTTTTCCCATCCTTTTTGTTAATGACAAAGGGGGAGAAGAATTGTGTATTATTGCTTGGTTTCTCTAACAAAATGTGCAGAATTCAAAACTCTCTAAAATCATGGATTAAGGTGGAGCAATATCCAAGGGGGAGCAAGCTTTGATTAGAGAAACAAGATTAGATCGAATTTTCAAGAATTGGGTTGTCATCATCAAAAAGGGGGAGAATGTGAAGACATAGCTTCTCAATGGTTTTGATGAAGACAACAATGTTCATTCAAGGTTTTATGTACAAAAGGAAATGGATCAAAGACTTCAAAGCTAGAACAAGTTTCATATTAATTCAAGTCTTGAAGATTTCTCAAAGAAGGAAAAAGAAGAAATGCATAAGACATGACTACACTTGCAAGATAGGATTAATCAAACTTTTAGGTATATGAAATTCTTGACTAAAACAAATCTTAGTGCTCAAGTTCTATAATCATGTTTTAAAAAGTCATTCTTTCATTTAAAACCTTGAGAAAACATTTTTCAAAGTTTATCTAAAGTCTTGGTCATAATTTGAGATGATATATGGCTTAGAATCATTTGCATTAAGGGGGAGAAGAATTGTGTATTATTGCTTGGTTTCTCTAACAAAATGTGCAGAATTCAAAACTCTAAAATCATGGATTAAGGGGGAGCAATATCCAAGGGGGAGCAAGCTTTGATTAGAGAAACAAGATTGGATCGAATTTTCAAGAATTGGGTTGTCATCATAAAAAAGGGGGAGAATGTGAAGACATAGCTTCTAAATGGTTTTGATGAAGACAACAATGTTCATTCAAGGTTTTATTTACAAAAGGAAATGGATCAAAGACTTCAAAGCTAGAACAAGTTTCATATTAATTCAAGTCTTGAAGATTTCTCAAAGAAGGAAAAAGAAGAAATGCATAAGACATGACTACACTTGCAAGATAGGATTAATCAAACTTTTAGGTATATGAAATTCTTGACTAAAACAAATCTTAGTGCTCAAGTTTTATAATCATGTTTTAAAAAGTCATTCTTTCATTTAAAACCTTGAGAAAACATTTTTCAAAGTTTATCTAAAGTCTTGGCCATAATTTGCGATGATATATGGCTTAGAATAATTTGCATTATGAATTTTTCAAATTTTACACTGATGCAATCGATTGTCATCCTGATACAATTGATTGCACTAGGCTAAATTTTTAAATTTTTTGCACGTTACACTTGGTGCAACCGATTGTCATTCTGATGCAACCGATTGTCATTTTCTCGATGTTATGCATATTGAGAAAAATGTATTTGAAAGTATTATTGGTACGTTACTCAATATAAAAGGAAAGACTAAGGATGGCCTTAAAGCAAGAAAAGACTTGGTAACGATGGGGATTAGAACTGAATTAGCACCCGTGAAGAAAGGAAGACGAACATATCTACCACCTACTGCTTTTACTCTGTCTAGAAAGGAGAAGAAAATATTGTGTAAGTTTCTGAGTGAAGTTAAAGTTCCAGAAGGATACTCTTCAGATGTTAGAAGACTTGTGTCTATGAAAGACCTCACGTTGAAGAGTTTAAAGACACATGACTGCCATGTTATAATGGAACACTTTCTACCAATAGGTATACGTTCTATTTTGCTAGTGAAAGTAAGAAGCGCCATAACTAATTTGTGTTTTTTATTTAGGTCAATTTGTAGTAAGGTAATCGATCCCGATATCTTACCAACACTACAGAAAGAGATAGTTATTACCTTGTGAGAGCTTGAAATGTATTTTCCTCCCTCTTTTTTTGACATAATGGTACATCTAGTTGTTCATCTTGTGAAAGAGACACAGTTGTGTGGACCAGCTTATATGAGATGGATGTACCCTGCTGAACGTTATATGAAAATATTAAAAGGGTACGTGAAAAGCCGAAGTCGACCAGAGGGGTGTATTGTTGAACGATACATTGTTGAAGAAGCGGTTGAGTTTTGTACTGAATATTTGTCCAATGTTCAATCGACTGGACTCCCCAAAGCTCATATTTTCGAAAAAAAAGATGGTAAAAAATTAATTGGAATGAGAATTGTGACAGTATCAAGGGATGAACGGGATCAAGTGCATTTGTATGTTCTGCACAATGATAATGAGGTTGAGCCATATGTTGAGATGCACAAGGATGTACTCCGAAGGTTAAATCAGAACAGAAATGAAAATTGGATAGTACGAGAGCACACTCAAAGTTTCATACAATGGTTAAAGGATCATATTTATTCGAAGCGCTCTTCAGATCCTGCTTCACTAACAGAAAGGTTTAGATGTTTGGCATATGGTCCAAGTTTGCATGTATATTCTCATAGCGCATACGCAATTAATGGATACACATTTTATACCAAAGAACAAGATGATAAAAGTACTATGCAAAATAGTGGTGTCACCATCCTAGCTGAAGCAATGCACATATCAAGTATGAAGGACTTAAACCCCAAATATGCAAATCTGTCATATTTTGGAGTTATTAAGCACATTTGGGTGTTTGATTACGAGAAGTTTCAGATTCCAATCTTTGGTTGTAAGTGGGTAAATAGTAGTGGCATACGAATGGAGAGTATCCATCTAAATATGCAAGTTTGATTTCACCACAAGAATGGGTAACGTTTAAAGCCAAACGAAAAACCCCGACATTTAAGAGTTTAAGTGCAATTAATCGGGAAAGAGCATCAGCTCCCCAGTATCGATACAGGAAAGGACGTGTTGGATATGGACGTTTGGGGCAATCTTTGGTAAGTATCAATAAATTGCAATGATATAATAATTGTTCATCATGAGTTATATTTGATCATATTATTTGGCTTTATATGTAGTTACAAAAGGCGAATAGCTCTGAAACATCTCTTCCTGCACATGTCTTGTGGAAGGAAGCCCGTGTGGGCAAGTCTGGAGTTGTTGCAGAAGAGGTTCTACAAGTATTTGAGAAATGTGTAAGTATAACAATATTTCTTTAATTAAATCAAAACTTTATTAACAAATATTTGACAAATATTCGATATTCATCTGATTTTCAGGAGGCGTTATCTCAATCTGTATCTCCAGATGATTCCAGGAGCATACTTAGTCGGGCATTAGATGTCCCTGAGTATTCTGGTCGGGTGAGGGGTAAGGGATTTGGGATCACTCCGGCCTCTTTGAATATTAAAAAAGGAAAGGCTCCTAGTAATACAGAACTTCAAGCTAGATTAGAAGCACTGCAAGCTGAAGTTCGGGAATTAAGAAAGGAGAAAGAAAGGGATAACGCTTCAGGTTTTAGAGATGGATCGGAGAAAGATAGTATCAACTGCAGCTTTCGACCGAATATTCCAGAGGTAACTATATATATTTTTATGAAATTAAATTAGTAGCTTAAATTATTTAAATGACATATATACACATTAACAATGTCATATTTATTTTTAGTTTTAGGGCGTTTCCCATTGTCAGCTCTTCTTATCTTCACCAACTTATCGGAAGGTTGGCAAGGGAAAAGTGTATAACACTTCGGTAGAATTACTTCACAATAACCCACTCCCTATTGGATGCATGAAAGTATCGGTTGATATTGCTATAGAGGCGGGTGCATTATTACCCTATCCTGACGATGTTTCGGATGCAACATTGGTGGGAGATGCTATAGGGTCGTATGTTGCATGGCCGTCAAACCTCATACTCGTAGGATATGAGGTATGCTTAAAACCGTTATGAACCTTTGTTAACCTTAATGTGTAGATTCAAAGATTTTACGAGCATTTTATTTTCATTTTTTACATGGTAATGTTATTTAGACTCCAACAAGATCCAAAACAAAGGATAAGGGGATTCCAGAGCATACTGAGTCCGTTGTCTCAAAAAAAGAGGTACATCACAATTATATGATATTTATGCATGGAAAATGTTAAATTGGATATCTTATACTTCATCTAACAAATTATATGATATATAGCTGCCTGGTAAAGAGATTAGCAACGTTTCAACACAGAAAAATGTTGGTGCTAAGAAGAACAGGGCTAGAAAACAACCTATCTCCAAGTTTAGGTCGTGCCTTCAGACGTTTCTACAATTGACAGATATTCCGACCGGAGGTGTTCGTCTTATACATATGGAGAAAGGTATATATGGCTTTGAACATGAACAAAATATTGGTAATGAAGACTTCGAGCAAGTTTTCAATCATGAAGAATTGGGCGTCAGTGTTGTCAATACATACGTGAGGTATATATCCGATCTACTTTGGTATATTAATTGAACAACTTATTTACTTTATGTTTCAAATGAATAGTCTAATGTTAATGATGTTTTTATTTAAGGTTTCTGTATGACAAAGTTATGCGCCCACGTGGATTGCAGCAAAGATTTGCATTCTTATGCCCCGCGTCTGTCAACTTATCCTTAATAATAAATAAACCAGATGAGGTCCTGGCGTATGTACGCGACGTCTTTATGGACAACCAAGAAACGAAAAAGTTGTTCCTTTTACCGTTTAATACTGGGTTAGATTTTCATTCTAAATTCATCTATTATAGTTTTTTGTATTTTGACGTCGTGTAGAAAGTTTCCATCTAACACTTGTTTAATCTTACAGTGGACATTGGTTGTTGGTCGCAATTAATCCTAGCAGAGAAGTGGTGTATTATCTGGATTCGTTAGGAAATGATTGGACAACATACCCGGATATGAAGAAATGTATTGACATGTAAGTGAGATTGTTCTAAATATGAATGTGTATATTTATTTGTTTGTTTATTTATTTATGTGAATTGTTCTAAATATTCATTTATATTTTATTAGCGTTATACAAGCTTTCCGAGCACTACGAGATGGCCAAGTACCAAAGAGGAGAGTCAACCCCATTACATGGAATACAGTGAAGGTATATTAATTATCACATGTTTTATTATATTAGTGATGCTACTTGATAAAACTTAGGATTTATCCATATTTTCTTTTCATTTGTAGTGTCCTCGGCAACGTAATAAAATAGATTGCGGATATTTCATGTTGAGGTTTATGAGAGACACTCTTTTTTTGGATCGAATAGAGATTCCATCCGATGTATGTATTTCTAACTTATGAGTTATTTTAATATTTAACACATATCTCTCATATAATGAAATAGTTAAAACTAAATCAAACTATGTTATATTATTATGTAGTACTTTGAAGAATGCAAGTGTGCTCATTACTCAATTTCTCAATTGGATGAAATTAAAGAGGATTGGTGTCAATACATTATGGAGCTCGGAGTTTTATCAGGTATAATATTGTACTCTTATTTTAATTGGTGAGAATTTAAATATGTGTAACTTTCTAACTATAGACATTGTTGATGTATTCTTTTAATTGAATTACAATCTTTGTGTTCTTTCAGGACCTATGTAGATTTGAAGCAATACTTTGGTTGGATGCAAAAGTACTAGTATAAGTAATATATATTATACTTGAAAAAATGTAATGATTATAAATTGGTGTATATATATATATATATATATATTGGTTTGAATTGCCAATTGTTTTGGATATATAATTTTGGTGTAAATTGGTACATTTAAATAGGCCAAATTGGATTGATTTGAATCCCCAAATTGTGGTATTTTTCTGGAAAAAAATTGGTTGAAAAACAGGTCAAATTCTGGTTGAAAAACCTGGTAAAAATTGTGGTTTAAAAAAATTTATATAAACATTTTCGTATACCTTAGACAGCGCTTTACACTAAAAGCGCTGTCTAAGGTGGGGCTTAGAAAGCGCTTTCACAAAAAGCGCTGTCTAAGGTATGCCTAAAAAAGTTCAAAAAGGTGGGGCTTAGAAAGCGCTGTCTAAGGTATGCCTAAAAAAGTTCAAAAAGGTGGGGCTTAGAAAGCGCTTTCACCAAAAGCGCTATCTAAGGTATACCTAAAAAAGTTCCAAAAGGTGGGTCTTAGACAGCGCTTTTTGTGAAAGCGCTGTCTAAGGTATACCTAAAAAATGTCAAAAAGGTGGGGCTTAGACAACGCTTTTACCAAAAGCGCTGTCTAAGGTATACCTAAAAAATGTCAAAAAGCGCTGTCTAATAGTACCATAGACAGCGCTTTTCATTAAATATACCCCCTTTAGACAGCGCTTTCTGTATTACCCAAAGCGCTGTCTAAACCTTTAGCAGCGCAGGTTTAGACAGCGCTTAAAAGCGCTGTCTAAGGCCAAAAAAAGCGCTGTCTAAGGTCTTGTTTGGCGTAGTGTGTTGAACTCGACCAGGGCGACATCTATGTTCAAAAACAACAACAACAACAACATGAACAACAAGAACATAAACAACAATGGCAAATGAGTTTACTGTAGATGCATGGGGAAAATATTTTACGTACCCTAAACATAATGACTAAGTAAACGATGTTGGTGTTGGTGTTGTTGTTGTCTTTCTTCCTTACGACAACGACGGTGTTGTTGTTATCTTCCTTCTCGACGGTGACAATGATGAGGACAGTGTTGGTTAGCGCGTAATCTTCCTTCCGTAACGATCGTGACGATGATGACGAAAATGACAACAACATGGTGAATAATGGATACTGATGATGCAAGCTTTCGATGAAATCGTGTATTGTTTCACAGTATTGAACGTAATCGTGTATCGTTTTGTCTACTTTCTATTTTCAATGGAAAAAAGGATACTGAAGAGACAATGAAACTAGCTAGCTTGGAGTATATTGAAAAGCTACTACGACGGTCAACACCTAAAACCGTAATGATATATTTCATATTAATGCGCCAGAGTTATATTTAGAATTAAAAATTAAAAAACATACAAAATGTATCACAACAGTGTAAATAAACAACCGTAGTCATAACTTTTAATTTTTTTATTTAAAAGTAAATAAAAAAGAAAAGGCGCGCCTTAACATAAAAGGAATAATATATATGATGGCGATGAGGTTCGAACACATGAAAGCTTGATGGTATCACCACGGTTGGATTATCAACCGTTGTTATATAAGGATAATTTTTATTCAAAAAACAAATAAAATACAACCGCGTCTTAGTTTAGATATGTCACAACGGTGTAGGGATGAACCGTTGTGACCATGCCGTCGTTGTTTACGCGTTTTGTACTAGTAATATTAACAAGAGTGGCACATTACATTAACATGGAAGACACATACTTGTGGTTTAATGATGCAGAAGGATCCTTCACATTCAAATCCCATTACAATCTCATGATGAAGATTGAAGAGTCAGTTAGACATGATGAAGAAACAATAAAAGTGTTGCAAAGGATGTGGAAAGCAATGGTACCTTCAAAAGTTAAAATATCGAGATAAATTACCTACGAGTGAGCTCACGAGGAGAAGAGTGGTTCTTAGTAGGACTTAAAAAATGTGTGTGTTTTGTTTCATGAAATAAGAAAATCTACAACATCACTTTATTATCTGCCCTTTTCTTATTGGAGCATGGTGCATAGTATTTGAATGGATCAATATGGAGACATTCAGGAATTTGAGGTCAGGAACCACATCAATCGGTTCACAGAGAAAGTAAAGGAAAAAGTAGCAAAGCATAAGAAGATGGTAGTTTGGCTTACAACTTGTTAGAGTTTATGGCTCAAGAGAAATGACGTTTTTTTTAAAAATGAAATATGTATAAAGGATGAAATTGTAACAAATATTAAAGTTGTATTTTGGATGTGACATGTATTAGAGTTGAAAGTAGTGGGTGTAACTATTTTTATGATTGGTGGAAAACTATATTGGATATGCTCATGCTCAATTGAGATTCTTCTAATTGGGCGTGAGTATCTTTTTTCACCACTACAAATAATACATTTCATGACAATAATTTCACCTAATGTATTGAAAAACAGATGTATAATTTTGGACGCACCCTGTGTTTTTTTTATAAATATACAATATATTTCTTCGGTTATTTTGAAAATCGAATGATAAACCTATTCAGTGTACATGCTTTCACTACTATGGAAAACCCATTTAACAACGTTAGAAAATACATATAATCACGCAGTGTACATGCTTTATTTGATATATATATATATATATATATATATATATATATATATATATATATATATATATATATATATATATATATATATATATATATATATATATATATATATATATATATATAAAACTTGTACCATTATGTTTCATTTGTCTAAACAACACAAACAGAACCCTAACGAATATCCGTTAACAAAATAGCTCTAAAAACGAGAGTCATAAACATATAACATCTTCAATACGAAGATGTTATGTGTTTAGTGATCTCGTTTCTTTTTTATAGATCCAAATCATTTTCTCTTACTTCTTCTTCAGAGATCTGGTACGTCAAACATCACTACTGATATTGTTATCATATTGTTGATGTTGTTGTTGTTATTATTATTATTATTATTATTATTATTATTGTAGTTGTTATTATTGTTGAGAACCAAAAGCCTAGAGGTTTTCTTGTTGTTTTTGCTGTTGTTATTGATGTTGTTTTTGTTGTTGTTATTATTCTTCTTGTTGAGACACTAAATATTAGAGGTTGTTTATTGACGTTGTTGTTATTCATATTGTTGTTAATGTTGTTGATTGTTTATTGACGTTGTTGTTCTTGATGTTTTTGTTGATGTTTCTGTTATTTTGTTGTTGTTTTTGTTGTTGATATTGATATTGAGATTATGTTTTTTGTGATTCTTTGTGCAGCTCTGGTCTTGTTCTGTCGAGTTGAGTTTATTATATCTAATGTCGATTGTTTGTTTCACTAACCCCTCTTTGAAGATGTAATCTAGTAAATTGATTTTGGAAATATCATATGCAAAATTATGTTGTATCTGTAACTTATTTTACCCTGATTAATGAGTTTCTAGCATTTTACAACTCATCATTCATCTCATTCTTTTATCGTAAAAATCTCTCCAATACTTTTAGTTTTTGTTCAGCTTTCTTCCAAATTTGTATCTGTAACTTATTTTACCCTGATTAACCAATTTTGAGAAGCTATATGTTCAGTACAAGGTTTAGTGAAATAAGCAATCCACATTAGAATTAATAAACTCAAAATTGTTTTACCCCTCAGTTTTACGTGATAACCGAAGTGAAAATGAGGTATATTCGTCGGTGAAATGACAAAACCTAATGGACATGTGTTTTCGCTATTTCAGAATTCCAAAAAAGTTTCCTTGAGAATGGAACACATGACCTTTACACATACACGTCGGTAAAGTGTGCACTTTTTATGACGCTCTTCGGTACTTCGCCTGAAAAACCGACGTAGGACCTCTTTTTCAATCGAGGTAAAAGACATTATTTGTTGTAGTGTGTACTTAATTTATTTTACTTACTAAAAATTTAATTTTTATGTTAATAAAAAAGTTATATAGTCAAAATAAAAAAATGAAATATAACCAAAAAAATGAAATCGCCACTTAGAATATCAGTTTTACAAGATCTGAAATAGATTTAAAATGAATTACTCAAGCCTTTTTACAACTATAACTCAGAACTCACAAGAAAAAAAAATTAAGTCCAAATTAAGAAACTTTTATATATATATATATATATATATATTAGCTAACTCTCATGATTGATCTCCAATATTTCTTCATCATTCATTACTTCAATATTCTTCACAAACATTTTGGAGTTTGGTGCTGCAAATCGAGCTGAGAATGATACTGAAAAGTATTCAGGATCATTGAAATATCCATCATCAAAATTCTGTAAGTATGAGTTGGGATCATAGAGATAAACAGATGAAGATGATCTAAAATTTTTTTTCTTCTTTTCTCTCTTGATTTTCCTCCAGAGTTTTTTCAATCTCGCAATCTTAATTTTACTCATAAATTCATTGACACATACAATAGGATCATGGCCAATTCTCTCATAACTTGACCAGATGTTTCTGTTTCTTGAGCCTAGACAGTTGCAATTTTCAACATCCATGGTGTGTGGAGTAGAGAAAAAAGGAAGCATAAAATGATTTAAGGAACCAATATGTTTGGAGTGCATGCATTTAGACTAAGACAAAAGGCTATTTATATAGTGATGGCATGAAACACTTTCTTTATCCCATTTTCATTTTCATCCTTTACCAGCTCATTAACACGCATCCTTTGAGCTAGATAGGACCAAGCAAAAGAAAAAGAAAATAAGTCCTTTTGGTGTCAACAATTGTTTTTTTTTTTAAGATTCCTAGTAGTGACTGTAATATTATGTAGTCACATGAGACATCTTTTAAAGATTCATGTAGTCATATTATGTTTCAAACATCTAAGATATCAGTTAATTTATATTTATATATTGGGAAAATTCACATTCGAAGGCTATGCACCCTTCCAAACACATTTAGAAAAACATAATATAATTGAAAATACTTTAAATCGTAATAAAATAGATCAATCAAATATTATCAATACAAGTTTAGTAAAGATTGCATCAAATATAATTGAAACTAATTAAGAATAAATAAATTATATTTTACCATATTGCAAGAAATTAATAGTTGTCTTTTTGGTTAGGTAAGATTGCATCACTTTATGATTTGAGAAATGATATTTTTACACTAGGGATGCCACTTACTCCCTCCCTTCCTATTTATAAACAAATTTTAACATTTTAGATTTATTAAGTAATTAATGCATCTAACCTATATATAGATCAAATATAATTTATTAAATGAATTTAAGAATTCAAAATTTGTTTATAAAAGAGAATGAAAGGGGTACACCGTTTCTATACGATTTTGTTTTTTATAAAATGTTTAATAATTGTTTTATCTGTTTTAGACACACACCAATCCATGCACATGCTGTATTTTATATGTAAGTGTAAAATGTTTGATTTTTAATGTATAAATAACAACCCTCTTATGTTTAGGGTGGCATTGTCTTTGGAACACTATGGAGAAAAGGAATGTACATGGGAGAGAAATGAAAATTAATTTTTGAATATCTAGTTTTTGGGGCAGCTTCAAAGGGATTCTCGATGACAATCTTTTCAATTTGTTTATTTTTTTCTTACAAAGATGTGGATATATGTGCTTGTTGGTATATTTATAAGCATGTTTTTGTGATGGTTTCGTAAAGATCTTTTCCCCAGCAACCTTTAAAGATGGTGTCTAACAAAGAAGTAATAACAAACTTCATTAGTAGAAGAGTCATGATCCATATAAAGTATCAAATAAATGATGAATCTAACAGAGAAACTTGAAGCTTTAAGGTTATGAAAGAGATAAAGTGTGAGAGCTCGTTTGGTCATGTGTCTGAGTGATTAGTGTATTGTAAAAGTAAAAGAGCAACTCCTAAGAAATCAAGGCAACACACACACATGTGGTTCATATAAACACACACACATGCACACGCACTTACGCCCGTACGTACACATAAGCATGCACACACACACACCAACATGCGGACATACATGCACGTACGCGCGCACACAAATGTTTTTGAAGCATTTCTCATTTTATCAAATCACTTGAATATGTTTTATTCATGTACCTAAGTGACTACTAGTTTGTTTAAACTTTTAGAGGTGATTTTACACTATATAATCGTTTAACACATTGTGGTTAACCAATTAACTCTTATATAACACCTCCAAATTTTTTAAATAGAGTTTTACTTAATTAGTGAAGACAAATTTGAAAACCTTCCATATTTGACATAAAAAATTAGTAACCCTAAAACTTAATCGATCAGAAGCCTTAAAAAATCTATGGATCATTTTCCTTTTTGAGACATATTTTCTCCTATAAATAGAGGGGCCCTCTGGATTCTAAAACACACCTGAATTCGTGTTGAATCTCTTATTTCTCAATTTATACTTTTTTTTTTTAATTTTTTCACTAAAGTTGTCTTACTATATTGTGAGTGAAAAGTACTTATGAGAGTTTGGTTGTATTGGTGTATGTGTTATAGTAGTTCTTTATCAAGAGTTTGATTTTCTTGACCGTTTTCCTTGTTAGATTCTTTAGATTGTCATGTTGAAATCTATGTTTGCATCTTGAGATTTTGCAGCTAAAATCTCTTTTTGATTCGTGAGCTCATCCTTATAAAAGCTTCGTCTAGTTTGTGGGACTAACTTGTGTAAAATATCTCTTTTGTTGTAAGAAGGTTTCACTACTAGAAAAAACACATTTAATCTCGGACGCGAAATGCATTTAACCTCGGATACCTCGAACGGGTATGTGAAAAGGTCATGGGTTCGATCTCTAGGGAGACCTTTTTTTATTTCTGAAATGGGCGAAAGCACATGTGACCTCGATTTTGTAATTTCACCAACGGATATACCATATTTTCACCACGATTATCTCATAAAACCGAGGGGTAAAACAATTTTGAATTTATTAAATCTAATGTGGATTGCTCATTTCATTAAACCTTATAATGAACATATAACTTCTAAAAAATGGTTAGGAAAATAATTATATGAACAATTGTGTTATATTTGAAGAACAAGTTACATTGATTATGACTTTGAAGCATCCTGCAACTCATCATTCTTCTCACGTTGTTTTATGGTTAAAACATCTCCGTTTATTTATTGGGACCCACTTGTGTAAAATATCTCTTTTGTTGTAAGAAGGTTTGTGGGCATATCCATAAAAGATCAAGATATTTTATTCGTAGAATTCTCAAGAAGAAATTTTTGGGAACATGAATAGGTCAAGTGGTAGGTCGAACATGTATAAATCAAGGTGCAATATCTCTAGCCCTATCTCATAATTTTTTTTTTGTAGTTTCATTTTATTTCCTCTAATTACTTCATTCCTACATTTTCGCTAATTAACTTTGTTTAATTCTTTAACCTTATACACCTCGACCTCAAGCGCAACAAGTTTTTCAATCTGGTTCTTGACTTGCGTCTTTAAAGATATTTTATCTTTTAGAAGGGAATCTCTCTTGCTACACATTCTAAATGGAAACACGAGCACTGCCAAATATTTCTTGTTTGTCAAGGCTAGAAAGGTATTGTGAACTTCCTGGCCCTCCTTCATGTTCTCCATCTCGAATTTCATATAATTTTCTCGCTGATCTGCAAGTTTGAATATTCAAATAGAGTTTTCCCTATCGTAACAGTCTTAACTAAATATGTGCAAAGAAATTAGAGCATCTTTAGAGCCCCCATCGACATCATGTTCTGAACATCCTCATTAGCATTAATTAAATCTGAAATGAATGTCAGCCTTATATAAGAGGTAGAAGAGGAACCACTCTGTTGGCGGTCACTAATCCCTTCCATAATGCATCCCAACTCCAAGTCAATTGAAGTAGCAAAATTAGTATTAATATGATTTTTTCCAAGATCCACCTTGATCTTTTTTGCATTAGTCGACTACGCACCATCTAGAGTTAGAACAAACTTAATAATATTTTAAAGAACAATCTTCACTATTCTACCCTCAGCCTCTTTCTTCCTTTTCTTGGTTACCCGAGTTTAAAATCCAATAGGATCGCTATGATGAACCGTTTCAGTTTCACCCCTTGATCCTCTTCCATTGACATCATTTCCTTATTCTTAACCACTAAAATATGAATCATCCTTCCTCCTAAAACAAAATAGGTAAATGAATATCGACTAAAAGTAAATAGTCAACATTTTAGAAGAATAACACCTTATCTAAGAATTTCATTAAAATGGGATATTTTTTCGTATTTATACAAATCCTTCATATAGTACGTAATCGCTCCCACAATTCCACCACCTCCCTCTTAGTATCATTGAGTTTGGCTACAAGAAAGTATGTGATGTAGATAGGCCCTCCCGCCCAGTAAAGGGGGGACCTGAGGACCTGTCATCCTAAAAGAAAGCTTTAGGGCTTCGGGTGACACCATTTAGCCTAACAAATCAAACTTGTATTTCCAATTCTTGTAATTGCAGGTATAAAGAGAAAGCATGGCCAAACCATAGATAGAGCTCACAGAGACCCAACCACCCATAGATACTTCTTTCATCTCATAAAAAAAAAGATCCCTGCAGTTGGTGTAATATCCAAGACTTAGCAAATAATCTGGAATCCTTGGACGAATGTCCACCTATTTGAATGTAACTAGGAAAGGGAAAAGTTGGGCACCCAGAGAATATCCGAATCGAAGGTAGCACTTGTTGGATAAGTGACTGCGAACACAAGAGGGGGGTGAATTGTGTGGCTTTAAAAAAATGGTGTTTGAATTCAAATCTTTGATAAATTTAGAGTTGAAAACACATTTATAAAATAAACAAGAAATAAGAAATGGAATAAAGTAAATCAGAGAGATGGAAATTAAGTGGAAGTAAATAACTCTAAAGTAAATTTATATGGTAAAAGAAAGATTCACCCAAGATTTGTAGAGGTTTGGCCTAAATATTTGACCTACTCCTCTCCCAAAGAATTTCTTCTCGAGAGTTTCCACTATAATGTGAGATTTTGACTAGTTTTGCCCATGAACCTCATAACAAAAATGACTCGTGTTTTCCAATGGCTTTCTTCCTAACCAAACATGAGAGTTTTAATTACGAACACCTTACAACTAATAGATTTTATCACTAGGACAAAGGTTTTAAAACGTTCACCTCAATAACAAAACAAGAGCTTTTTAATTGTTTTAGTTCGCAATAAAAAATAAAATCTCGCAATGAGATAATACAATAATGTCACATATGTCATTAAAAACAAAAATCACTCGACATAAACATGACAAGCATTCACACTTCCTCTCTTTTACAACTCTGAAGTTTCAATTTTCTTGCTACAAAATCTTTGAGTTTAGAACTTCACTGAAACCTTGAATATTCTTCCTGATGACGCTTGAGATAACTCTTTATGATAGACATTGTCATCAGACATATTGCTTGATTAAGATCTTTACTGACTTCCAAAGATTCTTTGATAAATTAATCTTTAAGCACCATAATTTAATCATTACATAAACTGAAATATTGATCTTCAAGCACCACTACTGGATCACATCAGATAATATCTTTATCTCAAAGCATCACAGATTGAACAACACATCATATGGCAATTTCACTTATCATCATCAAAACCAAAAGCCTTCATCATCACTTGGATGAAGACTCAACTTTAGAGTTTTGTCATCGTCAAAGAGAAATAAATTGCTGCAGGCATAATGCCTGCAAGCATAGATTCATTGGGGAGACAATGAATACCCATAAAAAAATTTTCTTGAAGATAGTAAAGGGGATGCCAACCCTAAAATCCTCAAATACATCAATATAGAAATATAAGAACTCATTTAGAACCACATGGGATCTCCACATGCAAATAATTTCACCTTGAACATATGCTTCTAGAATGACGCCATCTTTTCTATTAGTATTTGACAGCTTTAAGCCCGCTCAAAATGCTTCCCCCAAATCATCTTCCAGACCGAGGGGATGTAAATTCAAATTTTCTTTGCATAAGGAGCTTGAGAGAGAGGTGGGGAGTTCCATGATGAATTCTACAAAACTGAGGAAGAAGACACCAAATCTATGTCATTGTCTCTAGACAAACTTTTAGAAGAACCTAAAGATTTTTTCTCTCCGTAAACTTCCAATCCACTTTCCCCATTCTTATCTCCAAAGCTTTCAAGCATCAGTTTCATTAACCAATTGTCTCCAAAACAGTTTAGGGTTCTATGATTTTCCCAAAGGCATCACACTCATGAATAAAAATTATAACTATAAGTAAATAAGATAAGGGAGTTGAGATGTTACTTGTGATGGCTACTGAATGATGAATAAGAGAGGAGAAATAAAGTTTAATGGGGAACGTGCAAGAGGAATCTGTGTAATAGAAAAACATTAAACGTCTTGGAATGAGAAAAGGTGACACTTACTTAAGGCATGAGTGGCAGGCAAGAAGTTGGCCACTCTTAAGAATAATAGCATTGGGATGTAGAGTTAATAGTGGCTTCGCTTCTATGTAAGTCCCAAGGCCGTAAGTAATAATTAAAGCTAAACCCTAGTAAAAAAGGTCAAATGATAAAAATAAAACCCATTTAGGATAGGGCGCGACTTCGTACATCCCTAGAAAACTGATGGACAATTGTTCCCTAAAGACCATAATTTCTACACATTTTGTTATCGATTGCCTAAAACATTCTTCCCTACCTGCCTCATGCTTGAGAGACTATGTACAGTCTAAACTCTCTCCTAAATAGCCGCTCCTACACGCTTCATGCATGAGGGACTGTGAACATTTTATTCTCTACATAAAGCACCCGACATAATCCATTCATATGAAAGGACTAGGCCAAATCACTCTTAATGGGATAGATCGATAAAATCATCAAGGGAAAGAATAAAAATCACTTTTGATGAGTACCCATTATATGTGGAGAAATTGCAATTAAAGCCATTAAATATATTTAAATGTCTGACCTCGAACTAGAAAACATAGAACTTATTTTCCTTATTTCTTTCAACAAGGCAAGGAGACATTTATCATGATGTCATATATATCATCATAAAAGACTAAGGGCAGAGAAGACCCTATATATACTATTAATCATCAATCATAAGGACATACTTTTTTTTTTTTATAAGCGAAAAATAATTGATGGGAGTACTAGGGGTACTCCAACCCAATTACAAAAACAAACGAAACGAAAATAAACAACCACTACACACCATTACAAGAAATCCAATGGGTGCAAAGTCCAATCGTAAAAACTACAGCCGAAAATCCTCTTCTTCTTAACCAACGCCAACCACCACCAAGAAGTGAACACAACTCTAAGAAAAATCGAATCCACATCAAAAAATTCACCCTTAAAAATAATGTTATTTCTAGATTGCCAAATTATCTAACAAGTAGCAAACTAAATCAAAGAAGCATTATTAACGGAACAAAACTTGGATATCATCCCAAACCAATCCTTCACAAAATCATTGCAGTCGCCATTATTAATCGGATTAATGCCAATCCACTTCCCGACTCTATTCCATAATAACCGAGTTTTCGAACATTGACAAAAGACATGATTAATATCTTCCACGACTAAAAAACAAAACACACAAACACAGTCGTGAGGGTTGGTGATTATGCTTCTACTCATTAAATTGGCCCTAGTAGGAAGTCTATCAAGCAATAAACGCCAACCAAAAATCTTGACCTTCAGCGGTATCGAAGAATTCCATAAAATTTCCAACGTAACATGCAAGTTCAGATTAGGAAAAACTAAGTTTTCATCTGTCATATACCTGTTATAAAAAGAATCCACAGTGAAAACATTATCAGAACTCCATCTCCAGTTGATGTCGTCAAGACCATCCGTCACCGGCCGCAAAGGTTCCAAAACTTAACTAACTGCTGCCACTCCAAAGTCTCCAAATCCGAAAGAGAAGAACGATCCAACAACAACCTGAAGTCTTTCCAAAACCAACCCGAATCCCTCCATTCTCCCGCCTGATTAACCACAATGTTTTTGTCAACTGCAGCCTCAAACAACAGCGGAAAAAAAGTAGCGAAAGTGCCCACATCCGACCAACCATGCTTCCAAAACAGACAAGAATTCCCTCTTCCCAAAATAAACCGGATTCCGTCAAGAAAACAGCCCCTGTGCGTGTCATCCTTTAACTTGATGATATCACGCCACCAAAGCAATTGAAACCTGTAATCCGACGGAGTATCCCTCACCAATAAATCTGAACTGACATCACCGTACTTCTCTTTTATAATACCATACCAAATCGCATTTCTATCTTTTATAAACCGCCACAACCATTTTGCAACCAAAGCTTTGTTGAACACCCCGATATCTCGAATTCCTAGGCCTCCTTTCTCTTTCGCTCTGCAAACCGTGTTCCAACTCACCCACGCTACACTTCTTTTATCATACGTACCTGACCATAAAAAATTACGCTGAATCGCCCAAATCTTCTTAATGACCACCTTTGGCGCCAGAAAAAACGAAAACCAGTGGATTGGTATATTCGCAAGAACCGAGTTAATGAGCGTCACCCTTCCCCCAATAGATAACATTCTACCTCTCCAAGTTGCTAACCTGCTTCTGAAAACATCAAGTAAAGGCCTCCAAAACGACACTTTCTTATGATCACCACCAACTGATAAACCCAGAAACTTGAACGGAGTAACCCCGACCCTGCAAGAAAGGAACTGAGACGTTGCACTGATAAAACCAGAATTCACTCCTAATCCAATGATACTACTCTTCCAAGGGTTAATAAGGCCAGAAACCAACTCGAAACCTCGAATAACTACTTTCAGACCCCATAAATTAGCCCAAGAAGCTTCACACAAGATCATGGAATCATCCGCAAACTGTAACAAGTTGTAATCCACATTATTGCCAATCGAAAAACCTGATAATTTACCCAACAAGTTGCTTCTATGGACCAACAGTGCCAAACCTTCAGCAGCCAAAGCGAATAAAAAAGGCGACAACGGGTCCCCTTGACGTAACCCCTTCGACGCCTTAAAGTCAGCTGTAGTTCCACCATTCACAAGAACCGACATAAAACTGTTAAGCACGGTGCCTTTCATCCAAAGAATCCATCTTGTTCCAAAACCTGTGGCTTTCATCAACGAAATTAAGTAATCCCAGTCAACGCAATCATACGTCTGCTCAAAGTCTAACTTCATCATGAGACAAGGCTTTTTCTTACGCTTCGCCAAATCGATAATTTCATTTAAAACTAACACCCCATCAAGAATGTTACGACCCGGAATAAAAGCAGTTTGAGAATGGGCAACAATTTTACCAATGACCTTCTTTAAACGAGCAGCTAACAGTTTCGAAATAATTTTATAAATACACCCAATCAAACAAATCGGCCTGTAATCTTTAAGACCTTGGGGATTCTCAACTTTCGCAATCAGAGCTAGAAAAGAAGAAGTCATCGTTTTGGGTAACTTGGCAGAAAGGTGAAATTCGACAATACAATTCACTACAGCAGTTCCAATGATGTCCCAGCTCCTCTTGATGAATTCAAGGCTAAAACCGTCTGGACCTGGACTCTTAGAACCGTCGCAATTAAAGACCACCTCGCGAATTTCCTCAGTAGAAAACTCTCTCTCTAACATATCTCTGTCTTCCGAGTTTAATTTAGGAAGTTCATCAACCTTCAGTCTGGGTCTTTTCATCTCCACTTTAGAAAATATGGACTGATAAAATTCCTTAATAAACTCCTTCACCTCCTGCACATCTTCAATCAAGCCTCCTTCTGTTTGCAAAACAGAAAAAGAATTTCTTCGGTTGCGAGACTTCAAGATCGTATGGAAATAACGAGAATTAATGTCACCGTTCCTTAACCACTTCACTCTCGCCTTTTGATTCAACAAGCTTTCTTGCAAAATCAATTTGTTCAACAATTCTTCCTTTGCCATCCTATAATTCTCAGCAAATTTCAACACATCTGAACCCCCACCAAAGTCGACCACGTCATCTAACTTCTCAACAGCCTGACACTTCTCCTCAATTTCTAAATCCACTATACCAAAAACGGCCTTGTTCCACCAACGTAATCTCCCTCTAAGATACTTCAGTTTCTCACTCAAAATAAATGCAGCTGATCCTTCCACTTTGAACTCCTCCCACTCCCTCCTTATAAACCCAAAAAACTCAGGATGATCCAACCAGCAAGAAAAAAATTTGAACGGTTTCGCCCCCCAATTTTGAAAATTAGCTTTAATCCAAATCACCCTATGATCAGACACATCCTTCTTACCCACCTGTTGAGCTACCAAATTCCATCTATCAATCATACCACCAGAAATGAGGAATCTATCAATTCTACTTCTACACAAACCATTATCTTTGAACCAAGTGAAATTGTTCCCAACTACCGGCAAATCTATCAAATCCATATCCTCAATGAAAACTGCTAAAACTTCCAACTCCGACCACCTATTTCTCCCTGTTCCAACTCTCTCTTCCGGCACCTTAATAGCGTTAAAATCCCCAGCTAAGATCCACTCACCACCAACAAACCTATTTTTTAAACCAACTAATTCTGCCCAAAGTTCTTGTCTCCCCACCATATCACACGGCACGTAGTTGTTAACAAAATAACAATTCACCTCCTTCCACCACGCATTGATACCCAAATAACCACGCCCTTTGAAGCTAAAATTTGGAACAATGCAATCAACCTTCCAAATCATGAGTAAACCCCCTGCTCTCCCAACCGCATTTAAGGCTGACCACCCACAATCCCCTTTGCCCCAAAGACTACAGACCACCTCCTCTGTCATGACACCAATTTTTGATTCCTGAATAAAACCCAAATCCGGATTCCCTTCCAAAATAGTCTTCCTAATCCTTCTTCTCTTCAAAGAACTCCCTCCTCCTCTAATATTGTAAGACATTATATTCATGGAAAATGATTAGCCACCCCCAACTTCTCAAGAAACTCTTTCTTGTCTCTTTCTTCTATGTTATAAATCATCTCCTCAAAAACCCCATCTTCTTCGTCACCTTCGATACCAATCTCTTTCATCGCATGCCAAACTTTCCCCGGCATTCCTCCCAAAGCTCTCAAAACCCTTAAGTTACCTTGAATAAAATTAGAACCGTTCAAGGAATCGCCACTTACCTGAGCCCCCTCCGATTGAGACACAAGCTTCTTGATCTTTTTCTCCATCTTCTTGCGTCTAACTCTTGAGCCGACTTTCGAAGACGGACCAACTGGATTAATGGAGTGTATCAGAGCAAAAAAATACGAAGGCTCAAAAGGGATTTTGATATTATCACAAATCTCCTCCAACCCCTTCTTCTTTCTAAGTTTTGATTTGGACAAAATGTTGCAAGGCCCACTCCCATTAGAGAAAAGAGAAATGGGGTCTGACTCGATAGCAATAGGGCCCAAAGACTTCTCGAAAGGCCCAACACCATCCTTCACTAAACTCACTAGGCCCAAATCCAAACCCCCTACCTTCTCAGACTCTTTGGGAGATGAAACAAAATTCTCACCCGAAAAAACTCTGTCAATGGGACTACCAATTTGACTAAAAGAACTAGATGAAAGTGCCACCTGTTCCATCACCTCCCCTGCCATTCTCGAAACCTTAAAAGATGATGGGGACATCACCTTTGTTAACTTGTTTCCAACACCCAAATCCACCTTTTCCTGCTGATCCTTCTGCCCCGCCGGACCTACTGTCCTACCAACCTCAACATCACCTACTTCCCTATAGCCATTGACTCCTGATAAGACACTATCAGTAGCCTTTTGCTCATCTTGAAAACCGTGACTCTCAGAAGCATCATCCCCTTCGTTCTCCGTGTCACCCCCTCCTACCCCATTGGAGTTTCGCTGCTCACCTTCCTCCTCCTCCGATTCATCATCTTCAGATGTGTTAACCCCCAAGTTTTGAGATATCACCCGAGATTCACTATCTTCAAACACTTCTTCCATTAACCTAATACCGAATACTTGCTTGTTAATGACAATGTTGAAGAATTCATTGACTGTGAATCTGCACCTAGACTTCACCAGCATTCTCGCTACGTCCACCTTCAAGAGTTTCTCCGTCTCCACATCACTTCTAATAAAAACACCTATGGTACCAGCAATGGATTTAAGAATATCCTCTCTCCAGGCGAAAGCAGGTAGACCGTAGCAGTTCAGCCATAATAACCTATCCTGATCCACATCGGAAGTATTCCACGGACGAACCTTCGTAAACCACCTCTTCACCCACTCCTTGTCATCTTCTAAGAGAGATTTAATGCTACCTTCTTCAGATTCTTCTAAGAGACAAAGCATAGCACCTAAAGGCAATGCTTTAATATGAAAATAACCTTCCATATTCAGGGCAAGTTGCACCTCATACGTACTACCCGGAATGATCACCGTACCCACAAACGCCTTATGAAACCTACTCAACTCAGAACAACCAACTGTGAAATTCAACCTCTCAGGAACAATGGTCTTGTTACCAACAAAGCTCCTACCCCGCATCTCCCTACTCTTTGCTCCTTCAACATCTGCGTTATTATCGAACAGAAAACTCCCCTGCTTCCTCCTAACCGCCTGCGCATAGGAGTTTGTATTCCGGAGAGCTCCTGTCAACTTCTTCTCCAAACTGTTGCCTCTGTCGTCGTCCACCTTCTTATTGGAATCAAAAGTAGACCACTTCTTCTGAATACTAAACCTCACGTGTCCATCTTTAACCCCATTCTCTCTGTTGAACTTTGGTAGATTAGCATGAATCTTTTTCCCTTTGATGAAAATACTGTATAGGGTTGCCGCCAATGTTCTTGTGTTCTCAACACCCCTAAACCGGAAACATCCATAACGAGAACCTCTCTTATCTCTGTTTTTTGGAATGAACACCTCCGTAACCATCCCATATTCCTTGAAGACCTCAAACATATCCTTAGCTGCAAAACTCTCCGGGAACTCCGAGAAAAAGAAAGATGTTTCCTCCAAAAAGTCATCATTCTTCCTCTTCCCCTTCTTATCTGTCCAGATTGACAAACTGCCACTCCTAAAATTCCTTTCCTTTCTCCTCTTAACAATGGACCACTTCTTAACCACTGATTTTGACATCCTCACAACAATATAGCCTCACAATAAGGAACTACCAGCACCACCGTAACAAGGACCCTAGCCCAAAGGCTAGGAGTTTAATCCAAAATTACAATGATCCACTTGTTGTTAGGGTTGATGATGATGGAGGAACAACTTTGATGTGTTCATGGATTTTAATGTTGTTATAAGGACATACTTTTGATACGATACATACTCCGATAAATAATGTGATTCTTGTTGGCCTTTCACCGAAGTTTGTAAAAAAAATTTAGCGTTGATTTTGATATTATTGTAAAAGTTTAAAAAAAAGTTAAAATGGTGTCTTTAAAAGTTAAAAAAAAAATATGCTTGAATGTTTTATTTAAATGTAATTTGATTTGAATGGAAAAGAGTATATTGTCAAACTATGAAAAGTAAGTCGACAATTAGTTGTTAACTATGACACTCACATATAATATATATCCACAAAATACATTATACATAGTGTAATTAGTATTGATAGAACATAAGATCTTATCGGCATCGTTATATATACATGTCCAAGATGAATAATATACAAAATATGGCACATGATATACAAGAGTACCTAAACAAAACTAGGATCTATGTATAACATCCACATGATCCACAACGGAAGATTATAAACAAAAATCGAGTCGCCAAACATCATCAAGCAAACTTGTCCTTGCCTTTAACCTAAAACTAACTACCTGAGGAAGAACAATAATAGTAGGTTGAGACAATAATCTTAGTGAGTTCCCCTATCTTATGGGTCCACTCGGCTATAAAGCATACTCTTAGCGATTCGATACTCAAGGCTTTCCACCTTACGTTACTTGTGTATCACTCACACAAATCTAACCAAGACTTATACATTCAATGGATTAAACGCTTCGTATAGAAACACACAACATGAGTTCACATAATTCAATTTATCACTGTTCGGGAATGCAGTAAGATAGTATCTTTCCCTGGCCAATCCACGTCTAGGACTATGGTCATGGGTCATAGATCTTTATTACCTCAGACACCATTCTTCGGCCGATCCAAATTCTGTGGACAATGGACACAGGTCACGATTTTCCGCCCAATAAATAATGTCTTTCCCTGACCGATCCCAATCCTAGGACTATGTACAAAGGTCACGAACTTCCTATAGCTGGAAAACTTCTCCCTAGCCAATCTTAATCCATTGACTATGTACATGTGTCACGGTATCCAATCTCAATGATTCGCCTATCCAGATCACTACTTTATATAAGTCTAGGATTCAGGACAAGCACGGATGAGGGTTACTCCTGAATACATGAATATTCTCATTAATCACAACGTGATTATTCACATTAATCTCCATATGATTATATCCCAACCATAATGGGATTACACACAATATCCATGTGATTACATCATAATCACAATCACAATATATCATAATATATTTTCATACAAGCTCATTGAATCACAACTATGACATTGCTCACCATCCATACCTTCGCCATTCTTGTAGATGAGAAAACTCATCTCACGTGACTACTCGCTCACGGGTACACGCCGAGGTACCTCTTACGTTCGACTATCACAACTTAAGTTAATTACCATAACCTAAGTTATCTTTACTAATTTCATTCACCTAAATACAACTCTAGGTTTACTCTCACTCATCATCATGGAAGTTGCTTTATTCATTATTCCTTCAATACATACACATCATAATACGATACGTGAAGCACACATAATAGTTCATTACCATAATACAAGTAATAACTGGAACACAAGCATTGTTTCTCTTTACAAAAAGGTATAACATTGGACTAGTCTTCCAATGTATCCAACCTCATATCAATCGGAGTTACGAATCCAGATTTATGGTAGAAACATGGAAACAAATAATTTCTCAAAGTCTTTCAACTCTCGCCTAGTAATCCCTAGCGAGAAGTCAAAGCGAGCTTACGCCTAGCGAGCTCCCAACGAGGCTCATGAGGGAGTATAAAAGATATAATTTTCGGTGACCTAGACGATCGTACCAAAGGAAACAATAAAAATATAAGGAGGAGAATTATGAATTAACTTGATTATTTGGTATTGGGGAGGTGGTGATTGGATATACCTCTTGTTGGCTTTATTTTTTTAAACATTAATGAAGGATAAGGGGGCAACTTAACACTACGAAAATCACAAGTTTTAATAGAATGATCATTTATGATAATTATAACATTTTATTTGTTCAAATTAACATTAAATAAGAGACCGTTTCATATGTCATGTACTACGAAGGATCTAGATGAGAAAGGTTGAGAACCTGAGGAGTCGCTTCTATGTCAGTTGGACTAAGTATGTTTCCATTGAAAGCAACAAGTTGCAGCCTTGAACGTGGAGAAATTTGTTTTAATAAAAGAAATATTGAAGGTTCCTATATACGAGTTATTAATTCAATTAATTAAATGGCCGAAGTAAAAATATGTTACGAAATGTATATTTTCTATTAGTCCTAAGTTCTAGCGACATCATTTTTCTAGGCCAATTATAAAAGGGTTACGGACAAGGAGTACATGAGCATAAAACAAACCATTTTTCATGGATTGTGTTTCTTTCATTAATCCATTAAGGACCACAACTACCACCACCAAGATGGTAGTAGTCGCTAGTGTGTGAACCGGTTGTGTTGCTTGGGCCAGCTCTACAAGAGGTCCGACAAAAAAAAAATTGGTTTGTCTTTCCTTTATTGTAGTGGTGATTTTTATTGGTAGCTCGATTTTGTTGCTTGGAATTACCTAAAAATCAAGTTTGGATGATCTAGTCAACACATGATTTTGGATGTTTTGTGATGAGTGCTACCAAAAATGAAAGGGAATGATATTTCGCTTGTTGAAACTTATAAGAAAAAAAAATGAAAGAGATGATTTGGATGATGTCATATTTTGTCTTTCATAATTTTTGTTCGCCATTAATCTTTTTTTAAATAATCAATTGATTCCATTAAAGGGAGTATAAGGAGTATTTCAACCAATACAAGAAGCCAATTTACTTCAACTTCCTATAGCAGAGAAGAGGTAAGTTGTTCCAATCATAAAAGTTATAAGAAACAAAGGTATTACAAACTAAGCCCATCCAAAACCAAGATTTATGAATAAGAGCCGTCATACATTTGTCGAAATTGAAAATAACCCCTTTGCATAGAAACGAATTACGCATCAACCAAATGCTCCAAACGGATGCCAACCAAATCACACTGATAGTGAGTCTATCACTTTTATTTTTGACCTTCTTACAAATAAAGAAAAAGTCCACAAACTCCTCAAATGACAAGACCAATTTGTTCCCTATCCAAGATACAACCTTAGCCTAAATTCTACTTGTGAAAACACACTCACCAAAGAGATGCAACAAGGATTCATCATGCCAAAAACAGAAAACACAACATAAATCTCTAGCATCCGACAATATACCCCTCCTAACCAATTGGTCCTTAGTATGAATCCTATTGATAATAAATCTCCACCCAAAGAGTGAAGTATTCGACGACACCTTAATCTCCCACAGATAAGCTAGATATTGTAACACATCCACCATAAATAGCCCTTCATTAGACACCGACAAGAAAGTATCGAAACAAGTATTTACTGAGAATTGGTCGTTGTCTTCCTTCGTCCATTCGAAGTCTTCGTTCGTATGTTTTATCAAAGCCACCTTCAACATCATTTCTTTGATTTCCTCCAAATGAGTTACGTCAAGGCCTTCAAGATTATGCACTATGTTCTGGAAATGCCAAGACCAAACATCACCATTCCACATGCCAGTATCCTTCACAGACATGTTTTTATCCACAACAACCACGAAAACATTTGGAAATGCCTTCTTCAGGGACTGATTGTCCAGCCTTATAGCATGCCAAAAAGCCATCATGCTTCTATCTTTAATCTTGTAATGTAAAAACTAAGCAAAACAAGAACAACCAGAATCAGAATTAATACCCATCAAAACCAAATCCCTCCACCAGATGAAGTCTCCCTTATTCAACACCCAATTATCACCAATAGTCACTTTGACCTCTGAATTTGTATATCTATGCCTGAGTAATCTGCTCTAAACCGCATTCGTCTCCATCAATATTCTCCACTTCCAATTTAATAAAAAAATCCTTGTTGAGAGCTTCAATATCTTTAACACCGAGACCACCTTTATCTCTATAATTGCAAACCACCTTCAAACTTACCCAATGGACTGTTCTTCTATTCTCGCTACCACGCCACAATAAATTATTTTGAATGCGCCGAACCTCACGTAACACTTTGGTTAGAGCTTTGTAGAATGATAAAGTGTATATTGGAATTGCGTTCATCACTGAATTGATTATAACGACTCTGCCCGCAGAAGAGAGGTACTTCCCTCTCCAAACAACCAGTCTGCTCCTCATGTTCTTGGGTAATTGCTTCCACATTGCTAATTTCCTTGGACTTTCCCCAAACCAACACGCCAAAGAATTTAAATGGTAAGCTATCTACATTGAACGCCAAGAAGGAGGATGATGCATTGAGGGACCAGTCAACGATATTAATGTCGTATAGCTTACTTTATAGAAATTAAACTTCAACCCCGACATCATTTCGAAGCTCTTCAGTATTGTCTTAATGCTCCAAAGGTTGTCACTACTTCCGTCTCCCATGATAATAATGTCGTCCCCGAATTGTAACATATCTACAGATTCCTCGCCATTGATCTCAAAGCCTCTAAAGTCCCCTAACTCCACAACCTTCTTCATCAAACCAGTTAAACCTTCCATAACAATAACAAACAAAAATGGTGACAACATACCGCCTTAACGTAATCCTCTCTTTACCTTAAAGTCCTTAATTGTACTTACATTGATGAGCACTGAAATAGTACTTGTGAAAACGCACATTAATCTTAGTTAATATTTTTTTAGGTTTAGTTTTTATTCAATACTTTTTATAACACAACCAAGTGTTCATTAAAAAAAGAGAAACATTTAAAAAAATATACAAATCTAAAAATATATATCAAATTATAGGCATGACAATGATTACATCCAACTAACTAGATAATGCATATCAAATCTGCATAGAAAAGTCACACATACCATAAAGGTGTAATTTTGATTCTATATTTTCTAAGCACAAAGAGTCTCATTTGCATACCATAAGTAGGCATGGCAATTGGGTTATTTTATCTTCTATATATACAAACTTAAATAATAATTTTTTTTTATAAGCTAAAATATATTAATCAGGGATACAATAGGGGTATCCCAACCCGTATACATCAAAAGCCTCTCTAAAAAACAAGGCCTACAAAAAATCACTAGGGTAATTTACCCAAGTGTAATAGTTACAATTGTGAGCACTATTGTGATTCTTTCCTATCCACCACCAAGAATAGATTACTATACGATTCGAAATCGTGTCATAATCCCAACACTCGTCTCTAAATAAAATGTTGTTTCTAGATGACCAATTGATCCAACAAATTATAAGCCATATTCTGACTACATTACCGATTAAAACATTATTTCGAGCACACCCCGATACCCAACAAGTTAAGTGATTCAGCATATCTCCCACTATAATCTCCAGAATGCCCAGCCAGTTACATGCGAATTTCCAAATCAGATTGTCCTTATGGCATAAAAATAGAACATGCTCCACACTTTCCTCCACTAAGAGACAGAAAGGGCAAGATTTTTCGTGTTTGTTGGTGATTATTCCTCTACGGGCGAGATTGACTCGAGTTGGAATTCTCTTATGTAGCATCCGCCAACCGAACACTTTCACCTTGAACGGGATCTGTGCTATCCAAATAAGTTTGAAAGCAGCTCTCAAATCTTCCCCAAAAATCCTGACAGAAGAATAACTATTAACCTGCAGAAATTCGTACAAAGAAGACACAGAAAAACTATTATGATCAGTAAGTAGCCAGTTGACGGAATTTTTAGCTCCTGCTACAGGTTCGAATTCTTCCAGCATAGAGTTCAGATCTGTCCGCTGCGTCGTAGCTTCTTCATACAAATTAGAATGAAATAATTTGATATCCCAGCACCATTTACCACCGTCCCAATAACCATTCTCAGCCACCGAGCTACTCATATTTTCAGCATATATCCATAAATCTGGAAATGACACGAACAAAACACTGTGTCCAGCCCAACGAGAACACCAAAATGGAACGAGATCTCCACTACCCAAGTTGTAGGATATAAGCTCAGAAATTACATTCCTCCCATCGAATATAGAGAGCTGCAACAAGTCTATCCACCATAAAGAGGGAGCAACAAGCTGTTTCGAGCTTTCACCGGTATGAAGGTCGAATTGATGATTAGGGTACCTAGCCGCTATTAATTCCTTCCACAAAGTGTTCTTATGTTCCAGAATTTTCCAAGTCCACTTGAACAGTAACGCGAAATTGAAAAGTTTTAAGTCTTTCACCCCTAAACTGATGTTTTCTTTCTTGTTACATACCGTAGTCCAAGACACCCACGCCACTCCCTTTTTAGACACCGTACCATTCCACAGGAAAGACTTTTGAATAGACGTCAGAATACGTATTACTTTAACAGGCAGTTTATAAAAAGACATGAGATGAATCGGTAAATTAGCAAGGACCGAATTGATCAGGGTTACTCTTTCTCCCATAGATAAGAAATGAATTTTCCAAGAGTTCAATCTAGATCGGACCTTGTCTATCAGCGGTTTCCAAAAAGAGACTAGAGTGTGATTTCCTCCAATATATATTCCTAGAAATTTGAATGGACAATCAGAGTCAAAGATCTTACAAGTGAGGTAGTTTCCAGCAGCCGATAAAAACATATCATCAACACCGACACCATATAGGGAACTCTTAATGAAGTTTATCTCCAAACCTGAGATTAAATGAAAGCCTTTAAGAATAGTCTTGGCTTCCAGGATATTTTTCCATGAACCACTCCTAATAGAATTGAATCGTCTGCGTATTGCAGCAAGTGGAACGAAACCTCCGAGTTGAGTTTAAAACCTGAGAAAATACCATTCTCCATAGCTCTTTTCATCAGGACTTCAAGTCCTTCAGCAGCGATAGTGAATAGGAGGGGAGCAAGGGGATCGCCTTGCTTGAGGCCCCTAGATACGACAAAATCTACGGTTGGGCACCCGTTAACCAATACAGAGGAATAGCTATTAAAAACCCCCAAGTCCATCCATCTCAGCCAGGAATTACCGAACCCCATAATTTTCATGACATCACGTAAGTACTTCAAATCGACACAGTCGTATGCTTTAGCAAAATCAACCTTTAGAAGCATAAGATCTTTCTTTGAACGTTTAGCAAAGTCAATGGCTTCATTTAACACAAGGACTCCGTCTAACAGATTTCTTCCTTCTATGAATGCCGTCTAAGTGTTTGATATAACATTTCCAATTTTCTTTTTCAGTCTGGATGCTAGAATCTTCGACACTACTTTATAGACCGAGCTAACAAGTGATATAGGTCTGTAGTCATCCAAATTCTTAGGGTTCTTAATTTTGGGAATAAGCACCACAAATAAGGAAGCAAACACCTTGTGTAATTTGTCACCCTTGAAAAATTCCATAATACAATTTGTAAAGTCATTACCAACTATACTCCAACACTTCTTAAGGAACTCAAAGCTGAATCCGTCAGGACCAGGGCCACGGTTTCCAGCGCACTCGAATACAGCTCTTCTGATTTCTTCTATATCCACTACAGACTCTAGCTCATCTCTGTCCGACCTAGAAAGACACTTGAATCCTGCATCTCCCACATACGGAAAAGGTCTGGAAGCTCTGGAAAACCTCTTAGCAAAGTGGTATTTGATAGCCTCTTTGACCCCTTGAACATCCTCCACAGATTTGCCATTAACACTTATAGAATTTATGGTGTTCGAATTGATACGATTTCTCAATGCTGCATGAAAGAACTTAGTGTTAACGTCACCATCAACGCTCCATTTTAACCTATATTTTTGCTTTAAAATACTTTCTTTAATTCTCAATGATCTCCATAAATCGTCTTCCATAGAATTCCTATTCTCCAAATCCTCTGCTGATATACCTCCTTTTTTTTTAAACAATAAGATCTTCTATCTCATTGATAATACCTGTATCTGTCTTGATTTTGGTGTCTAGCCAGCCGAAAACATTAATATTCCACCATCGGAGTTTCTCTCTAAGATTCTACATCTTCTTGGCCAAAATGAAAGATGCCTTCCCTGTTACCTTAAACTCATCCCATTCTTTTTTGACAAAATCCATGAAACTTGTATGTTCAAACCAACATGACATAACCTTGAACGGTTTAGGGCCCCAGTTCGTATTTCTCATTGAAATCCACACCGGCCTATGATCTGATAGGTCTCGGTCTCCAATATTTTGGCACACTATGTTCCATTCATTAAAAACTCCAGGGGTGACAATGAATCTATCGAGACGGCTACATATCTTGTCCTTCGCTTTAAACCATGAATAATTATTTCCACTCAAAGGCAAGTCCACAATATTACATGGAGAGTAAATATTAAAGAAATAACATTTCAAACCTCTCCAATATGCTTGCAAACCTAAGTATCCCTTGCCCCTATAGCTGCATATAGGATTCACGGCTCCGTCTTTCCATATAGTTACTATACCTCCTAAAAGGCCATTAGAACTAGTAGCTGACCACTGACACAAACTGTCTCCCCATAAGCTAATCACCATCTCATCAGACATCTTTGTTCTTTTAGTTTCCTGTAAAAAACATATTTCAGCTCCTACCTTATTTAGCGTATCTCTAATTTTCTTTCGCTTTAAAACACCCCCACACCCTCTTATGTTGTATGTTACTATATTCATATAGAACCAATAGCTACCGCCTTCTTCCCTCTCTTCGATTTTCTGGCAACTACTTCAAGATTTCTCTGAATAGTTTCAAAAACTTGATCATCCTCTTCCGCTTCGATTCCTAAACTTTTAATAGCCTCCCAAACTCTCGAAGGAAGACTTTCTAATTTCTTCTTAATCCTTGAATTGTTCTGGAGGAAACCAGAATCACTCATAGAGTTATCACTAGAACCAGATCCCTTAAAGATAGGAACACGGGCCTTATTTTCCTCTGTTACAACAGTCTGTCTATGTTGCTCCATGACAGTTCTAGAGGTCGAACAATCAGCCCGCAGAAGAGTAGCGTAATACGAAGGTTTGAACGGAATTTTTATCCTCTTGTAAATATCTTCTACAAGTATCTTCTTCTTCCCCCTTTAGCTACAGCAGCCATAGAATCAATATCTCCTCTCTGCACTTCTTGATAAGAAGATACATTAACATCTTTAGATATGTCACCACCTGCTAATCTATTATCATCATCAGCAGTCGAAGAAATCACCATATTGACCCCACTTTTTAGTTTCACAAGGGAACATGTGACATGATCATGGCTAGAAACTATAATATGACTTTTATCACTGCTATCACTCTCTCTTTCTCCACCCTTCGAGTCTGACTTATCTCTATCTTGAGATAAAATTTGATTCTCTGATTGGATTGCATCGCCTCTTTCCTCATCTCTGATACAGCTGGTGGCAACTGGAGCCACCTTTCCAGAAAACTCAATCTCTTCATCGCTTACTACCATAGTATGATCATTAAAAGAATTCCTTAAATCACCTGCTGTCGAAATAGGGAAAAAAGGCTCAGGGACTTTGGGTTGAGAGCTAAGGACCCTAGATGAACTATCCCAAGACTCCCCTTCGACTTCCTGATCCGACTCAGAAACCACAACATCTGAGCTATCTTCTTCAAAGCATGACACTTTAGTAATACCTTGATCCCTATTATACGGCCCAAAAGAGTCCTCCACGATCTTAATTCTATAGACAATATCATTCACATCAATATTAACTACTTCATTAAGACTCGTGGAAAATTTAGTCCTAATCAGGATTCTAGCAACGTCAAACCGCAGATGCTTCCTTGTCTCTTCGTCCATCTTTATAAACTCACCAGTAGTAGCAGCTAAATATTTGAAAAAATTTGCTCCCCAAACGTGGCAAGGGAGACCAAAGATCTTGATCCAAGTGAGTCTCTCTTGGTCAACATCGTTAGGAGACCAAGGGCGAATTTCAGAGAACCACTTAGAGATCCATCTGATGTCCTCTGTAATCAACCTTTGGATATCACCCGGATTATCTTCTTCTAAGAGGCATAGATTAGCCCCCATAGGTGTTATCTTAATGTTGAAGAAACCTTGCATTTGAAACGCATATAGTTGTTTTTTTTTTGTCTTCGAAGTCAAACAAAGATAAATAATTAAACTCAAAACCCATTACAAACTTGTATGGTTATGCTTGCCTTGCTCCAAACATCAAAATTAATTTTCTTTTAATTGAAATAAATTATTTCCCTGAAAACAAATATTTTTAGAACTCTAACAAACATTAAAAATCATAAATTAAAACAATTTTAAAAAATTTCAAACATACCTTTCAAAAATATCATATAGCAATTGACAAACAAAAATATCAATGTATTTATCAAATAATTAATAGGATAAATTATCATACTCAAAAATTTTAAATTATCAATAGAACGGATCTGAAGACAAATTTGAGATAAATATTAATGTTTCTATTACCCGTCTCATATCCATATTTAGAAATCATAGAAAATCCAAACACTAACTCTAACTAAATCATGGTGGATTTTTTTAGACAAACTTTGGGCGCCACGGATACCTGCAAGTACCACCTATAACTCATATTCACATGTATACTGATAAGACTATACTCCTTAATATTTCTAGTCAAAAAAATAATTGTTGCAATAAAATGAACATTTATGTAAATTTCTTATTGAGTAGTGTTGAAAATATTTTTTTAATAAAGAGAAATTATTGACTAAAAAATAGAAAAATAAAAAGGATGTGGAGACATAAAATTTAATTCATAAAATATCCAAAAGTTGAACATGTCTAATCTATCACTCAAAAATTTCAAAAATATAAATAATAAGTAAATCTCAGCAAATATCATAATAAAAAAATTAAAAAAACTGTATTATGTATTATATCTGCACATCCATTTACATCTCTACAAATTTGAGATATTTTGAATCTAAAAGAATGTATAGTATATAAGTATTCTTTTATGTAATTAAAAAATGATAAGCAACAATGTTCACATTAAAAAAAATATAGAATGACTAACATTGAGTTAATTTCAAACTAATTTTTTTTTAACTCCACCGGTTAGCAAGAATTGTTTAAAACAATTAAGATTATTATAAATATAAAGAATTGATTTGTTTTTTATTGCCCTACAATTTTTTTTTTTAGTTTATGGGAGACAGTCATGTGTTTAGAAAAGATTTAGATTTTTGTCTCTGCGAAAAATTATATTTGAATATCTATACTTTTTTTGTTAAACGTTACATCAAGATTAATAATTTTGTATCTTTTCCAATAATATTCGTCCAAAAAAGAAAAACAATCACTTTAAACGGTTCAAGACTCTCCTAAATCTCTGATATGGGATCCAACTAAAAATAAGATGTGGTTAAGTCCTTTTCACAAAGAAAAGTAGTTTAGTGAAAAAAAAAAAAACCAAAATAACAAGTACATGTCTTTTATGAAATAACTAGCGAGATACCCGTGCCTTCGCACGGGTACAGGTTGGTGACGTGCATTTGTTTACATTTAAAATTTGAAAAGAAAAATAGAATTAATAAAAATTAATAAATATAAAAAATATAATTTATATAAAAAAATAATAATAAATACTTGTGGACACCGATTGGTGACGCGTAATAATTTTTTTTTTTAAAAAAAAAATTAAGATAAAATTATTTTACCAAAAACGCTTGTTATTTAAAAAAAACCTATTTTATTTATATTTGAATTTTCAATATATATAAATATTTGGATCAACCGTATATTTTCCGGTGTACAATAAATATTATATATAAATATTATTTTAAATAATATTTTTAATTGTATAAATGAATATTAGTAACATAAGGAAATGCGAGCCTAAACCCTATATTACTTTTTTAGAGTGAGAAGCTCCTCCTTCTCTCTTTTGGTGTGACTGTTCATATTCATCAGGTAACAAAAATTAAATCAAACACGGTAGCAATGTACCAGGTTCACTAAATACAGCTTGGAGTATCGTTCCGCCATTACCTGAGGTTTGGGTGACCACTGTTAGGTTTATTAGGGTTTGGTTTAAAGCCCTAGCCTTAGGGCTAGGGACCTTCCTCCCTGTAGATCTTTACATAGTGGGTGCCTTAAACGTCTGGTACTTCTTGGGTTGGTTCGTGAAGTGGGTGGACGCTGGGTTGGTGGTAAAATGGTGAATGAAAGGGAGGGTGGTTGGAGGAAAATCAATCGAAACAAGAATACGAAGATTGCTTTGGCGACAAGATCAGTATGGAAAGCTCATGGAGGAAAAAGCACAGAGGCAGATTTCATCAATGCTTCTTCTTTCTTTTTCTCGGAATTCCCGGAAACATTTGAAGCCAGACAGATGTTTAGTGTGTTCAAAGAACATGGAACTGTGTTGGAGGTATACATTCCGCCTAAAAGAGATAAGCGGGGGAAGCGCTTCAGTTTCGTGAAGTTTAAAAAGATGGAGGACGAAAATCTTATGGCCATTAAATTAGACAATATTGTCATTAATGGCAAGAAGATTTTTGCTGACAAACCCAGATTTCAAAGGAGAGAGTTTGAAGGACAAGCTAAGGGTCAGTTGCCTCAACAAAGGGATGGGAGAAGTGAGTTAGACGGGAGGAGTAAAAGCAACAAGGTGAAGTTAGATGGAAATGAAAAATTATCGTATGCTCAGGTTATTAATGTCGGAAGTAGGTACCAAGATGGTCAAAAAAGGATAATGAATCAGAAGCTGGTGGGAGATAAACCGGAGTTTGCACATCTGATGTTCGACGTGGAAGAGGAAGATATGAAACGATTTGAAAAAGCGTACGTCGGTGTGGTGGAGAAACTGGGTTCTGCGTTTGAGATTCAGGAAGCCTTGCATATCGAAGGTTATTTTCGTATTAAAGCTACCCCATTGGGGGCGAATCTATGCTTATTAGAAGAAGAGGAACTGGGGGATGTAATGAAAATGGTACGTGAAGATGAGGAGTGGGTATCCAGGTGGTTCGCTGATATTCATCCTTGGTCACCGGAGGATGTGGACAAGGAAAGATTAACGTGGATAAGCATATACGGTCTTCCATGCCATGTTTGGGGGGATAAGTTCTACAAATTCCTGGCGGGTCGGATTCGTGAGTATGTGAAAGCAGATGAGGAGACAAGTAGTATGTCAAGATTGGATGTTGCGAGGATTCTGGTGAGGACTAAATTTGCTATAAACTTCAATGAGGTATTCAATATTGAAGTGAATGAGAATGTATATCGCATTAAAGTGAGGGAAGATTTAATAGGCATTAGAAAACCATGGGGTGCGAAAGAGGGTTATAATGATGAAAGTTCAATTATCTCATCGTCTGATAGTGAAGTGGAGGAGTCCATTAGTAATACAAGAGAAGACGACATGGATGAACTGATGGAAGTTCAGAAGGAAGATGAGGTTAACCGCAAAGAGGTAGAAGAAGACGATTCAGAGAAAGAGGCGGAGAGAGGTTGTCTTGGGGAAATCAAAAAAGGTATTATGATGGGAAAAGCAAACGTTGAGAGGGAGGGGCCCGATGTGTGCAGGACGGATATTGATGCTGATATAAACCAAATGGACAAGTAAAATAGTCCTTTGGTGGTTGGGAATAGAGTATTGACTAGACATGTGGGCAACGTAGTATTGGGTAGACAGGTTGGCAATGATGTTCAGCTGGCAGAATCGCAGTTTAATATGCAAAAAGAAAAGAAAGGTCAAAGTTTAGTAGAGGTATCAAGGGTAACCTCTATTAAAGTATGTAAAGGAGTGGGGTCTGATGCAGGAATCACTGGCGAAAGTTTTGAGGCAGGAGAGGAGGTAAGTAAGTCAAATCGGCATGAAGGAGGTACAGAGCAGAAGAAACAGAAAAAGGTTGTATTACTCAATGAAATATATAAAAAAATAAAAATTCCTTTTGCACCGTCGTATTATGCAACTCTCCTGAATGAAAATAGAACGTATGGTGAGAGTACTTCCAAACCATTGATGTCAAGTTTTGATTCAGAAGATGAAATTTCAAGCTATGGGGGAACTCCAACATCTGGTGGAAACTCAATAGGTGATGAGGAGGTTCATAGAAGTAATTCAAGGATAAAGAGGAAATTAGATAATCTTCCTATAAGAATATGGGATGCCATAAAGAAGATGGGAATAGAGACAGAGGAAGATGATGAGACTATTGAAGGATGTATTAGGAAGTTGGAAACAGAGGAGAGAGAGGGAAACAGAGGTAAGAAGAATGCAGCTAAGGGTGGGTCATGAATTTACTGACATACAACGTAAGAGGATGTGGAAATAGTATAAAGAAGAAGAGAATTCAGAAACTGATTCATAGTGAAGGGGCTGATGTCGTTTTTCTTCAAGAAACCAAATGTCAGATAACAAATGATAAACTTGTTGCTGAAATTTGGGGAAATGATAGTTGTTGTTGGTCTGGGGTGGATGCTATTGGTCATGCTGGGGGATTTCTCACCATATGGAGGAAAGATTGCTTAGTTCCTGTTAGTACTTTTAGAGGTCATAGATACCTTGGAGTAAATGCTATATGGGATGGTCATAATGTGTATTTCGTGAACATCTATTCTTCTTGTTTCAATCCTGAGAAGAGAATTATGTGGAACAAGATTATTCAACTTAAGGATTCTTTGCCAATTGGAGAGTGGGTAATTGGCGGGGATTTTAATGCCGTCAAAAATAGTCGTGAACGAAAAGGTTGTAGTATTCAAAGTAGAAGAATTATAGAAGAATTCAAGGAGTTCATTGAATTATCTGGTTGTATAGACATACCAATGAGAGGCAATAGATTTACTTGGTTTAATGCGTCTGGAAAAGCTGCTAGTAGATTGGACAGGTTTTTAATTTCTCCTGGTTTGCTGAGTAAGTGGAATTCGATCACTCAGAATGTTGGGTCAAGGGAAATTTCAGATCACAGGCCGGTGACGGTAATTGCAAAAAATATCAACTGGGGACCAAAACCGTTCAAGGTGTTGAATTGCTGGTTGGAGCATCACGACTTTCTTCACTTTGTCAGAGAAGAGTGGGGTTCATTTAAAGTGGAGGGGGATGATTTATACATTTTGTCCATGAAGTTTAAGCATTTAAGGAACAAAATTAGGTGGTGGAATTACAATGTCTATGGTTGGATTGATACTAAGATAAGCGAGTTTACTAATACTATCAATGAGGTGGAGGATTATATTACTCAAAATAGGGGAGATACAAATAGTGATATGCTGAATTCAAGAAAGGAAGTTGAAGATGAGATGTGGAAACATATGAGAATCAGAGACAACATACTTAGACAGAAAGCGAGACTGAATTGGATTAATGAGGGAGATGCCAACACCAAATTCTACCATGCTGCAATTAGAAACAGGAACAGGTTAAACACCATTAGCTCTATGCACGTTGATGGCGAAGTAATTGATGATGTTAGTAAGATTAAAGAAGCTGTGACAAACCACTTTGAAAGAAGATTCATGAAAGAAGGTAGACAGTTACCTAGGAATGGCAGCGAAGGTTTCAAGAGAATTTCTGAAGCTGAAAGTAGGATGTTAGAGGAACATTTCACTTATGAAGACGTGAAACAGGCAGTGTTTTCATGTGATGGTGACAAGAGCCCTGGTCCTGATGGTTTTAACTTGAAATTCTTAAAGGTATGCTGGGAGGTGGTGGGAAAGGAGTTCTCTAATTGCGTATTGTACTTTTTTGAGACTGATACTCTTCCAAAGGTGTTTTCTTCATCCTTCATCACTCTAATACCAAAGAAGGATGAAATTGTTGGTTTGGATGACTTTCGTCCTATTTGCTTGGTAGGATCTGTCTATAAAGTTATTGGAAAACTGTTGGTTTCTAGACTTAAAAAAGTTATAGATAATATTGTCTCTGTTACTCAAACGGCATTTATTGAAGGGCGTAACATTTTAGATGGTGTATTGGTCCTAAACGAGATGATTGACTTCACAAGAAGAAGTAGGTCTAAGGCGTTGATGCTTAAAGTGAATTTTGCGTTAGCTTATGACAAGGTGGAATGGAGTTATTTATCAGACATAATGCAACATATGGGTTTTGGTTGTAAATTCTTGAGGTGGATAAAAGGATCGGTTATGAGCAGCTTCATGTCTGTGTTAGTGAACGGTAGTCCAGCCCGTGATTTCAAAGTTTCTCGTGGATTGCGTCAAGGCGATCCCATTTCTCCATTACTCTTCGCGATTGCTGCTGAAGGTTTAGCAGTGATGGTTAAAAGAGCTTCACAGTGTGGTGTGTTCCGTGGTATAAAACTCAATTCGGAGGTTTCGTATGAATTACTTCAGTATGCTGATGACACTATATTAGTTGGTGATGGCTCCTGGTCGAATCTTTGGGCAATCAAAGCATTACTGAAAGGTTTTCAATTGGTGTCGGGGTTGCAGATAAATTACAGAAAAAGTGCATTGTATGGAATTGGGGTAGAGGAGAATGTCCTAAAAGCTGCTGAAGTATTCCTTGGTGTCCATATAGATTCATTCCCTTTTAAATTTTTAGGTGTATATGTGGTGGGGGGGGGGGGGGGGGGAATCACAGGAAGTTTTCCTTTTGTAAACCTGTGATACAGAAAATTCAAGGAAGGCTTTCAACATGGACAGGGAGGCTGTTATCTATGGCTGGCCGAGCAACACTCATCAATGTTGTTCTAACTAGTATACCAACGCATTACATGTCAATGTATTTGATGCCAAGGAAAGTTATTAAGACTATTACTAGCATCCAATGTCAGTTTTTATGGGGGGGATCTATGCTGGTTAAAAAAATCCCTTGGATCAGTTGGAATGAAGTTTGTAAGGAGAAGGAAGATGGGGGATTGGGTGTGAAACACGTTAAGTGGTTTAATGTGGCTTTAATGTCAAAATGGATTTGGAAGGTGTTAACCCTAAAAAGAAGGTTATGGCAAGGCATGGTAGAGGTTAGGTATGTGGATTACAAGGCTGACTTGCTGATAGGGAGCTTGCCGGGTTACAGTATTAAACCGTCATTGTGGTGGCGGGATTTATTCTTGACTTGGAACATGTATAGTACAAGTGGTTTTACCTCACATATAAAAGTTGAAATTGGTTGTGGTGAAGATAATTTCTTTTGGCTATCCAATTGGTGTGGAGATGAACCATTAGCAGCCACTTTTCCGAGATTGTGGGAGGTAGCTTGTAATAAGAAGGGCTGTGTTTTGGAGTTCTACAATGTTATTGCAGGTTCAGTTATGTGGAAGATGGATCAGATACCCAGTGCTGCAGTTGGCAGCTTGTCGCGGGATTGGAGTTTATTGCAGAATTTATTACCGGCTGATTAGGAAGTAACCAGAGATGATTGTGTTAGCTGGGAGGGGGGAAGAGAAGATCATTACACAGTTGGATCGGGGTATAGTCTGCTGCTAAAAGCCAACAGTCTGCAGCAAAATCAAAGTAATATGGGAGATGTCTGTAAATTGGTTTGGTGTTCCACTGCCCATCCGAAAGTTCAGATGTTTGGATGGAGGCTGTTTCGAGTTAGGCTGGCTACGGCGGACAATTTACGTAAAAGACGCATAGAGAGGAATAATATTGTTGTGTCGTGTCTGTTCTGTCATGAAGAGGAAGAGAGTGTACTGCACCTCATTTATATGTGTCGTAATGCTAAGATAATTTGGAAGTTTGTAGAGGGTTGGTTAGGAATTGTTATTGGAAATCATGAATCTTTAATAGATATGTTGCAGCATTGGATTCAAGTACTGTTGGTAAAGAAGATATCAATAAAAAATGAAGTTGCTCTTTGGCTGACTATAGGATGGGGATTATGGCTAACAAGGAACAATATTGTGTTTAATGGTGAAGAATGGGATTATGACTCTATAGAAAGGAGAATTATTTTGTATACTTGGTGGTGGGTAGGAAAAAGGATTAATGGGAGATTTACTTGTAATTATTATGATTGGTCCATCTACCCTTGTGAATTTTTGTAGTATCACTTGGGTTAGGTTGGTATTTTTGTAGATGGGTTAGATACACCCTATATATCTTGTTGGAATATATTTTCGCTTAGTAAAAAAAAATAAATAAATACATTTTGTCCGCGTTTGGATTCATATATTATTTTAAATATATTTACTTTTATTTTCTTTAATTATACAAAAAATGAAATAACTCGTGTGTTTGCACTGATTCTGATCTGGTTACCCGTGCGTTCACATGGGTATTGGTGTGTTACGCGCATTTGTTTCTAAAATGTAATAAGAATGAAAAAAAGAAGACAAAATTATTTAATAAAGAAAATTTATTATTTTCAAAAGGAAAACTGTTTTTTATTTATATTTGGAGCATAAATATAGTTTTGCCATATATACAAATATTTGGATCAATAGTAGATTTTCACGTATGTTAATATTAATTTTGTTTCAACATTATTTATAAATATGTCAACATTTAAAATTAATAAAAATATATGATTAATAAAAAATAGTAAACATAAAAAATATAATTCATATTAAAAAAGAAATCTGTTGAGAATCAAATGTGAGGAAGAAGTCTCACATTGATTAGAAAAGGGAAGATTGAACACTATATAAGTGAGAGAACCCACACACCAATTACCTTAAGGTTTTAGGTGAGTATGTGGTGTGTCTCTCACAAAGGTGTGTCCCAAAAAAGAAATGCTCCCTCGTTGACCCCCTCGATTGTTCCGCTAACAGAATCAATACCCGCGGATACCGGTTGATATTTTTTATAAAAGTATTTATGCAGTAATTCCGTTTATAAAAATAACACCGTTTATAACAATATTTGGATCAACGATTGTTAATTTTTTATATTTGTATCGATTACACACTAATTATAAATATTATTGTAATTTTAATTGCATAGTATAAATGATATAGAATAATATTAACATCATTATTATTCTAATTTTAAAATTTAATAAAATTAATTATATTTTAATATGTAATATGTAAAATTCAATATGTAATCTTGAGTGAAATGTGACCACTTGCTCAGTATTAATAGCATGATGCCAGGACGGTAACAAAACGTGATTTTGAGAAGAGCTCAAGTAACAAAAGAAGAAAGCAATTAAAACATCAAAAAGAGGATTTCAAACAGAATTGAAGATAAGAGATTATACTCCATAAAATACAAAACAACAATGAGATAAGAAGAAAATCTCCATGTAAAGAACATGTGTTTTACATAATGTAGAAACCAAATCTTCTTAAAGATGAGAACATCAAGCTCCAACCAAATGCACAAGTGTAAACATGTATTATGATAGGAAGAAAAACTCTAAATTAACAAAACTATGAAAAGCATTAAAAAATAAGAGAAAGATAAAACTAAACTATTAAAATTAAACTTCATTTCTTTTCATTCATATCCCAAATGTGTCAAAGACATTACATTATATAATGTCACTAATGAGAAAGAATCTAGAGAGAGAAAAGCTAGAGAGAGAATCTCCACCTTCTCTCTAACCCTTTGTCTTCTTCCGCAAAATCCGGTTAACCCTAATTGAAAGAAAACAATGTATCAGGTGCATTAGATGTAATCGATGTTCTCGTTTCTATTGATAACCCATCCGTAGCGGTTCGGACTCTCTATTCGAGTAGATACTGGGTGAGCTCTTTCCTATCTTTGGCTTAAATTCCTGGCTTTAGGGCTTAGGGGCCTCGGTAGGGAGGTGTCGTCACTTGGGTTCTACTGGGTAGTGGGTTGCTGGCGGATCTATTTCTGGAGGGTTTATTGTAGTCGATTTCATTTGATTCATGGCACATCAGAACAACAAAGGGGGTTACAGAGGAGTTTGGACTGAGGTGGGTAGAAAGAAGGATCCTTTAAATCGGAAAGCGTCTCTTGGAAGAATGTCTATATTGAAGAGTAACAAAGCTAAGGTTACTGATGTGGATTTACAAGAATCGTCTTCTTTTTTCTTTACTCGGTTTCCAGATTCGTATGAAACAAAGCAGATGTTTGAAGTTTTTAAGGAGTTTGGTACAATCTTGGAGGTGTTTATTCCGGGTAGGCTTGATATTAGGGGTAATAGGTTTGGATTTGTTAGGTTTAAGAGTGTGGAGGACGAACATCTTCTTGCAATTAGTTTAGACAAAGTTGTTGTTAATGGCATTAAGATTTTTGCTAATCTTCCTAGATTTAGGAGAGAATATAAGGTTGGTGTGGGATCTGGTCCTGTTGTTCGTAAGCCTGTGGAACAGAAGAGGGTTGATGGTAACTCTATCAGTAAAGAGAAGAGGAACGACTTTGTTTCAAAACTGACTTTTGCTCAGGTGACTGGTAGGAATACTAAGAAATCAAAGAATGTTCTTATGGGAGATAAACCAAACTTTGCTCATTTGAGTTTTGATGTTAACAAAGAAGATTTGGAAAGATTTGAGCAGGCGTTTACAGGGGTTTTGGAGATACCTGGTTCTGCGAAGGAGGTTGTAGAAGCATTTCAAATGGAAGGTTTCTTTAATCTTAAGGTTACTCCAATGGGAGTTAATCTATGTCTCATTGAGGAAGATAATCCAGGTGATATTGAAAGATTGATAGCAGAGGAATCTAGTTGGATTTCCAGATGGTTTTCGGATATCCATCATTGGTCTCCAAACGATGTGGACCAAGAAAGACTCACTTGGGTCAAGATTTTTGGTCTTCCATGTCATGTGTGGAGAGAAAAAATTTTCAAGTTCTTAGCTGGAACTATAGGTGAGTTTGTTAGTATGGATGATGACACTAGGAAACACTCAAGGTTTGATATGGCTAGGATTCTGATTAGGACTAAGTGTGCTTCGAATCTCAATGAAGTGGTCAATTTGGATGTCAATGATAAGGTTTTCTGTATTAAGATAGTTGAGGATTCCTTTGGTCCATATGTGAAAGAAGCTGCTAGTAGGAGTAGAACCTGCTTTGAAGAAGATAGTTCAGACTTTGTGGATTCTCAATCTTATAACTCTGATGGTAGTGTAATGGGACATAACAAGAATTTGGATGGGGAGAGTATGTATGGGTTGGAGGAAGATGGTGTCAGAGCTGAAGACAAGATTGATCATGCTGATCGGGAGGGTGTGGAGACGCTAAGAAATGTTACTGAGGAATATTCTCATCATGCAGGTTCGGTGGATGTTTATTGTTCTTAATTAGGGCAGGCTCTTGGTGACAGTCCCATTCTTGATGGTTTGTGTAGATCCAGTAATGCTGGAGAAGCTGGTCTAGGTGAGGTTAATTCTTCAATGTCAGCTGAGGTTGGATTGATCCCAGATCACGTTACTTGTTCTTTGGTTAAACATAATAGAGATGTAGAGGGTATTGAGGGTGGTAATCAATTGAACCTTATCCAATGTTCGATGGGGAGAGATCATATACCAATGTTTGATAATTTATGTGATAAGGAGGCTGGAAGTTCAGTTGTCCAGGATTGTGTGGGTTCTCAGGTGGTTAAGAAGAAGAGTAAGAAGCAAATTATTGGTGATATTTATCAAAGACTCAAAATTCCTTTTGATCCATCCTATTATGCTACACTCCTTCAAGCTGAAAGTGTGTTTCTAAGGCATCACAAGAAGAATGAGAAGCAGGGGAAGGTTTCTAGGAAAGTTATGAAGAAGGGTTCTCTGTCATTTCATGAAAATATCCCCTCTGGTTCAAATGATAATTCTATTTCTGATTCTGTTTTTGCTCAGTGTAATTCAAGAATTAAGAAGAAATTGGAGAATATGCCGGTTAGAGTGTGGGATGCTATTCAACAGTTAGGTATAGAAGCTGAGGAAGATGATGAGGTGTTTGAGAATATTTTGAGGAACTTAGAAGAGGCGGATAGAAAAGCAGTAGATGGCAAGAAGGTGGAAGCTACTGAGTTCACATGAATATTGTGTCCTACAATATTCGCGGGTGTGGTGGGGTTTTGAAGAGAAAGAAGATTAAAGAAACTTTGATTAAAGTTGGAGCAGAGGTTTGTTTTTTACAGGAAACGAAGTGCAGTTGTGCTACTAATGAGCTGGTTTTTAGTGTCTGGAGAGATCGGTCTTGTCATTGGTCTACATCCAATGCTAATGGGCTATCAGGAGGATTAATCACCATATGGAAGTCAGATGTTCTATCTCCTATATGTAGCTATAGGGGTCAAGGTTACCTTGGGATGCAAGCGATTTGGAAAGGTAGAAGATGCTATTTGTTTAACATCTACTCTCCTTCTAATATTGGAGAGAGGAGAGTCTTATGGAAGGAATTATTAAAGCTTAAAGATAGTTTGAGTCCAGGAGAATGGATAGTAGGGGGGGATTTTAATTCTATCAAGAGTATGGAGGAGCAGATTGGGTATTCTCGACCCAATAGAAGACACATGGTAGAGTTTTCTGAATTCATCAATGCTCTAGGTTTGGTGGATCTTCCATTAAGTGGTGGTCTCAGATTCTCTTGGTTCAAATCTAAAGATTCTGTCTGTAGTCGTCTTGATCGATTCCTTGTTTCGCCTTCTATCTTTAATGATTGGAATATGGTCACTCAACGAATTGGAGAGAGAGATATATTAGATCATAGGCCGGTTTGGATCGCAGTTAAGAATACGAATTGGGGCCCCAAGCCATTTAAGGTTTTGTCGTGTTGGTTTGACCATGCTGATTTTTTAGCTTTCATTAAGAAAGAGTGGGTAGAATTTAAGATAACAGGAAAAGCTTCGTATATATTGGCAGAGAAGATGAAACATCTGAGGAATAGAATTCGTTGGTGGAATACAAATGTGTTTGGTTGGATTGATCTTAGTATTCAAAAGGATGTTGGGATTGTCAATGAAATGGAAGATTTATTGGTTCAAAAAGCAGGTGATATTTCTAGAGAGGAGCTACTGACTAGGAATGCTGCAGAAGATAATTTCTGGAAATCTACTAGAATTAAAGAGAGTATTCTGAAGCAAAAATTGAGATCCAAGTGGATAGCTGATGGAGATATTAACACCAAGTTTTTTCATAATGTCTTGAGGCAGAGGATTAACTTGAATACCATTAATGGAGTTATTATCAATGGCAGATTGGAGGAGGATGTGCAGAGGGTAAAACAACATGCCAGGTTTCATTTTGCTAGCAGATTTGGTAGGGCAGATAGAGCCTTTCCTCGTATTGGAGGAGATGGTTTCAAATCTTTATCTCTGGCAGATAGTCAAGAACTAGAAGTTGATGTAAGTTTGCAGGAAATCAAGGAAGTGGTCTTTGGTTTTTCTGGGGATCGAAGTCCTGGGCCGGATGGATTCAGATTTGAATTTTGGAAAAGATGTTGGGATTTTATAAGTTCAGAGTTCTCAAATTGTGTGTTGGAGTTTTTTGAGGGAGAACAACTTCATAAAAGCTTTGCGTCTTCGTTTGTGGTGTTGATTCCTAAGACTGAAAATCCTGAAGACCTTGATGGATATAGACCAATCTCTTTGGTAAGTTCAGTTTATAAGGTTATTTCTAAAATTCTTGCTAATAGGCTTAAGAAGAAAATTGGTGGTATAGTGTCAAATACTCAAACAACATTTATGGAAGGAAGAAACATACTAGATGGGGTATTGGTTTTAAATGAGATTCTGGATTTTGCTAAGAGATCTAAAAAGGAGTTAATGATTTTCAAAGTGGACTTTGCTAAAGCGTACGACTGTGTAGATTGGAATTATCTTCGTGAAGTGATGAAACATATGGGGTTTGGGTCTAGGTGGTTGAGATGGATGGATCTTGGTGTTTTTAATAGTTTTTCATCTGTTTTAGTAAATGGGAGTCCTTCTCAAGATTTTAGAGTGACGAGGGGTCTCAAGCAAGGAGACCCTTTAGCTCCTTTTCTCTTTTGGTTGGCTGCAGAGGGGCTGGAAATTATTATGAAGCGTGCAGTTGCTAGTGGATTTTTTTCAGAATTTAAGGTCAATTCAGAGATTGGTTTTCACATGCTGCAGTTTGCTGATGACTCTTTCTTAATTGGTGATGGTTCGTGGAAGAATATCATAGCGTTCAAAGCCATTTTGAAAGCTTTTCATCTCACTTCAGGTTTGGACATTAATTTTAGAAAGAGTTCGTTGATTTGTGTAGGGTTGGATGAATCCAAGATCAGATCTGCAGAGTTATATCTATCATGTAAAATTGCTCCTTCTAAATTTTCGTTTCTTGGGATATTAATTGGAGGCAATCATAGGTTAATATCCTTCTGGAAGCCGGTGATTGACATTATGCGTGCGAGATTGAATACTTGGAGGAGCCGGTTCTTATCAATGGGTGGTCGAGTTACTTTAATTAATTTTGTCTTGAGTAATTTGCCAATCCATTACATGTCCTTTTATAGAATGCCGGTTAAGGTGGTTAGAATTCTCAAGTCAATTCAAAGATCTTTTTTGTGGAATGGTATGGAGAATAAAAATGGGATTTCTTGGGTAAGTTGGAAAACGGTTTGCAGGAATAGAGACTTGGGTGGTTTAGGAGTGAAAGATCTAAAATTATTCAACTTGGCTTTGTTCCTTAAGTGGGCTTGGAGGATTTTAGAGAACAAGTTTACTATTTGGAAGGATTTTATTAATTTTAGATATCCTTTTTGCTGTTATGATTTTGTTAGTAGTGATGTCTCAACTTTGCAGGTGAAGCCATCTCTTTGGTTTTTAGATCTCTTACAGGCTTTGAAAGCTGTGGGCGAAGGAAGGCTGGGTGACCTAATCGCCTTTGAGATTGGAGACGGGACTAGTGTGGATTTTTGGAGGTCGAAATGGGCTTTGGATGAGTCAATGAGCAGAAGGTTTCCAGCGCTGTTTGGTTTAGTAGAATCAAAGTTTAGTCCAGTCAGAGATAATGGTTATTAGGAGGGAGAGAATTGGAAGTGGGATATCAAAGTGGATGTAGGTGAAGCACAGGAGATAGCTCGGGTTCAGCTGGAAGAATTGTATTTGAGATGGCTGATGTTTCCATAATCAAGAATGTCAAGGATTCAATTAAATGGTTGCTGGAGAATAATTATTTTTATTCTGTTTCATCTGTTTATGATTTTTTGCAGGGGAAGATTGAAGAGAATACTGTACAGCTTGGAATTGAAATGAAAGTGGCATTTAAGTTAATATGGCTAGCGCAAGTTCCGTTTAAGGTGAAAGTGTTTGGTTGGAGGATGCTCCATAAGCGAATTCCAACGAGGGATAATTTGAGTAGGCGAGGAATTGTTACTAATAGGTTCGAGATGTCTTGCCCTTTTTGCTTTCTCGATATGGAGTCGTCTGAACATGTATTATTTCTGTGTGGTAAAGCTATTTTGGTGTGGAATTTTGCTTGTAAATGGTTGGGGATTCCGTGTATATTGGTAGGAAATATGGTCTCTCATTTAACATGTTGGATACAGGGTTGTGTCGATAGAGGGTTGGTTGTTAGAATAGCAGTAGGGTTATGGTTATCGATTTGTTGGATCCTTTGGTTATGCCGTAACAATATTATTTTTAGGGACGAATTTTGGGATTTAGATATGATTTCAAATCGTATTTTAATTTATACTTGGTGGTGGATAGGTAGGAGTTATAATAGTTCCTACTTTTGTAATTATTTCACTTGGGTTAATTCTCCGAGTGATTTTTGTAGCCGGTGATATTTGATCAGGCTATAGTTGTATAGGGGTTGGGGTACCCCTTTGTACTCCGGTTTATTCGAAAATTTAGCTTATTAAAAAAATATATATAATGTCACTAATGGATAATCTAACCTAAAAGCCCAACAACTATTAAAAACCCAAATTGTCCTAAGAATGTTCTAGAAAACATCATAATATAAAATAACTCCTAATACATCAAAATACTAATAAAATTCATCTAACTAATATTAATTATTTTATTAATCTCCCTATCATTGCCGTGGGGTTCACTTGAACCTTGTCCTCAAGGTTCTAAAATAACCTCAAAATAGATATTGTCTTCAAAATAAATACTAACACCCAAAACATTGACAAGATGTGATATATTTTCAAACCCAAAATCATGAGGAACAAAAAGTAACAATAGAGCAATATGAGGCATAAGTGGTAGATTTAGAACGACCCAATTTGTAGAAGCCCAAAAAGAAAAACACTTCCAAATATTTTATTTTAGGCTAAAGGATCCGGTCCATTTTATAAAAGAATAGGAGGAAAATTTGGAAACCTAATATTTGCTAGAAGACCAAAGTGACGGCTCCCACCATATTGAATCTTCAACGTGAAAGTTGTGGAACTTCATTGCTTTTTTTTATCTTTTCTTTTCCTCTTTCTTCCTTCTTTTTTTTTTCTCTTTCTTTCCTCTTTTTTTCTACGTCTTCTTTCTCTCTTTTCTGTTCACGTTTTTTTTCTTCTTCTTCTTTTTTCTTTTTTTGTTCCCTTCAAACAATACAAAAAAAATAAAAAATAAAATGATGAATGAAATAAAAAATGGTGGTGGTTCCGGCAGTGGCCGTTGAAAATTTAATGGTTGTGGATCTAATGCTTCTGATAGCTTTGGAAAATTAGTCAGAAATGCCTTCGAAACCTTTGGCGGAGAAGATGCCGAAAATCCTTTCGAAAATTTCTCCGGAGATGTCGCCGGAGTTGCTGCCGGAAAAGTTATCGGAAGTGGCGTCAGAAGTTTCGTTGTTACCGGAAACGATTTTTGTGAAACCGAAAGCTCTTTGACTCCTTTTTCTGGTGACGACTTTTCTAGTTCTGTTTTGACAATTTTTTTTTATACTTTTCTCTATGTTGTTGTAGTAAATTTGAAAACTCTTGAAATTCTGTTTTGAGAGAAAGATGAAAAGCTTGAATTTGTTCTTTCAACTCTTCTCTAGATTTTTTTGAGACTTCATGAGTTTTAATTAAGTATTGTTTTAGAGTTTCTAGCTGGTGTATTTCTGTTTGTGAAAAGAAATTTTGAGGTTGGGGTTGGTATGGAATGTATGAATGATGAACTATTGAATGAGATGAATATGGGTTAGATGATATAGATGGTATGGTTGTAATATTGGAATAATAAGGGAAAAATGGTGATGGAGCACTAAAATATTGAGGGAGAAAAGAGTGGTGATATGGGTATGCCATGGAAGGATTGAAGTTCAAGAATGAGATCACCAATTGATAAGAAGCTAATTTAAGAACCATAACAAAACAAGTAAAAGCTATAAAATTAATAAGACAAATAAAACTAAGAGAATGAAAAGACTAACTAATAAAAATAAGAAAATTTTACCCAATACCCCTACAATTATACCCATACCCCTACATTTTTAAAAAAATGCCAATTCTATCACTGGTTAATTTTAATTATTTTATTATTTTATTATTTTTTACTTTTACTGTTCATTGTCAGACGTGTGTCAGAGATAAAAAAATTTACCTCATTTTGCTCGTTCCGGAACACATACAGAATGACTTCCGGTAAGCAAATTTCCACACCAGAAGACTTTTGATAAGAGTTCCGGTGAATTAAATAGTACGTACCGGAAGACTTGTTAAAAGACTTCCGGTTTATAGACTTAGTTTTGTGTCACCAGAACACTATCATCAAGTCTTCCGGTTTGTTTTAAATGTGTTCCGGAAAACTTGTTGTGAGTCTTCCGGTTTGTTTAATTTGTTCACCGGAACACTTCAAGTAAGTCTTCCGGTTTGTTTTCGTAATTTTTTTTTTATTTTTTTTTAATGTAGGTAAAGAAATTCCTCTGTTAATAAGCGATAAAGATCAAATATGTGTAGATGCGTCTGATGCTTTTTCAACTAATCAAAGATTTGGTACACGTGAAGAGGTGATAAGATGGATTAAAGAGATCGGAATTCAGAATAAAGTAACAGTTATCATTACTCATTCAGATATTGAAACAGGCAAGAGAGGAAGAAGTAACAAATTAATATTTGGTTGTGATAAAGGTGGGAAACACAAGGATAGTCGTAGTGGAACCCAAAGTGCAACGAAAAAAATGTGGATGCCCATTTAAAATTAGGTCGACTCCGGCGAAAGATGGGTCTGGATGGAAGGTTGATGTAAAATGTGGAGTTCATAACCATGGTCTGCCTGATACATTAGAAGGTCACGCATTTTTCGGTAGGTTGACAGCAGATCAGAAGCAACATGTTGTTGATTTGACAAAGAGAAAGGTTCCACCTAGACATATATTGCTTTCCTTGCAAGAGCAAGATCCAGATAATGTTACTCGGATAACACAAATATACAAGCAGAAGAGTACGATCGAAAAAGAGATCAGAGGTCCTAGAAGTGAGATACAACATTTGGCAACAACTTACGCCCATATTACCAACGCATTATGAAATATAAATTATGTTATTCATTTCTTATTTCAAGTTATTCATTTTAAAGCTAAACAATAGATGTTGTGATTAACAAGTTATTCATTTTTAAGGTTAATACAATAAAGTCTAAAGGTTAATACAATAGAGTCTAAAGGTTAATACATAAGCATAAACATAAGTGACATAGTCTAAATAAACATAAACATAAATATAAGTCAATGATCACGAGCAATCTGTAAAGCCTCGAACAATTCAGCAAACTGTGGATCATCCTCTTCAGCACCAGCTCGCTGAAGATAACGATGAATCAATGAAGAAACACGAGCCCAACTAGGATCAGATGGTCCTGCGTCGTAAACGGGAACTGGCACCTCTCTTGGCGCGTCACGATGGGGCGGTATGAGACGAGGATGTGAAACACGATAATACCACTGAAGATATCCATCAACTGTCTCAAATGGGGTGGTGGCTAGTGCTGTCGGACTAATCACATCTGCAACACTCTGATGGTAACTAATCCACTCAACATCAATATCACCAGCCATCATATAATCAAGAGGTGGAGGTGGAACATACTGCCTATATCCAAACTGACGCAACACTCTGTCAGGCAAGTATGGTACAATAATGTCACCCCACCTCAGACACCCCCTATACAGACACAACTCATCAAACTGCCGCCATGCTCTATGGTCCTCAAACGGGCGCCATATGACATCGTCAGGTGTCAGCTCATCCAGAATAGGTCGCAAGTCATCCACCTTCAGGGCACCTTGCTTATAGGACCATCTCATCGCTCGAGGGAGACCAAAATTAGTAGCTGGTGTCCAATTCTCTCCTTTTCTTCCAAGTCCTGGGAAATACTCATGAATCCAGCACTGTTACAAAATAAATACTATTAGTTAATCTAAAATAATTAATTATAACATAATAAACTAGAAAAATAAAATTAATATACTAAATAAAATTAATTACACGAAAATAAACTCAATTAAAATAAATACCTGTAGGAGAGTCGGATAACCACTGAGCTGCTTACAACTGAACATGGAAGCACCTCCGAGATGTCTATAAAGGGTAGCCAACGCAGCTGCTCCCCAAATGTATCCGGATAAGGCCCCCAAGTCTATAAATAGCGCAAGGTATCGTGCCTCCACAAGCGTAAATGTCTTATCCGCAAAAATGGTACAACCCACTAACATCAACAAATATGCTCTAGTCGCTAATGTCCAGTTAGAAGCGGCTCTGTGCTCTGAAGTGAAGCTAAACCAGAGTGAGCTATCAAATTCTCCATCTCTCTAGGAAGAAGCCGTGGAACCCACTGAGCCAGCTTCAACCCATGTCCTGCTACCTTCAGCTCTTTCTTCGAACCCCTCTCCTGAAAACAATTAAACGTAAATATTTTATAAATTACAACATAACAAATTCAACTTTTATTCAATATCAAATAATAGTAGTTTATTTACCTCACCGAACCATATACGTCTAGCAACATGATGTTCGTACGTAACCAAAAGAGAGGTATCGTACGGTCCTCCTGGATATCCAACGGGTTGCGCTGCTGAAGCACATGCACCAGTATGCTCTTCCTCAGCCACCCGCGATGATTCGCCCCGTCCTAGCCCACGCCTAGGGATCAAACCATCTCTGCCTCGTGTGCGCGCCACTGTCAAAATAAAAACATAAATATCAAATATTAAAAAAAAAAAAAAAACAAATCGTTCCGGAACACTTTAGTAAAGAGTTCCGGTTTGACATGTTTTGGAAGCGTTCCGGAACACTTCGATAAAGAGTTCCGGAAAGCAAACTCATAAACTACATGAACCGGAAGAGTTCTTCCATGACTTCCGGAACCAAAAAGACCACCGGAAGACTTACTTGATGTGTATCGGTAATATAAAATGCACCGGATGACTTTTGTTATGTGTTCCGGAAATGAAAATGTGAACCGGAAGAGTTGTTAAAAGTGTTCCAGAATGCAATACTTCTAAATCTTCTCCGGATGACTTAAACGTGGGGAAACTGAAAAATGAAAAAATATCTGACTTTTAACTATTTATACAAGGGTATTTTGGTCATAAATTTTTTTTTGTAGGGGTATAGGTATAATTGTAGGGGTAAGGGGTAAATTTTTCTAAAAATAAACATCATTTGATTTCTTTGATTATAAATTGGTCCAAGGACTTATGGCCCACTTCTTCAAAAATGCTAATCAAATAATTCAATAAAGAAATAACTATAGAAGGATCTTATGTTATCACGAAACATAACACACATCATGAGTGTTGTGTTGCCCAATGCCTACAAACGTATTGCAGCTCATTGATATCAACTCTATTGAATAATTACGTCAAAACACAAGAATTATTTTTCATGGATCAAGAAGAGAGCCTAGAAAGAAGGATGAAGAGACCAAGAAACACAAGAAGAGAAGGCTGTGAGAAATGCATTATGCTACATATCATTAGCGATCTCTTAAGTGGCGGCCAGAAGTGACGTGCTCCACTACACACCATAAGTGATCTCTTATGTGACAGTGGCAGTGACATCCTTAATCCACGCCCCTGCCTTCGCCATCACGTCAGGCTCGATGGAGGCGTTATTCATTGCCATTAACTACCTAGTGATAAAGTTGAGCGAAAACCAAAAAAGAAAATCTTCCAAAAGATAACATGAGATGAGAACCACACATATCTTTAGGAAAGCAGTGGCTTAGTACTACAATAGTATAAAATGTAAGATCAATTTTCATAAACTAAATGAGAAGCTTGGGTTTTGTATTTTCATCCCACCAATTTAAGTCAACAGATACTTACTCTAGAAAACTGATGCTAAAGCAGTGCTAGTGCTGTCAATTGCAGATAACAGAAAATAGTGGTTTGATTAAATTCTGCTATTTGACAGCATTGTGCCAAAGGAAATGAGGTTCAAAAGAAAAATGTCAAAGCTAGTTGCATGCTAGATAAACGTACTTAAAGACCATATTATCAACATCCAAACTCAATCCTTCTTCCTTTTTAAAGCAACTACAGACCTCTTGGCTCATTAAGTAATATTGCTCCAACTACTTTTTGAACATATCAAAACTCAGAGGAAAGCTTAAAAAATCTTAAATACAGCATAACCGACATCATTTTGGTGCCATCATCAAACCACAAATGAGAGACTGCAAACCCTTATGATTTCATCATGGATGCTCTAATTGACCTGCTTGCTAAATGTTATTACTCTGGAAGTAATACAGTAGCTGACCAGAGAAATTAGTGGCACGTGCTTTCCTTATAAGAATTTGAGGATCACTATTCACCTGCTAAATCCACCAATATTCAACATTTTATTAGCAAACAGCAATACATGTACATGCATAGCAGCATTCTTATTAATGTATGTGTTGCGGTGAAAATCGGATAACAAGCTATTAATTAACTTGCATCATATTTCTTTTACAACCGACTTTAATTTATCCAAAGGAAAGGTTCAAGATCGTTAGAAAAACCTAAAAGGGGAGATCTAAGGTTCGGGGGTTGGTTACGCCTAGGGAAGGTATTAGCACCCTAAACGTCCGTAGTACTCTACGGGAACCTCTTGTTAATGTTATCTTATGTTTGCTAAAGGTTATATGCTAAAGGTTGAAACCCTATGGGTTAGTATCTAAGTATACTCGATAAGGCATCGCACCTTACGCCTACGTATCCTCGGGAATAGAATCAGAGTATGCGTAGTTCTGTTTCTACTGAATAATTGACTGTGGTCAATATTCAGAGGGGAAATGAGTACAAGCTCATTGTAGAGTTCAAGAACTCTATAGATCTAGTTGAAATGGACCTATGTTATGTTTTAGTTAGGAGGGGAAAGTGATAAATTCATTAGGATGAATATCACTAAGAGTTGAGGAACTCTCTCCTAAAGCAAGTTGTAATTTCTATGGCTCTGATGAGGCCAAGAAAAGAAGTTTCTCTAAGAGGTTACTTAGGTTAGGATGGAGGCTATGACTTTAAGAGTCAATGTTATTAACCTTCCTTTGGAATGGGGAAACAGTTGATAATAATAAGAGACATAGTATATAAAACATTGATATAATATTAGGAGATAAAAGCAACATAAGCATGAGGATGGTAATATGATTTCATGATAAAATATGGATAAGATGAACATGATAATTATAAGAACATGTTAAAAATAAACCAAAATGTATTCATCTTGAGAAGGATATCACAAGAAACAATCATAAGTCAAAGATACATGGTTATGATCACGAAATAGTCAAAGATGGCATTCAGATTTAAGAGCAAAATTCACATCAAAGTCAAACAACTATATGACAAATCAAACATGAGGTAAGTTTGTTCAAGACTTTTAAACACAAATTAGTGATTTAATTCAAGATTTATCAAATAAAAGTTATGAACAAAGTCTAGCAATTTACCCAAGATAAAAGAAAAATTACTAAATAAGATTAAATAAAGATTTAAATATTTGGAGTTTTATTATTAAAAGGGTTACTAATCCAAATTTCTAATAATACAACTAAAATTAGAATCTTGAAGGAAAACACTAATCCTATTATTTCCAAAATTACTAATTAAAGAAGGTTATAAAAACTTAATTAAAAAATGTTAGCCTTAATCTTAAATTACTAAATGAAATTAAGCTTAAATTTACTTAACACTAACTAATTGAAAGTGAATAGTATGGTCTTAAAATTGAAATAAAACAAAATGGCACACAGGCCCAAAGGGTGGTCCAAGGATAATGAAGGTGAGCCCAAGCAAGAGTGGGGCGCTGGGTTGCAGGCAGGTCGGGTCGGGTCAATGGACCCAAACCCAGTTGGTTGGCTTAAATGGAAAGAGGAGAAAACAACACAGAAAACCCTAGACGAACTAAAACTACCGCTCTTCTAATTGCTCACACGATCCCCAAACCTCACATACTCTGAGACCACGCTCAACAATTCTCAAAGCGAATCAACCTCAAACCTTATCTCCTACCTCGTTCCTCTCCTCAATTTCTTTCTCTGTTCCATCATCATCAACTCAACAAAATCGTTCGCTCTCTGTCCCTCAGCTTCGCATTCTCGTCTCCCTCATCTCTCACAATTTCTTCGCGATTCGCTCGGTTCGGAACAAGGAAGGTACCAATGGAGAACAATAGAAACAGAGGCAAACACAAGGAGTAGAAATTACCTCTCCGATCGTTATCGGAGCGAAGAACAACCGGTAAGAAAATATCCTTCTGATCTTGTTCAAAGCTATCCTCTTTTCTCTTTCCTGTCTGAATCGATTCAGAAGGTGGCGATAGCTTGGATTGGGGTTCGCGAATGGTTGATGAAGAGCTAATGGAGTGGTTTCAGTGACCTTTCAACGACAGTGGTGTCTGCGAAATTAGGTGACCTCCTTCTACCTTCTTTCCTTTGCGTTTGACTCCATTCTGAATCTTTTTTTTTCGTCAAATTCTTTGTGCGCGTGCTGGTGTGTTTCTGAACTTGATGGTATGTTGCTCGTACTTTTCTGATGCGTGTGTCTGTATAAATTCTTATGTGTTTCTGGTGTGAATGTAAACTCTGAATTCCTTCTGTAGTGCGAAACTCTGAGTGTTGTTGTGTTTTTTTTTCTTCAATTTGTACATATCTTTCCCAGTGTGTTCTTACGTTTTTCTTGGAACAGGGGCGGTGATGGTTTTTGTATAGCGATTTGGGATTGAAGGTGGATGTTGTGTGCTGCGAATTATGGAGGTATGATGTGAACAGATGATGAACAAAGGGTGGAGCCTAGTTTTTCGTACTCTTTTGGTTGATGGTTGTTGATGGATAAAGAGGAACAAAAACGGACACTGTGATGATGTTGTTAGGTCGTGGTTTAGAGACGTTTGGTGAAAGTTTTGTGAGAAGTGTAATATTGTTGTGTCAAGAGTATTGGAGAAAGAACAAGGGATCGATATCGTGAGGTAGGTGAAACTCGTGCTATTTTAGATGGAGCCCTTGGTGTTATCCGATCAAGAGGCCAAAAACAAATCCCACTCTTCTTGTTTCTGCCCCTCCCTTTTATACAGGTTTTTCTTTTAATTTCAATACTTGTTTTCCAATTTGAAATTATCCGTTGGGGTCATGTCCCTTTCGGCTCTGATATTGTTGTTGGTTTTGTAGGTTAACGTTGGAGAGCAGTACGGTTTGGAGTTTGGCGTGCGCACGGTTGAGTAAAGACGGAAAAGAGACTGAAAAGCTACTGCTATATATCAAAAGGACCCTAATGTAACAGATTTAATGTATTTAATAAGGATGGATATCATATTATGGTAGCTGCAAAGTTTTCTAGGCTAATATGCACGTGATGAGCTGATAGAAATGCTCTCTTTTTGCAATTAAAACAAAAAAACAAATGATGGGCTTTGTAAAAAAGAAAAAGGGCCTACGATGGATATTGGCTTCTAGAAAAAACAAATTGGTTTTTATTTTGTTTTAAATTCTGAATAATGTAACCTTAGTTAAACTAAACATAATTAATTTAAAATTAAAAATTAAAATTAAACTAATTGTATTAAAGTAAAAGTATATTGGAATTAAAATTGAACTTAAATCAAATCTAAAATGATGAAGTTAATCCAATTACATTATATTAGAATAAAAATGATAGTTAAAGTAAATTAAATTTAGAATTGAAAATGATAATTGAAAATTAACTATATTAAAATTAAAAATTAAACTAAATTAAAAGTTAAAACTCAATCAATTCTCAAAATGAGAGAAATTCTAAAATGAAATGGCAAACTGGTTAAAAACATGATTAATGCTTAAAAAACTAAGAAAATACACGAATGGCCGCTCGCAAATGATATAATGATGATCAGACGAATCTGAGGGTAAAATTTGGGGTGCAACAGTATGCCTGAAAATGAGAAGATAAAAAAACAATTACGATACCTCTTCATCTCCTACAATATTGTAGGCATTAGCCATCAGTTCGCGCAGGAACAATGAAGAATCCACATTCTCTTCAGCCCAAATGCAAGAAACAAATGGCAAAGTACATAAACAACCATCACACGTGCAACAAACATGGGACAGAGTTATAAAATGAACTTAAAAATGTAACTACACAAGAATGTTGGTAACAACCACATTAATAAAAAAACACGTGAAAAAATATGTCAATGTTATGTTGAGCGCCGAAGGTTTTAAGAAACTGTCCGCTAACATTAAAACTGTCACGACAAATGGTATTAGAAGGTGTTGATGTCGATACCATGTAAAAAATGTTGCAACTGAAATCAGATTGTAATAATTGATGAAAATAAAATACCTTGAGTAAAACAGCATCTGCATTAGGGACTGATTTGAACATATCTCATCCCACAAACTTCAAATTTCCATTTCCAGTTCACTTACCAATAACCTGTGGTTGATCAAAAACAGTGCATTTGATGTGAGGAAATGCTTCATGAATCAGTTTCGCAACACCTCCTGGTTGAGTCTGCTTTCTCCGTTATCTATGTAGCAGCAAAATAAACATATTTCAGCACAGATAGATGAAGAATTCGACCCAAGCATATAAACCTAGAAATTTGTTTAGCAGGTTTGAATATGCAATGTCTAATGCTTTGATATAATAGTTTTATTTATAATTAATCCTTACATCCTTGATTTTGTTCTCAATCTCATGTCTCCATTCACAATTACTAATCATAAAACGCAACATAATCATCATGAACAATCATTTTACATTATTCCTTAATAAACTAAAATCATATCACCTGCACTAACTCATGTACCATATATGTTGTTATATGGTTTTTCCAGAAGGGCATTAATCCTTACATCCTTGATTTTGTTCTCAATCTCAAGTCTCCATTCACAGTTACTAATCATAAAGAGCAACATAATCATCATGAACAGTCATTTTACATTATGCATTAATAAACTAAATTCAATTACAGGTTTGAACAACAACACGTACTTGTAACAATCGCACACATAGTGCGAAAAACACGTAACACTTACGCTTTTGTGATGGAAAAGTTGTTGTGTTTTCCAGAAGAATCCAGAAAGTTTAGAGGGAAATTCGAGAATTGAATGTTGAGAATGATTTTCCAACAGAGTACGGATAAACAAATTCCACAAACTGAAGAGTACAAATACATAGCCTTTGGTAAAATAAAACAGACTACATAGTAGTAAAGCATACCAAAGTGCTTGATAGACTACATTGATTGTAATAACAAAACGATGAAAGGATTCAAAGGCTTGAAAGATTGAGTAAGTTCAAGTTGTATAAAGACACACCTTTCTGGGCCTTACATGAACATGAAACTCCATTCCCCAATTTTTAAACAAATCCTGCATCAAAGAACCAGTCCAACAACCAGCAGCAACTATAACCTTTTTATTGCTGTATAATATATTCTTGGAAGTCTGAACAGCTTCAACACCATTGCTATCTGACCTGAACACAAAACCGATCATTGCATTTACTCAACAAAGTTTACTTGTCTACCACCTTGCTTTCAGTGCTACCATAATACAACAGAAAGGAAATGGAAATTAAACCTGATGAAACATTTCACAGGGTCATCATAAAATTCTGCATATGCATCTTAGATTCTGAAAATAGAAGCCACCAGACATTAAAAGGATAACAATTGCACAAAATTTTGCATATGCATCTCAGATTCAGAATATTGTTAATCTGTAAAAAAGATATACATAAAATACAAATCAATAACTAATAAATCAAAGCTTGCCTTAGGAAAAAAACTAATTTAATTCACTGAAAACTTACTGGAACATGGCAGAACTATGAGAGTTCTTATGTAGACATTCTAGTTTCTACTGCTAGAACCCTTCCCTTTCCAAGTTCATCGATAGAAATGCATTAAAACACACTACTGTTAAAGAATGTGATAATCTCAAAACATCTAAATCCAAGTTACTTCTAAATAAATTCATTGCAATATTCCAAGATACTTCCATACTTCTTGTTTATTAAAAGTTGCTAAGACAAGTGCCGGAAAAAGGAATTACCTCCATAGAGCAGTTATTTCTGTTGCCGGCATCCTTTCGCGTGTGTCAGGAAGTATTGTGTACTTACCATCACCCCACAAAAACCCAGATCCGTTGAAATTCAACCAAATCAGTAACACCACAGAAATCAACAAAAGGTCGCTATGAAGGATCTGTGTTGTATCTTTATAGTGAAGTGGCATTTTGAAGTTCCAAATGGGTGGGGGTTTTCACAAGGAATCGTGGGAGAGGAGGTTGCCAAAGGGGTGGGGGTTTTCTGAGATCGTGAACAAAAGGATGAAGGGAGGGTGGATTTCCTCCCGTGAAATAACTTATTAATTATTTTATTATTCATTATTCATAATTAATTTAATTTAATTTAATCTAATTAAATGGATGAATGTGATTAAGTTGCCATGTGGCAAAATTTTGTTAATTGAAGTAGCCAAATGGCAGATTATTATGTAATAAGGGAAATTAGGGGTTTTTAAGACCACCTAATTTTCTTATATGATAGATAAATGAAAGTTATTTCAAAATACTAAAGATACTATTTTTCTTTTTAATCTTTTAAATTAATAAACGGAAATCACTTTACATTTATACAGGTCGCATATTACTGATTAGATCAGCTAAAGCTTCAATACAAGAGGTCCAACCATCCAATCCAACAGTGCAAAGTTTAAATAAAATTTTCCATCATATATAATTGGCACATTTTGTTGGATCAAATAGTATATTCATCTAAATCTCACATCAAGTAATAGGAAAAAAATAGAATTTAAATATTAATATAAATAGAGATAGTTAATTTTACTTTTCTATACAACAACAAAATATAGTGTTTTGGATGTATTGAGGATTCAGGTAGTTGTGTGTCTAGAAAATGTTTTCTATTTTTCCATTCAAAAATAGGTTGTTGAGAGGGTTTCTTATTTTTCTGTTCAAAAATAGTTTGTTGAGAGAGTTTGTAATTTTTTTGTCCAAAAATTATAGTTGAGAGAGGATTTGCAATTTTTCCGTCCAAAAATTGCAATTGAGAGAGGGTTTAAAATTTTCCGTTAAAAAATTATATTTGAGAAAAGGGTTGCAATTTTTGCATTCAAAAATTGTAATTGAGAGATTTTTTTTTCTTTTTTCTAAAAGTAATTCATTAATTGAAGAATACCAAAAGTATTCTTAAACAAATACAACAGACTAAAAACTACACCAGCAAAAAGGATAAAGGGAAAATCCCTACCAACACCAAGACTACCCAACAACACCCAAAGGATCCAAGAAGAAGGCAAGAAAACTTAGGTTGAAATAAGAAATTTCCCCACAACAAACCCACCTCCAAGCACAGAAGTTAACAGTCCAGCATAAGTCATTGATATTACAAGTTCCTTCTTAAAAAATAATGTCGTTCCTAGACTTCCAGATACACGAAATTACCGCTAGCCATATTAGTCCCAATTTATGCGCTTCGATGCGATTCTTACCCATCCTACACCAGTCCAATAGAAAACTCCGAGAGTAACCTGCATACCTCTCCGTACACCCACACCACATAGCCACTCTCCCTAAAACAGAAGAAGAAATATGACATTCAAACAACAAGTGCGCTAATGTTTTAAGATTTTGACCGGACAACACGCACAAGCTATCCAAATTCGACACTCCGCGTTTGATCAATTAATTCTTTAAAGCAATTCTATTCTAAATCGTCCTCCATTCGGAAAAAAAAAATTCTAGCCGGAGCACGAATTTTCCAAAGGCATTCAAAAGCACTAGACTGATCCGCCAACGGAGAATCTTGCGGACTAAGCTCCATCAATTCTTGATAAAACTCCTTGACATGAAATTTCTCTATTTCATTATTCTTCCACCTCAGGCTGTCAATTTGATCACTCCTCGGGCTTACTCATTAAGAAGCTTTAACAACTCCCTACCCTGTTCATGAAACATAGACCAGACATGTTGCGGGATGCCAAGATTATTCCACTCCCAAACATCATTCAAAAATTACAATTTGGAGGGTTTGTAATTTTCTCCATAAAAATTGCAATTTGATGAGAGTTTGTAATTTTATTTTATAAAGATTTGAAGTTAATTAATGAATTTGTGAGCTTTTTTTGAATTTTTTTTTCTCTTTTTATTTTTCTTTTTGTGGTGTCGTCTTGTCGTAATCAACCTCTAAATCCCGCAAATTTCATTATCAAATCTCATTTGAAGCAAAGCCTGGTCACGATGGAATCGCAATAGGAAGGAGAAATTCATCCCTAACCTCGTGTCAGGAATTCCTCCTCTAAACCTCCTGATCCAATAATCAATTATGATAACTCTAATTAAGAAGTTTGGAAAGTAAATGCTGCGACATGGACAATCTCGTCATTATTGCCAGATCTTACTATATCGGGAAGAAAAATGAAATAAACTACAAACATATGCTATTGCACTAGAGAAATGAATCTCCCATACAAATTTTTGAGTTCGCTCATATCGTCGCAAAAGTTAACATTGTGCCATAATATTCAAACTATAATGGCAGTTCGTTGAGCGAAAAGTTAGATTTCTAGCACATCGACTAAGGTGGAGTGAGAAGATAAAAACTCCATGTATCTAGCAAATCTATTTCTACCATAGATAGCATGGAAAATGCATGTGAATCCCCAACAAAGAGAACACCTGGAAAGGAATTGTGAATAGCCACCACATAATTTGAAATGTCAACACATTCAGTGACTCCATAATGAAACAGAGGTACACTTATTGCAAAATCAAAAAAAGAATCCACACGACCAACCTTGGTACTTGGGCGAGGCAGCGATCTGAAGAAATTTTGGGTTGTGATTCCAGGCATTAATCCGAATAAATTTTGGTCGTGATTCCAAGAATAAATACCGGATACGAAAACTTGTAAGAGTCGAACCACACAATAAAAAATGGAAGAGTTCTATCAAGAAATAAATTCCTTGGACACTTATACCATCAAAGGTAAAGTCGACTGTTGAATGCGCACATACAGACTCCCTAATGTCACCTGTCAAAAGAATGAGGGTGATCCTCACAAAGCTCAACATAAGTATATCTCTATCTTCTTCAAAAAATTAAATACACGAATATTTTTATTAAATAAATACTTTTAGAGGAAATAATATTATAATGTTTGGCAATGTGATACATAATCTATTTGTGGAACAGGACCCTACTAGGCGGGTCACACTTAAGGCAGCTAATGCACCCCCTCTCTTAGAAACTAGCCACAACATAGTGTAAGAGGTGGAGCCCAAGAGACGTCGACACTGAACTAGGATGAAAACTATGGTCAGGGACAAGAACCCCATCCTTGGCTGAAGACAGTTCCTAGTGACATTGAAAACTTACACCCGCTCCCCTCGAATAGGACATGAAATGACAAACTGAGTTGTTACACCAAATCCCTTCGACTGGGATGGGTAATGAAAAAGCTTAGTAGTTGCACCACTTTCCAACAACTAAATCCCATTAATGGGGACGAGTGACAATGAATTTGGAAAGTCAGTCAATTTCTACTTTTGGAAAATGATTGGGAAAGACAGTACAAACGACAGAAAAATCCTATTAAAGGGAGTAATTAAATACAAGCATAACTAGGGGCAAAATTTCAATTTTACTCAAAGAAAAGTGACAGAGTTGAGAATAACCCAGTTAATGTAGGAGAAAGAACACAAAGAATATTAAACAATCTACAATGAGCATTTAGAAATCAGACAACGAAAGGTAAATAAAAAAATATTTTTGTTCATGCATGTTACAGTGAGGCATTAGGGCATAAATGCTAATACATGTTATAGAGAAACAAAAAATCATGCATTACCACCTGGAGGCTAAGCAGTGTTAACATCAATCAATGCTTCATTCTTGGCCACCTTATGTAGGTCAAGTTGCAAGCAGAGAACCTGAACACCTTGGAGAAGCACTTTTAATTGGTCGATCACTTGGTTGAAAGCTCTGTACAACCCTTTAACTGTTTGGTTAAGTTTATCGTTGACTTTTGAGTGCTAAATTGTTGTAATTTTGAGAGTGAATAATTAGCACTCAACGACTTGATTCATTTGTTTTCCATTAATAATCCCTAGTTTTTGTGTACATTTTGTATAAATTACAAACCATTGTATATATTGTGCTATTGTGTAAATATTGTTGAGTTTGATAGATTTTAGTATGTTTTTATAGGTTATAATGCATGTTTGAAGTATGGACCCATTTGAGGCAAGAGGGATGGTTCAAGATGCATTTTTTACCAACAAAAACAAGTCATTCAGGATAAGCGGGATTCGCAGCGCCCTGGGAGCTTGCTTGGCAGAGGCTGGGACTTTTAGTTTTCGCTACCGCGATTAGCAGAACAATGTCGAACTTAGCGCATTTTAGGTCATTTTGATAGTACTTTTAAGTGAGATAGCACATTGTGGACAAGATTGTTTGGGTTTCCAACAGAGATTACGCATGCCAAACATCCTCAGTGTTTCTTAGCATTCAACCTGATGGTAACATTGCGATCAAAGATGGACACATGACATACCGTGTCACCAACGTTCCAAACAACAGTTATAGTAGTTATGCAACGCTGTTGGACTCAGGAAACTTTGTACTGTTGAACAACTCTAACAAAGTGATTATATGACAAAAGAAAAACTGTGGGTCCGTTTAACTATTGAGTCTATGCAAGCAAATTAACTTTTCATGAGACATACCAAAAGATGAACGCCAAAATGCACAAAATACAAACCTATAAGATGATAATAGCTGATTAAAATCGTCCTGTAGCTTAGAAATAACTTTAGTTAGCAAACTACTGGCATGGTTGACAACACCATCACTATTCCTAAAATTGTTCTTACTGCCAAAAAATTGAATGTTGCTTCTCAACTTAGCAATTGCTTCGAAATAGTTTTCTAGGTCTTCGTGTGGCCCTTTGAGTATTTTGTTCTCTGCCTGTTGATAGATGAATGAAAACATCAACAATGACATTGTGTGTGTGCCGTGGCGCGATGGTGGGGGGCATAAGGAGACAAATAAAAAAGATAACATGTATATGCATACTAAATCCTACAAAAATAAGATGACATGTCCTGAAACTGCATCATATGGGACTTAAGTATTTAAGTATGATGTTAATAGAGTCATTTAAAGCACTTCGAATTACAGGGTAGGAAAAGAAATCGCATGGCATGTGAAGAAAAATGGAAGATACAAAAACTAATGTAATTAAAATGAAGGTAATTCTTAGAATGTGGGCGTTAGGCCGAACTCAACCCAAAAACTATCTCAAGAGGTAAACATTGTCCGAGCCTAATAAGGACTAAATTAGCTATATAACCTGTCGACGTGGGATCTCAACAAACCCCTTCACGCTCCAGACTGGATATCTGAAGCGTAAACAAACCCCTTGGGTCTACGCCAGCTTTGCTACACAACATAATAGAAACAAAAATCAAAACACACATAGACCACCGATTCAATTTGAACAATAGATTCAACCAGCAGAAACAGAATAAACAGAACAGCACATAAAATATTCGTCAATTATTTCCAAATCAAAAATGGGTTGTGGATCCATCACCATCACAAGGGCCTGTACACGGAAGTAAACAAAAGGATCAGAAAATTGCACCGACAACATCCAGAAATATTCGTCAATTATTTCCAAATCAAAAATGGGAATTCTCAGTGTAATCACAGCAAATCAGGCAAGTTTAAATTGTTCCCAAAGCAATCCCAAAACATCTTAAAATAATTCTGTAAAAAACGGAAGGAATTCATCATCATCCATAAATCCGAATCAATAGCACATCCCCCAATGACCCTATATAAGAAGGAGAAAGCATCACGAGCAGGGTAGAGAGAAAAACGCGGAATATCATAAAAATTCACGTATATCTTTCACACACATAGCAGCAAAAAAGGCATTTCACAACTGAAAAATCAGGTCTTCACAATATCACAAAAATAAACACAGAACAATATTCACAAACACACCTTCAGAAGTTCACACATCAATTCACACATAACAGAATATCAGTCTCACATACCTCACATACACCACATAACAGAGAGGAAAAGACACAAAAAATCATTAGAAATTTCACAAGAACAAACACACACAGGGAGAACAAAGATCCACAGTTACCACACATCAAAAGCGCAGGAAGTTCATAAGAAGACTCATACAAATTTGAAAGAGCAGAGTTCGACACAGGGAATTTTGTACAAAAAATAATTCACGACATACACAAGAATGCACAGCAATTTGAAAACCACCTAATAAACTTAACAACTTACTACTAGTAATAACTAACTCTTAACTACTCTAGTCATCAAAGATTCAAAAAACAGAAAAGAATAAAATAATTGAAGAAAAATAACAAGAACGAAATAGATTGTTATTGTTATGGTTGATAGAAAGAGATAGAAAACCTAAGGACCGAAGATGATTGGAAAACTGGAACCGCAAGGACTCTGAGGCAGACTATTCGCCATTGAATCAGAATAAAAAGTACGAACTGGAGGTCGAGAAACTTGACATCATCGTCATCCTCTCCTTCCATATACTTTCATAAGATCTACAAAGACAAACACCCAAGTCAACAAATATGAACAAGTTATTGTAAACCAATAAAAAAGTCCATTAACGCAAACCTGTTTGGCCATGGCACAAGCTTTGTCTTACTGGTTGAGAATTTCATTAACCTGTGCAACTTTGTAAGAACAACAAAAACAATTAACAATAATTAATAACATAATCTTTCAAATAGTAAAAAAATAACCCAAAAAAATAACAAAAACATTAACCTGTGCAGCCTTGTAAGGACAAAAGCTTGTCATGTCTTCTCCTTCAAAATCATGTCATGTCATGTCTCCTCCTTCAATGAATTTCATTAAAAAAAACAACCAAAGAACAAAAGCATATGCAAAAAAATATGAATAATAAGAAAATGACACATAAAATTTAAAAGTAAAAATACATAATACTTTACATTTGAAGTAACAATTATCCAAACATTACATAAATTGAAACAACAAAAAAATGTAGTCATAGCTACAACAAAAAAACAGCCCCAAAAAACTCGGAATACATTGAAGATCATGTCCAAAAAATATTATCCGAGACTAATTCTACAAACATTACATGGTCAATCTTCACTTAATGATTGGTCATCAAAATCTTCATCATAATGAGGATTTGACGGTCGAATGACAACACTAGCAGATTGACCATTTGTAGTATCAAGCTTCTGCATGATAAACGCCTTCAAAGCATTCATTTCAGACTCCATCTTCTTAACAAACTCATTAGATGCTTGATATTGTTCTGTTGCCTTCCGAGCAATCTCATTTGCCACCCGAATAGCTTCGATAGCCTCTTGGAGTCGAGTTGCTGTAGCTGCAGCCAATTGTTCAGCTCTAATTATAGTTGCTCTCTCTGATTCAAATGATGCCCCAAACATAGATCCACGGGAATTTTGAGGTTGTTGGATAAAGGATGTGGATCCATGCTTCAGATTGATAGCTAAATCAGCCACTCCATAGACCCTGCCATGGCTACGACCCCCAGCACCATCTGTCCATAACTTAAAAATGGTCCCTCCATCTAATCTCTCGACATCATCTCCAACTTTTTCTTTAAAAGTGGACTGTAAAATAGAAAAAATAGTCATTTCTAAATTTAGGTTGATAAAACGCATTATAGAAACCACTGTTCCAAATAAAGACTAAGTTATACCAAATAAATTTGTAAACATGGAGTCATTTAGAAATAAATAGACATGGTATTGTGTTAGTTTTGGTATATACCAAATAATTATGTAGCAGCATGCTATACTATGTCTATATAGTTTTGGAGACAAGCTATGATATCTTGGTAATTACACCAATTGAGATTGAGTTCACAATGAACGGAAACTTACGTATGTAGACTCAGCAGGATGATCAACCCATTCTCCATTTTCCTCTTATGGGTCTTTAAAAATAACTCATCAGGGCGCATATCCCTTTGAAGTTCATGGGACTACAAATATAAATTTGAATAAATTTGACCGTATAAATAATTAAAGATTGAAACAAAAATCAACTTTATTTCTTACAAGCTCAAGCGCTACATCAACATGAGCCTTACGGCCTGAGGTGTGGACCGCTCCTCCTCTTGCTGAACTTCGATTGGACTTGTTTTGAGAGGACAATTTTAGGAACGTATCACTCTTCCAATAAGTTTGAAGCTCATTCCAAGCATCTTCACTAATCCAAGAAGGAAAGGTCGCTTTTAACCTCACCTTCCTCATTATGTCATTTAGTCGAATGGCTGCCTTTGCATAAAAGGCTTTCTCGACGAACCTCTCATATCGAGGATTCCACGAAACCTTGTCCTGAAAATAATTAATATATTATAATTAACATTTACTATATTCTTTAGACTTGCAACTTAGAGACACCTGAAAAAGAATGTCCTTAAGGTTATCCTATCATCATGACTTGTAAATCAGCATATTTTAGTAAAATAAAGTAATTGTAGCTCATTTAATGGTGATTGAGGAGAAATTTATCACATGCTGATTTGAACAACTTAAGTTTTACATTACCTCATATGTAGGTAGACAGACACAGTGTGTATCAGTTAATAAACATCCATTATTAGTGAATGACTAATCTCACATTCTAGTGCTAGCAAGACCCTGTGAAAACTTCACTTATCCTAAAGTGTTCTTGCCCTCTAAATACGTGAGATCTCAGCATAAACCCTTTCAGATACAATACTATTTAAGAGTTAAAACTCAAAAAATACTTACCGCAAAAAGAGCAAACCATTTTTCTTTAACATCACCGAAAACAACTGTCCAATTATAGAAACCTCTATAAAATTGTTTGTGTATTGCATAATTAATGGCATTTGCTACTTCTTTGGCCGGAACAAGCATGCAATATTGAATGAAACTAATTGTGTCATGTGATAAAATGTTGAAGCTCTATTTTTTAGTTTTTGCTCATGAAAACTTCATGTATAAATCTGTTAGAATTTGAGATAATATCATATGTTTGCTTTACATTACAACATCTTAGTTTATCTTGTATGATCAGTTTATCAATGACTGTTGTTCTAACTCATCATTGACATTGGTTTATAAATCTGTTAGAATTTGAGACAAAGCAGAAAGTAAGCAGATATAAGAAAACCAACTAAATACTTAGAACTAGCAGTGAAACAAGATCAAGGTAAGTAATAAACAAACCATAAAAATGCTAAAAATTAAACCAAAACTAATTTTGCAGTAACAACCGCAAGACCATTACAGGACTACTATAGGCCAAGTTAACTACACAACAATAAAATTATTCAAGTTTAAAACATGTATTTTAAACTTACCTGCTACCAAGGATCTATAATAACCTTCCCATTATCATCTCTTATTATCAACTGAGGGGGAACATTTCCTTCACCCACGACCACCTCATCCTCGTCCTCATCCTCGTCCTCCTCCTCAATTTCTTCTTCATTTTCCTCCATCGGAATCTCACGTGAAGCATGATTTGAAGGGTCAACCACATTTTGAATGTTTAAACCTGGAGTAGGCATAAACCTAAATACCTTAGAGGTCGATGCATGAGTAGGTGCAGATGACGATGTAGCCTGCGACAGTGGTGCAGCTTGCGGCACCGGTGCAGCTTGCGACACCAGTGTAGTCGGGGCAGCCAGTGCTGGAAATGGAGTCGGGGTCGGGGTCGGAGTCGGTGATGGATCCGAAGCAGGCAATGGAGTCGCAACCGTCGATGGAGTCCGAGCTGTTGATGAAGTCAATGTTGTAGTAGCTAGTGATTGCTGAACAAATGTAGATTTCTTCTGAAACATGCTATTCCGATGATCAATAAGCTTTCCTAATGCTAAGCACTTAGATTTTCCTTTCCTTTCTCACCTCCACTTTTATTAGTCATCTGTTGTCATAAAATACAAAATGATTAGACAAAAATATAATAACAATTGAAGAAAAAACTATAAAATGCATCTTATAACAGAACAGAACCAAAAATGCATCTTAAAAAACTTAGGTTTTCCTTTTTTTGGATTGCCTTTCCTTTCTTACCTCCACTTTTATAGATTCAATAATAGTTTTCACAACAGAACCTAATCTGTTTATTGGTAACTTATACAAAATATTAAACACTTCAAAATTAAAATACTTCATATACACTAGGCCACAAAAATACAAACAATATAAGCATTAACAAGTCTTTCCTACTTTGTAGCATTCCTCTTTATACACAAGAATTCTAGTGATATTGAAAAACTACCATCTAAAGAATCATTATACTTAAACTTAGTAACGAGGAAAACTGAGCCACAATAGTGCAACTTCATTACAACATAGATATTGGAATACAAAATACATATAGTAAGCTATAACACAGTGCGTTTTAAATCACTATCATATCTCTGTTTCACTACGTATCAAAAACCTCTTCAAACGCATCTACTTGTGAGTCGTCACGCAAACAAGATATTGATTCAATTTCAACAGTGGGTAGAACAGGTAACATCCCATCAGATTGATAAGGCATTTCATCCTCTATGTTATCAATCATCACGTGACCCCTTGGTTTTGTGGTGATTGCCGCACACCATCCACGCATATCTTTACACATTTCTGGATATGGGACATAATACACTTGTTTTACATTTTGCGCAAGGATGAAAGGATCATAAGGACGATAACGCTTATCTATCTTAATATCAACAGTTTTATATTGTGGATGAACCTTTGTGCCCGTATTCTTTGTTGGGTCAAACCATTCACAATAAAAAAGTGGAATCTTCTTTTTCAAACCAAAGTAATCTAGTTCATAGATATGTTTGATTATGCCATAAAAATCATCTTTTCCTCCTTTAGCGAGACCTTTCACGTGCACACCACAATTGACAGTTTTTTTACCTTTGCTCCATTCTTCGGTATGAAACTTATACCCATTGACAAAGTACATGTTCCAAGCTATTGCCAATGATGAAGGATAATGAGATAAGGTAATCATGTCTTTGTTGGTAACTCCATTTGTCTTCTCATTCACATATTTCTTCAACCATATGGGAAACTCTGTATGTATTCGTCCAGATGAATCTTCTATATTTATAGAGTGGCTCTCTAAAAATATGCTACAATCAACCACACGATTCATGAGTAAATATTTATCATGATATTTATTAAGATCGTGATTTATGTATTATGCATACTTACTCAAGATATTGTTTGACCTCATCACAATTTATCAAGACATGTACATGTGAAGACTTCCGTTCCTTATCTGATAGATAATGTTTTCCAAACTTCCCACTTGGTCGACCACCACTGTGTAGAAGGGACATTGTAGGTAGGATGTCAACATGGTCCGAATGAGGATTGTTACAAATATTTTTGGTTGGCGACAAACCGAATGAGTTGAAATAATGAGAACAAAAGTAATTTGTCTCACGATGTATATAATCGGTGTATATGGAACCTTCAACTCTAGCCTTATTTCTCACTGCCCTCTTTGAAACTCCCATAAATCTGCACATTCAAACATACCATGTCTATTAAGTTATGATAAACAAGTAATCACTAAATAAAAGCAACCACAATAGTTACCTTTCGAATGGATACATCCACCGGTACAGTACTGGACCACCTTGCATCGCTTCTTTAGCAAGATGGATTGAAAGATGCTCCATTGAGTCAAAGAAACCTGGTGGAAAAATCCTTTCTAACTTGCATATGATATCTGAAATGTTCTCATCCATCTTAACTAAGTCATCCATCCTTAACGTGTTGCAACAAAGATCTTTGAAGAATCGACTTAGCTCGGTTAATGGTTTCCAAACCAAATCCGACAACAAACGAAATGCAATTGGGAGTAAACACTCCATGAAAACATGACAATCATGGCTCTTCATCCCATGCACCGTACCCTTTTCAACATTGGCACACCTAGAGAGGTTTGAAGTATAACCATCTGGCATTCTCAATTCCTTTAGCCATTTACAAACCAACTTGACTTCAGGTTTGGTCAGAGTTTAGCTTGCCTTTCGTTTACCCCTCTTTCCGTTAGCTAAAGGTTGGAGCTCCAAGTCCCCACGAAAGCATAATTTAGCCAAGTCTTCTCTCGCCTTTTCGTTATCCTTTGTTTTGTCCTTAACATTCATGATAGAGTTAAATATATTATCAAAGAAATTTTTTTCTATGTGCATTACATCAAGGTTGTGCCTTAACAAGTTATCCTTCCAATATGGGAGATCCCAAAAAATACTTCGCTTTTTCCAATTATGATCAACTCCATACCCTTCGAATTCTTTCCATTTTGCTTCCCATCCAATTTCAGTCACTTTTGGAAAATTACTTATTACCGCCCATATATCTTGCCCTGTGGAAATGGGAGGTGGGTCGTCTTTCACAACCCTATTTTTTATGAACTTCTCTTACTCCTTCTGAAAGAGTGATTAGTTGGCAAAAAACGACGATGACAATCAAACCAAGAATTCTTATGGCCACTTTTCAAGGTAAAAGCATCTGTGTGTTCCATATAATGAGGGCATACCAGCTTACCTTGTGTTCCCCATCCAGATAACATACCATAGGCCAGAAAATAATTAATTGTCCACATCAAGCAAGCTTTCATGATGAAGTTTCGTTTTGTGGATATATCATATGTCAAAACTCCATTGGACCATAATAGATATAGATCATCAATCAATGGTTGCAAATAGACATCTATCTTCAATTTAGGGTTGTGAGGTTCGGGTATGAGACAAGCCAGAAACAAGTATGGTTTCGTCATGCACATTTCAGGGGGGAGATTGTATGGAGTAAATATTATTGGCTAACATGAGTATGGAGAAGCAGACGCTTGAATGTAAGGAGTAAATCCATCTGAACACATACCCAATCTTACATTTCTAGGTTCCCTAGAAAAGTCAGGATAAACATCATCAAAATGTTTCCACGCTTTTCCATCTGACGGATGGCGAAGGACGTTGGAACTATTTTTGTTCATGTGATGCCATCTCATTTCAGTTGCCGACTCGGTTGATGCATATAGTCTTTGTAATCTTGGAATGATTGGAAAATAAAACATCCGCTTCACCGGGATATCTTTGTACTTTCCTATGCCATTCTTACAAGGAATAAACCTAGGAGCATTACAAAATTTGCACTCAAGCAACTTGATATCATCCTTGTAGTATAACATACAACCATTCTTACAACAATAAATCTTCTTAACCTTTAGCCCTAACTTAGACACCAACTGTGACGCTTGGTAATAGTTCTCAGGCAAACATTTTTGAACTGGGCACACACTTTTAAGCATTTTTGCAACAAAATCTAAGCCTTTTTGTGGAACATGCCAGTTAGACCTAATTTCAAGAAGTTGAGTAGATATTGATAACATAGACTAGGTAGCTCCCTCATAGATGGGCTTGTTGAAAGATATCAACTTGTCATAAAAATGCTTAGCTTCTTCGTTGGGAAACTCATCCTCCAAAATTTCCTCTTGCTCTGTGTTGTCATTCGCATGAGAGAAACCTCCATGAGGCATAAAAGCATCGTACACCATTTGATCCATTGCCTCAAACTGGTCAGCCTGACGCACATGTTCATTACTATTTGAACCACCCCCTGTATCAACATTGAGCTCCACTTTTCCATGTTGAGTCCAAATCCAAAAGTCTGGTTGAAATCCATCTCGATACATGTGAAGTCTTACCTTAGTTGCTGTAACTATCTTGCAACACTTGCAATTTATGCATGGACACCTTATCCCTCCCTCAGATTTACAAATGGGTTGTTTCAAAGCCCTCTTCACAAATTTTTTAACCCCACGAACAAACTCTTCTTTCAATCCGTGTCTATCATAATATGCTCTATTATACATCCAAGTACGATCCATTTTTTATATGGCAAATAATTAATATGTGAGTCACTAAACATTAAAAAGTATCTTGTCAAACTACATAACTAAATTTTCGTACCATCTAAGTTTTTGGAAGGACTGAACCGATTCACCGAACTGTTACGTCAGTTCGATTCAATTCAGAGTAAAGGTTTCAGACATTTCCTAAAATATATATAATTAAAAATTTATTTCGTAGTTACTATAAATATATCATGACAGAATATAAATTTATCATGACAGAATACATCATGATAAATATATCTTTTAAATCAACAAATTTTCTTAATTCAGAATTATATTTAAATTGATTTATCATGTTTTCATTAGAGACATGATAATTCAGAATTGGAAGGTTTTTCATGGATGTCAGAATTAAGAATGGAAATAATATCATCCTCATCAAGTAGTTCCCAAAACATCTACCAACATGTCTGCCTAAAAAAGGAAGCATTCAACCTAATGTTGTGAAATCAACAACATTCAACAATAACACAAAAGTGCAAGTTTTCGAAGCCTATAAATGGAGAACAGTTTTGACACTCAGGGGACACACACCAAACTCACGGTCCTTACTGAGAGCAGCAAAAAAACTCACCGAACATCAGAATTTTACTCACAAACATCATAGAATAACAGAAAAATCCTTAACCAAAACCCAGACCGAATCACACATACAGCATGGGATAATCAATTACAAATAACACACTACATGGTCACAACATACGCATAAAAATAGAGAGCAAACAACAACATATTCGCAGGGCAAGGGTAACATACATTTGATTTGGGAAGAAGTTGCAGCCTGCACACGGGATACACGCACCATAGAACAACTGCAACAAATACACACAAGTTCAGATGCATAGTGGAAGGCAAATCACATACATTACGTAGCAAGTGAAAGAACCAGAGAGAGATGAAGTAAGTGCCACAGAAATACCAAGAAAATTCATATTATCATTACATTACGTAGTTTCTGAATCAAAATTGACAACCAACATATTTTCTTATGATTAGAGACACCAGACCTTTTGCATAAAAGAATTCAATCTTTCAGATGTAGCAATGTTATATCTTTTAAATCAATTTATATAATTAAAAAATAATAATTTTATCATCTAAAAATAATAATGTCAGTATATAATATTTATTATATATAAACTTTTCACTCTATTTACAGTAAGCCAAAGAATTAGACATGCGTGCTTAGGAATACGACATCATACGAATTAGTGGTTGATTTAGATCAAAAACATTGCTAGTACATAAATTATATATAACCAACAAAAAGTGCATTAACCACTTGTTAGGAGATTGAAACAGAATCTGCGCGTCTCATCCAGTAGAGTTAAGAGGAAGCGCATGTTTAAGACAAGATCGTATTAGAATAAAAACTTTCCAAAAACAATCATCATCAATGTCTCAAACACAATACACTCAAGAAGGAAACCAAATCATGTGAAGCAAAAACACGTTTCCAACATGTTCAGACAGATCTGAAGCAAAAGCAGTAACAATTTATCACCAAAAAAATCATGTTCCAACTTTGAATTCTTTCCTAAACAAGAGTTGACAAAACAAATTCTCACATTTATCAGACATTAATGGACAAAGTTTATAAAAAGGCATACACATTGCAGCAGGAGACAGGATTAGATACCCGCATTGGCAGAAAAGAAATTCTACACTGAAAAGTTCACAAAATACATAGCAGTAGGCAGAGAGCGACAACAAATCTCATACTCAGAGATCACATATACACCAAAAACCAAAAATGCACCAATACACAAAATTCACATGGTTTGCAGAGTAGATATACACACAGGGAATTGAATGAGAGTGAGCATCACACAACATTCACATAGCAGAGTTCACGCAGAGAAGAATTCATCAAAATTCATCAAAATTCATAGAACCATCAACACATAGACAACAAGGAAGAGAAAAGTTACAGGGGGATATCACCATACGAGGGAGAAATTATCACAACTCCTAGATACACATACAACAACACACACACCACATTCACAATTTCGCGAACTTCATTAATTCACGACACAAGCAGCGGTAATCACGCACAAAGCCACAAGAATCTTACACGCAACAACACATGGCTTAACATGGCTATGTATGATTGTGACTCTCCCACCCTACTTTGCTATCTATTCGACAGTTAAACATTTAACCTAATGTTTGAAGAGAATGATCATCTATTGGACAAGTTGAAAAACAATTTAGTGTAGGTATATGCCTCTGCAATTTTTGTAGGTTCTGCAACAAGATTAGCTTGCATCAGTTATGCAAATAATTGATGGATAACTAGTTACTTCTATATACAAAAATTGTGTTTTCGATGGCGGATATCCCACTATACCGGGTGGTTTGCGGCGCAATTTAGCAGATTATGGTGGAAAGCACCGCATATCGGCCTATATTTATCATTATGTCAAAATAATAAGTTCAGAGAGAGAGATAGAGTTAGAGAGAGAGAGAGAGAGAGAAAGATTACGTAGTTTTGAAATTTGAATCAAGCAGCGGAAACAACGGTTGTATTGAAGTGTGCTATATTGAGAAGTGAAAAATTTTGAAGGCACTGCAATTAGCAAAAGTATAAGAAGAAGAAGCACCCATATTTTGCTATTCAGCTAAACAAATTGGCATTTCATAGTTTTGTCCTTACAATATAAATATCAAGTCAAATTAAGTTTTATTGATTATTTTGTAAAACAGGATGACGAAGTTATTGTAAAACTTGAAGATTTTGCTATTGAACGTTCAAAATCAGTTGATTCAGCAGTTCTAGGTAAATACAATATTTGGAGGAAAGAAAATGAAAATGAGAATGATTCTACCGGCCATTCAGTTGATGCGAGTTCAGATCATTGTGGCTAGGGTATACTTGAGGATTGCGAAGATGAAGACCAAGCTTGACTTGTACCAAAGCTGCAAACACGGCTTAAAGAGAGTCAGCGTGCTAAAGATAAATTGTATGACTGCAAGTAAAAGAATCGATGATGAACATGAAAAGGTACCTGATGAACTTGAAACAAACAGAACTGATTCACCCCATCTCTCAAATTAAAGATTTGTTAGGGTTTTTATGAAAGAGGGAAAGGGGAAAAAGGAAGAGGGAAAGTGGAAAAGAACGAGGGAAAGGGAAAAAGGAGAGTGGAAAAAATAATCAGTATTTAGCCTCGGTTGCACCGTGTCTAGTTAATAATAAAAAATAAATAAATAATATTAAATTGTTAGCCTCGGACTATCCGTGTCTATCCTATAAAATTAAAAATAATCAAATAAAATAATCAGTATTTAGCCTCGGTTGCACCGTGTCTAGTTAATAATAAAAAATAAATAAATAATATTAAATTGTTAGCCTCGGTCTATCCGTGTCTATTATATAAAATTAAAAATAATCCAATAAAATAACCAATATTTAGCCTCGGTGTATCCGTGTCTAAATAATAATAAAAAATAAATAAATAATATTAAATTGTTAGCCCCGGTCTATCCGTGTCTATTATACAAAATTAAAAATAATCAAATAAAATAATCAATATTTAGCCTCGGTTTATCCGTGCCTAAATAATAATAAAAATATAAATTAATCTTTAGCCTCGAGTCATCCGTGTATGTTAGATAAAATAAAAATTGTTAAAATATAATAAAAAATTAGCCTCAGATATGCCGTGTCTAATATTTAAAAAATAATAATAATTTCAAAAATAGAAAATATTTAGCCTCGGCCTAGCCGTGTCTACAGAATTAAATAAAAAATAATGGTAAATTGTAACTATAAAATGCTTTTATACGTTAAAATAGTGTGGGTGTGGCCAAGGCTACTTAGCGTCGGTGTCGGTGGCCGAGGCTAAATTTGCGGCTAAAATGCAGCTTTCTAGTAGTGAATGTCAAGGATTTAGAACTCTTGATGATGCACAACAGGTAAATAGCTAGTCTCGGTTCATTTGGATTATTAATTTCTTATTTACTCTTAATTGATTTATTCTGAGTTTGAGTTTGTTTATGTTGAAAAACTTCAGGACATACTTCGCAGTCAAGAGGACGAGTGATTTCTTTTTGCATTTCTTTTTGAAGTATGTTAAACTATTTTTGCTTTGATGAAATACTTCATTGTGATTTATGCTCCTGTTTTTTATGTGTGATTATGGGATATTCTTACCCCTGTTTGCGCTCATTGTGTTTTGTTACCTTTTTAGTCCTTCTATTCTCTTTGGTGAACTGTAAAGCATCTTCTTAGCACCACTGTCACATTTGACACAATCCAAACATTTACAGTGATGATGGTTATAAAATTTATGACCTTCATCGCATGTGAAAACCAAACTAACCACCAAATTACCAATTCCCACCTTATTCCATCCACATCAGTTAAGCGGAAGTTAATTTGACGTTAGAAATTTGACTTCTGGAATTTGACGTTAGCCTCGGCCTATCCGAGGCTAAATTTTATTGTTGGCTTTAGCCTCAGTCTGACCCACGCTATTGGTTTTTGTTGACTTATGGAGTTTGACTTTAGCCTTGGTCTGACCCACGCTGTAACGCCCCAGTTTTTGTTAGATTTATTTAATTGAGTCGATTTAATTATTTTTGGTCTTTATATTATTTTATTCTTGACTTTTATTTGGCCATATATTATTTTTCATCGTGATTATGTTTTATCGCGTTTTGAGAGCGTTTGCGAGATATTTGAGTGTAGGGGTATTTGGGTCATTTTACTTATTTTTCTTAAAATAGAACTTAGAAGTTAGAAAGAGAGAAAAATAGAGAGAAAGAAAAAGAGAAGAAGGAAAAGAGAAAGGAAAGAAGAAATAAAAGAGGAAAAACTTGGAGAGTAAGAAACCGATTCAACCGACACTTCGAAGCACGATTAATCGGGTAAGGGTGTGAAACTCGATTATCTTAGCTTGTGTATAAATATGTATGTGTGTGTTTGAATGTTCTCTTGCCTTTCCATAGTTTTCACTTCTAGGTTGTAAATGATAAAATGATTAGGAATCGATGTTTTCGCGGTCGGGAATCGATATAAATTGTGTTGTATGATCACACTGTGTTTATGAGCAATTGCTGATATTTGTTTTGCTGTTGGAATTGATTTGGGATGTAAAATGGGATTTTTGGGGGTTTTGGAACCATGTAACCCGCAGCAGAAAATTTTGGTTCTGGTGCGATTCGCCAGGCGAATTAGGTCTCGCCACTAGTTTGCCAGGCGAAGTGCTGGCGAAGGGGGATTCGCCAGGCAAAATCGTAAGTCGCCAGGCGAAAACTGAGAGACAGGAATGGGTTAGCTTCTGTAACTCTTGGGGTTTTTTCTAAATTTGTGGTTCGCCACTAGTTCGCCAGGCGAAGTGCTGGCGAAGGGGGATCTGCCAGGCAAAATCCTAAGTCGCTTGGCGAATCTAGCTGTTTCTCAATAAATTCTTTTCATTGTAAATTCATAACTTTTGATCCGTAACTCGGATCGAGGCGTTCTTGGTACCATTAGAAAGCTATTGAGATGTTCTTTCTTATTAAAATGGTTTTACGATTTTTGGCAGATTTAATTATGTCGGGAATTTGGAAATGTTCCATTTTGATAACTTTTACCGTTTTAATGGTGTGTATTTGATGTGTTATCATGCAATATACTTTTGATATATGTCGTATGACTTGTGTGCTGTTATATGGTGTGAATGTATGTGATGAAATGTGGTGATGATGGTTTGTGGCCTAAGGGCAAGAAAATGCATTGTGTTGTGTTTGATTATATATGCATGATTATGGATGTGTATATGTGTGCATTTGAATGTCATGAGTCATTGTATGCCAAGCATCATGATATGCATTCTTGTGATGTCGTGTGCCCTAATGGGTGTGAGCGACGAAACGATTCCCGAGGGGATCCGCTATAACATAGTGTGCCTTATACAAAGAGGTGTGAGCGATGATTATGGACGATCGTGTGCCTTATACAAAGAGGTGTGAGCGATTGGGTCGTGTGACTTATACAAAGAGGTGTGAACGATCCATAAACGTCGTGTGCCTTATACAAAGAGGTGTGAGTAACGGGGAACATCGTTTGCCCGATGGGGAGTTACACTAAGTAACAAGCGATGATTCCAATAGTTCCTGAGTGAACTAATGATGAGAATGATGGATGGAACGGTACCGCATTGCATTGCATAGAGTCGTTGTGTCGGTCTCTATGTATTTACATAAATCATGGATGAATTGATTATGTGTGGAATTGTGAATGGAATTTTTGAGTTGATATATATATATATATATATGTTGGTGATAAATGTATTGTGCATGATTGATATGCCTTTGTGATGGATGCATGAGATATGATTTTTGTTGATTTGCATTCGAATTATGGTGTAAATTGTGGTGAGAATGTTTTATATGTGTATTTTTGTGTTATTATATATTTGTATGCAATTATATTATAATTTTGTTTCTCACCCTTCTGCTGTTTTAAATGCTCTGTGAGGCATTGCAGATTAGATGTTGGAGGTCTTTTTGTGAAGCTTAGGTCTTCATTCTTTTGTCGGTCGGCTCTGATATGTAGCACCGGGTAGTCGGGGAGATCGTTTGTGATTATGTGTATATGTATAAGTTCTTTTTGGATTGTATATGTATGGCTCTGTATATGACAGATAAACCTTTATGTTATATATATATATATATATATATATATATATATATATATATATATATATATATATATATATATATATGAGATTAAGTTGAAGATTTTCCGCTTTTATTCTGTATCTGAATAGTGGGTGTTAGGAACTGAGTTCCTCTGTTGTGTGCTACCTGATTGTTGCATATCTATATGAGCAGGTTGTTGTATTTTGTTTCAATTGATGTGACGCCTCCGTCTATGCCATGAATGTTTTAATTATACTCTGATTATTTGTTATCGCTTTATTTTCCCGGGGGATAGATTGGGGGTGTTACACACGCTATTGGTTTTTGTTGACTTATGAAGTTTGACTTTAGCCTCGGTCTGACCCACGCTGTTGGTTTTTGTTGATTTATGGAGTTTGACTTTAGCATCGGTCTGACCCACGCTATTGGTTTTTGTTGATTTATGGAGTTTGACTTTAGCCTCGGTCTGACCCACGCTATTGGTTTTTGTTGACTTATGAAGTTTGACTTTAGCCTCGGTCTGACCTACGCTATTGGTTTTTGTTGACTTCAGAGTTCCCTCGATATAGACTCGGTAACACCGAGGCTAATGTAGACAGGGCTCATTTTGGCCAAAGCTAAATGTTAGCTTAGAGGGTTTTAGCCTGCCCCCGACACCGAGGCTACGCCGACGCTAATTGTCTAGTAGCGTTGGTTTTTTGGATTATAGCGTCAGCAAACGGCCCCAGGCTAAAAACATTATTTCTAGTAGTGTTAGCGCGATCTGAGTGCGCTTAGCGGGGTCTGCGAAACTCAGCTTGTATAAACACATTTCATTCATATTTTTAGGGAATGGTTTTGGGGATTTTTTCCTCCCAACTTCATCACCCATATTCTATGTGGAAATGAGCTTAGAAACAACAATGGAAGCTGCATCTTGACGATCCGGAGTTGGATTAATGATAATCATCTTGACATCCCGACAATTACCTATTAGTTTCATTCTTCTTTTTGTATTTTCAATTTGTTGGGGTGTTATATGTAAGTTTATCTTGATTGTATGTATAGTTATTGATCATTGTATAAAATCTCATTTAGAAATCTTTATCGATGATTATCTTTGATTTCAATTTTTATCTTAATAGGTTTGGAAAACTAAGTTTTCCTGTTTGCGCTTAGCGCGGCTTATTGCATTTTGAAATATCTCTCATTTTTCTCTCCATTTTCACCAAGGTCTTTTAACCCATTTTGACTTGTGTTATATTGTGTTTTGTGTTTAGTTTGTTTTCATTCAATTTTGTTAGCTTGTTAGAATAATGTTTGTGTTGTTCTCAAGTTGTTCGATTTTGATTGTTTCAACAAGGAAATGTTATGGTAGTGTGAAAAGTTTAAAGATAGTTGCATTGTCAAGGTTTGTGTTTGTTGCTTTTCTAGAACATAACATGTTTATGAACCTTAGGCTTTGTACAACTTACATGACATTTATTTTTTTTCAATTTTTTTATAATTTTGAATCACTTTAGTTCATAGCCCAATGTAAGGAACCTTTCCATTGTTTACTAAATTGCATGGATAACAATTTTCTTAACTCGTTTGAATTATGTTTAATCTTGTATTTGTGTTAATTTATATGATAGAACTAAAATGATCAAGGCATTTTGTTTGATTTTGAGCACAACCACTTGACCAAATAGTCAATCTACCTTGTGAGTGAATGAGAATTTGCTTACCCCATTTGAGGTTTTGTTAGAATCCATGTCGGTATTGAGTTCAATTTATGTATGGATTTTAATTTTTTTTCTTGAATCATAACCATGACTTGTTATTTGAGTTTTTACACTTGCCTAATAAGTTTTAGAGCATTCACTTTACATGATTGGTTGCATCACTACGACAAAACACGTAAACAAAAACGCCATGGTCACCACGGTTCTTCCCTACACCGTGGTGACATCTCTAAACTAAGGCGCTATCATTTTATTTTTGTTTTTTATTAAAAATTATTTGTACATAACAACGGTTGAGGAGCCAACCGTGGTGATACCATCAAGCGTTCATGGATTCGAACCTCAGCGCCCTCATATATATTATTCCTTTAATATTAAGGCACGCCCTTTCTTTTTTATTTATTTTAAAATAAAAAACTTAAAAGGGTTATGACTATGGTTCTTGAGTTCCACCATTGTGACATGTTTGTTTTTTAATTTAAAATATTTTATTATAAATTTAACTATGGCGCTTCTTTATTAAATTTCACTATGAATAATATATCATAACGGTTGTTGGTATTAGCCGTGGTGGTAGCTTTATAATAATATACATTCCTAGTTAGCTTGTTTCTTCAGTGTCCTTTTTCCCATTGATAATAAAAGCTAACTGACGAAACAATACCCGTGTAATACCCCGTAAATTTATAAACGCTCTAGTTAATATTATTATGATCAACTGGGTTCCGGAGTACTCTGAGCAATTATTTGATAAAATAAATAGAGTAAACTGGCGAACTCATAGTTGATTAATTTAATAGTATTTAACTTTGAGTTTTTATTAATTGAAGCTTTTGAGCTAATTTGGATATTTAGTACTGTTACTAAAAATGATAGTTTTCTTTACTATCTATGTTCTTTTCATTTTCCTTATTTGGTAAAAGTAGAGAAACTTAGAGAAAGAGAAAGTGAATGAAAGAAAAGAAAGGAAAAGAGGAAGGAAAAGCGAAAGGAGAAGAAGATTTCTCAAAAAGCTCAAGAATCATCATCCGTTCATCTGTTCTTCGTCTAATCATCTCAGTATCAATCTCCTCATCTAGTAATCCAGGTGGGTTCTAGTTAGACTCTTTAGAGTAGAGTTGTGTTGAGTTTAGAGTTAGGTTGAAATTGTGAAAATCGATTATTTTGGCCCAAAAAAAATTGAAATCTAACTGCTAAAACTCAATGTCTGATTATATGTTATACTGATTGTTGTGTTATAACATGTCTTGTTGCTCTGTGATTGATCAAAATGAGATTTTTGAGTTGATTTTGGATCAACCCGTAGCAGGAATTTTCTGCTGGGTTTTCTGGAGATTTCCTCTGTCCATACGCGTATGGGGCCTTGCCTTACGCGTATGGGGCAGGGCATTACGCGTACGGCATGGGCAATACGCGTAATGGTTGGAAAAACGTGATTTTTCAAAGGAAAACGTCTCTGCTCATACGCGTATAGGAAGGGTGATACGCGTATGGGGACAGGGCCTTACGCGTATGGATTGATGATACGCGTATGGAATTTTTAAAAGGAGATTTTCAAGGAAAACACCCTCTGCTCATACGCGTACGGCCTTGGACAATACGCGTATGGATGGGCGAGAATTTTGGGCAATACGTGTATGGGATGTGCCAATACGCGTATGGCCAGGAGAAATGCAGAAATTCTGCTATTGTGATATTTTTTCGATCAATTGTTTCCAATGCGGTAACTTTTTGTCCGTAACTCAGATTGGAACAATTCTGGTATCGTTGGAAAGATAATAAAATGTACTTTCTTATTACAATGGTTTTAAGATTGTTGGCCGATTTAATTATATCGGGATTGTTGGAAATTGTGTCGTTTTGTCGACTATTATATGTTAAATGTGTGTAATTGTTGTGAACAATGTATGCATGTTAAAATATGAATTAAGTAGAGTGAGGATTTACCCTAAACAATGTTGTGGGTGTGTGATAGTATGGTAACAACGCTCGAGCAAGTAAGGCCGAGGCGTGTGTGTTGTGAAATTGTAACCGATTATTATTGATAGTGCGTTTCATGGGTCTCGAGTCCTTTGAAACATATGCACCATTACTTGGCAGGTTTGATTCCCGCATTTTTTTGGTACGAATGAAACCTATGCATTGGGTCGAGACTTGGGATGGTTAACAGGACATGAGAAGTGACGGTTCACGGCTAACAGGCCGTTGTTCCCGAATCCATTTCGTATGCCAAGTAATTTTCGGGGATCCATGACTCGGGTCGTCTTCTAGACGTAGAAGCGGACGGGAAAAGGGGATGCCTTGGTACGGTTATTGATTGCGAATTCTTGAGTTAACAGGCTCAAGAGGTACTTCGGTACTTGTGAATTCTTGAGTTAATAGGCTCAAGAGGTACTTCGGTACTTGTGAATTCTTGAGTTAACAGGCTCAAGAGGTACTTCGGTACTAGTGTGAGTTAACAGGCTCACCGTTGTGGATTACTTGTGTTTGTGTACTCATGGTTTCTTCCCTTTCCCTTTGACATGAGTTAGGTTTTTTTTGAACCTTGTAAAGCCGAGAGGAATTTAAGATAGGGAACTCACTGAGATTTGATGTATCTCACCCTACTATTGTTGTTTACATCACAGGTTCTGCAGGTTTGGCGAAGGGTAAGGACAAGGTTATTTGACTTTCCTTACGGATCGTGGTTTTGTGATGGCATGGCTTCCGCTATGGTGTTTATATTTTGAGATCATTGTATTGATCTAGTTCTTAGTTTTTATCATTTTGGGAACATCTTGTATATGTAATGCCTTAGACTTTTAGTGTTTTGTATTAGAGGCATTTATGTATATAATGTGTTAACTAGGAACTTATTATATTTCAGTACCAAAAGTGGAATTCATGTATAATATATGATTTGATGCATGTATTATATATGTGGGCGTTACAGTTGGTATCAGAGAAGGTCGTATCCTCGACCTAGCCATGAAATAGAATAAGTGTTTCTTTCCGTTTCAGATACGTGGTGTCGCCTTGGGTCTTGTATGTTATATTTTTAGTATTGGGCCTGATCAACTTAATCCTATTTGTATAACATTCAGGAACATGGCCGACGGACGTAGAAACAACCGTGGAAGACCCAGAACTCCGAGGACTACTCCAGCAGGAACGGTTCCACAGGGTGATGAAGGGAATGCCCCTTTGTACCAATTTATGCAACAGATGCAGCAGCAGCAGAATCAGTTCATGCAAGGAATGATGCAACAAATGGATGATGGTCTGCATCCTCCAGTGGTTGTTCCGGAAGTTAAGGGAGGAACCTATAGGGAATTTGTTCGCATGAATCCTCCAGAGTTTCAGGGAGGGCTAGATCCGGTGAAGGCACACGAATGGATAACAGGTATGGAACGGATTTTTCTGATAGTTCATTGCAGTGAGGAGAATAAGGTGGTCTTTGCCTCTCACTGGTTGAAGGGTCCTGCTATGAGGTGGTGGGAGAGCGCTTCAGCCTTGATGACAATTCAGGAGGTGCCAAAAGTGTGGGAACAATTTAAAGTAATATTTATGGAGAAATATTTTCCGAGTTCTTTAAGGTCTCAAAAGGAGTTTGAGTTCCAACAGTTGAGACAGGGCACCTTATCAGTGGCTTCCTATGCAGAGAAATTTATGAACATGGCTGACTATTCTAGACAGGCCATGTATGCTCCCGATGAGAGGTGGAAGATTGATCAGTTTCTGTATGGGTTAAGGGCTGAGATTTCACACAGCGTGTCTCAACGGGAATTTTCTACTTATGCTTAAATGTTAAGACAATGTTATGTGGCAGAAAATCGTTTGAAAAAGGTACAAATGGAGGTGGATTCGAACAGGACGACTCAAGGTGAGCGGGGGAGGTCGAATCAGCAGTTTAGCCAAAGGCAACAGTCTTCCAAAGGGAAGCAAGCTCAGAGTTCTAGAACTAGTGTGCCTCCTGTATGTCGTATTTGTGGACGGAATCATTATGGTAGGTGAAGTTTGGAAGGAATGAGGTGTTATCAGTGTAATAAGGTGGGCCACATGGCTAAGGATTGTCCTCAGGGTAGAAATCAGACACAAGGGAGGACTACTGGCCGAGTGTATACCTTGGATGCAAGGAAAGCGAAGGGTGAGAACTCTTTAATTGCGGGTACGTGTTTTGTAAATGGACAACCTTGTTTTGTTTTATTTGACTGTGGGGCAACACATTCTTTTATGTCTTTGAGATATGTGAAGCGACTTGGGTTGCAAACTATTCCTTTGTTTCCTCCTATGGTGGTTACTACTGCCATGGATGAAATGGTTGAAACGCCTTTGATGTGTGAAAATTGTGTGTTGTCGGTGAACGAAAGAGTCTTCCAGATTGATCTTATTTGTTTGCCGCTTAAGAAAGTGGATGTTGTTCTGGGAATGGACTGCCTTTCAGCTAATTCGGTTTTTATCGGTTGTGAGGAGAAACTAATTATTATTCCATCCGCTGAGGCTACTCCGAAAGATGTATTATCAACGATTTTAGAAGGTACGGTGGGAATGGTAAATTTCTTGTTTGAGAAGGAGAAATCTGTTTTATTGGTTCTTACTAAGGAAGGAAGTAGTGAACAGTAAGTCCTGAGTATTCCAATAGTGTGTGAGTTTCCTGAAGTGTTTCCTGAGGATGTTTCTTCTCTTCCTCCGGAGAGAGAGGTTGAGTTCTCTATTGACCTGGTACCGGGAACGACTCCTATATCCGTTTCTCCGTATCAGATGACACTGCTTGAATTAAGAGAATTAAAGGACCAGTTGGAAGACTTGATGTCTAAGCATTTTGTTAGACCTAGTGTTTCTCCTTGGGGAGCTCCAGTGTTATTGGTAAAGAAGAAAGATGGGGGAATGCGATTGTGCATTGATTATCGTAAGCTGAATAAAGTCACTATTAAGAACAAGTACCCCTTGCCCAGGATAGACGACTTGTTAGATCAATTGAAAGGAGCCTGTGTGTTCTCGAAGATTGATTTACGGTCGGGTTATCATCAGATCCGAGTGAAGAGTTCCGATGTGCCAAAAACTGCATTTAGGACACGTTACGGTCATTACGAATTCTTAGTGATGCCTTTCGGTGTGACTAATGCTCCAGCTGTTTTTATGGATTACATGAATCGAATATTTCAGGCTTACTTGGACCAATTTGTGGTAATCTTTATTGACGACATTCTTATTTATTCTCCTACTCCACAAGAGCATGGAGAACATCTGAGGATTGTCTTATCGGTCTTGCAAGAGAAGCAATTGTTTGCTAAGTTGAGCAAGTGTGAGTTTTGGATGTCGGAAGTTAATTTTCTTGGACATGTTATATCTCGAGGTGGTGTGGCAGTGGATCCATCGAAAGTAGAAGCAGTGATTAATTGGGAGAGACCGAGAAATGTTTCAGAAGTCAGAAGTTTCTTGGGATTGGCTGGTTACTATAGAAGGTTTATTAAGGGCTTTTCTCAATTGGCCTTACCAATGACGAAACTTACTCGGAAGGATGTTGCTTTTGAGTGGGATTCGGGTTGTGAACAAAGTTTTATGAAATTGAAGGAAAGTTTGACGAGTGCTCCAGTATTGATTATTCCTGATCCTAATAACTCTTACGAAGTGTTCTATGATGCTTCTAAGAGGGGATTAGGGGGTGTTCTGATGCAAGGTGGTCAAGTAGTAGCTTATGCTTCTCGACAGTTGAAGGTTCATGAAAAGAGTTATCCAACTCATGACTTGGAACTAGCTGCCGTGGTGTTTGCATTGAAGGTGTGGCGTCATTACTTGTATGGTGTACGCTTTGAAATGTTCAGTGACCACAAAAGTTTGAAGTATTTATTTGACCAAAAGTAGTTGAATATGCGACAAAGAAGGTGGATGGAGTACTTAAAGGATTATGACTTAGAATTGAAGTATCATCCAGGAAAGGCGAATAAAGTAGCGGATGCTTTAAGCTGGAAAATGGTTCATAGTGCGGAATTGATGATTTTGGAGTATTCATTGTTGGAAAAGTTTAGAGATCTTAATCTCCAGTTTGTGTGGACTCTGAATGGTGTAATTATGGGAAATTTGAATGTCAATTCTACCTTAAGAGTTGAGATTCAACAGGCATAATTGTTAGAGGAAGAGTTACAGGAATTGTTACTTCAACCGGGCTTTACGCGAGCAACAGATGGTATTGTTCTGTTTAATCAAAGGATTTGTGTTCCGAGGGATGAGACATTGAAAAGGAAGATTTTAGATGAAGCCCATAAAGGTACTTTTACGATACATCCGGGTTCTTCGAAGATGTATCAGGATTTAAAGAAGGATTATTGGTGGTCTGGGATGAAAAAGAATATAGCGGAATATGTGTCAGAATGTGCAGTATGTCAACAGGTGAAGATTGAACACCAAAGACCGGGCGGTCTGTTGCAACCTTTGGATATTCCAGTTTGGAAGTGGGATAGTATTTCTATGGACTTTGCAGTGGGTTTACCCTGAACGCAAGGTGGTTATGATTCTATTTGGGTGATTGTAGATCGACTAACGAAATTTGCGCATTTCTTAGCCGTAAAGACTACTTATAAGGCAAGTCATCTTGCGAGGTTGTTTATTGCCGAGATTATGAGATTGCATGATGTTCCTTCTAATATTGTGTCCGATAGAGATCCGAAGTTTACTTCGAGATTTTGGAAGGTGTTCCAACAAGCCATGGGTACGAATTTGCGGTTAAGCACGTCGAATCATCCTCAAACGGATGGTCAGACTGAGCGAACAATACAGACGATGGAGGATATGTTAAGAGCTTGTGTGCTAGAGAGTAGAGGGAATTGGAAAGAACTTTTGCCGTTAATTGAATTTTCCTATAACAATAGTTATCATGCGAGCATCGGTATGGTTCCTTATGAAGCATTGTATGGGAGAAAGTGTAGAACACCTTTGTATTGGGCTGAAATTGGCGAAGATAGAATTTTGGGACCCGAGATTATTCAAGAGACTACGGAAAAGATTCGAATGATCCGTGAGAAAGTTAAACAAGAACAGGATCGTCAAAAGAGTTATGCGGATAACCGTAGGAGACCTTTGGAATTTGAGGAAGGTGACCATGTATTTCTGAAAGTTACTCCGAGATTGACATTGAAAGGACCATTTAAGTCACGTAAGTTAAGTCCGAGATACGTGGGACCGTATTAGATTTTAGAAAGGATTGGTGAAGTTGCTTATAGATTAGCCTTACCACCCTCTCTATCTGAAATGCATGATGTTTTTCACGTATCTCAGCTCCGTAAGTTTGTTCCTGATCCTCTTCAGCCAATTCTACCAGAATCGGTGGAAATAGAAGCGGATTTGACATTTGAACCACAACCGAGTTGTATCGTGGGAAGAGAGACAAAAGTGTTAAGGAACAAAGATATTCCACTTGTTAAGGTGCAATGGGATATGACGCATCCAGGTGATGCTACGTGGGAGCTAGAATCGGAAATGCGAGATTCTTATCCGCATCTGTTCAGGTAATCTTCTAAATTCGAGGACGAATTTCTATTTAAAGGGGGGAGGATGTAATACCCCGTAAATTTATAAATGCTCTAGTTAATATTATTATTATCAACTGGGTTTCGGAGTACTCTGAGCAATTATTTGATAAAATAAATAGAGTAAACTGGCGAACTCAGAGTTGATTAATTTAATAGTATTTAACTTTGAGTTTTTATTAATTGAAGCTTTTGAGCTAATTTGGATATTTAGTAGTGTTACTAAAAATGATAGTTTTCTTTACTATCTATTTTCTTTTCATTTTCCTTATTTGGTAAAAGTAGAGAAACTTAGAGAAAGAAAAAGTGAAGGAAAGAAAAGAAAGGAAAAGAGGAAGGAAAGGGAAAAGGAGAAGAAGATTTCTCAAAAAGCTCAAGAATCATCATCCTTTCATCTGTTCTTCGTCTAATCATCTCAGTATCAATCTCCTCGTCTAGTAATCCAGGTGGGTTCTAGTTAGACTCTTTAGAGTAGAGTTGTGTTGAGTTTAGAGTTAGGTTGAAATTGTGAAAATCGATTATTTTGGCCCAAAAAAAATTGAAATCTAACTGCTAAAACTCAATGTCTGATTATATGTTATACTGATTGTTGTGTTATAGCATGCCTTGTTGCTCTGTGATTGATCAAAATGAGATTTTTGAGTTGATTTTGGATCAACCAGTAGCAGGAATTTTCTGCTGGGTTTTCTGCAGGTTTCCTCTGTCCATACGCGTATGGGGCCTTGCCTTACGCGTATGGGGCAGGGCATTACGCGTACGGCATGGGCAATACGCGTAATGGTTGGAAAAACGTGATTTTTCAAAGGAAAACGACTCTGCTCATACGCGTATAGGAAGGGTGATACGCGTATGGGGACAGGGCCTTACGCGTATGGATTGATGATACGCGTATGGAATTTTTAAAAGGAGATTTTCAAGGAAAACACCCTCTGCTCATACGCGTACGGCCTTGGGCAATACGCGTATGGATGGGCGAGAATTTTGGGCAATACGCGTATGGGATGTGCCAATACGCGTATGGCCAGGAGAAATGCAGAAATTCTGCTATTGTGATATTTTTCGATCAATTGTTTCCAATGCCGTAACTTTTTGTCCGTAACTCGGATTGGAACAATTCTGGTATCGTTGGAAAGATAATAAAATATACTTTCTTATTACAATGGTTTTAAGATTGTTGGCCGATTTAATTATATCGGGATTGTTGGAAATTGTGTCGTTTTGTCGACTATTATATGTTAAATGTGTGTAATTGTTGTGAACAATGTATGCATGTTAAAATGTGAATTAAGTAGAGTGAGGATTTACCCTAAACAATGTTGTGGGTGTGTGATAGTATGGTAACAACGCTCGAGCAAGTAAGGCCGAGGCGTGTGTGTTGTGAAATTGTAACCGATTATTATTGATAGTGCGTTTCATGGGTCTCGAGTCCTTTGAAACATATGCACCATTACTTGGCAGGTTTGATTCCCGCATTTTTTTGGTACGAATGAAACCTATGCATTGGGTCGAGACTTGGGATGGTTAACAGGACATGAGAAGTGACGGTTCACGGCTAACAGGCCGTTGTTCCCGAATCCATTTCGTATGCCAAGTAATTTTCGGGGATCCATGACTCGGGTCGTCTTCTAGATGTAGAAGCGGACGGGAAAAGGGGATGCCTTGGTACGGTTATTGATTGCGAATTCTTGAGTTAACAGGCTCAAGAGGTACTTCGGTACTTGTGAATTCTTGAGTTAATAGGCTCAAGAGGTACTTCGGTACTTGTGAATTCTTGAGTTAACAGGCTCAAGAGGTACTTCGGTACTAGTGTGAGTTAACAGGCTCACCGTTGTGGATTACTTGTGTTTGTGTACTCATGGTTTCTTCCCTTTCCCTTTGACATGAGTTAGGTTTTTTTTGAACCTTGTAAAGCCGAGAGGAATTTAAGATAGGGAACTCACTGAGATTTGATGTATCTCACCCTACTATTGTTGTTTACATCACAGGTTCTGCAGGTTTGGCGAAGGGTAAGGACAAGGTTATTTGACTTTCCTTACGGATCGTGGTTTTGTGATGGCATGGCTTCCGCTATGGTGTTTATATTTTGAGATCATTGTATTGATCTAGTTCTTAGTTTTTATCATTTTGGGAACATCTTGTATATGTAATGCCTTAGACTTTTAGTGTTTTGTATTAGAGGCATTTATGTATATAATGTGTTAACTAGGAACTTATTATATTTCAGTACCAAAAGTGGAATTCATGCATAATATATGATTTGATGCATGTATTATATATGTGGGCGTTACAACCCGATTTCAACCATAAACCCCAATGTTCAATATTCTCAAACGATACACGATTTCAACCAAAACACCATCCTTACCCTAACTTGCGTCTTTAGTATCCATTCTTCACTGTGTATTTGTCATTTTCGTCATCAGTGTCAAGGAGGTTGACAAGACCATCACGATCGTGACATCGAGAAAGAAGAGTACACCATCGAGAAGGAAGACAACAACAACATCGTCGTTGCTTTAAGGAAGGAAGACAACACTAACACCAACACCAACATCATTTACTTAGTCATCACGTTTAGGGTACGTAAAATATTTCCACCATGCATCTACAGTAAACTTCATTTGCCATTGTTGTGGTTGTTGTTGTTTATGTTGTGGTTGTTGTTTACGTTCTTGTTGTTTATGTTGTTGTTGTTGTTTTTGAACATAGATGTCGACCTTGTCGAGTTCTACATTAGATACTAGCGAAGAAACTCAAACAAACGAGAGTTGTGCGAATGAAACTCAAACAAATGATACTGTATCGAAAAGATCACAAAGAGGTGTCACAATGATGCCCCAATTCACATCAGTCCCTAACTCATCAAGTGAAAACTTTCGATCGAGTTTGATTCGTTCTACAGAGTAGTGGATTATGAACATTACTCTACTTTTAAGAGTTATGTTACGATCCTTGCACGTAGAAAAGTGACTATACCGATAGATGATTGGAAACAAATGGATGATAAAGTTAAAGAAAGCATATGGACAGACGTTAAGGTATTACATACTATAATTTTTATATATTCGATACCGCTACCTATAATTTCTAATACATACTTATATATTAATTTAAATGTAGTTGCATTTTGAGTTTACCGATGACTCAAAGTTGAAAAAAAATGGATATCTTATGCCGGTACTCATTGGAGAGGATTTAATCACAGCTAACAGCTGACTACATTAGAAAGCCTAAGAGCGGTCTTGCGCGTCCATGGATTTGATATAGTTTTATATCGAAGAAGCAATGGAACAAGTTTGTGAAGATACTTCGTTCTGAGGAATTCATGGTTAGTACTAGTCTTATGTAACTTTTAATGATATGCTAATGAGTTATAGATACTAATCATAGATATATTTTCACTATGTTAATAACAGGTTAAAAGCGAAGTACGAATACAAAACAAGGCAAAGAACATGTACCCCCATAGATTGTCTCGTGTGGGTTACAGGAAACTTGAGAAAAGAATCATGCTTGAAAAACAAACATAAACATGAGACGATCGCATCCAATCTCCACCGTCAAGACATGAGAAATGGAAGATGAATCGATTAAGATCCAATGGAGAGTACACCTCTGAGGCATCAAGAGTAATTGCTAAGAAAATTGTAAGTATGATTTGTTTTGCTTATGTTATTTGTTATTTAAATGTGTTGGTAACAATATATGTTAGTTGCTCATGTTGTGTAGGATAAGTTGGTTGAGGCAGCCCGTGAATGCATATTTGTTCCAGAAGCACGACATGACATATTAGTAGAAGCTATTGCAACAGATGAGCATGGTGTGCGTGTCTGTTGTGTTGGAGAAGGTGTCGGCTTAAGGACATTCTGTGGGTCTCAAAGAAAAAGTACCGAAAGCCCAAAATTTATTACAGAAAAACAAAAGATTGAGAATGTTGAGAAGAAATTAGAATAACAAAGGAGGATGTTAGAAGAAGAGATGGAAAAAGGGAGAAAGATATTGAAAAGTTTCAAGAGTTATATTCGGTATGTGATTCACTTGAGATGTTAGTATTTTATCGGAAATGTGTGATATATATTATGCTTATTTTTGTTTTATGTTCTAATTGAATATTATGATGTAGAGATTTAGTGAAAACCTCGAACAACGTACAAATGATGATCACCGTTATGTTTATGGTGATGATGATGATGATCAAACTCCAAGTAAGAGTGTTGTACATCGTGCTTCTACCAAAGGAAGTAATTATTCAGCCTCTTCCTTCCCCCTCCAGATAACCGCAATGACATAATGGACCCTAACGCAAATGAAATCACCACACTATACTTGAACGTTACGGTGATAAATGATACGCAACCTCTCACGCTAGAACATTGTTCATGTTTGGAGTTATTCTATTACAGTCTTGAGGATATAAGGGATTTTCTCGGTGGATATAAGTGGCTGGACGTAGGGATATTGCAAGTTTGGTGCACGTAAGTATATAGTTGAATGTACATGTCATTATAGAACATTATCATTTTTTGTATTTTCCTTCCTTAATTTATTCATTTTCTTTAACCATTTAGGTACATTCACCGTGTTTGTATAGAGTTAAATAAATCTAGTCTTTATGAAATCCTGGATCCGCTTGTTATCTGATGGGCATTTAATCAACCAAGAGACATTCTAGAGTACTTGAAAAAATGGATAAATAATTAAACTCAAAACCCATTACAAACTTGAATGATTACAAACTTGGAATCAAACATATTGGGCTTTTCAACAAAGCTCTTCTTGCAAAATGGTTGTGGAAATTAAGTAATGAAGGTACTGAAATATGGCGGCCTATCCTTGTAAGTATTTACGGTAACTTAAGTCGTAAACTTCAGATTTATAATGTTTTAGGTAACTTGAAAACTGACTCTATCTGGTTGAAGGATGTGTGCTCTGTTTCTAATCCAGTACCTTAATTTAATTTCAACGATAATATTATAGCTGTGGTAGGGAATGGTAAAGGAGTGTTGTTTTGGCATTCGAATTGGTGTGAGGGAAAACCGTAAAAGGAGGTTTTTAATAGTTTGTTTCAGTTGAGCAATTTTAAAGTCAGCACTGTCGCTGATTTAGGAGAATGGTTGGATGGTGTTTGGAATTGGAAGGTTTTAGATTTGTTCCCCTTAAACCTTCATACTGATAACAGTGAGTTGCTTGTTTTGATGCAGCTTATTAATATCGTTATCGTGCAGGAAAGTGCTAACAATAAATGGTTATGGACTTTGGACGAAAATTCTGGTTTCTCGGTTAAGTCTTTTTTTGATAGTGCATATTCCCACGATGATTTGGTTGCAATTGACGATAATTCGATCAAGTTGTTGGAATTTGTTTGGAAATCGGAATGCCCTCTGAAAGTAAAAGTGTGTATGTGGAGATTGATAATAGATAGGCTTCCTACTAGGTCGAACTTGGTTAAGAGGGATATTATATGTAACCCCCATGAAATCTGCTATGTTTTTTTATTCAGGTATTTAGAAGAAGCTGCTCACCTCTTCTTCAAATGCCATAGGTCTGTTAGGGTGTGGAGTATGGTTTGCAATTGGTTGGGCATTGAGCGGATCTCCGTCCGTGCTTGTAGTTCCCATGGGTTGGCTTGGATTTTAAGGTTAAAAGGAAAATGTAAGGAGAATTTTATTCTTGCAATTTGGTGTATTTGTTGTTGGAATATTTGGAGTTATAGGAATAAGATCTTATTTAGGGATGAGATTTGTAATGTAAAGTCGATATTTTACGATATTGTAGCGTCTTCTTGGACTTGGTTGATGTTGGGTAAGAGGAATAGGCAGTATTGTAGTTTTTATGATTGGAGCAAATCCCCTCTAGATTTTATGTAATAGGATGCCCTATTTGGTTGGTGAGGGATTGTCCATTTCTCTTGTATGTTGGTTAGAGATTTCCTTACTCTCTCTTTATTGAATTTGCCTATAAAAAAAAACTTGAATGATTATCCTTGCCTTGACCCAAACATCAAAATAAATTTTCTTTAAATTGAAATAGATCATATACCTGAAAACAAATATTTTTAGATCTCTAACAAACATTAGAAATCATAAATTAAAACAATTTTGAAAATTTTCAAAAAAAACCTTTCAAATATTTACTATAGTAATTAACAAGCAAAAATATCAATGTATTTATCAAATAATTAATATTATACATTATCATAATCAAATATTTTCTTATCAATAGAAGGAATTTGAAAACAAATTTGAGATAAGTCCTAATGTCTCTATAACCTGTCTCATATTCTGGTCTAAAGATTAACTATTCTAAGAGTTGCCTATATGGTGTCGGTATTGATCCAGAGCTGCTACATGCTGCCGAAAACTTTCTCCATTGTAAGTCGGGTTCTCTGCCTTTTAAATTTCTTGGCATTGGAGTGGGAGGTAATAAGAGGAGTATTTCCTTTTGGCGGCCTGTTGTGGATTGTATGAGGGCTAGATTATCCAATTGGATTGGGCGTAATTTATCGATTGGAGGGCGGGTTACCCTTATTAATACAGTGCTAGCGAATCTTCCGATTCATCATCTTTCCTTCTTTAAGGTTCCTAAAAAGGTTGTGAAAGACATCATAGCAATCCAAAGGAGGTTCTTATGGGCGGGTATCTCGAGCAGTCGTTATATTTCTTGGGCTAGTTGGAATTCGGTCTGTAAACCGAAAAGTTGCGGTGGACTCGGAATAAAACATGTTGGTATCTTCAATAAAGCCCTTCTCGCTAAATGGTTGTGGAAGTTCTGTAACGAAGGAAATGAGATATGGCGTCCTATTCTTGTAAGTCGGTATGGTAACTTAAGCCGTAAAATTCAACTTTTTAGTGTTATTGGTAATATGCATTCTGATTCTGCTTGGTTGAAGGATATCCTTTCTGTTTCTAATTCTGGTCCTCAGTCTTCTTTTAATAACTACATTAAAGCTGTTGTGGGCAATGGGCAGGGAGTGTTGTTCTGGCATTCGGTGTGGTGTGGAGTTACGCCCTTAAAAGATTCTTTTAATAATCTGTTTCAGATTTGCAACAGTAAATCCTTTACCATCTCAGGTTTGGGTGAGTGGGTGGATGAAAAATGGACCTGGAATGGCTCTGCGGCAGCTCCTAACAATCCCCAGCATGTGAGCAGTGACATGGAGGAGCTGTTACAGGCTGTCGGTCATATTCATTTGCAGGCCAATGCTCATGACAGATGGATCTGGAATTTGGACGAGGTTAATGGGTTTTCAGTTAAGTCCTTCTATGATAGCATTTCCTCGCAGGGTGCTTTGGTGTCGGTTGCGGAAAATTCGATTCGTCTGTTGGATTTTGTTTGGAAGTCGTTTATTCCAATGAAAATAAAAGTCTTTGCTTGGAGATTAATTATCGATAGGCTGCCAACTGGTTCGAATTTGGTTGCAAGAGGTATTTTAGAAAATCCACACGATACGGTTTGGATGTTTTGTTTCAGGACTAATGAAGATTCTTTTCATCTATTCTTTTTGTATCATAAATCTGTTTTGGTTTGGAATTTGGTGTGTGACTGGATCAGCATTGATCGGATTTCTGAATTGGATTGTTGTTCCCACGCATTGGTCTGGCTGCTTAGATTAAAAGGTAGATGTAAGGAGGAATTTATCTATTCTATTTGGTTTATTTCTTGTTGGAATATTTGGAGCTTTAGGAATAATATATTGTTTAGGGACAAAGTCTGTAATGTCGACTCCATTTTTAACGCAATTGTTGCGACTTCCTGGAATTGGTTGGTTTGTGGCATGCGTAATAGGCAGTGTTGTAGCCTTTACGAATGGTCCAAATTTCCCTTAGATTTTTTGAAGTAGGGTAGGTTTGTTGGGCTTTTTTGGGGTTTCCCGTTTTTACGGTTGTATTTCCTGTACTACGGTTTGAGATTTCCTTAATCTCTTTTTATTGATATTGTTGTTTGCCTATAAAAAAAAATAGACAATTCAAACACTAACTCTAACTAAATCATGGTGGATTTTTTCAGACAAACGCGGATACCCGCAAGTACCGCTTATAACTTATATTGACATGTATACCGATAAGTAGGGGTGGCAAAACGGGCCGAGGCCCGCCGGGCCGGCCCGTCACCCGCCAAAAAATGGCGGGCAAGGCATGGATTTTCGGCCCGCCTACCCATTTCGCCCGCCCCGCCAAAACAAAAAACCCCGCGGGCGGAAGACATAATGGGGCGGGGTTGGGCCGCCAGCCCGTTAAAAAAATATTTAAAAAAATTATAAAAAAAAATCCAATTTTATTTTTAAAACAGTGGCCCAATGTTATTAGTGTAAGATTTAATTTATAGTTTAAGATTGTATTGTTATTATATAGTGTAAAAACAAAACAGAAATTGATAGTAATATATTATTTGACACTGTTATATTATGTATTGTTGAGAAGACAGTATGACAAATCTAAGATATTAAATTATTAGCACTTAAGATAATTTCTGTTATAATGCTGCTTTGGAAATTTGTTTAATCTAGTTTAATCTAGTAGCACAGTATGACATATTATTTGACACTGTTATATTATGTATTGCTAATTTGTTTAATCTAGTAGCAAAACAACTTTTAAGAGAATGATCTAATAATGATCTAATAACACCCTAAGATAGTAGCACTTAAGATAATTTCTGTTATAATGCTGCTTTGGAAATTATCCACTTCAAAACATAGAAATAGAGTTTAATTATAGACATTTACAATACTAAACAAAGTTGTAGTCAATGATGATAAAGTAAATTGATTTCACAAGATTATTCACAAGTTTTCTATCAGGTTGCCTCTGCTTGTGTAAATTGATTTTAGCACTGCTTGTGTTTGTAATGGAGTTGGCAAATTGTGTTTGTAAAAGGGAAGCTGAAACTTGAAAGGTAGATATAGGGCAGTGTTCTGTTGTTTTGGCAAATTGTGACATACATTATTCTGACTTTTTATCCTATTTAACACTGTTATGCCCATCTACTTTTGTTTTAAATATTTCAATTTTACTAAATATTTATATTCTTTGTAATTTATATTCTTTGTAATTTTACTAAATATTTATGGCCATCTACTTTTTTTTAAAATATTTCTATTTTTGTTTAAAAAAATGGAAAAATAAATAAATAAATAAAGAAGGCGGGCCGGCCCGCCGCCCGCCACCTTGGCGGGGCGGGCTTGAATTTCATGTCCATTTCGCCTAGCGGGCAAGCCCGCCCTGCTCTTTTTTTTTGCGGGCTTTTGGCGGGGCGGGGCGGGCGGCCCATTTTGACACCCCTACCGATAAGACTATAATCTTTACTATTTCTAGTCAAAAAAATAAATGTCGCTTTAAAATGAGCATTTTTGAAATTTCTTATTGAGTAGTGTTGAAAATATTTTTTTTAATAAAGAGAAATTATTGACTAAAAAATAGAAAAATAAAAAGGATGTGGCGACAAAAAATCTAATTCATAAAATATCTAGCAAAAGTTGAACACGTCTAATCTATCACTCAAAAATTTCAAAAACATAATTAAAAAGTAAATCTCAGCAAGTATCATAATCAACAAAAAAAGGTATTATGTATTATATCTGCACATCCATTTACATCTTTAAAAGTTTTAGATATTTTAAATTAAAAAAAACGTATAGTATATAAGTATTCTTTCATGTAATTAAAAAATGTTAAGGAAAAATGTTCACATTAAAAAAAATATAGAATGACTAAAATTGAGTTAATTTCAAACTAAAATTTTTTCTATTACAATTTTTTTTTAGTTTATGGGAGACAGTTGTGTGTTTAGAAAAGATTTAGATTTTGTCTCTACGGAAAATTATATTTGAATGTCTATATTTTTCTTGTTAAACGTTACATCATGATTAATAATTTTGTATCTTTTCCAATAATATTTGCCCAAAAAAGAAAAACAATCACTTTAAACGGTTCTGGACTCTCCTAAATCTCTGCTATGGGATCCAACTAAAAATAAGATGTGGTTAAGTCCTTTTCACAAAGAAAAGTAGTTGAGTGAAAAAAAAACCAAAATAACAAGTACATGTCTTTTATGAAATAATAGATGAAAGTCATTTTAAAATACTAAAGATACTATTTTGCTTTTTAATCTTTTAAAATAATAATTGGAAATCACTTTACAGTCTCATTTTACTGATTAAATTTGTAAATGTTGTTTTCAATCTTCCTGCCTTTTTTTTATTCTCAACTGTTTGGTGCATTTGGTTCTCTAGGAACCAAATTATTTTTGTGGGCTAAATCGGGAACCTGGGAGCTATTTTTCAAATGATTTTTTCTGTTTCTTGGTGGTGGTTAACTATTGTATCTAGGAATAATGTTAGATGCAACTATTGTTATGAGTTTTTTTTTGGTAAACAATAAATCATATTAAAACGAACAAGGGGTGCAACCCAAACGAAATACAATCAGTAGGAAAACTACTTCTGCTTCAAACAAAAGATAGGACCGTTAAACCAGTCAAGAAATTTACAAGCGCTAGGGTAATTAACCACCCAACTAAACCACTTCCAAGAAGAAGTTTGAATAAAGTAAAAGACTTCATCGAAATCGAACACTTTATCGTTGAAAATGATATTGTTTCTTGCCTTCCAAACAGCCCACACCACCACTTACCAAATGAAGTTGCCTTTTTCATTCCGCACCTCCTTACTCAGCTTGTGAGCAAAATCAGTCAAGGAAGAAGCACAACAAAAATTAGTACCTTCTACTAGGCCCAACCACTTAAACACTTTTCTCCAAATAATAAGAACAGACGGATAGAAGAGGAAGAGATCAGATACAGATTCAGAAGAACAATCACAAAGAACATAACCTTGATCATTACCTTCAAAACCAATACCTCTCTTAGTCAGCTCTGATTTCGTCGCGACTCTCCCCAACCAAACCCTCCACGCAAATATTTGGATTTTATACTCGCATCTTGACTTCCACATAATGTTCAGCGCATTCACCACATTGTCGTCAACAATAACACTGTGATTGACAAACTCAGCCATTGCGTTGTAGCAAGAACGAACTGAATAATAGTCATTCTCCTCAAGGTTCCACACATGCTCATCCTCGATGGAATTATGACAGAACTCAGATAACATGGTATTAAGAATGTGCAAACTCCTCACATTCAACGGAGGCATCTGCAAAAGTAGGCAATGATATCTTCCAGCTCCAAGTGTTGTCGCACCATGAGCCAAGATAAAAAATGTTGTTGTACTGATAAGGCCAGGGGAAAGCTCTAAACAAGTTCAGATACCTATCCTTCAAGGGGCAATTAAACAACTAGATGCACTGCCAAAGGAGAGTCCTTTGTCCGTCCACAACCTTCGACCGAATGTGCAACAGGAAAATATCGACTAATGAATTCTTAAGGTAACCTGCCTGCATAACGTCTTTCCACCATATGGACTGATTACGACTTCCCGCAGCTGTACCACCACCCAAAACCTCAACTGCTAGGTTGGTCTTCATCGTTGCATACCTATGTTCCAAAATCCCCCTCCATATAGCATTCTCCTTTGAAGCAAATCTCCATCTCCACTTCTAAAGAAGAGCTCTGTTGAACAATGTGAGATCCTTAACCCCAAGCCCTCCGTTTTCCTTTGACATACACACGGCCTTCCAATTGATCCAATGAACATGCTTCCTATCCGAATTACCACCCCACAAAAATCTAGATTGAATCTTTACAATCTGTTTCAAGGTCTTCGCATGAGCCCTGTAAAAAGAAAGCATGAAAGCTAATAATGAGCTCAGTACAGAATTAATTAAAACCACCCTGCCTCCTATGGATAGAGTTTTATTTCTCCAAGTAGCCAATCTTCTTTTGTACACATCCATAACAGATTCCAAAGATTTTGATTTTCTAGGGTTGGAACCAACCATAATTCCTAAAAATTTGAAAGTAATGGACATAATCCCACAATGGAGAAAATTAGACGCTGCTTCTAAGAATTCACCCTTAAGATTGACTCCCCCTACACAACTCTTTAAGAAGTTGACCTTCAATCCCATTACCATCTCGAAACCCCTCATAACAGCCTTAATACACCACAGGTTTTCCCAATTCGCCTGCCCGACAATTAAAGTGTCGTCCACGAATTGCACAATGATGTAAGAACAGTTAACACTCACCTTAAAATCAAGAAACAACCTTCTCTCACAAGCGGACTTCATTAGAATAGTAAGGCCTTCCATTACAATGATGAAAATAAAGGGAGATAATGGTTCCCCTTGATGTAATCCTTTACCAACTTCGAAGTCCTTAGTTACACTGCCATTCACAAGGACCGCCATAGAACCATCGAACATAAGAGAATTCATCCAAAGCATCCAACGCAGCCCGAAATTCATCTTACGCATTAAAGCTCTGAGAAAATCCTAATCGACACAGTCGTAGGCTCTTTCAAAGTCTACTTTCGTATGGAAACATTATTTCCTATTTCGTTTAGCTAAGTCCAGCAGCTCATTTACAACAACCACCCCGTCTAACATAAAACTTCCTTTCACAAAAGCAGTTTGTTCAACGAAAATGAGCCTACCAATAACTCTGCTGAGGCGCGCTGCCAGCACTTTAGACAAAATTTTCTACAAACAACTGACCAGGAATATAGGTCTGTAATTAACAAGAAGCTCCAGATTAGAGATTTTTGGGACAAGAGTAATAAACAAAGCCTTGGCAGCCTTAGTTAATGTTGGGTTGGAATGAAAGTCTTGAACGAAACGCACAATATCTGACTTAATTGTCTCCCGACATTCTTGAAAAAACCAAACGAAAAGCCGTCAGGGCCGGGACTCTTAGTCCCGTTACAATTCCGCACTGCCTTCTTAATTTCGCCTTCAGAAAATGGTTTTTCCAACTTCATGTTACTTCTAACAGAAAGCTTTGCAGAATCCAGCCCACTAAATGTTGGTCTAACACAACTCTCCTTAAAATTCTCAACAAAATAATCACGCATTTCCCTCTTAACGTCTTCTACCCCTTCCTTTCTACCGTCTTGAGTAACCACATAAGAAATAAAGTTCTTTCTTTGTCGCCCTCTCATGAAATTGTGGAAGAACTTAGAATTCTAATCTCCGTCTCTCAACCACAACACCCTAGATTTTTGCCTCAATAAACTCTCCTTCATGTGAAGCTTATTCCATAACTCTTGCGTAGCCAAATTCCTCTGAGAGTGAAGCATACCATCTTCGGACCAACCAACATCACCACCTGCTAAAACATCAAGATCATTCAAATTTTTATCATCCTCTGACACTTTCAGATCAATCCATCCGAAAACCTCCACATTCCACTTTCTCAACAAGCCTTTAAACAATCGCAGCTTTTCCTTCAATATGAAATCCCCTCTACCAGTAATACTCAGAGACTCCCACGAAGTTCTAAAGAACTCACCGAACTCTGGATGCTTCAAATAGCAGTTGTGAAATTTGAAAGGCTTAGGCCCCCAGTCCTCTGTTTTTTCTCTCAGCCATATAGGACAATGGTCTGATATGTCTCTTGGGCCAATGAATTGCCCCACAAACATCCAACCTTCTGCAATGACATCAGAAACTAAAAATCTATCTATCCTGCTCATCACCGTTCCAACCTTATTGAACCATGTAAATCTTCCACCAATCACCGGCACATCAATCCAATCTAGCCCTCCCAGAAAATTGCTAAATCCCTCCATTTACTTTCTCCTTCCTCTGTCACAGGCTCCTTTTCTTTCGCTTCTCCTAGACACAACATTGAAGTCGCCTCCAATAATCCACCTCCCCCGACAGTACTTATTTTTAACTGCCAGCAAATCACTCCATAACTTCTTCTTCAGATCAAACAAACAAGACGAATAGACGTTCACCAAGAAGTATTCTTCTCCTCTCCAAACAACACACACCCCCACGAAACCCGCACCCTGAAACTAAACAAAAGCTTAAACATCTTACTTCTCCACATAATAAGAATACCTCCTGCGGCACCCGTCGAACCTTTCTCTGTCCACTCCACCTCGTTGTTCCCTAAAAACAAAGAAACCAATTCAGACCCGAGAACACAAATTTTTGTTTCCTGGATGAAGCATGTGTCCACTTTACCAAATTGAACCAGATACCCGACTCTCTTCCTTTTCACCATGTTATCTCCCCCTCTAACATTAAGTGACGTGATATTAATCGATTAACTTTCTTATTGGACTCCCTGTTTTTCTTACTTTCCAAATCCCTGGATTCCATCCTTCTAATCTGATCTTCAAAAGTAGCATTATCTCCCTCTCCTGAGATCCCTAATGAAGAAATGATTTCCCACACTTTTGTTGACACCTTAGATTCCAAATCTTTCCAGAATCTCTTGTTTCCCAGTGCCACCTCCGAATCTGTCATTGAGAAACATCAAGATCCAGACTCCGATAAAACCGACCTAATCTTCCATTTGCTTGAGTGGTATACTCGTCCTTGTGACTTCTTGTAATCCTTCGTTTTTGTTGTTTTGGGTTGTAGTACCCCTAGTACTCTAATCTAATTGAGTTTGATTGATTATTAAAAAAAAAGATCCGCTAAAGCTTCAATACAAGAGGTCGAAACATCCAATTCAACAGTGCAAAGTTTAAATAAATTATTTGATGATATATTATTGATACATTTTGTTTGGTCAAATAGTATATTCATTCAAATCCCACATCGAATAGTATGAAGAGAATAGAATTTTAATATTAACATAAATATAGATAGTTAGTTTTACTTTTCTACACAACAACAAAATGTAGTCTTTTTGTTGTATTGGGGATTTGGGTAGATGTGTATCTAGAGAAGGTTTCTATTTTTCCATTCAAAAATAGGTTGTTGAGAGAGTTTTCTACTTTTGTGTTCAAAAATAGTTTGTTGAGAGGGTTTGCAAGTTTTCCGTCCAAAAATTGTAATTGAGAGAGTGTTTGCAATTTTTCCGTCAAAAAATTAAAATTGAGAGAGGGTTTACAATTTTTTCGTTCAAAAATTATAATTGAGAGAGGGTTTGAAATTTTTCCGTTCAAAAATTGTAATTGAGAGAGGTTTTGTAATTTTTCTGTTCAAAAATTACATTTTGGAGGATTTGCATTTTTCTCCTTAAAATTGCAATTTTATGAGAGAGTTTGTAATTTTGTTTTTTAAAGATTTGAAGTTTAATAATGAATTTGTGAGTTTTGTTTTTTGAATTTTTTTTGCACTTTTTCTTTTTGTGGGTATATTTCCACGTGCGTAGAATTTTTTTTTGTTATTTTTCCAACAACTGGAATCAGGGCTAAGGTTCTGATTAAGGGAGGAAGGGAGAGTGACAATGATTCTGATCAAGGGAGTAAGAAGACAAAAAGATGGAAGAGTAATAATTTTATACATGTGGTTGATTATTATAATTATAATGATCGCTTTGAAGATGAAGATATGTGAAACTTTAGATGAATTGAGAATTTGTTGGGTCAAATAGTATATTCATTCAAGTCTCACATCGAGTAGTAGGAAGAGAATAAAATTTGAATATTAATATATATAAAGATAGTTGGTTTTACTTTTCTACACAATAACAAAATGTATACTTTTGGATATTTTGAGGATTTGGGTAGTTGTGTGTCTAGAGAAAGTTTTCTATTTTTTCATTCAGAAATAGTTTGTTGAAAGGGTTCTCTATTTTTCCATTCAAAAAAAACTTGTTGAGAGAGTTTGTAATTTTTTCGTCCTAAAATTGTGGTTGAGAGAGGGTTTACAGTTTTTCCGTCCAAAAAATGCAATTGAGAGAAGGTTATAATTTTTTCATTCAAAAATTATAATTGAAAGAAGGTTTGCAATTTTTCCGTTCAAAAATTATATTTTGGAGGGTTTGCAATTTTCTCCTTAAAAACTGCATTTTTATGAGAGTTTGAGATTTTGTTCTATAAATATTTGAAGTTGAATAATAAATTTGTGAGTTTTGTTTTTTGAAATTTTTTTGCTCGTTTTCTTTTTGTGTGTATGCTTCTACGTGCGTAGAAATTTCTTTTTTATTTTTGTTATTTTCCCAACACATTTGAGATATAAGATACACTTTTTTGATCTAATAATTTCACTTAACTTATCTTGGACTTTGTAACTAAATCAGGTGTTGGGGTACTAATTTTGCAGGGCCACTCCCGCGCTACCTTATCGTATATCAACACCACCGCGTCAAAATTCCATCATCATCAATCAATCATAATTCTGGTATCAATACAGAATAATGTGTGAGGGCAAGGTGTCTTAACACTCAGTCTTTATTTTAATGATGTCAAAACATGTACTAGCTCGTAGTGTGTAATTTGGACGGTATCATCGCATCATAGTCGACATCTGTATTTCATAATGCATCAATATCCCATAATCATGTGTCTATACGTATAGGTAGAGTCTCAGATATCTCTTGTATGTGTTTGATCATGTTGTGAGTCATAGGAATGCATAAACATAGCCTAGATAGAAGAAAATATGGTCAAAAGTGATTTCTGTAAGTTTTCGTGGTTTGAGTCGACTCAAACAATGTTTTGGTCGACTCATGGAATATGATTTTCAGTTCATGTCTCACGGGTCAGCTCACGTCGACCATCCGGTCGACCCATACTGATGACATTTATATCTGCATTTTTTCACAAGGCTTGCGTCGACGCATGCCCTTGTGGCGGTCGACGCAAAGCTTCCAAATTTACATAGTCCTGCTCGCGGGTCAGTGCAGGCCGACCCTCATGAGTCTTTGGTCGACCGCTCGCCAGAATCCTACTATTTTTCTGATCTCTATCAATTTCAAAATGCTTTTATTTTTTGTTAGTTGGTCATAGGATCATATATATACATTGTACCTCATTTTTTACAGAACAACAAGAAAAATTGAAAGATATACACTGAAAGTTTTCTCTCATCATCTTCATCCTCATTTTTGCATTTTCTCAACAATTACACATAATAATTTTTGTTGATCTCTTGCATCATTGAGATGATAACCAAGCATTGGATTGTATATCGAGTTTGGAGTGAGTTTACAGTGGATTTTTTCTTGAATAAAACCATTAGGGTTTTGTCCTCCAAGATCAATTAGATTTGGGGTTTTTTGGGGACAAATCTTTGCTTCATTGAATTCATCCGAGCGAAGGTGATTGAAGAACGGTGGGTTGTCTCAATCTAGTAGTGTTAATCGTAGGATTGCACAAGAGAGGTTTGGGATCAAACTGTGTGTGATTGAAATCAACCGAGCGAAGGTGATTGATGACGGGTGTGTTTATTCAATCTAGTAGCGGTAAACGGAGGTTTATTCAACACGTTCGAGGCACTTGATTTGACTCGAATCAAGGGGAGGGAAGACATAGTATCAACATCAACGAGGTTTCTTGAGTGTGTGGTATCTAAGACTTCTCTTGTAAAAACATTTGCAACAAGATTATACATATCTCAATTCTGGTTTAGAATTGAGGGAAGACGTACCCGAAGCGAGGACGAAAGGGGAACTGCCTGAACAAATTTGGTATTGTTCTCTCTTTCCATATCTCTTTAATTTTTGAACTGTTTACGTTTGTGAATAATTAATTGATCGATAAAATTTTGTTATAGTGTAGTGCTGAAAATCTGGTTTGAAAACACTTTACAATCACTTTGATTGTAGTTGGAAAAATTTTACACTACACTTACATAGAAGTCATCACTTGGGGTGTTTCGCACACCAAGTGTTCGATAAATTGAACGCTCACAAAGTGCTTGTAAATTTGTCAATTTGATTTACTTTTAATTTGTCATTGGAAATTGCACAACATTAAGTGCAGTCAAGTATATTGATTAATAGTAAAGTTTGAGATTCGATTTCTCATTGAGCCTATCACTCCATTTGGCTTACGCAAATCCGGTCCTTTCGATATCCGGTCCGTTTAGACGATATAGTTCGTCCGCCGCTTCCGCAAACATTTTTAAAATCAAATTCAAGCGTCGACTCTCCTGTAAAAAGTAGTGATTTATTCAACCCCCTTCTAGATCAATTGCCTTTGTCTAACAAGTAGTATCAGGAGCATCGGTTCATCTAGGGCTTCACATATAACTTTTTAGAAAATGGCAAACGAACCGAAAGCGGTTTACAATAGAGCACCGATTTTTAATGGTGAGAATTATAGTTACTGGAAGGATTGCATGCATGTGCATATCAATTCTATTGATAGGAAGTTAAGGAGTATTATACAAAATGGTCCCATAAAAACTACCATGACTAATGCGAATAATGTGGTTGTACCTAAGCCGGAAGCACAATGGAATGAAGAAGATGAGAAAAAAGTATAACTACGATTGGAAAGTTAGAAATATTATGATCTCCTCTTTGGGTGTTGATGAGAATTATAGAGTTTTACATTGTACGAGTTCTGAAGCTATGTGGGACGCATTGCAAGTTGCCCATGAGGGAACCAATGACGTCAAACACACTCGAATCAATACTTTAACTCAATAGTTTTACCTCTTTCACATGAAGCAAGGGGAAACCATTGCCGACATGCAAAAGAGGTATACTCATTTAATCAATAGATTAAACTCACTTGGTAAACCGGTTTCCAATGACATTGCTACTTAGAAAATCTTGAGGTGTCTTACTAGGGAATTGAAACCAAAGGTCGCCGCCATAGAGGAAGCCAATGACCTCATGATGTTAGACATCACAACTTTATTTGGGAAGCTCGAGGAACATGAGCAAGTGCTCATTAGTCTTGACCAATTTGAGAAAAGAGAGAAGAAGGAAATGACCAAGACCAAAGTTGCGGAAAAGAAGTCAATAGCTCTAAAGGCTTCTAGTTCAAAGTCCTCCGCAAACGAGGTAAGCGAGAGTGAATCTAGCGACAACGACGAAGAAGATTCGAATGAGGATATGGGATTGTTTGTGAGGGGATACAATCACTATATAAACAAAAATGGTATTTAACATTCGGAAAAGAACCTCGTCAACTTTAGAAAACAAACAAGGTCTTCCAAGAATGAAGGCAAAAAGAGTGGAAAAACTAAAGGGTCTTGCTATAACTGTGGAAAAGTCGGCCATTATAAGCCGAATTATCCATTGTTGAAGAACAACAAAGGAAAGGATAAAAGTCATCCACAAAAGAAACAAGGTAAACCTAGAAGAGCCTATATCACTTGGGAAAGAGAATAAAATGTTAAGACATGCTAAATATGCTAACTCTAACAAAATGTCTTATTCAGAATTACAACATGCTTTTGATACTCTACACCATGAGGCTAAGGAAACCTTTAAACGTTTAGCTTCAAACAAACAAATATTTCTCATTTGGAGCAAAAGATCTCAGATTCAGAAAAGGAATTAGAGGCTCTCAAAAAGTCTATGGTGGAAGTAACAAAAGTAGATGTTGAGGAAGACAAGAGTAAATGGTTAAATTTTGGTTGTGATACTTGTCATATTTGGCAAAAAGAGGTTAGAACTCTAAAGGCCAAACTTGACAAGGCTCTAAAACCAAAGGTCACTTTTGCTATTGATAGATCACATTTTAAGAAAAGCATGCTTGATCCATATCAAAAATATACTTATGTGATTAGAGATCAACCTAACAAAAGTGATTCTCATGTTAACCTTACTTTCTTTTATTGTTGCAAAAGGGGTCATACGATTGCAAAATGTCGCTTTAGGAGGTTTTTAGTTCCTAAAGGCGTTTGTCAATGGTTGCCCAAATGCAATCTTGTTTTCACTCACAACCAAGGACCTAATAAGAATTGGCTACCTATTTCCCTTGATTAATTGTGTAGGTACAATGTCTTGAGACCACGGAAAGAAGACGAGTTCTTGATAGTGGATGCTCAAGACACATGACGGGAGAAATTTCTCCTTTCGTTGGCTTTGTGGCAAAGAAAAAGGGATTTGTGACCTACGGAGACAACAATAAAGGGGAAATACTAGTCACCATGAGTGAAGATTCATGGTTATGGCATAGGCGTTTGGTGCATGTCAATTTAGATTTGCTTAATAAAATAGTTTTTAAGGACCTAGCAGTCGGCTTACCCAAAATCAAGTTCACAAAGGATCACTTATGTGATGTGTGCCAAATGGGGAAACAAACAAGGATCTCATTTAAGTCTAAAAACATTGTTTCAACCACGAGACCCTTTGAATTCTCCATATGGACCTCTTTGGACCATCTAGGATTAAGAGCTTATGTAGTAACTACTACGGTTTTGTGATTGTCGATGACTAGTCTAGGTTTTGCTGGACTATTTTCTTAGCAAGTAAGAGCGATACTTTTTCGGCTTTTGAGAAGTTTTCCAAGCTATCTCAAAACAATTTGAACACAAACATTGTAACAATTAATAGTGATCATAGGGGTGAGTTCGAAAACCATATTTTTGAAGAATTTTGTGATAGCCATGGGATTGATCATAATTTTTCCGCACCTTGTACCCCTCAACAAAACGGGGTTGTGGAACGTAAAAATAGAATTTTGGAAGAATTGGGAAGGACTATGATCAATGAGAGTGGCCTTCCAAAATACTTCTGGGTCGATGCCATTAGTACGGCTTGTTACGTTTGAATAGGGTGCTCATCCGTCCTATTCTAAACAAAACACCGTATGAGCTTTTGAATGGGAGGAAGACTAACGCATCTCACCTTCACGTTATTGGTTGTAAGTGTTTCGTGTTGAATAATGGTAATGAGACACTTGGCAAGTTTGATTCTAAGGCCAACGAAGGTATCTTTCTTGGATACTATCAGTCTAGTAAGGCATATAAGGTATATAATAAGAGGTTACTTACTGTTGAGGAGTCTGTACACGTTACTTTTGATGAGTCTAATCCGAAAAATGTCAGAAAAGGTACTTTTTTTCCTGGTGCAGGTCTATCTTCGGAAGACATACTCAAGGACACTGATAAAGGGACTGATCAACCTGAAGCAGTGCATGCTAAGGAGGAAAATGATCATCATCCTGAGAAGATTGAGGAGGATCATCTGACTAACATACTCAGTGATATCTCAAAGGGACTAACCACTTGATCTAATCTAAGGAACTTTTTTTATCACTTCACTTTTGTCTCACAAGTTGAGCCTGAAAACTCAAAAGAGGCCTTACTCAATGAACATTGGTTTTTATCAATGCAAGAAGAGTTAAATCAATTTAAAAGAAATGAGGTTTGGGACCTTGTCCCTCCTCCGCGAGGCCATCGAGTGATCGACACCAGATGGGTGTTTAGGAACAAGCTCGACGAAAAATAAGTTATAACTAGAAATAAAGCGCACTTAGTTGCGCAAGGGTATAACCAAGAGGAAGGCATAGACTATGAGGAAACTTATGCACCTGTTTCCCGACTCGAGGCTATACGCCTATTGCTAGCTTACGCATGTTCTAAAAACTTCAAATTATTTCAAATGGATGTAAAAAGTGCTTTTCTAAATGGTTATATTAATGAAGAGGTTTATGTAGCCCACCCTCCTGGTTTTTAATCCCATGAGTATCCTAATCATGTTTATAAACTCAAACACGCTATGTACGGTCCCAACAAGCCCCTAGCCATGATATTAGCGTCTTAGCAAATTTCTACTAGATCAAGGGTACTCTAGAGGGAACGTTGACACAAACCTCTTCATTAAACGCCAAGGAAAACACCAATTTTGTTACAAGTATATGTAGACGATATTATATTTGGTTCTACTAACATGAATATGGTCAAGGAGTTTTTTAAGTTGATGCAGGGAGAGTTCGAGATGAGCATGATGGGGGAGCTAAACTATTTCCTCGGATTGCAAATTAAGCAACTTGAAGAAGGGACATTCGTGAGCCAGACGAAGTATTGTCTTGAGAAACTCAAACGCTTCGACATGACTAGCTCGAAAGTAATCGACACTCCGATGCCTACTTGTGTTAACTTGAGTCGAGATGAGAATGGTAAGGATGTAGATGTGAAGAAATATATACGTATGATTGGTTCACTACTCTATCTTACCGTATCCCGACCAGATATCATGTTTAGTGTTTTTATGTGTGTTAGGTACCAATCATGTCCCAAGGAATCTCATTGAAACGGGATGTGAATCCCCAAGGAAAAGAACACCCAAAAAGGAATTATGAAGTAGCCACCTGGTAAGTTGAACTGTCAACACATGTAGTGACTCGATAATGAAACAGAGGTACCCTTATTGCAAAATAAAAAAGAGAATCCACGCGGCTCACCTTGGTACTTAGGGGAGGCAGCAATCTTAAGAAAATTTGGGTTGTGATTCCAGGCATTAATCCAAAGAAATTTTTGGTCGTGATTCCGGGAAAAATTACCGGATATGAATTTGTAAAAGTCGAGCCCCACGATAAAAAAATTGAAGAGTTCAATCAAGAAATAAATTCATTTAACACTTATCCCATCAAAGGTAAATTCAACTGTTGAATGAGCACGTACAGATTCCCTAATGTCATATATCAAAAGAATGCGGGTGGATCCTTACAAAGCTCAAGATAAGTATATCTCTATTTTCTTCACAAAAAAAAAATTAACGATTTTTTTTTTAAAGAAATAATTTCAACGGAAATAATATTATAATCTTTGGCAATGTGGACACATAATCTATTTGTGAAACAAGACCCTACTAGGCGGAACAAACTTAAGGCAGCTAACGCACCCCGTCTCTTAGAAACTAGCCACTACTATAGTGTAAGAGGTGGAGCTCAAGAGACGTCAACCCTGAACTAGGATGGAAACTATGGTCAGGGACAGGAACCCCACCCTTGGCCGAAAACGGTTCCTAGTGACATTGAAAACTTACATCAGCTCCCCTCGAATGGGACAGGTAATGAAAAACTGAGTAGTTACACAACCCACTTCGACTGGGATGGGTAATGATATAAAGCTTAGTAGTTACACCACTTCCCAACAATAGAGACAAATCACAACAAAGCTCAGTGATTGCACCAAATCCCACTAATGGAAACGAGCAACAATAAAAATTGAAAGTCAGCCAGTTTGGAAAAGGATTGGGAAAGACAATACAAACGACATAAATCCTATTAAAGTGAGTAATTAAATACAAGCATACACTAGTAGAAAATTCGCGGTCACTCTAGTGACCGAATTAGCCACCAAAATGAAACATCATGTTAGTAAAATTTTAAAAGTCACTCAATTGGTCACTAAATAAAATTAGCCACCGAATTAGCGACTGATATTTTGTGACCATAATTTTCAATCTCAAATAATAATTTTTATATAAATTAATTCATAAAAAAATTCAGTGACCGAAATTTCGGTCACTAATTATTTTTTTGTTTTTTTAAATTATTAAGTTGCTTCCCTCTCAATTTTCTCCTTTTATTTATTTTTTTATTTTTTTCAGTCAAAATTTTACATTTTTATTATTTTAACAAATAAAACATATATTTATATAAATAATTAACTCATACAAATTTATTAATTTAGATCAAATATAATTTTAATGAAATCTTTTTAAATAATATTTGAAAGTTCTATTTCATTAATATTATATACATTTCAAATGTAAATTATACATTAAACCAAATGGCTTAGTGGACACCCGAAAGTCTCACAAAGGAAAGTGCATTGGTTCAATTCCTACTAGAGACAAAAAAATTATTTTATTTTAAAATCGGTCACTAAAATCGGTCACTAATTTCAGTAGCTAAAATCGGTCACTAATTTCGGTCACTAAATTCGTCTCTAAAGGTTAGCGACTAGCACTGTTCCAACCGAAATTTGGTAGTCGCGTTATTGGTTGCTAAACGTTTTAGTGACCGATTTTTAGGCTTTTTCGGTCTCTAATTCGGTCACTAAACGCGAACTTTTTAGTAGTGATAATAAGGAGAAATTTTGCAAGTTTACTTAAAGCTATGTGGAAAAGTTGTGAATAATCCAGCTAATGTAGCAGAAATAACACAAAGAATATTAAACGAAATATGGTGAGCATTTACAAATCAGACAACGAAAGGTAAATAAAAAAAAAATTTGTTCATGAATGTTACAGGAAAACATTAAGGCATAAATGCCAATACATTATATAGAGAAACAAAAAATCATGCATTACCACCTTAAGGCTAAACACTGTTAACATCCACTAATGCTTCATTCCGAGCCACCTTGTGTAGCTCAAGTTGCTAACGGAGAACCTGAATTCCAGGGAGAAGCACTTCCCACTACTACAAAATGTGCAAACAACAACGCCAAGTTTACAACGACATCTTATACACCGTTGTAATAATGCGTACTAGATGCGCGTATTTTTTTAAATCTTATTAAAATGCTTTTAAAGATGGTTAAAATTCCAACCTTGGTGAAATGTGAGTCATTTCACCACGGGTCTTAGAAAAACCGTCATTATAGGTAGCGTCTAGTCATGGGTTCAAGTCTCAGCTCCAGTATTTATGGTTTTTTATATATCTTTTCAAAATACTGACAGCCTTTCACCACGGGTATTTAAAAAGCCTTCATTATAGCCTATAGTTTAGTTCTAGGTAGTGCGCTTTCCAATTTATTACAACGCTTAATGGGTCGTGATTGTACGTATCATATATACAACGACACTCTACATAACAACGCATGCTCCCCCGTCATTATATATCTGCCCCAACCATTGTTAAATGGGTTTTCCATATTAGTGTCCAATTGGTTGATCACTTGGTTGAAAGCTCCGTATATCCCTTTAACAGTATGATTACGTTTATCGTTACCTCCTTCCTCATGTCAACGAATTGTCTCTCATAGGCTTCTCATTCCTTTGCTAAATACTTTTTCTCCTTCTAAGGAGCCTTTACATGCTTGTCAATATGAGATTACATCGTTGCCGCAATGATGGCTACCTCTGCACGAGATTTCTTCTATGCTTCCAAGGAAGATTCAAGCTCGACATTCATAGTAAAAGGGCAAGAAGGAAAACCCATTAGTCTTGCTTCCTCCTACTTCAGTTTATTCACTTCTTCCTAAAGAACCAAGTCTTTATTCTGGAGTTAGGTTCTCTCGTGCTCAGTCTCCTCGTATTTGCCCTTCTAGGTATCCCATTCCTTTGTGGGATTGCTCAAGGCTAAAACATCACCCCCGATCAACAACAACCATGTAAAAGAGAGAAGTTGTCGGGTAAGTATAGAAAGTAGCCTCAAAAGAGTTCCATCTTCTCTGCCTCAATAAGGTTCCAAAGATATGCAAGATATTCCTCAAAGATTGAATCAAAGGCTTCTTTATATGTGAAAGGAATCTTGATATGTGAAAGGAATCTGGCATTGTAGAATGGCTAGAAACCTAAGTAGAGGTGTAGATGACCCGACATAAGCACCCTAGGTTTGTGCTCTAGGGGAATATCGCAGTGTGCTTATCAAGCTAGGGTGTGTATGGAAAGTTTCAAGATAACTAACATTGCTTAACAAGGAAGAAAGTAGGCACGTTACACAAAGATAGGAGGTGCGCCTAGACAGACTACCTTTCTCAAGCCTATAAATATGGATGCAATCCATTAATTTCAATATATCTTATTAGATATTATTCCTAACTCTGTATAATTAACTAGTTTCTTACTATAAAGGGACAACCATAACAAGAAAGAAAAAGAGAGGGAGATTGTTTGCAGAACCACTGCCTGAGGAATCGTCAACAGATGATTCTCAAAATCTTTATCTAGGGCTTGAGTGTAAAGCTATGCTGAGTAAGCATAACTAATTTTCTCATTAGTTGGGGTTAGACGTAGTTCTCCTAGTACAAGTGTTTTTATCCTGATAATGGCGTTTTATATAATTCTACGTAAGCGTTAATGCTTATTTTGGATTAGCTGCCTAAAATATGTTTTTATGGTAGTTCTTGATGTACAAGAGGTGTTGGTCGTTATTAGATTCAAGTCTCCATATATTGGATACTAATGCCTATAGATATGGTTAGGTTTAATATTCACAGACTATTAATAATTGGTTATCAATATCTTTATATCATTCTGGAATCTTTATGCTATTGTATTTAATAGTGGGAGAGATTACCTATTAGGTAATACTCACGTCGTTGAGTTAGAGATTAGATTTGATTAGAGAAACGAGCAGTAATATTAATAGTTGGGTTGAAGAGAATATTACCGATCAAGGATGCTACATGAGAATATGTCAATGAAATCTAACCCCAACATGTTTTCTTAACTATTAAACACCAAAGATCATTTTATTTTCTGTTATTTTACCTTTTAGTATTAATAAATAGTAAATCACCAGATAAACCATTCTTAAAATCATAGAAACTAACTATTGAAAGATCTTTGAAATACAACTTGCCTCCGTGGAGACGATGAAAATATACCTACTTTTATACTTCAACAAATTAATGCCATTTCCAGGGTCTAGCATTATTTTTTAAAGACGATATGATAGTTTTGTGATTTTAACTATTCACTTTGTATATGATAATATTTGTGCATATTTTGTTTTAAGTCACTAACCTACTAATCATTTTATCTAGTTTTGCCTAAAGTTGTTTATGCAATGTAACAAAATTGTCAAAGATTTCACAAAGAAATGCAAAAAGTGCCTACACATTGGAAAGTTCATTGTTGTGAGATTTATGGTGGAAATCATTCCACAGGATATTGCTTTCCACCAGATGTAGTAATAAACTTCTAGAATAACAAACAAAGATGATGGAAAATATCAAAGCAACAACAACTAAAACTATGGATACTTTGTAGGACCAATCTCTCCTAAACAGAACGGTACATCAAGATTGAAGGGGACACTATATCAATTCATGAAAGTGGCGATGGAAAACCATAAAAGAATAGACGTTTCAATAAAAAAAATCCCACGGTTCAAATTGTTCATTTAAGCAAGAATCTGCTTGATCTACTAACCAATGCAAACATTTAAACTAACTCATCAAAACATTGCAAAGTGAGTGAAAATGGAAATGATGAAAAGAAGAAAGAAGTTGTTGAATAAAAAAAGCAAGAAAATGGGAAAGAAATTGAAGAGAAAGAGTTAGAGAAATATTTTAATGAAAATACATAAATAAAAGTTCAGGGAATAAAGGAAGAAAGGCTAAAAAATCTTGTTGATGAGACACTAACTCCAACTAATGAAAACCCATATTTAAAGTTTTAAACAGTCTCAAAATCTTGTTGATGAGCACAACATTCTATGAAGCCTGGGATCAGGTGCCTTCCTATCTCAAATTCATGAGAGAGAATATGAACGAGAAATAAAGATATATCAATGAACCCTAACAAAGACGTCGAGCTACAACGTTAAACAAACACTTATTTTGAGGCAACCCAACTCTTTACCTTTAAATTATCTTTTATGAAAATTATATTTCTGTAAAATCGGTACAAAGAACATGTTTTGAGATTCTGAAGTACTTTCGAAAATGATATCATGTATGCGCTAAGCGAACACTTCAATGACATTTAATTTTCTAAGTTTATACAGGTAAGCCAATCAAAATTTTATTGTCGGGAAGAAAAATTCTCCCTATTAAAGGCATCGAAGGAAGATCCATTAGAAGAAACCTTCCTATTAAGAGAATTGCTAGTAAACTTCTCTGAATCAAAACTGTAAGGCACATTTATAATGAATGGGGAGAAATGGCTATTAAGTGAAAGGTTAGACTTTGTGTAACACCCCCTTTCTATACCCCCAAATAATCAAATAAATCATTTAGGCACGTATTGGAAATTTCATCAGAGTATAATTGTAAACACGGCATAAAAAGGTATGTCACATTATGCTTGAAATTAAACACATACAACACCTGCTCACAAAGATATGCAACAGTGGGGTAACTTTCAAACAACAAAGGGTCTCAGTCCTTATACCCACATCTCAATATTTAGAATAAAAGCGGAAACATCTAAAATATTGAATAACAACCACATATATACCTCAACATATATATATATATATATATATATATATATATACATCATGTTTATATACACAAATTCATCAACAAGATACATATGCAAATGTATCACAAAAGATCAAAACGTCCTAGCTACCCGGTGCTACATATCAGAGCCAACCGACCAAAAAGGTATGAAGACACACATCACAAAAGACCACCAGATACCTAATCTGCAATGCCTCGTAGAGCATCATAAAACAGCAGAAGGGTGAGAAATATTATCATAATAACAATGCATATAATCATATATCTCAACACAACAGTTTACACATAACACATTCTCACCATTCTACCATTCCACATAAACATACATATTATATTCATTCTTCAATGCATCATTACAATGATACAATTCTTATCACAATTCATCACATCTCATTCAATATACATCGCAAGGCATACATATATATATATGCATATACAAAACCAAGCATCTTCATCACAATGCTTATCATTCAACATAAACACATATATTCATGTTCATTCATCCATGCACAAATACAAGGATGACCAATGCAAATCATAGAGACCGACTCACGGCTCTATGCAAATGCAATGCGGTACCGACGCATTTCATCTCAAGTTCAATTGAAGAACTTATTGGAACCATCGCTCGTTACTTAGTGTAACTCCCCGTCTGGCATATGATGTTCACCCATTGCTACCACCTCTCAAAAGGCTTACAATGTTTATGGATTGCTCCCACCTCTCAAAAGGCTTACAATCCGATTGCTCCCACCTCTTAAAAGGCTTACAATCATTTGTAATCATCGCCCCCACCTCTCAAAAGGCTTACGACGTTACAACAGATTCATCTTAGAACCCCACAATGCAAGAATGCACATCATGATGCTTCACATACAACATGACTCATGACACTCTTGACATGCATAATTATTCACAATATAGTCATGCATTCATCACACACAATCCACATACATTCACATCAATTGTGCCAAACGGCAACCAAATGTTTTCACAAATAACCAAACAATTTGATTTACGGTTTACCGGAAAAGTCGGTTAAAAGTCGGCTAAAAATAATATTTTCCATCATCATCAAAAAGTACTCATCCACAGCTTCGATTCGATATAAAGAACACTTAAATCCGATAAACAACGAAGAAGATATGTATATTTCAAAATAACGCGAAAACATAAACCGGAGGTCCGACACTACGAAACGGTTCGAAAATACTGTTCCAATTGGACTAGGTTTAGACCTCAAAACCATTTTTCCTAGAAAGAACATCTCGTTAGTTTCCCAACGCTTCGAACGGGGGTCAAAATCGACTTACGGTTCAAGAGATATGAATTTTCGAAGTTTCCCCGATAACCAGAATTTTCTGATTCAGCACAGTATGTATCGATACATAGGCTTATGTATCGACGCATAGAGGCCACATGTATCGATACATAGCACGCAGGTGCCGACGCATGCTGTAGTGAAAATGTTGTTTTCTCAAATTTCTTCAGTATGTATCGACGCATAGGGGTTATGTATCGATACATAAACCATTTCGTATCGATACATAGCTGTTATGTATCGATTCATAGCCCTGTTTTTCTCAAAAATCAGATTTCTCAATTTACACACTTGCTGTAACTTTTCCGAAATGCCCGAAACTCGACTAAATCGAACATTTTCACCGAAACAAACATATACGCGCAACCACCAAATACATAAGAACAATTTAGAACACATAAACGAAATTTCTACGACGTTCGATTTTTCGATTAAATTTCAACCTTTCAAAAACCAGAATTTTCAAACATCACCAAATCGAATAAAAAGCACGCTATACGACAACCTAACCTTACTCGATACAACTACGTAATTTATTTCGAATTCTAACCGTGAAAACATCGGTTTCTATCGATTTCCTACGATTCGACCTAAACGGAAACAACAACGGAAACATACCGAAAACTAACCGAAACATAACCAAACTTCATGAAACTTTAAACAGCAGCTCACATACATATAACCAACTAACACATGTATTTATACGACTTTTCGACCGTAAAAACATCGGTTTCTATCGATTTCGTCAAATACGGCATAAACGGAAACATATGGAAAACCAACCCAAACATCAACACATAACACATACATAATCATACACATAGTTAGGATAACAATATTTCACACCCTTACCCGATTAAATTGACTCCGAAAGACTGATCTTGGTGATTTTCCACACTTTTCTCTTTGCTCTTCTCTTTTCTCCTTTTTCTCTCAAAATTCTATTTTTCTCTCTTTCTCACCTCTAACTTTCTATTTCTATTCTTTTTCTTTCTTATACTTTTCTTTCTTTCTATTTCTTTATATTTTCTCAAAATATCTACTAACTAACTAACTATCATTAAATGTGAAATATCTAAAATACCCTCCAATCTAATATTCCCCGCAAACTCTCAATAACGGTAAAATCACATAATATGCAAACATAACATATTCACACACCAATATCACAAATAACATAATTATTGCCCAATTAAATAAAAGACTCCACCAAATAGAATCAATCAACACAAAAATGGAAATATCAAAATCGGGCTGTTACAACTCTCCCCCACTTTTGAAATTTTCGTCCTCGAAAATATTACCTGATTCAAACAACTCCGGATACGACTCGCGTATCCCACTTTCCAATTCCCAAGTCATATTGCCCTCCGAAGCGCCTCCCCACGCTACTTTCACAAGCGCAATATCCTTGCCTCTTAGCTTCTTAACTTCACGATCCAAAATCTTAATCGGTAAAACTTCAACCGTAAGATTATCTCTCACTTCTACCTCATCCATAGGAATAATATGTGACGGATCCGGAACATACTTCCGAAGTTTCGAAACATGGAAAACGTCATGCAAATTCGAAAGATTCGGAGGCAACGCCACACGATAAGCCACAACGCCAACACGTGCAGTAATCTGATACGGACCAATAAAATGAGAAGTCAACTTCTTCGACTTCAAAGCACGACCCACGCCCGTAACCGGTGTAACTCTCAAAAACACATGGTCGCCTTCTTGAAACTCAAGATCTTTCCTTCTCTTATCATGATAGCTCTTTTGTCTACTTTGAGAAGCTTTCATCTTCTCTCGAATAAACTTCACTTTCTCCGTCGTTTCTTGTACCAATTCCGGTCCAACAATCGCCCTCTCACCAGTTTCATGCCAACACAAAGGTGTTCGACATCTCCGACCATACAAAGCCTCAAATGGTGCCATACCAATACTCGAATGAAAACTGTTATTATAGGTGAACTCAATCAACGCTAAATAACTATCCCAAGCACCACCTTGCTCTAGCACACAAGCACGCAACAAATCCTCCAACGATTGAATCGTCCTCTCGGTTTGACCATCTGTTTGCGGATGGTAAGCCGAACTCAATCTTAGCTTAGAACCCAAAGCCTCTTGTAAACTCACCCAAAATCTCGATGTAAATCTCGGATCTCGATCCGATACAATGCTCTTAGGAACACCATGTAACTTAACAATCACACGAACATAAATCTCGGCTAACTTCTCCAAAGGATAACTAATGTCAATTGGAATAAAGTGAGCAGATTTAGTAAGCCTATCAATAATCACCCAAATAGCATTATGACCTCTTTGCGTATTCGGCAATCCCGTAACAAAATCCATCGATATACTATCCCATTTCCATTCCGGAATATCCAATGGTTGAAACAAACCACTAGGCTTCTGATGTTCCACCTTCGACTTTTGACAAGTCAAACACGCATACACAAATCGAGCCACATCCCTCTTTAAACCGGACCACCAAAAGATCTTCTTCAAATCTTGATACATCTTATTCGCACCTGGATGAATACTTAAATTACTTCTGTGTCCTTCCTCTAAAATCATCTTTTTCAACTCCGCGTCGTCGGGAATACAAATACGACCACGGAATCTCAAAACTCCAAAGTTATCAACCTTGAAATCCTCATCCTCATTTATCATTAAATCAACGAACTTCAAATCCAACTTTTGCTTTTCACTAACCGTTGCAAGAAAATCATTCGTAACATGCAACATACCAAGTCTCACACTTCGCGGCGTCATTTCACAAACCAAACTCAAATCTCTGAAATCCTCCAAAAGTTCCCATTCTGTCATCATTAATGCGGACATATGTAACAACTTTCGACTTAAGGCATCGGCTACCACATTCGCCTTACCCGGATGGTAATTCAAACTAAAATCAAAATCCTTCAAAAGCTCTAACCATCTTCGTTGTCTCATGTTCAATTCTTTCTGATCAAATAAATATCTTAAGCTTTTGTGATCACTAAAAACTTCAAATCTTGCACCATAAAGGTAATGCCTCCAAATTTTCAAAACAAACACCACCGCCGCTAACTCCAAGTCATGCGTAGGATAATTCTTTTCATGCACTCTCAATTGTCGTGAAGCATATGCCACAACTTTTCCATCTTGCATCAGAACACCACCTAACCCAATCAATGAAGCATCACAATATACAACAAATGGTTCATTAGGATTCGGCAAAATCAAGATCGGAGCCGTTGTCAACCTTCTTTTTAGCTCCATGAAACTCTTTTCACAATCTATATCCCAAATGAAAGCCTTTCCTTTACAAGTCAATTGCGTTAACGGAAGTGCCAACTTCGAAAATCCTTCAATAAACCTCCGATAATAACCCGCCAAGCCTAAAAAGCTTCGAATCTCCGTAACCGATCTAGGAGTCTCCCACTGCATCACCGCATCAATCTTAGATGGATCAACACTAATACCACTCCCGGAGATAACATGTCCATGAAAACTTACTTCCGATAGCCAAAAGTCACATTTTGACAACTTAGCATATAATTGTTTCTCTCTCAATATTTGCAACACAATTCTCAAATGCTCTTCATGCTCTTCTTGAGACTTAGAATAAATCAAAATATCATCGATGAACACAACCACAAAACGATCCAACTGTTCATGAAAAATACGATTCATGTATTCCATAAACACCCCCGGCGCATTAGAAACCCCGAATGGCATCACGGAATATTCGTAATGACCATACCGTGTCCTAAAAGCCATCTTCTGAATATCCTCTCTTTTCACACAAATTTGGTGATATCCCGATCTCAAATCAATCTTGCTAAAGACACGCGCACCAACCAATTGGTCCATCAAATCATCAATCCTTGGAAGCGGATACTTGTTCTTAATTGTCACCTTGTTCAACTGTCGATAATCAATACATAACCGCATACTTCCATCCTTTTTCTTTACCAACAATACCGGAGCACCCCAAGGAGAAACACTTGGCCTTATAAATCTTTTGTCCAACAAGTCATTCAACTGCTTCTTCAATTCTATCAACTCCGATGCCGACATACGATACGGTGCCATCGAAATCGGTCTAGTGCCAGGAACTAGATCAATAGAGAACTCAACTTCTCTTTCCGGCGGTACATCCGTAATATCCTCCGGAAACACTTCTGGAAAATCACACACCACAGGAAACACATCAATACCAATCTTACTCTCCACTGACCATGATGCAAACAAACCAAACAATTGAGCTTCATCCTCTAAAAGTTTCTTCAACTCTTTAGTAGATAGAAAACTCTCATCTTCATTATCTTCCAAAGAAGGAAACCTTACCAACTTATGATAGCAATCTATATGAACTCGATTAAATTGCAACCAGTTCATACCCAAGATTACATCCAATCCCTCCAACGGCAAACACACTAAATCCATCTCAAAGTCTTTACCATAAATGGTTAAAAGACAACTTAGACAAACCAAAGAAGTAGTTACTGACCCCATTGCTGGAGTATCAATAACCATTTCAATACCCATCAAAGACAACGCAACATTCAAACGCTTCGCGCACTCAGACGAAATAAACGAATGAGTCGCTCCCGTATCAATAACAGCAACTAAAGGTGTACTATTAATAAAGCATGTACCTTTAATCAAACGGTCTGCACTAGTGGTCTGAGTCCCCGCCAATGCAAACACCTTTCCGCCCGCTTGAGCTTGTTTCGGCTTAGTACACTTAGTACTAATGTGACCCATTTCTCCACAGTTAAAACACTTCACCATATTCCTCCTACACTCAACAGTAGAATGCCCAATACCTCCACAGTTAGAACATTTCCCAACGGCCTTCCTACACTCAGTTGCTTTATGACCCATTCCACCACAATTGAAACACTTAATGAACCCAGAACTTCCTCCTCTAGATCTCTTATCAAAGTTTCCCTTATATTTACCCTTATCAGCGGGGGTCACATAAGGTCCACTTCTAGCTTGCTGTTTCCCTCTCCTCTCATTCACACTCTTGTAATGTGTAGAACGAGCTTTGCTATCTTTCTCGAAGATTCTACAACATTCAGTCAAATCCGAAAACCTCCTAATCCTTTGATATCCCAGAGCTTGCTTAATCTCAGGACGCAACCCATTCTCATATTTAATACACTTTGAGAACTCAGCAGTAATCGCAGCATAATGAGAATGAAATTGAACCAATTCCACAAACTTAGCAGTATAGTCCACCACTGACATACCACCTTGTTTCAATTCCAGGAATTCCATCTCTTTCTTCCCTTTGACACTTTCAGGGTAATACTTCAGCTAAAACTCGGTACGAAACAATTCCCAAGTTACCTCTTCATTATCCACCTCAAGAATTTCACGCATACCGACCCACCAATCGTCGGCTTCTTCCCTCAGCATGTGAGATCCAAGCCTCACCTTATTCTCTTCCGCACAATCCATGACTCTGAAGATTCTTTCAATCTCTTTCAGCCAAAGTTGAGCACCATCGGGATCAAATCTTCCTTTGAAGACCGGTGGTTGATTCTTCCTGAACTCTTCATTAGCACTTACATTCGGCGCACCCTGCACCGCCCTAGCCATTGCTTCCATAGCAGCAGCCATCGCATTATCGTTTCTACCAGCCATATTCTGATCACTCCTAAAAATAACAACAAAGGTTAAACAACAGTTCAACCAACACAACAACGAGACAGACACGACTGACTCAACCTTGGCTCTGATACCACTTAATGTAACACCCCCTTTCTATACCCCCAAATAATCAAATAAATCATTTAGGCACGTATTGGAAATTTCATCAGAGTATAATTGTAAACACGGCATAAAAAGGTATGTCACATTATGCTTGAAATTAAACACATACAACACCTGCTCACAAAGATATGCAACAGTGGGGTAACTTTCAAACAACAAAGGATCTCAGTCCTTATACCCACATCTCAATATTTAGAATAAAAGCGGAAACATCTAAAATATTGAATAACAACCACATATATACCTCAACATATATATATATATATACATCATGTTTATATACACAAATTCATCAGCAAGATACATATGCAAATGTATCACAATAAGATCAAAACGTCCTAGCTACCCGGTGCTACATATCAGAGCCAACCGACCAAAAAGGTATGAAGACACACATCACAAAAGACCACCAGATACCTAATCTGCAATGCCTCGTAGAGCATCATAAAACAGCAGAAGGGTGAGAAATATTATCATAATAACAATGCATATAATCATATATCTCAACACAACAGTTTACACATAACACATTCTCACCATTCTACCATTCCACATAAACATACATATTATATTCATTCTTCAATGCATCATTACAATGATACAATTCTTATCACAATTCATCACATCTCATTCAATATACATCGCAAGGCATACATATATATATATATATGCATATACAAAACCAAGCATCTTCATCACAATGCTTATCATTCAACATAAACACATATATTCATGTTCATTCATCCATGCACTAATACAAGGATGACCAATGCAAATCATAGAGACCGACTCACGACTCTATGCAAATGCAATGCGGTACCGACTCATTTCATCTCAAGTTCAATTGAAGAACTTATTGGAACCATTGCTCGTTACTTAGTGTAACTCCCCGTCGGGCATACGATGTTCACCCATTGCTACCACCTCTCAAAAGGCTTACAATGTTTATGGATTGCTCCCACCTCTCAAAAGGCTTACAATCCGATTGCTCCCACCTCTCAAAAGGCTTACAATCATTTGTAATCATCGCCCCCACCTCTCAAAAGGCTTACGACGTTACAACGGATTCATCTTAGAACCCCACAATGCAAGAATGCACATCATGATGCTTCACATACAACATGACTCATGACACTCTTGACATGCATAATTATTCACAATATAGTCATGCATTCATCACACACAATCCACATACATTCACATCAATTGTGCCAAACGGCAACCAAATGTTTTCACAAATAACCAAACAATTTGATTTACGGTTTACCGGAAAAGTCGGTTAAAAGTCGGCTAAAAATAATATTTTCCATCATCATCAAAAAGTACTCATCCACAGCTTCGATTCGATATAAAGAACACTTAAATCCGATAAACAACGAAGAAGATATGTATATTTCAAAATAACGCGAAAACATAAACCGGAGGTCCGACACTACGAAACGGTTCGAAAATACTGTTCCAATTGGACTAGGTTTAGACCTCAAAACCATTTTTCCTAGAAAGAACATCTCGTTAGCTTCCCAACGCTTCAAACGGGGGTCAAAACCGACTTACGGTTCAAGAGATATGAATTTCCGAAGTTTCCCCGATAACCAGAATTTTCTGATTCAGCACAGTATGTATCGATACATAGGCTTATGTATCGACGCATAGAGGCCACATGTATCGATACATAGCACGCATGTGTCGACGCATGCTGTAGTGAAAATGCTGTTTTCTCAAATTTCTTCAGTATGTATCGACGCATAGGGGTTATGTATCGATACATAAACCATTTCGTATCGATACATAGCTGTTATGTATCGATTCATAGCCCTGTTTTTCTCAAAAATCAGATTTCTCAATTTACACACTTGCTGTAACTTTTCCGAAATGCCCGAAACTCGACTAAATCGAACATTTTCACCGAAACAAACATATACGCGCAACCACCAAATACATAAGAACAATTTAGAACACATAAACGAAATTTCTACGACGTTCGATTTTTCGATTAAATTTCAACCTTTCAAAAACCAGAATTTTCAAACATCACCAAATCGAATAAAAAGCACACTATACGACAACCTAACCTTACTCGATACAACTACGTAATTTATTTCGAATTCTAACCGTGAAAACATCGGTTTCTATCGATTTCCTACGATTCGACCTAAACGGAAACAACAACGGAAACATACCGAAAACTAACCGAAACATAACCAAACTTCATGAAACTTTAAACAGCAGCTCACATACATATAACCAACTAACACATGTATTTATACGACTTTTCGACCGTAAAAACATCGATTTCTATCGATTTCGTCAAATACGGCATAAACGGAAACATATGGAAAACCAACCCAAACATCAACACATGACACATACATAATGATACACATAGTTAGGATAACAATATTTCACACCCTTACCCGATTAAATTGACTCCGAAAGACTGATCTTGGTGATTTTCCACACTTTTCTCTTTGCTCTTCTCTTTTCTCCTTTTTCTCTCAAAATTCTGTTTTTCTCTCTTTCTCACCTCTAACTTTCTATTTCTATTCTTTTTTCTTTCTTATACTTTTCTTTCTTTCTATTTCTTTATATTTTCTCAAAATATCTACTAACTAACTAACTATCATTAAATGTGAAATATCTAAAATACCCTCCAATCTAATATTCCCCGCAAACTCTCAATAACGGTAAAATCACATAATATGCAAACATAACATATTCACACACCAATATCACAAATAACATAATTATTGCCCAATTAAATAAAAGACTCCACCAAATAGAATCAATCAACACAAAAATGGAAATATCAAAATCGGGCTGTTACACTTTGAACTCGAATGCACTTTGTTCTAACTAAAGGAGAAGAACAACTAATCCCATAACCACTAGACATGTGTTATGAGGTGATAATTTATATGGACCATAGCGAAAATAAAGACTAAACTAAAAATTAGCTTAAGGCAAGGATGATACCTAAAAAGAAAGGAAGGACGCAAAAATGTTATATATTATATGCAGAGTAAAAAATCTATGTTCCAAAAGATGGCAAATGCTTAAGCAAAGTATTCGAAAGAGGAAAATATTGTTCTCACAAAAAGGAAGTTGACTTGCAGGAATGGCAAAAAATTCATCCAAAGAATCAGGAAACCCTTATATAGAAGAAGCAAACAGAGGTTCACATCAAAAGGAAAATGTAAATTTAGAAATTGATAATCAAATTTCACCTTGTAAACATAAGCGAAATCAAGCTCACTTGAATGCCATAGAGATGAGCTTCATGCCCTAACTTGCGCGCCTAAGAAAATGTGCCTGAAAAAATCGAAGAAATGTCTCAATAATGGGAAATTCAATTAATGCACTTGTTTTATCTACTACTTTTTTAACTGCCTCTTGTCCTTCTCGCTTCCCCTTTATGGATGAATTTGGAAATATGATGTTAGCCGCAACTTCGAAAGACTTCTGGCTTGATAAACGCACCGACAAGGGTTAAGGGGAACTCTATTGAGTCAGTGAAATGCCTAATATAAGAAAGGTCCTAACATCCAGATCAATAATGCAAAGCCTAAAAAAAATACATCCATCATATATAATTAACAGATGTGAGACGAAGGGACACTTTTTCTGATCTCGTAATTTCACTTCAATTATCTTGGACTATGTAACTGACTTGGGTGGGTGTCCAATATCACACACACACGCACGTATGCACACGTGCACACATGCACACACCCACACACACACGTGTGTGTGCGCGCACACACACATGTACGTACACACACACCTTTAATTTTCTTTTACTCCAATTTATCAAAATTATATTTTTACAATATATCAAAATGTAAAGTTAATATAAGAAGTAATATAGTAAAAAATAAGAAGAATAAAATAATTATAACAAAATGATATCATTATATCGAATATCATTTTTACAAAATCTATTACTTGAAATAGATTTAAATGAATTATTAAAACCTTTGTACAAGAAAAGAAATCAATACATGAAAAGGGCTTTAGCAGAAGAAAGCTAGAAAAAGCTTGCAAATGGTTGAACGAAGATAGGTAAAAAAAAAAAAATTAAGAAATCCTTTTATAGGGGAGTTGAACCTACATGCACTCAAAGACCTTTTAGGCTTCTAATGAAACATTAAAGGGTTTGATACGTATCTGACGTGTTTGAAAGCCATGACTATTTAGTCTCTCGATAATAAATAATTATTGCTTACCATAAATGAAATCGAACGCATCCATCAATTAATTGACACTTGATATCTCCTAGCTGAGGTAAAAGTCACACATGGAACACTTAGCAGTGCCCCCTTCTTAACTAAGGGACTCGCCCCCAACTGAGGGACTCATCCGTAACTAAGGGATTCACCTCCTAACAGAAGGACTCGCTTCTAACTCAAGGACTCGCCACCAACTGCGGGACTCACTTGGAAAGAATGAAAGGCTTAAATTACATGGGTAGGAGCTTAATCACGTCATCCTATTCAAGTTTGTGTGCATGAGGGATTGTGGATGGATGTATTTGTAAAGACCAACAATAAGACGTTACCGGGACTAGTTCTCATCAGCGCCCGCCTAAAACATGTTGTATAGGGATGTTCCCCACTCCTCAGTTGGTTTTCCCTGATGGGAAATGATGATGGTGACTTGTAAATTGTCCATAACAACATATGGAAGTGGTTAAGCTCACGATTCCCTAAAAAATAGATAGTCAACAAGTCTCACGGTCAATGAGGAAAAGTTGCTACTCCTTAGGAGCCCCTGAATCCAGGAAGCCTCTATAAGTATCCCAACCTTAAGGTTGAGGGGGACAATCATATACTCACATAAAATACCCCTTAAAACAAAGTTTCTCACTTGTGAGCTTGCTCTAATTTCGTAGAAACACTAAAGCCTTCGTCAACCCATACAAATTTAGGGTTACTATGCATGTATACTTTTTATTTATCAAATATATATATATATATATATATATATATATATTTCTTTTACTCTAGCCAAATTATCAAAAAAAAATAATTTTACAATGTAATATATAACGTTAATTTTTTTTGTTAATATCAAAAGTTATATAGTCAAAAATAAGAAAAAACAAATATAAGAAAAAAAATGAAATCATCAAATAGAATATCACCTTTACCAAATCTATTATTTGAAAGAGATTTACAAAGAATTACTAAAACCTTTGTACAGCTATAACACATAATTCACAAGAAAAAAAAGGAAAAAGAAATTTGAGTCCAAATTGAAAACTCAAATAATCATACATATATGTTACTAGCTAGCTCTCATGGTTGATCTCCAATATTTTATCATCATTCATCACTTCATTATTTTTCACGAACATTTTGGAGCGTGGTGCTGCAAATTGTGCAGAGAACGACACTGAAAAATGATCAGGATCGTTGAAATAACCATCATCAAAATTCTGTAAATAAGAGTTTGGATCATAGAGAAACATAGATGAAGATGTTCTAAAAGTTTTCATCTTCTTTTCTCTCTTGATCTTCCTCCATAGTGTTTTCAACTTTGCTATCTTAATTTTGCTCATAACTTCATTAACACATACAATAGGATCATGGGCAATTCTCTCATAACTTGACCAAATATTTCTGTTTCTTGATCCTAGACAGTTGCAATTTTCAACATCCATGGTGTGTGGAGTAGAGAACAAAGGAAGCATAAAATGATTTAAGGAACCAATATGTTTGGAGTGAATACATTAAGACTAAGACTAAAGGCTATTAATATAGTGATGACATGAACCACTTTCCTTTCTCCATTTTCATTTTCCTCCTTTTCCAACTCATTAACATGCATACTTTGAACTAGATAGGACCAAGCAAAAGAAAAAGAAAAAAGTTGGATATTCCATCAATATTAAAAGTTCCTTTTGTGTCAGCAATTCAAATTGGTATGATATGTTTTTTTTTTGGGGAGATTCCTAGTAGTGATTTTAATCCTACGTAGTCACATGAGGCATCTTTTAAAGATTCATGTAGTCATATTATGTTTCAAACGTATAAGAGATCACCTAATAATTTAGTTATATATGCTTTTTTTTCTTGGGATAAAAGTATCTTTTTTTAGTGGAGACACACTTTACGAGAGTGCATACCACAATCTTGATAATGGTTGGCAGGATCCTCCTTCAAGTCATGTGTATTGCATTAGACACATCGCTCAAAATTTCATGCGGGAGATCAAAGACAAAACGCTAAGGAAGAAGGTTGTGAACGCAGGGTATGCACTAACAGAGCCTACCTTCAAACAGTATCGTGATGAGATCAGACTGACAAACGCAGATGCATTGAGATGGATTGATAATATTCAATTGGAGAAATGGACAAGGGCATACGACAATGGCCAGCGATGGGCCCACATGACAACAAACCTTGTTGAATCAATGAACTATGTATTCAAGGGCATCCGAAACCTACCGATAACCGCTTTGGTAAGGTAAACATATTTTAGGCTTGGTGCACTTTTTCATACCAGACGTACAAAGTGGGGTTCTGTCTTGCAATCTGGGCAGCTGTTCAGTAATAGTTCAATGACATTCATGAAGGACGAAACTGCCAAAGCCAACACACATGTGGTCACATGTTCTAAGGCTCGACAGGACCCAACCAACTATCTTTCTGTTCTTCACCAAGTCATTACTCTATGCAATGTCTACAGCACAAGCTTTCAGGTGGTAACAAAGGAGGACTACTAGCCTCCATACAAAGGCGAAATTGTATCGCATAATGATTTGATGCGAAGAAAGTAAAAAGGTCGTCCTAATAGCACCCGTATTCGAACGTAGATGGATGCAATAAAATGGTGAAATTATGTAGTTCGTGTCGTCAGCCGCACTACAACCTTTTTTACTTTAGGCAACGGAATAATAGACAAGGGCTGAAAAACCGTAGCTTAAAAGATAATAGGCCACAATTTTTTATCTGTAGACAAATTTTTAAATTTTTGGGTAAATCCGTTGCTTTTTCACTTTATACTATGCTTCTGTAAATGTGGTTGTTTCATAATCGTCGCATATTTACATAATGCCACAATTCAATTGGGCTACTTTGTTCTAAAACAATGCGCTATTTGGAAATATTGGGCAAAACTGGGTTCGAACCCTTGTCCCTTGTCTAACAATTTGTTTTGATATTAATGAGTTTAAATATTCAAAAAGCTTTTTATAATTATAAAACTAAATTCCTGGGACTCGAACCCACGTTAATAATGTGAAATACATGGCCCGCAACCACTACCACTAGGCTACATACATTTTCTTTACAATACTTTAACTTCTCATTTATTTAATAACATATCGAAGTTTTTTGTAAAACAATGTTTTCGAGACAGAGTTAAAAACTCACCTAAAAAGACTTAGGTTTCAGATTTTGTTCCCTATGCTTCATTTTCGATTTTGCCCTAATTAATCTTCATCTTCTTCCTTTCAATCGGTGCTTGTTTCTTCTTCTTGTTCTCGTGAAACATCTCTGCCATGGCTTTCACTCATTCATCTCCTGATTCTCAATCTCTTTCATTCGTTCAGTTTACATGTTCCTCTCACTTGTTACCTTTCATGTATTTCCTCTAGCTTCTGTTTCGCAGTCGTCCACCACCATCCGCCACCTCATCCGAAGGTATGTTAATGTTATCTAGTAACATTTGGTTTAAAAGAGATTTGGAAGGATTTGTGGTTTTCTTTGATTTCTATATAAAGCTCTTTATATATTTAGGTTTTCTATTGAGGTATCAATTTACTAGATTCAATAGAGTCTATTCTTCTAATTTTTCATATATTGTTGTTGTATAGTACTGATATGTTTGTGAAAATCTGTGTTAATATCCTTTAATAAAAAAGATTTGATTATGCTAATATGCTATATAATTTTTCTGAAATATGAAAGATCAGTTCTGCTTTGATTTTTGGTAATTAAGTAAGCTATTCAATTGCTCTCAAATTCTCTGTAGTATTACCGTTTTTCTAATGTGAAATTTAAATGTGTTCATAGGATGTGAACTATTTGTGAACCTAAAGGACTTGCAAGGACAAGAACAATGGAACCTGAACAATTAAGTTTATTTTCAGAGAGTTGTAATTCAAGAAATGTAAGCACTTTTATACTCTGAATTCAATTTTTCATGTGTCATATGAAATTTCTACATTTTTTAATTTTATGTTTGCCTACTTTAGTTGCAACAGAAGGATGTGAAGTATAAAATTTAAGGTGATTTCATTATAAAAACTGAGGAGTGAGTCACATATAATGTGATCCTATTTATTATATTATTTTTTGTTATTTTAAATCTTAAGTATGTGAAATAATTGTGTTGATTCAACTTGGAAATAGAACTAGCTTATGCTAAACCTACTCGAGAGTCTCTAAGTTAATCAACAGTTAGAACAAGGTACTTAATGGTTATATGAATTAACACTGCTTTTAGCAGCAGAAAAATAAGAGATTTGGTTCACGCTACTTGGATGCCACAGTTTATAATTTAATCTTCACAAATATGCAAATGAGGATGTTTCATCAAGAGCTTAGTTTATTGGACTTTTACCCCTCTCTATGTTTAGAATTATGGTAACCAAAAGTGTAAATTTTGCATTGTGCTTACCTTTTTTTTATGATAGAATGGGGTTGACCTTTTGATAAATAAAACATGTAAGTGGATATCTTATCATGTTAAAAAATTCAATTCAATGGGAGTGTTTGCTATAGTTTTTTGTCTTTTTGAATAGAGGGGGGATTCATACTCATAGACTCATGTTTGGGGACTCAAATTTTTGTACTAGAATTTATTTTAGTTTCCTATGCATTATAACCTTCCTCCACCAAATATAAAAGCTAGACCCTTTCCTAAATTATTCAATTTGGTTTTCAATTCCATCCAGGATGTTGAAGGGGTTCTTATTGCAAATATTGGAAGCTACATGAGAGGTGTAGATTTGTGGCAAAATGAAGTTGATAATTTTGAGAATTAAGATAATTTTGATCCACAATCTATGCACACCAAGATACTTGAATTGTGAGCATATCTGAAACATGACACCAGGGGAAGCTTCAGGTAAAAATGAATACATCGTTTATTAAAGGTTGGCTACTAAAACAAAAAAATGGCCGTACTTGGGATTTAACATTGATATAAAAAGAATGAAACTGACTAACCTTTTTAAAAATATTTATTTGATATATATTTAAGAATGCTCTAGATTAAAGAACTAGAGCTTGAGTGTTTATTTTTTATTAAATTTTTTAAAGGAGCAAGATCCCCATTCTTATTTGGCTTGAGTATTTTTTTTTTCAGTGGCTCACTTTTATATAATGTATTCTACCTTATAAACTAGAATAGTGGTATTATTCATTTTGACCAGAATTAAGATTTGCTTACATTTCACGTGATTCTACTAATTTGTCTTTATAATAGTGTATTTAGAGTTTAGCAGGTAATATAAATTAGACACAGTGAGAATAATAAAGTACTTATTCCTATTAATAATAACAAAGACAACATGTTACGCAGTCTCAACACTTTAAGTAATCTAGCCGGAGGAGAAACAACCATTTATGACAAAACTTTGTTAGAAAGACAAAGAGCAAGAATATACTTTCAACACCAATATCAGCAATTTTCTTCTTCTCCATAATTAGCTGAAAGAGTAAGTAAAATTTTCTTCTTCTACAATGAAATCATTTAAACATTTATTTGGTGCAAGATTGGTTGATTGTTTAGTATGTATTTTTCTGTTTATTTTTTGCTTTTGTGTAGGTTGGTAGAGAAAAAATTAGCAAGAGGATGAATATTTACAATTTAAAAAAGTTGGAATGCTTGATGGAATCATTAACTATGTTCAGTCTCTTCAAAGACAAGTTGAAGTTTGAGTTTTATTCCTGCTCAATTCCTTGCTGTTTAGTAAGCTATTTGCATAAATAGCATTTCTTAGTTTTCAAACAACTAATTTAACTAAGTTTGTTTGAAGATATTTATAAATTTAATTTATGGTTGTGACTTCTCTTTTTTAGTCCTATTGATTGTTGGTTATTGCCTTTGTTGTGCTATATATTTTATTATATATGTAGAATAAAATATTATGATAAATACAACTAAATTCAATAAGATATGTTTAGGAAGGTATGATCTCAATTCTCAAGCTTAAGATATGTAGATTAATTTAATAGGTTTATGTAAAATCTATTTTGATTTAATTTAGTTGATTATTTATTCTCAGTTGCTCCTTATACTTGAGGGTGAATTAGATCACACACGGATAAATAAAAAGCCGTCTCACTTTTTTTTTATAAATAATGTTAGATTGGGCAACGTTTTAGATCCGTGGCTAAAAATAACCGTAGCTTAATCTTGAAACTCAGCAAACATATTAGGCGACGTTTTAGAACCATGGCTTAAATTAAACTGTAGTCTAAACTAACATTGATATTTTATAGAATAAATATAATTAACTAAAAAAATCGATCAAAAGAGTACATATTTTCATATAATTTAAGATATAGTCAAGATGCATAAAAATAACCAAAGGAAAAGGAATGTGTAACTAATCGACCAAAAAACATGTATACATATCATATAATTTAAAACATAGTCATGATGTATGTCAGTTGGAAGTTTTTTTCTAACAATTTGCTTATCTGGGTTGGGTTTAAAGTGAAGTGGAAGTCGTGGGTAGCTTGTGTGTTCTATAATGATGTGGTGTTAGTTATGGGTGGCAAACTCATGAGATTAGCTTCTAAAATGATTTGAAACAAAGTGATCCTCTAACTTATTTTCTTTTCTTGATTGTGGTCGAGAGTATAAATTATTTAGTTTCTAGTTTAGTTTCTAGTGCAACGAAGATGGATCTTTAATTTGGGTTTAGGGTGGGATCGTCTTATTTAGTTGTATCTCATCTTCAATATGTAGACGATACCCTTAAATGATATATGCGATGAAGATATATCCCTTTATAACGCTGAATATGAACTTTCGTTTCCCTCTTTGATATTCTTCCTCATCGGCCCTGCTAACTTTTTCTTTGGCCTATGCTGCAGCCTCAGTGGTCTTTATTGGTAATGACTTGTCCCTACGAGGGGACCACTGCTATAGTGTTGAGTCGTCTTGTCTATTGGACTATCTGAGGGAGCCATTTCTCCATTCACGACCGTTCTTTCTACCGTCCTCTTGGTCATACAAACTCAATCTCCCTTTCTTTATTAATTCTCCGATGGTGTCTTTTAGATGGACACACTCGTCCATGTTATGCCTATGGATTTTTTGAAAATGACAAAATATTGACTTATCTGTCCTAGTTAACATTTTGAAGGGATGACACTACGGGAAAAGAGGGCGCTTTTTTTGCCCTATAAAAGCGTTGTCTAAGCCTGTGCTGTCGTAGGTAAAGACGGCGCTTTTTTATTTATGAAAAAGCGCTCTCTAAAAGAGAATTTTAGACAGTGCTTTTAAAAGCGCTGTCTAAAGTATACGTTTAAAATTTAAAATTTTTTTTATAAACTTTAGAAAGCGCTTTTTCCTTCAAAAGCGCTCTCTAAAGGTGCTTTTAGACAGCGCTTTTGAAAGCGCTGTCTAATGTATACGAAAAATGATTTTTTTATATACCTTTGGAGAGCGCTTTTCCCTGAAAGCGCTCTCTAAAGGGGACTTTAGAGAGCGCTTTTTCCTTAAAAGCGCTCTCTAAAGTATACCTATAATTTTATTGATTTTTTCTACGTATAAAAAATCCCATTTTAGCCATTTTTTTTTATGCAGAAACCTGCATAGTTTCAAACCAGCATTTCTTATATAATTTCTTGCAACAACAGAATTCTTATACATTTCAAGAAATAGAATTCTTGCAACAACAGAATTCATATATACATTTCAATAAAATTAACATTCACAAAACTTACAACAGAATTCACAAAATTTACAAAATTCACAAAATTCTTGCAACAACAGAATTCATATACATTAACAGAATTCACAAAATTTACAACAGAATTCTTCTTGCAACAGAATTTTCTTATATTCACAAAACTAAAATTTACATTCACAAAACTATACATTCAAAAAATTCTTCTAAGAAGAAAGAATTCGCACAATTCTTCCGTAATATAATTCAATTGTTTCCTTGTGTAAGAAGAACACGCCATATCTTCGAAATACTACATAACAAAACAAAATACGCATTATTTAGTTAAAAATAATAAATTATATGACATATCCGATAAATATTAAAATAAATCCTAAGTTATAAAACCATGCATACCCTAATAGGAATCTCCAATTGTCCCATTTGAATGATTTCTCTCATGAACCTCAAAACGAAGTACCCGCAGTCTATGCCATTACGCTGACGAGGGCACTACACATAGACAAACAAATAAGAAATAATATATAGATGTTTTGTGTTATTAAGTAGCATCACTAATAAGCAATATTGTGAAAATTAATATACCTCCACTTTGACCCATGTAATATTGGTTGATCTAGCCCGTGCTACTCGAGTCTCTCTTTGTGCACGGTATAGTAGTATAGCTCTATAAAAGAAAAACGTAAACTTTGAACAATGTCACAGAAATAATTAGATATACAAATACACACGATTATTTCGAACAGTCTCACTTACGTGTCAACCACATCCTTCATATTCTGATATGTGGACCAATCAGTATCCAATGATTTAAGATAATAGATCACTTCTGTTATAGGATTAATGGCAACCAACAACCAGTGTCCACTGTAAAATATAACAAAAGTTTAGATGGATAATTTCTACGCAAAAGATACAAATTAAAGATTAGAATGAAATTATAAGGAAAATCTTACCCGTTTCCAGTATTATACAGTAAAAGAAACAGACATTCTGTGTTGCTGGCCGTAAATCGCTCAAGTAAGTGGTCTCTTACTTCAATTGCATCCATACCAATTATCGGTGCATTAACAAGGCTGCAAGAGAAGAAACGGAATTTGTTTGACAAATTCGTCCCCCGCATGAATTTTTCATACATGCACCTTAAATAAAAACATAATAAACATTAGACTATTATCGTTGAAATGTGTAAATAAATTGTTCAACTAAATAAATAATAGATTGATTGGAATACCAGATGTATGAATGCATAACACCGATGCCTAATTCAGTATGATTGAAAACCTGCTCCATGTCCTCTTTTCCGATTATCAAATTTGACATTGACAAAAGTGTTTCTAGACACGTTTGAAAGTGAGGTATTTTTTCCTTCACGGTCCTTGTAGGAGCTTTTTTCTTGCCGGTCTGTTGTGAAGGTTGAGCAGGAACCTAACAATCATATAAGTTAGGTAAAGTAGAAAATCATGAATTCGGATAATAAAATAACACTTAAAAGCTACCTCTCTGTGTGATTCAACAGACTCGTTTTGCAGCAAAACCCCTTTATTCTTTGCTGCGGGTTTTGTAGGAGTCTAACATTACCATGTAAAAAAAATGTAAGTAATGGTTCAGAATGATTTTCATAATCGTTCAGAATTGACATTTGATTACTAAGAGATTCGTAATGGTTTTCAACATACCACATCACCTATGGAAATGAGGTCTAACGGCCATGCAACAAACGAACCTATTGCATCCCGCAGCAATGTAACCTCTGAAACCGAGTCTGGTATAGGTAGTAACGCATCCGTATCTAAAGCGATATCAACCGACACTTTCAGATAACCTTGTGGGAGCAGATGATGGTGAAGTAACGCTCTCGCAAAGTTATGAACTTTTCCCTTGCCAACCATGCGATAAGTCGGAAACGACAAATACAGCTGGCAAGATGAAATGCCCTGAAGCAATAATAAATATGTAATTGTTAATATGTATAAAGGTAAAATAAAATAAATGTGTTAATTTAATTAAAATAAATATGTGCTAATTACCTCGGGAATTTTTTTTGGAGAATTGATACTAGCGTTGTCACTAGCATCTTTCAAACCGGAATCGCGCCTTTCCGCCTCATATCTCTCTTTATCCTGCTGCAATGCTTAGACTTGCGCTTGTAGTGCCATCATAGTTTGCATGATTTCTTGGGTGGTGGGGTTTTTTTTCTTTCATTGCTTATACAAGGATGATGGAGTCACACCAAATCCTTTACCTCTCACCCGACCGGGATACTCAGGAACATTTAGTACTCGACTAAGAATGCTCCTGCAATCATCCTCGCCTCCGGGTATGGATTTAGATAGATTCTCCTGAAATTCATTGATATATCGAAAATTATTAGTGGGATTAAAAATTAATTATAATTTAATAAAATTTCAATTAACTTTGAGACATAATGTTATACTTACACATTCTTCATAAACATGTTGAACATCTTCTGTAACAGCTCCACCCTTACCCACGCGAGCTTCCTTCCACAAAACATGGTCCGGAAGTGATGATTCTCCACTTTTAGACTCTTCTAACTACACATTTAGTTAATTAATAAGTTCATCAATTATAACACAATAATACAATTAATTAAATCATAGCATTAATATATACTTACCAATTTTTGTTGTAATCGTGCATATCCCAAACGCCCTTTTCTGTATGGATACGCGGGGTTTGATGCTCTTTCGCGATTAATGGCACTCAATTTCTGGATAAAAAATTTTAAGTCATATCAAAACAAACTAATGAAACACATATATAATACAATCAATAGACCAGACAAGACAACATTACATTGAATTCTTCGGTTTTCCGTTTGTCTACAAAAATGCCCCATTCTTGCGGTGTAATCACATCCGCATACAACGGTGGAAGTTCTGCTTCAACAAAATTTTTGTTCTCATCTCTAAGATATTTGTTTGATAATAAGGCTCTAAACCCTCTGTGTCTCTTTCCGGCCAATTGAAGACAATACTTTTGCCGGCTTTCTTCAATATTAAAGGACCTCTACGAAAAAACATACACATATAAACATAAAGTGTTTTAGTATAAGTAAATTAAAGACTTAATCATCAACAAAAATCTAATAACATCAATCATATTTGGTAAGTACCTGTATCTCAGTCCATATCTTTTCTTTACCGGCATCCAACGATTTACTCCTCCAATTATCACTAGTGATTGGAATGTGCTGACGGACAAGTGAACCAATGTATGAAGATAACATTGAACCGTTAGGCTCAACTAGTTGGTTCTGGTCACTCCAATGTACATCAAATCTCATCCCTTTATCTCTAGCACGGATGATTCTCTTCATAATGGTTTTTCCTCTTTTTATTTCATGTTCTACATTCGAAGCTTCATTCTGAGCTTCTTGTGTATCTTGTGTCTCGTGGGTGTCTTCCTGGTTATTAGACATTTTACCTGTAAGAAAGAAAAAAAAAAAATTAAATGAAAAATATAAACTCATAAAGCAAAAGAGTTTCTTACCTAGCCCTTTCATCACACATACTACCAAGAAATATAAACTCATAAAGCAAAAGTCTTTCTTACCAACACCCTCACTTCACTGTTAATGAATACTTACAACTTACAAAGCCTAAGCAAGTTAAAATGAAAATTGAAAAGGAAAAGAAAAATAATTAATAAACACTGAAATTGATACTTGTTTGTAACAGGTACCAAGTAAATAAACAAACACCCTTATAAAAGAATCATAAGATTCTGAGTTTCTAATTCTAACAAGAAATTGATACTTGTTAGTAACAGGTACCAAAAGGAGAGGTCAATAGTAATCCTACACAAAATATTCGAATTTTATCATCATTCTACACAGAAACTCTAGCTTTCACTGCAGGGTCATATTCTATTATATATACCAAACAAGAACAACAATAATAGTTTAAAAATCAAGAGAAATAAATTTATAAACAAAAAACATCAACAAAAATGTTGTTTTACGTTTCTTTTAAAAAAAAAGAAGAAGAAGTTGCAGGTGGTGGTAAGAAACACTTTTGCTTTATGACAAGAACGAACAACAATAAACAACAGTAACATGCAAGAACGATTGACAATAACGATGACAAGAACAACAACAACGAACAATGTTAGAAGTAAGAACAACAACAACAATGTACCTCTTCTTCGTCACGACGGCAGCAGTGAAGTCACGACAATGAACGACGGCAGCAGAACGACGGCAACCGCGAATGAACGACGACAATGGCGGATGAACGACGGCAATGGCAAAGGGTTTCAGCAGAGAAGAAAGAGAGCAAGGGTTTCAGCTGAGAAGAAAGAGAGCAAGGGTCGAGAGAAGAAAATGATTAGAAGCAGTTTCAGAAAATGAAATGAAATGTGTTTTATATTTTAATTACTAAATGACCTTAGAGGGCGCTTTCCTTGAAAAGCGCTTTCTAAAGTGAGGAGACTTAAAGACCTTAGAGGGCGCTTTTCTTAAAGCGCTTTCTAAGGTTAAACTTTAGACAGCGCTTTTCTAAAGCGCTTTCTAAAGGCTATTTTTAGAAGGCTTATAACAGCGCTTTGTCCTTAGAAAGCGTTGTCTAAGGTTTACCTGAAAATGTCAAAAAATATAAAAATGAGTCTGGGGCGAGGGGGATTCGAACCCCAGACTCAAAGCATGGCAAACAAACACACAAACCTCCTTGACCAGCGGTACTACGCCCTCATCCATTGTTTATACTCACTCCATAAATATATAAAATACGGTGTCAACATATATATTTCAATATATTATTTGAATAATTTTAAATATAATTTAAAATAAATTAAAATATAATTTAATATAATTTAAATATATTAAATATAATTTGATATATTAATATAATTTAAAGTATATTTTAAATTATATATTAATATAATTTATATATATTAAATATAATTTAAATAAGTTAAAATGTTTGTATTTAAAACATATATATTTAAATATATTATTTGAATAATTTAAAATATAATTTAAAATAAATTAAAATATAATTTAATATAATTTAAATATATTAAATATAATTTGATATATTAATATAATTTAAAGTATATTTTAAATTAATATATTTTAAATTATATATTAATATAATTTATATATATAAATATAATTTAAATAATTTAAAATGTATGTATTTAAAACATATATATTTAAATATATTATTTAAATAATTTAAAATATAATTTAAAATAAATTAAAATATAATTTAATATAATTTAAAAATATTAAACATAATTTGATATATTAAATAATTTAAAGTATATTTTAAATTATATATTAATATAATTTATATATATTAAATAAAATTTAAATAAGTTAAAATGTTTGTATTTAAAACATATATATTTAAATATATTATTTGAATAATTTAAAGTATAATTTAAAATAAATTAAAATATAATGTAATATAATTTAAATATATTAAATATAATTTGATATATTAATATAATTTAAAGTATATTTTAAATTATATATTAATATAATTTATATATATTAAATATAATTTAAATAACTTAAAATATTTGTATTTAAAACATATATATTTAAATATATTATTTGAATAATTTTAAATATAATTTAAAATAAATTAAAATATAATTTAATATAATTTAAATATATTAAATATAATTTGATATATTAATATAATTTAAAGTATATTTCAAATTAATATATTTTAAATTATATATATTAAATATAATTTAAAAAAGTTAAAGTATATAATTCAAATATATTAAATATAATTTGATATATTAATATAATTTAAAATTCCTTTCCCTAACTAAAGGGCGTGGGTTCGACCCCCCCTTTTGCCATTTTTTCTGATTCTTGATGTTTTTCAGTATAATTGTGTCAAACAACAAATACAGCGCTGTCTCTGAAAATGTTTAGAATTGTTTTATATTTTAATTAGTAAATGACTTTAGAGGGCGTTTTTCCTTAGAAAGCGCTTTCTATAGTGAAAAGAAATTGAGCCCTATTAGAGCGCTTTCTGAAAGCTCTTTCTAAGGTGATACTTATAGCAGCGCTTTCTAAGGTGGCACACTTTTACATGCTTTTACAGCGCTTTTGAAAAGCGCTGTCTAAAGCCTTTCTTTTAAGGCGCTTTTTTTTAGCGAAATTTTTTTATTCTTTTTAGCAGCGCTTTTACATAATACCGTTGTCATTTTGGTGCTGTCTAATCATACTTTTGGCGTAGTGTGATGATATCTTACCACGACCTCTTTGAAGCCATTATTTATCGACTATTGAAAAATCATCTTTCGATGGATTGAGGAGTGTATAATGAAAATTTGGCACCAAGACCTTAGTGAGCATCCTGATCTTTATCATCTCGGCACTTGTGCCATAACGGATATTCTTAGGCACCACGTGAAATTTCATTTTTGCCCTCAGATTCCGGATTTCCACATCCGGACGCACCAAATTTTTAAAAAACGCTGATATGTTTCGGATGTGCACGTCCGGAAGAATTTCTAATTTGCAAATCCGGAAAAAATCAAAAGAATTCCATAAAATCATTTACTTCTAAATATAATTAAGTCCAATATAATTAAAATTAATATCATTTTTTCAATATAATTAAATCCAATATAATTAAAATCTATATTAATTAAAATTAATAAGATATTTAATATGATTAATTTTTTTCAATATAATTAATATGATCAATATGGTATTTAATTCTAAATTATTTTTTTATATTGAAAAAATTAATTTAATTATATTGGATTTTAAATTATATTTACTTCTAAAATTAGATTTAATTATATTGGTATTTAAAATTACATGGTATTTACTTCTAAATTATATAGTATTTACTTCTAAATTATAATTAAAATTATATGGTATTTACTTCTAAAATTATTTTAATTATATTGGATGTAATTATATTGAAAAAAATCATATTAATTTTAATCATATTAATTTTAATTATATTGGATTTAATTAAATTGGATTTAATTATATTGAAAAAATCATATTAAGTTTAATTATGTTGGATGTTAATTATATTGAATTTAATTATATTTAGAAGTAAATGATTTTTTTCGGATTTGCAGATCAGAAATTATTCCGGATGTGCACATCCAAAAAATCCGAAATTTTTTAGAAAAATAGTGCTTTCGGATGTGCACATCCGGAAATTATGGGCAAAAACGGAAATTCGGTGGTGCCTAAGAAACATGGATGGTGTGATAAGAAACCACCAATAAAATTAACCACCGAATTAGCAACTACAATTTTGTAACCACATATTCAATCTTAATTTTGGTCACTAATAAATTTTTTCCTGTATTTTTTTTATTCTATATATAAAGTTTTTTTTAGATCACTAAAAATTTCACATTTTTACTGTTTTAAAAAATAAAATATATATTTATATAATAATATTGACAATGCAAATTTATTAAAATTTATAAAATAATATAATTTAATTGATATTTTATTTGTTACATTTTATTATATATATATATATATATATATATATATATATATATATATATATATATATATATATATATATATTACTACGGTATATAACAAAAATAATGATATGTCCTAGTCATTAGATGTAATGCCCAGGCATGATATACTGCCATATAATGGGTTCAAATCCTAGCCGCAACGTTAAATTTTTAATTTATTTTACATGCTCTAACAACTTAAAGATGTCACTAAAATCAGTCACTAAATTTGGTACAAAAGTAGAAATTGATAGTTGATGAACGTTAAAATGATTAATTTATAAGTTTTTTTATCTCTAATTCAGTCACTAAACATGAAAATTCTAGTAGTGGATTGAAGTTGCTTAGAGGTTTCGCCTTGAAGCAAGTGATTTGTTTGATATGTGGAAGAATTAACGCCTTAGGAGATGAGATGATTGAAGAAGTTTCTAAGACCACATTGCACTACAACATTTTTATGACAACGAACAATACCGTTTCAAATCCTGAAAACACCGTTTCCATAAGATACAAAAATGGTGTTTAGGCTGTGGTAAATCGACGTGGTGCTATAGTCTTGCACAATGATTTTTATACCAAAAGGCAACACCTTGCTAATAACCGTTCTTTTAGGTATCTTTAGATACCGGTTTTCAGATTTCAACACGAACGTATTCTACCAGTTTTCAATTTAAATATGTTGTGATTTATATATTTTACAACAGTTTCGCACCATTGCTCATCTTAAAACCATTTTGTTAGACTCGTCTTTATATGATCTCTTGAGTGATTACATCAACTATTTAGTAGCAAATTAAGTTTTTTTTTAAAATAAACTAATATTAATAGAATATGGTGTAAGTCTATTTATTTTTTAACCTTGTAAATAATTATTATTAAATTTAATAGTTTTATTCATATACATTTTAATATGATCTTAAATTTTTAAAAAAATATACATAATAAAATAACATTATAATAGCATCATTCACATGATTTTCATCATTCAAAATTAAAATAACATCTTTAAAATGACCAAGAACATATATTAACATTACTTCTCTAAGAGCATGAGAAATAGTGAAATTCAATGATCGAACACGCACCAAACAATTGCACTATCTATTTCTTAACATCCAAGGAACTTTAGAAGGAGAATTATAAGCAAAGATGACAAGCTTTGAGTCAGTTTAGATCCACAAATTGTCCCAACTTTTCTCGACGGCGATTTCAATAGCGAATATGACACCTAAAAGCTCGTCATGAAAAGCATTGTTAATACCAAGATTCACCGAAAACCTCCGAGAAAACAACCACCATTGTCTCAAAAGACCCCAGCACAAGCAGATAATCCTGGACAGTCAATGGCCGCAACATCCGTGTTGTACTTAATCCAAGAGCCAAGAGGGGGGTTCCAAAAGATTTCCTTAGTGTGCGTACTTCTTGGAGGATGAACATTAATATGAAAAGCTTTAAGAAGAACAAAATCCCTTATGGAAGGGCTGGAAGTAAGATTGGTGTGATTACCCGCAATTTTAGAATTGGACACACTACATCATTTGGCGACATTAACACTAGGCGAGATATTATTGAAGCAAAATTGGTTTCTATGAAACTAGATAACATTAATAATGTTGATTATAGCAGCTTTGATAACAAGCAAACATTGCAGACTCCAAGTGGGATCAATATTCGACTAAAGCTCATTAGGAGAAAGTGGATGGAACGCCATATTTATGAGGCCAGAGAACCAATTCCATAACTCAGTGGCAAACTGACAAAAGAAGAAGATATGAGTGGAAGAGTCTTCATGATTCTTGCAAAGGTTGCACATGGACGGGTCATTACAACCACGGATCTTGAGGTTTATATCACAAGGGAGCCTATTGTGCATAAGCCTCGAAACAAGAAGAGATTTGGAAGGAGGGAAAGAAGGGTTCCAAATGGAATTACACCAAGACAAAAGAGGTCCTGATGGATTTATGTGAAGATAATGCCTCCTTCAAAGATAAAGATCCAAACGGGGAATGCTTCCAAACCAACTTGTCAACCTTAAAATCCAAGGGAATGTGGCATTTGTTGATGACTATAATGATTTGAGGGAAAAGATAATACCAAATAGCAGGGAAAAACCAGTTACCATTGGAAATAAAATGTTGAACCTTAGCAGAAAGGTTAATGAGAATGTGAGGATTAGGAAGATCCTCAATGAAAGGCTTGCCACACTAATTATCAAACCAAAACTCAGTTTTAGAACCATCCCTAAGCAGCCAAGAAGAGTTGTCCATGAGCAAGTGAAATTTGTGCTTAAAACTGCTCCAAAGAGAAGAGTATATTTGATGCTTATAGTACTCCTCTTCCTAAGCACCATATGCCTAAAAAGAGTGACTCAATCCTCCTGGGATTGAAGATAGTCCCTGCCCAACTTCATATCAGTAGCTTCATTGAGTTTAGAGATACTTTTAATGCCAAGCCCACCCTCCTTAATAGGTTTGCAAAGATTCTGCCAGAAAACAGTCACAGGCTTCCTCTTAGGGATGTCACCACTCTAAATGAAGTTTCTAGTCCACTTCTCAACTTGTTTAATAAGACTAATAGGCCAAGAGTAAATGACGATGCTATGAAAGATCATGCTATTAATAACACTTTACAAGTTGAACTCTGCCAGCAATAGATAAGAGAGAAGCTTTCCAAGTCGTGAGCTTATTCTTGATATTATCACTTATAGGAGACAAATGCTTAGTATTTGGTTTGCCCCTAAAAATAGGGACACCAAGATAAGTGAAAGAAGAGCCTCCAATTTGAAATCCAAGCTTTTGGGCAATGACTTGTAATCTACTGCTAGAGATAGAACCAGCATAAACAAAAGACTTAGAGGGGTTGACAAATTGACCAGAAATACTGGCATAATCATGGAAAAGCTCCAATAGAGAATCAATGTTATAATGTTTCCCCTTGCAGAAAATAACAACATCATCAGCATAAAGAGAGTGGGAAGGAATATTCATAGCTTTACATCCCTTGATCAAATCAAGCTTGCCCTGATCAACCAACCAGGAAAAGCCTTTGCTGAGGACTTCTTCAGCAATGCAGAAAAGAAGAGGGGACAATGGATCACCTTGTCTGACCCCTCTTTGCAAGAAAAATGACCATGAACAGAACCATTTATAGAGATAGAAATCTTAGCAGAATGAAGAATGGTGCTTATCCAATCACAAAAGGTGATGCAGAAGCCAAATTGTCTCAAAAACTTGAAGAGAAAACACTAATCCAAGGTGTCAAAGTCTTTGGCCATGTCAATCTTGAGACAAAAATTTGAAGAGAAAACACCAATCTAATGTGTAAACTGTAGGTTGTTTGTTTTGATAAATTGTAGGAAGTTTCTTCTGATACAATTGAATATGATAAAATTATGTGATATTATGAATATGATACAATTAATATTATTGTGATAACTTTATCACAAATGTGAGTTGTATTTTCTGTTGTGATATGATGAACAATAATACAGGAAAAAAAAAGGGATTATATATAAAAGCAGGATGATATTTGTTAATCCTAAAAAAAATATAACAATGGTTATACATCATAACCGTTATAATATCTCGTGCGATGTCCAGAAAAAAATAAATATCAAAACGGCGCAGCTAAGAATCGAATCTATGACCATTAATTTTATCACAACGGTCCTTTGGAAAATCTGTTGTGATAGGCGCGCACTTTCTAGTTTATTACAACGATTTTTGGGTCGTCATAGTAAGTATCAGATATACAACGACACTCTACATAACAACGCAAGCGCCCACGTGCTTATATATCTTTCTCAACCGTTGTTAAAAGGGTTTTCCGTAGTAATGATTGATAGATTTGTTTGGAAGAATGTTGAAAGCTTCAGATGTGATGGAAATGCAATCTTTAATGAGTCTGCCATGGATAAATCCTTTTTCCTCATTAGAAATGAGAGAGGGCATGATGGTACCAAGTCTATCAGCCAGAATTTTGGTGATGATTTTCAATTTGAAGTTGGCTAGGGCAATAGGCCTGAATTGATAAACTCTGTCAGCATTATCAACTTTGGGAATGAGCACTAAAGTGTTGGAGTTGAAGTTAGGGAGGAGCCAATTTATGGAGAAGAATTCTAAGACAACATTAATAATATCCTCTTTAATGATGTCCAAATGAGTTTAATAGAAACATCCACCAAATCCATCAGGTCCAGGAGCACTAGAGGGATTGAGAGAAAAAATAGCCTGGTGGATTTTCGCAGCAGAAGGAATCAAAGCAAGCATATTATTGATGTAATCAGTGATGGGATGAGGAATAACCCTTTGAATTAAGTCATTATCCTGCAGGAGAGAGGAAGAATAAAAAAGATTAGTAAAAGGATTGACTACATGAGAAGCTATATCCAGTTGGTTAGTAATGATATTATCCATCACTCTTAAGGCCACAATTCTCTTGATGGAGTGGTTGATCTTAGTGAGCTTATGAAAATAAGAATTTTTTCTATCTCCCTCTAAACCCCATTTGATTTTGGACTTTTCTTTCTAAGAAGTCTCCTCAACATTAAGAGCATGGTCCAACTCCAACATAGCAACTCTTTCCTGTTTAGCAAGAGTGTTAGAATGGCCTAAAGAAACAATATTGTTTTGCACAACATCAAGATTGACTTCAGCAATTTTAACTTGTTCATGCACATTTCCCAAAAAAGCCTTATTCCACTACAAGAAAATCATGTTTTAGCTGCAAATTTTTAGCGTCGGAGTCGGCGGTGCCATTACGACTCTCGAAACCGACGCTATATGAGGAAAATCATTTGTTTTATTTTTTTATTAGGACATTAATGGTAGCGTCGGCTTTTACCGACGCTAAAATAGGTGAATTTTCCCCATAAATTTTGTTTACCTCTTTTTTATTTATTTTTTTATATAATTATTTGTTTTTAGCCGTAGCGACGGCTACGACCGCCGCTAATATAGGTGCGAAATAATTTCGTTTCCCCCCACATATTTTGATTGCCTCCTTTTTATTTATTTTGCTATATGATTATTTGTTTTTATCTGTAGCGACGGCTGAGACTGACGCTAATATTGGTGCCAAATAATTTCGTTTCCCCCCACATATTTTATTTGCCTCCTTTTTATTTATTTTGCTATATGATTATTTGTTTTTATCCGTAGCAACGGTTGAGACCGACGCTAATATTGGTGCCAAATAATTTCGTTTTCCCCCACACATTTTGTTTGCCTCCTTTTCATTTATTTTGTTATATAATTATTTATTTTTATCTGTAGCGGCGGTTGAGACCGACCCTAATATTGGTGCCAAATAATTGTATTGTTTAATGATTTATTTTAGTAACTTCAAACAAAACTATAAATTTTTAAAATATTAAAAAAAATTATTACTAAAAATTAATTTTATAAAATTTCAATTTTATTTATCATTTTAAACTTATAAGAATATATATAATTTTAAACTATAACTTAAGAAAAAAATCAAATAAAAATAAATACTAACTAAAACTATATTAATTAAATTAATTTTATAAAATAAAGTCTAAATTAAAAATAATAAAATAAATCCACCGTTTCCAATTTTGGTACTCTCGCTCGCTCGCTTCAGCAACTCAATTTTGGTACTCTCACTCGCTTCTCGCTTCATTTTCTCTTCAGCTTCAGCAACGATTCAGTACTCTCGCTCGCTTCACAATCGCATCATACTCGCCCGCTTCACAATCGATTCCCAAAATCAAAAGTTTTTTAGAAAATCCCAAAATCCCTAACGGTAATGTTCACTCTCATTTAATCTTTACAATCTTCCTATCCGAATTGATCCAATGAACATGCTTCCTATCCGAATTACCACCCCACAAAAATCTAGATTGAATCTTTACAATCTGTTTCAAGGTCTTCGCATGAGCCCTGTAAAAAGAAAGCATGAAAGCTAATAATGAGCTCAGTACAGAATTAATTAAAACCACCCTGCCTCCTATGGATAGAGTTTTATTTCTCCAAGTAGCCAATCTTCTTTTGTACACATCCATAACAGATTCCAAAGATTTTGATTTTCTAGGGTTGGAACCAACCATAATTCCTAAAAATTTGAAAGTAATGGACATAATCCCACAATGGAGAAAATTAGACGCTGCTTCTAAGAATTCACCCTTAAGATTGACTCCCCCTACACAACTCTTTAAGAAGTTGACCTTCAATCCCATTACCATCTCGAAACCCCTCATAACAGCCTTAATACACCACAGGTTTTCCCAATTCGCCTGCCCGACAATTAAAGTGTCGTCCACGAATTGCACAATGATGTAAGAACAGTTAACACTCACCTTAAAATCAAGAAACAACCTTCTCTCACAAGCGGACTTCATTAGAATAGTAAGGCCTTCCATTACAATGATGAAAATAAAGGGAGATAATGGTTCCCCTTGATGTAATCCTTTACCAACTTCGAAGTCCTTAGTTACACTGCCATTCACAAGGACCGACATAGAACCATCGAACATAAGAGAATTCATCCAAAGCATCCAACGCAGCCCGAAATTCATCTTACGCATTAAAGCTCTGAGAAAATCCTAATCGACACAGTCGTAGGCTCTTTCAAAGTCTACTTTCGTATGGAAACATTATTTCCTATTTCGTTTAGCTAAGTCCAGCAGCTCATTTACAACAACCACCCCGTCTAACATAAAACTTCCTTTCACAAAAGCAGTTTGTTCAACGAAAATGAGCCTACCAATAACTCTGCTGAGGCGCGCTGCCAGCACTTTAGACAAAATTTTCTACAAACAACTGACCAGGAATATAGGTCTGTAATTAACAAGAAGCTCCAGATTAGAGATTTTTGGGACAAGAGTAATAAACAAAGCCTTGGCAGCCTTAGTTAATGTTGGGTTGGAATGAAAGTCTTGAACGAAACGCACAATATCTGACTTAATTGTCTCCCGACATTCTTGAAAAAACCAAACGAAAAGCCGTCAGGGCCGGGACTCTTAGTCCCGTTACAATTCCGCACTGCCTTCTTAATTTCGCCTTCAGAAAATGGTTTTTCCAACTTCATGTTACTTCTAACAGAAAGCTTTGCAGAATCCAGCCCACTAAATGTTGGTCTAACACAACTCTCCTTAAAATTCTCAACAAAATAATCACGCATTTCCCTCTTAACGTCTTCTACCCCTTCCTTTCTACCGTCTTGAGTAACCACATAAGAAATAAAGTTCTTTCTTTGTCGCCCTCTCATGAAATTGTGGAAGAACTTAGAATTCTAATCTCCGTCTCTCAACCACAACACCCTAGATTTTTGCCTCAATAAACTCTCCTTCATGTGAAGCTTATTCCATAACTCTTGCGTAGCCAAATTCCTCTGAGAGTGAAGCATACCATCTTCGGACCAACCAACATCACCACCTGCTAAAACATCAAGATCATTCAAATTTTTATCATCCTCTGACACTTTCAGATCAATCCATCCGAAAACCTCCACATTCCACTTTCTCAACAAGCCTTTAAACAATCGCAGCTTTTCCTTCAATATGAAATCCCCTCTACCAGTAATACTCAGAGACTCCCACGAAGTTCTAAAGAACTCACCGAACTCTGGATGCTTCAAATAGCAGTTGTGAAATTTGAAAGGCTTAGGCCCCCAGTCCTCTGTTTTTTCTCTCAGCCATATAGGACAATGGTCTGATATGTCTCTTGGGCCAATGAATTGCCCCACAAACATCCAACCTTCTGCAATGACATCAGAAACTAAAAATCTATCTATCCTGCTCATCACCGTTCCAACCTTATTGAACCATGTAAATCTTCCACCAATCACCGGCACATCAATCCAATCTAGCCCTCCCAGAAAATTGCTAAATCCCTCCATTTACTTTCTCCTTCCTCTGTCACAGGCTCCTTTTCTTTCGCTTCTCCTAGACACAACATTGAAGTCGCCTCCAATAATCCACCTCCCCCGACAGTACTTATTTTTAACTGCCAGCAAATCACTCCATAACTTCTTCTTCAGATCAAACAAACAAGACGAATAGACGTTCACCAAGAAGTATTCTTCTCCTCTCCAAACAACACACACCCCCACGAAACCCGCACCCTGAAACTAAACAAAAGCTTAAACATCTTACTTCTCCACATAATAAGAATACCTCCTGCGGCACCCGTCGAACCTTTCTCTGTCCACTCCACCTCGTTGTTCCCTAAAAACAAAGAAACCAATTCAGACCCGAGAACACAAATTTTTGTTTCCTGGATGAAGCATGTGTCCACTTTACCAAATTGAACCAGATACCCGACTCTCTTCCTTTTCACCATGTTATCTCCCCCTCTAACATTAAGTGACGTGATATTAATCGATTAACTTTCTTATTGGACTCCCTGTTTTTCTTACTTTCCAAATCCCTGGATTCCATCCTTCTAATCTGATCTTCAAAAGTAGCATTATCTCCCTCTCCTGAGATCCCTAATGAAGAAATGATTTCCCACACTTTTGTTGACACCTTAGATTCCAAATCTTTCCAGAATCTCTTGTTTCCCAGTGCCACCTCCGAATCTGTCATTGAGAAACATCAAGATCCAGACTCCGATAAAACCGACCTAATCTTCCATTTGCTTGAGTGGTATACTCGTCCTTGTGACTTCTTGTAATCCTTCGTTTTTGTTGTTTTGGGTTGTAGTACCCCTAGTACTCTAATCTAATTGAGTTTGATTGATTATTAAAAAAAAAGATCCGCTAAAGCTTCAATACAAGAGGTCGAAACATCCAATTCAACAGTGCAAAGTTTAAATAAATTATTTGATGATATATTATTGATACATTTTGTTTGGTCAAATAGTATATTCATTCAAATCCCACATCGAATAGTATGAAGAGAATAGAATTTTAATATTAACATAAATATAGATAGTTAGTTTTACTTTTCTACACAACAACAAAATGTAGTCTTTTTGTTGTATTGGGGATTTGGGTAGATGTGTATCTAGAGAAGGTTTCTATTTTTCCATTCAAAAATAGGTTGTTGAGAGAGTTTTCTACTTTTGTGTTCAAAAATAGTTTGTTGAGAGGGTTTGCAAGTTTTCCGTCCAAAAATTGTAATTGAGAGAGTGTTTGCAATTTTTCCGTCAAAAAATTAAAATTGAGAGAGGGTTTACAATTTTTTCGTTCAAAAATTATAATTGAGAGAGGGTTTGAAATTTTTCCGTTCAAAAATTGTAATTGAGAGAGGTTTTGTAATTTTTCTGTTCAAAAATTACATTTTGGAGGATTTGCATTTTTCTCCTTAAAATTGCAATTTTATGAGAGAGTTTGTAATTTTGTTTTTTAAAGATTTGAAGTTTAATAATGAATTTGTGAGTTTTGTTTTTTGAATTTTTTTTGCACTTCTTCTTTTTGTGGGTATATTTCCACGTGCGTAGAATTTTTTTTTGTTATTTTTCCAACAACTGGAATCAGGGCTAAGGTTCTGATTAAGGGAGGAAGGGAGAGTGACAATGATTCTGATCAAGGGAGTAAGAAGACAAAAAGATGGAAGAGTAATAATTTTATACATGTGGTTGATTATTATAATTATAATGATCGCTTTGAAGATGAAGATATGTGAAACTTTAGATGAATTGAGAATTTGTTGGGTCAAATAGTATATTCATTCAAGTCTCACATCGAGTAGTAGGAAGAGAATAAAATTTGAATATTAATATATATAAAGATAGTTGGTTTTACTTTTCTACACAATAACAAAATGTATACTTTTGGATATTTTGAGGATTTGGGTAGTTGTGTGTCTAGAGAAAGTTTTCTATTTTTTCATTCAGAAATAGTTTGTTGAAAGGGTTCTCTATTTTTCCATTCAAAAAAAACTTGTTGAGAGAGTTTGTAATTTTTTCGTCCTAAAATTGTGGTTGAGAGAGGGTTTACAGTTTTTCCGTCCAAAAAATGCAATTGAGAGAAGGTTATAATTTTTTCATTCAAAAATTATAATTGAAAGAAGGTTTGCAATTTTTCCGTTCAAAAATTATATTTTGGAGGGTTTGCAATTTTCTCCTTAAAAACTGCATTTTTATGAGAGTTTGAGATTTTGTTCTATAAATATTTGAAGTTGAATAATAAATTTGTGAGTTTTGTTTTTTGAAATTTTTTTGCTCGTTTTCTTTTTGTGTGTATGCTTCTACGTGCGTAGAAATTTCTTTTTTATTTTTGTTATTTTCCCAACACATTTGAGATATAAGATACACTTTTTTGATCTAATAATTTCACTTAACTTATCTTGGACTTTGTAACTAAATCAGGTGTTGGGGTACTAATTTTGCAGGGCCACTCCCGCGCTACCTTATCGTATATCAACACCACCGCGTCAAAATTCCATCATCATCAATCAATCATAATTCTGGTATCAATACAGAATAATGTGTGAGGGCAAGGTGTCTTAACACTCAGTCTTTATTTTAATGATGTCAAAACATGTACTAGCTCGTAGTGTGTAATTTGGACGGTATCATCGCATCATAGTCGACATCTGTATTTCATAATGCATCAATATCCCATAATCATGTGTCTATACGTATAGGTAGAGTCTCAGATATCTCTTGTATGTGTTTGATCATGTTGTGAGTCATAGGAATGCATAAACATAGCCTAGATAGAAGAAAATATGGTCAAAAGTGATTTCTGTAAGTTTTCGTGGTTTGAGTCGACTCAAACAATGTTTTGGTCGACTCATGGAATATGATTTTCAGTTCATGTCTCACGGGTCAGCTCACGTCGACCATCCGGTCGACCCATACTGATGACATTTATATCTGCATTTTTTCACAAGGCTTGCGTCGACGCATGCCCTTGTGGCGGTCGACGCAAAGCTTCCAAATTTACATAGTCCTGCTCGCGGGTCAGTGCAGGCCGACCCTCATGAGTCTTTGGTCGACCGCTCGCCAGAATCCTACTATTTTTCTGATCTCTATCAATTTCAAAATGCTGTTATTTTTTGTTAGTTGGTCATAGGATCATATATATACATTGTACCTCATTTTTTACAGAACAACAAGAAAAATTGAAAGATATACACTGAAAGTTTTCTCTCATCATCTTCATCCTCATTTTTGCATTTTCTCAACAATTACACATAATAATTTTTGTTGATCTCTTGCATCATTGAGATGATAACCAAGCATTGGATTGTATATCGAGTTTGGAGTGAGTTTACAGTGGATTTTTTCTTGAATAAAACCATTAGGGTTTTGTCCTCCAAGATCAATTAGATTTGGGGTTTTTTGGGGACAAATCTTTGCTTCATTGAATTCATCCGAGCGAAGGTGATTGAAGAACGGTGGGTTGTCTCAATCTAGTAGTGTTAATCGTAGGATTGCACAAGAGAGGTTTGGGATCAAACTGTGTGTGATTGAAATCAACCGAGCGAAGGTGATTGATGACGGGTGTGTTTATTCAATCTAGTAGCGGTAAACGGAGGTTTATTCAACACGTTCGAGGCACTTGATTTGACTCGAATCAAGGGGAGGGAAGACATAGTATCAACATCAACGAGGTTTCTTGAGTGTGTGGTATCTAAGACTTCTCTTGTAAAAACATTTGCAACAAGATTATACATATCTCAATTCTGGTTTAGAATTGAGGGAAGACGTACCCGAAGCGAGGACGAAAGGGGAACTGCCTGAACAAATTTGGTATTGTTCTCTCTTTCCATATCTCTTTAATTTTTGAACTGTTTACGTTTGTGAATAATTAATTGATCGATAAAATTTTGTTATAGTGTAGTGCTGAAAATCTGGTTTGAAAACACTTTACAATCACTTTGATTGTAGTTGGAAAAATTTTACACTACACTTACATAGAAGTCATCACTTGGGGTGTTTCGCACACCAAGTGTTCGATAAATTGAACGCTCACAAAGTGCTTGTAAATTTGTCAATTTGATTTACTTTTAATTTGTCATTGGAAATTGCACAACATTAAGTGCAGTCAAGTATATTGATTAATAGTAAAGTTTGAGATTCGATTTCTCATTGAGCCTATCACTCCATTTGGCTTACGCAAATCCGGTCCTTTCGATATCCGGTCCGTTTAGACGATATAGTTCGTCCGCCGCTTCCGCAAACATTTTTAAAATCAAATTCAAGCGTCGACTCTCCTGTAAAAAGTAGTGATTTATTCAACCCCCTTCTAGATCAATTGCCTTTGTCTAACAAGTAGTATCAGGAGCATCGGTTCATCTAGGGCTTCACATATAACTTTTTAGAAAATGGCAAACGAACCGAAAGCGGTTTACAATAGAGCACCGATTTTTAATGGTGAGAATTATAGTTACTGGAAGGATTGCATGCATGTGCATATCAATTCTATTGATAGGAAGTTAAGGAGTATTATACAAAATGGTCCCATAAAAACTACCATGACTAATGCGAATAATGTGGTTGTACCTAAGCCGGAAGCACAATGGAATGAAGAAGATGAGAAAAAAGTATAACTACGATTGGAAAGTTAGAAATATTATGATCTCCTCTTTGGGTGTTGATGAGAATTATAGAGTTTTACATTGTACGAGTTCTGAAGCTATGTGGGACGCATTGCAAGTTGCCCATGAGGGAACCAATGACGTCAAACACACTCGAATCAATACTTTAACTCAATAGTTTTACCTCTTTCACATGAAGCAAGGGGAAACCATTGCCGACATGCAAAAGAGGTATACTCATTTAATCAATAGATTAAACTCACTTGGTAAACCGGTTTCCAATGACATTGCTACTTAGAAAATCTTGAGGTGTCTTACTAGGGAATTGAAACCAAAGGTCGCCGCCATAGAGGAAGCCAATGACCTCATGATGTTAGACATCACAACTTTATTTGGGAAGCTCGAGGAACATGAGCAAGTGCTCATTAGTCTTGACCAATTTGAGAAAAGAGAGAAGAAGGAAATGACCAAGACCAAAGTTGCGGAAAAGAAGTCAATAGCTCTAAAGGCTTCTAGTTCAAAGTCCTCCGCAAACGAGGTAAGCGAGAGTGAATCTAGCGACAACGACGAAGAAGATTCGAATGAGGATATGGGATTGTTTGTGAGGGGATACAATCACTATATAAACAAAAATGGTATTTAACATTCGGAAAAGAACCTCGTCAACTTTAGAAAACAAACAAGGTCTTCCAAGAATGAAGGCAAAAAGAGTGGAAAAACTAAAGGGTCTTGCTATAACTGTGGAAAAGTCGGCCATTATAAGCCGAATTATCCATTGTTGAAGAACAACAAAGGAAAGGATAAAAGTCATCCACAAAAGAAACAAGGTAAACCTAGAAGAGCCTATATCACTTGGGAAAGAGAATAAAATGTTAAGACATGCTAAATATGCTAACTCTAACAAAATGTCTTATTCAGAATTACAACATGCTTTTGATACTCTACACCATGAGGCTAAGGAAACCTTTAAACGTTTAGCTTCAAACAAACAAATATTTCTCATTTGGAGCAAAAGATCTCAGATTCAGAAAAGGAATTAGAGGCTCTCAAAAAGTCTATGGTGGAAGTAACAAAAGTAGATGTTGAGGAAGACAAGAGTAAATGGTTAAATTTTGGTTGTGATACTTGTCATATTTGGCAAAAAGAGGTTAGAACTCTAAAGGCCAAACTTGACAAGGCTCTAAAACCAAAGGTCACTTTTGCTATTGATAGATCACATTTTAAGAAAAGCATGCTTGATCCATATCAAAAATATACTTATGTGATTAGAGATCAACCTAACAAAAGTGATTCTCATGTTAACCTTACTTTCTTTTATTGTTGCAAAAGGGGTCATACGATTGCAAAATGTCGCTTTAGGAGGTTTTTAGTTCCTAAAGGCGTTTGTCAATGGTTGCCCAAATGCAATCTTGTTTTCACTCACAACCAAGGACCTAATAAGAATTGGCTACCTATTTCCCTTGATTAATTGTGTAGGTACAATGTCTTGAGACCACGGAAAGAAGACGAGTTCTTGATAGTGGATGCTCAAGACACATGACGGGAGAAATTTCTCCTTTCGTTGGCTTTGTGGCAAAGAAAAAGGGATTTGTGACCTACGGAGACAACAATAAAGGGGAAATACTAGTCACCATGAGTGAAGATTCATGGTTATGGCATAGGCGTTTGGTGCATGTCAATTTAGATTTGCTTAATAAAATAGTTTTTAAGGACCTAGCAGTCGGCTTACCCAAAATCAAGTTCACAAAGGATCACTTATGTGATGTGTGCCAAATGGGGAAACAAACAAGGATCTCATTTAAGTCTAAAAACATTGTTTCAACCACGAGACCCTTTGAATTCTCCATATGGACCTCTTTGGACCATCTAGGATTAAGAGCTTATGTAGTAACTACTACGGTTTTGTGATTGTCGATGACTAGTCTAGGTTTTGCTGGACTATTTTCTTAGCAAGTAAGAGCGATACTTTTTCGGCTTTTGAGAAGTTTTCCAAGCTATCTCAAAACAATTTGAACACAAACATTGTAACAATTAATAGTGATCATAGGGGTGAGTTCGAAAACCATATTTTTGAAGAATTTTGTGATAGCCATGGGATTGATCATAATTTTTCCGCACCTTGTACCCCTCAACAAAACGGGGTTGTGGAACGTAAAAATAGAATTTTGGAAGAATTGGGAAGGACTATGATCAATGAGAGTGGCCTTCCAAAATACTTCTGGGTCGATGCCATTAGTACGGCTTGTTACGTTTGAATAGGGTGCTCATCCGTCCTATTCTAAACAAAACACCGTATGAGCTTTTGAATGGGAGGAAGACTAACGCATCTCACCTTCACGTTATTGGTTGTAAGTGTTTCGTGTTGAATAATGGTAATGAGACACTTGGCAAGTTTGATTCTAAGGCCAACGAAGGTATCTTTCTTGGATACTATCAGTCTAGTAAGGCATATAAGGTATATAATAAGAGGTTACTTACTGTTGAGGAGTCTGTACACGTTACTTTTGATGAGTCTAATCCGAAAAATGTCAGAAAAGGTACTTTTTTTCCTGGTGCAGGTCTATCTTCGGAAGACATACTCAAGGACACTGATAAAGGGACTGATCAACCTGAAGCAGTGCATGCTAAGGAGGAAAATGATCATCATCCTGAGAAGATTGAGGAGGATCATCTGACTAACATACTCAGTGATATCTCAAAGGGACTAACCACTTGATCTAATCTAAGGAACTTTTTTTATCACTTCACTTTTGTCTCACAAGTTGAGCCTGAAAACTCAAAAGAGGCCTTACTCAATGAACATTGGTTTTTATCAATGCAAGAAGAGTTAAATCAATTTAAAAGAAATGAGGTTTGGGACCTTGTCCCTCCTCCGCGAGGCCATCGAGTGATCGACACCAGATGGGTGTTTAGGAACAAGCTCGACGAAAAATAAGTTATAACTAGAAATAAAGCGCACTTAGTTGCGCAAGGGTATAACCAAGAGGAAGGCATAGACTATGAGGAAACTTATGCACCTGTTTCCCGACTCGAGGCTATACGCCTATTGCTAGCTTACGCATGTTCTAAAAACTTCAAATTATTTCAAATGGATGTAAAAAGTGCTTTTCTAAATGGTTATATTAATGAAGAGGTTTATGTAGCCCACCCTCCTGGTTTTTAATCCCATGAGTATCCTAATCATGTTTATAAACTCAAACACGCTATGTACGGTCCCAACAAGCCCCTAGCCATGATATTAGCGTCTTAGCAAATTTCTACTAGATCAAGGGTACTCTAGAGGGAACGTTGACACAAACCTCTTCATTAAACGCCAAGGAAAACACCAATTTTGTTACAAGTATATGTAGACGATATTATATTTGGTTCTACTAACATGAATATGGTCAAGGAGTTTTTTAAGTTGATGCAGGGAGAGTTCGAGATGAGCATGATGGGGGAGCTAAACTATTTCCTCGGATTGCAAATTAAGCAACTTGAAGAAGGGACATTCGTGAGCCAGACGAAGTATTGTCTTGAGAAACTCAAACGCTTCGACATGACTAGCTCGAAAGTAATCGACACTCCGATGCCTACTTGTGTTAACTTGAGTCGAGATGAGAATGGTAAGGATGTAGATGTGAAGAAATATATACGTATGATTGGTTCACTACTCTATCTTACCGTATCCCGACCAGATATCATGTTTAGTGTTTTTATGTGTGTTAGGTACCAATCATGTCCCAAGGAATCTCATTGAAACGGGATGTGAATCCCCAAGGAAAAGAACACCCAAAAAGGAATTATGAAGTAGCCACCTGGTAAGTTGAACTGTCAACACATGTAGTGACTCGATAATGAAACAGAGGTACCCTTATTGCAAAATAAAAAAGAGAATCCACGCGGCTCACCTTGGTACTTAGGGGAGGCAGCAATCTTAAGAAAATTTGGGTTGTGATTCCAGGCATTAATCCAAAGAAATTTTTGGTCGTGATTCCGGGAAAAATTACCGGATATGAATTTGTAAAAGTCGAGCCCCACGATAAAAAAATTGAAGAGTTCAATCAAGAAATAAATTCATTTAACACTTATCCCATCAAAGGTAAATTCAACTGTTGAATGAGCACGTACAGATTCCCTAATGTCATATATCAAAAGAATGCGGGTGGATCCTTACAAAGCTCAAGATAAGTATATCTCTATTTTCTTCACAAAAAAAAAATTAACGATTTTTTTTTTAAAGAAATAATTTCAACGGAAATAATATTATAATCTTTGGCAATGTGGACACATAATCTATTTGTGAAACAAGACCCTACTAGGCGGAACAAACTTAAGGCAGCTAACGCACCCCGTCTCTTAGAAACTAGCCACTACTATAGTGTAAGAGGTGGAGCTCAAGAGACGTCAACCCTGAACTAGGATGGAAACTATGGCCAGGGACAGGAACCCCACCCTTGGCCGAAAACGGTTCCTAGTGACATTGAAAACTTACATCAGCTCCCCTCGAATGGGACAGGTAATGAAAAACTGAGTAGTTACACAACCCACTTCGACTGGGATGGGTAATGATATAAAGCTTAGTAGTTACACCACTTCCCAACAATAGAGACAAATCACAACAAAGCTCAGTGATTGCACCAAATCCCACTAATGGAAACGAGCAACAATAAAAATTGAAAGTCAGCCAGTTTGGAAAAGGATTGGGAAAGACAATACAAACGACATAAATCCTATTAAAGTGAGTAATTAAATACAAGCATACACTAGTAGAAAATTCGCGGTCACTCTAGTGACCGAATTAGCCACCAAAATGAAACATCATGTTAGTAAAATTTTAAAAGTCACTCAATTGGTCACTAAATAAAATTAGCCACCGAATTAGCGACTGATATTTTGTGACCATAATTTTCAATCTCAAATAATAATTTTTATATAAATTAATTCATAAAAAAATTCAGTGACCGAAATTTCGGTCACTAATTATTTTTTTGTTTTTTTAAATTATTAAGTTGCTTCCCTCTCAATTTTCTCCTTTTATTTATTTTTTTATTTTTTTCAGTCAAAATTTTACATTTTTATTATTTTAACAAATAAAACATATATTTATATAAATAATTAACTCATACAAATTTATTAATTTAGATCAAATATAATTTTAATGAAATCTTTTTAAATAATATTTGAAAGTTCTATTTCATTAATATTATATACATTTCAAATGTAAATTATACATTAAACCAAATGGCTTAGTGGACACCCGAAAGTCTCACAAAGGAAAGTGCATTGGTTCAATTCCTACTAGAGACAAAAAAATTATTTTATTTTAAAATCGGTCACTAAAATCGGTCACTAATTTCAGTAGCTAAAATCGGTCACTAATTTCGGTCACTAAATTCGTCTCTAAAGGTTAGCGACTAGCACTGTTCCAACCGAAATTTGGTAGTCGCGTTATTGGTTGCTAAACGTTTTAGTGACCGATTTTTAGGCTTTTTCGGTCTCTAATTCGGTCACTAAACGCGAACTTTTTAGTAGTGATAATAAGGAGAAATTTTGCAAGTTTACTTAAAGCTATGTGGAAAAGTTGTGAATAATCCAGCTAATGTAGCAGAAATAACACAAAGAATATTAAACGAAATATGGTGAGCATTTACAAATCAGACAACGAAAGGTAAATAAAAAAAAAATTTGTTCATGAATGTTACAGGAAAACATTAAGGCATAAATGCCAATACATTATATAGAGAAACAAAAAATCATGCATTACCACCTTAAGGCTAAACACTGTTAACATCCACTAATGCTTCATTCCGAGCCACCTTGTGTAGCTCAAGTTGCTAACGGAGAACCTGAATTCCAGGGAGAAGCACTTCCCACTACTACAAAATGTGCAAACAACAACGCCAAGTTTACAACGACATCTTATACACCGTTGTAATAATGCGTACTAGATGCGCGTATTTTTTTAAATCTTATTAAAATGCTTTTAAAGATGGTTAAAATTCCAACCTTGGTGAAATGTGAGTCATTTCACCACGGGTCTTAGAAAAACCGTCATTATAGGTAGCGTCTAGTCATGGGTTCAAGTCTCAGCTCCAGTATTTATGGTTTTTTATATATCTTTTCAAAATACTGACAGCCTTTCACCACGGGTATTTAAAAAGCCTTCATTATAGCCTATAGTTTAGTTCTAGGTAGTGCGCTTTCCAATTTATTACAACGCTTAATGGGTCGTGATTGTACGTATCATATATACAACGACACTCTACATAACAACGCATGCTCCCCCGTCATTATATATCTGCCCCAACCATTGTTAAATGGGTTTTCCATATTAGTGTCCAATTGGTTGATCACTTGGTTGAAAGCTCCGTATATCCCTTTAACAGTATGATTACGTTTATCGTTACCTCCTTCCTCATGTCAACGAATTGTCTCTCATAGGCTTCTCATTCCTTTGCTAAATACTTTTTCTCCTTCTAAGGAGCCTTTACATGCTTGTCAATATGAGATTACATCGTTGCCGCAATGATGGCTACCTCTGCACGAGATTTCTTCTATGCTTCCAAGGAAGATTCAAGCTCGACATTCATAGTAAAAGGGCAAGAAGGAAAACCCATTAGTCTTGCTTCCTCCTACTTCAGTTTATTCACTTCTTCCTAAAGAACCAAGTCTTTATTCTGGAGTTAGGTTCTCTCGTGCTCAGTCTCCTCGTATTTGCCCTTCTAGGTATCCCATTCCTTTGTGGGATTGCTCAAGGCTAAAACATCACCCCCGATCAACAACAACCATGTAAAAGAGAGAAGTTGTCGGGTAAGTATAGAAAGTAGCCTCAAAAGAGTCCATCTTCTCTGCCTCAATAAGGTTCCAAAGATATGCAAGATATTCCTCAAAGATTGAATCAAAGGCTTCTTTATATGTGAAAGGAATCTTGATATGTGAAAGGAATCTGGCATTGTAGAATGGCTAGAAACCTAAGTAGAGGTGTAGATGACCCGACATAAGCACCCTAGGTTTGTGCTCTAGGGGAATATCGCAGTGTGCTTATCAAGCTAGGGTGTGTATGGAAAGTTTCAAGATAACTAACATTGCTTAACAAGGAAGAAAGTAGGCACGTTACACAAAGATAGGAGGTGCGCCTAGACAGACTACCTTTCTCAAGCCTATAAATATGGATGCAATCCATTAATTTCAATATATCTTATTAGATATTATTCCTAACTCTGTATAATTAACTAGTTTCTTACTATAAAGGGACAACCATAACAAGAAAGAAAAAGAGAGGGAGATTGTTTGCAGAACCACTGCCTGAGGAATCGTCAACAGATGATTCTCAAAATCTTTATCTAGGGCTTGAGTGTAAAGCTATGCTGAGTAAGCATAACTAATTTTCTCATTAGTTGGGGTTAGACGTAGTTCTCCTAGGACAAGTGTTTTTATCCTGATAATGGCGTTTTATATAATTCTACGTAAGCGTTAATGCTTATTTTGGATTAGCTGCCTAAAATATGTTTTTATGGTAGTTCTTGATGTACAAGAGGTGTTGGTCGTTATTAGATTCAAGTCTCCATATATTGGATACTAATGCCTATAGATATGGTTAGGTTTAATATTCACAGACTATTAATAATTGGTTATCAATATCTTTATATCATTCTGGAATCTTTATGCTATTGTATTTAATAGTGGGAGAGATTACCTATTAGGTAATACTCACGTCGTTGAGTTAGAGATTAGATTTGATTAGAGAAACGAGCAGTAATATTAATAGTTGGGTTGAAGAGAATATTACCGATCAAGGATGCTACATGAGAATATGTCAATGAAATCTAACCCCAACATGTTTTCTTAACTATTAAACACCAAAGATCATTTTATTTTCTGTTATTTTACCTTTTAGTATTAATAAATAGTAAATCACCAGATAAACCATTCTTAAAATCATAGAAACTAACTATTGAAAGATCTTTGAAATACAACTTGCCTCCGTGGAGACGATGAAAATATACCTACTTTTATACTTCAACAAATTAATGCCATTTCCAGGGTCTAGCATTATTTTTTAAAGACGATATGATAGTTTTGTGATTTTAACTATTCACTTTGTATATGATAATATTTGTGCATATTTTGTTTTAAGTCACTAACCTACTAATCATTTTATCTAGTTTTGCCTAAAGTTGTTTATGCAATGTAACAAAATTGTCAAAGATTTCACAAAGAAATGCAAAAAGTGCCTACACATTGGAAAGTTCATTGTTGTGAGATTTATGGTGGAAATCATTCCACAGGATATTGCTTTCCACCAGATGTAGTAATAAACTTCTAGAATAACAAACAAAGATGATGGAAAATATCAAAGCAACAACAACTAAAACTATGGATACTTTGTAGGACCAATCTCTCCTAAACAGAACGGTACATCAAGATTGAAGGGGACACTATATCAATTCATGAAAGTGGCGATGGAAAACCATAAAAGAATAGACGTTTCAATAAAAAAAATCCCACGGTTCAAATTGTTCATTTAAGCAAGAATCTGCTTGATCTACTAACCAATGCAAACATTTAAACTAACTCATCAAAACATTGCAAAGTGAGTGAAAATGGAAATGATGAAAAGAAGAAAGAAGTTGTTGAATAAAAAAAGCAAGAAAATGGGAAAGAAATTGAAGAGAAAGAGTTAGAGAAATATTTTAATGAAAATACATAAATAAAAGTTCAGGGAATAAAGGAAGAAAGGCTAAAAAATCTTGTTGATGAGACACTAACTCCAACTAATGAAAACCCATATTTAAAGTTTTAAACAGTCTCAAAATCTTGTTGATGAGCACAACATTCTATGAAGCCTGGGATCAGGTGCCTTCCTATCTCAAATTCATGAGAGAGAATATGAACGAGAAATAAAGATATATCAATGAACCCTAACAAAGACGTCGAGCTACAACGTTAAACAAACACTTATTTTGAGGCAACCCAACTCTTTACCTTTAAATTATCTTTTATGAAAATTATATTTCTGTAAAATCGGTACAAAGAACATGTTTTGAGATTCTGAAGTACTTTCGAAAATGATATCATGTATGCGCTAAGCGAACACTTCAATGACATTTAATTTTCTAAGTTTATACAGGTAAGCCAATCAAAATTTTATTGTCGGGAAGAAAAATTCTCCCTATTAAAGGCATCGAAGGAAGATCCATTAGAAGAAACCTTCCTATTAAGAGAATTGCTAGTAAACTTCTCTGAATCAAAACTGTAAGGCACATTTATAATGAATGGGGAGAAATGGCTATTAAGTGAAAGGTTAGACTTTGTGTAACACTCCCTTTCTATACCCCCAAATAATCAAATAAATCATTTAGGCACGTATTGGAAATTTCATCAGAGTATAATTGTAAACACGGCATAAAAAGGTATGTCACATTATGCTTGAAATTAAACACATACAACACCTGCTCACAAAGATATGCAACAGTGGGGTAACTTTCAAACAACAAAGGGTCTCAGTCCTTATACCCACATCTCAATATTTAGAATAAAAGCGGAAACATCTAAAATATTGAATAACAACCACATATATACCTCAACATATATATATATATATATATATATATACATCATGTTTATATACACAAATTCATCAACAAGATACATATGCAAATGTATCACAATAAGATCAAAACGTCCTAGCTACCCGGTGCTACATATCAGAGCCAACCGACCAAAAAGGTATGAAGACACACATCACAAAAGACCACCAGATACCTAATCTGCAATGCCTCGTAGAGCATCATAAAACAGCAGAAGGGTGAGAAATATTATCATAATAACAATGCATATAATCATATATCTCAACACAACAGTTTACACATAACACATTCTCACCATTCTACCATTCCACATAAACATACATATTATATTCATTCTTCAATGCATCATTACAATGATACAATTCTTATCACAATTCATCACATCTCATTCAATATACATCGCAAGGCATACATATATATATATATGCATATACAAAACCAAGCATCTTCATCACAATGCTTATCATTCAACATAAACACATATATTCATGTTCATTCATCCATGCACAAATACAAGGATGACCAATGCAAATCATAGAGACCGACTCACGGCTCTATGCAAATGCAATGCGGTACCGACGCATTTCATCTCAAGTTCAATTGAAGAACTTATTGGAACCATCGCTCGTTACTTAGTGTAACTCCCCGTCTGGCATATGATGTTCACCCATTGCTACCACCTCTCAAAAGGCTTACAATGTTTATGGATTGCTCCCACCTCTCAAAAGGCTTACAATCCGATTGCTCCCACCTCTTAAAATGCTTACAATCATTTGTAATCATCGCCCCCACCTCTCAAAAGGCTTACGACGTTACAACAGATTCATCTTAGAACCCCACAATGCAAGAATGCACATCATGATGCTTCACATACAACATGACTCATGACACTCTTGACATGCATAATTATTCACAATATAGTCATGCATTCATCACACACAATCCACATACATTCACATCAATTGTGCCAAACGGCAACCAAATGTTTTCACAAATAACCAAACAATTTGATTTACGGTTTACCGGAAAAGTCGGTTAAAAGTCGGCTAAAAATAATATCTTCCATCATCATCAAAAAGTACTCATCCACAGCTTCGATTCGATATAAAGAACACTTAAATCCGATAAACAACGAAGAAGATATGTATATTTCAAAATAACGCGAAAACATAAACCGGAGGTCCGACACTACGAAACGGTTCGAAAATACTGTTCCAATTGGACTAGGTTTAGACCTCAAAACCATTTTTCCTAGAAATAACATCTCGTTAGTTTCCCAACGCTTCGAACGGGGGTCAAAATCGACTTACGGTTCAAGAGATATGAATTTCCGAAGTTTCCCCGATAACCAGAATTTTCTGATTCAGCACAGTATGTATCGATACATAGGCTTATGTATCGACGCATAGAGGCCACATGTATCGATACATAGCACGCAGGTGCCGACGCATGCTGTAGTGAAAATGTTGTTTTCTCAAATTTCTTCAATATGTATCGACGCATAGGGGTTATGTATCGATACATAAACCATTTCGTATCGATACATAGCTGTTATGTATCGATTCATAGCCCTGTTTTTCTCAAAAATCAGATTTCTCAATTTACACACTTGCTGTAACTTTTCCGAAATGCCCGAAACTCGACTAAATCGAACATTTTCACCGAAACAAACATATACGCGCAACCACCAAATACATAAGAACAATTTAGAACACATAAACGAAATTTCTACGACGTTCGATTTTTCGATTAAATTTCAACCTTTCAAAAACCAGAATTTTCAAACATCACCAAATCGAATAAAAAGCACGCTATACGACAACCTAACCTTACTCGATACAACTACGTAATTTATTTCGAATTCTAACCGTGAAAACATCGGTTTCTATCGATTTCCTACGATTCGACCTAAACGGAAACAACAACGGAAACATACCGAAAACTAACCGAAACATAACCAAACTTCATGAAACTTTAAACAGCAGCTCACATACATATAACCAACTAACACATGTATTTATACGACTTTTCGACCGTAAAAACATCGGTTTCTATCGATTTCGTCAAATACGGCATAAACGGAAACATATGGAAAACCAACCCAAACATCAACACATAACACATACATAATCATACACATAGTTAGGATAACAATATTTCACACCCTTACCCGATTAAATTGACTCCGAAAGACTGATCTTGGTGATTTTCCACACTTTTCTCTTTGCTCTTCTCTTTTCTCCTTTTTCTCTCAAAATTCTATTTTTCTCTCTTTCTCACCTCTAACTTTCTATTTCTATTCTTTTTCTTTCTTATACTTTTCTTTCTTTCTATTTCTTTATATTTTCTCAAAATATCTACTAACTAACTAACTATCATTAAATGTGAAATATCTAAAATACCCTCCAATCTAATATTCCCCGCAAACTCTCAATAACGGTAAAATCACATAATATGCAAACATAACATATTCACACACCAATATCACAAATAACATAATTATTGCCCAATTAAATAAAAGACTCCACCAAATAGAATCAATCAACACAAAAATGGAAATATCAAAATCGGGCTGTTACAACTCTCCCCCACTTTTGAAATTTTCGTCCTCGAAAATATTACCTGATTCAAACAACTCCGGATACGACTCGCGTATCCCACTTTCCAATTCCCAAGTCATATTGCCCTCCGAAGCGCCTCCCCACGCTACTTTCACAAGCGCAATATCCTTGCCTCTTAGCTTCTTAACTTCACGATCCAAAATCTTAATCGGTAAAACTTCAACCGTAAGATTATCTCTCACTTCTACCTCATCCATAGGAATAATATGTGACGGATCCGGAACATACTTCCGAAGTTTCGAAACATGGAAAACGTCATGCAAATTCGAAAGATTCGGAGGCAACGCCACACGATAAGCCACAACGCCAACACGTGCAGTAATCTGATACGGACCAATAAAATGAGAAGTCAACTTCTTCGACTTCAAAGCACGACCCACGCCCGTAACCGGTGTAACTCTCAAAAACACATGGTCGCCTTCTTGAAACTCAAGATCTTTCCTTCTCTTATCATGATAGCTCTTTTGTCTACTTTGAGAAGCTTTCATCTTCTCTCGAATAAACTTCACTTTCTCCGTCGTTTCTTGTACCAATTCCGGTCCAACAATCGCCCTCTCACCAGTTTCATGCCAACACAAAGGTGTTCGACATCTCCGACCATACAAAGCCTCAAATGGTGCCATACCAATACTCGAATGAAAACTGTTATTATAGGTGAACTCAATCAACGCTAAATAACTATCCCAAGCACCACCTTGCTCTAGCACACAAGCACGCAACAAATCCTCCAACGATTGAATCGTCCTCTCGGTTTGACCATCTGTTTGCGGATGGTAAGCCGAACTCAATCTTAGCTTAGAACCCAAAGCCTCTTGTAAACTCACCCAAAATCTCGATGTAAATCTCGGATCTCGATCCGATACAATGCTCTTAGGAACACCATGTAACTTAACAATCACACGAACATAAATCTCGGCTAACTTCTCCAAAGGATAACTAATGTCAATTGGAATAAAGTGAGCAGATTTAGTAAGCCTATCAATAATCACCCAAATAGCATTATGACCTCTTTGCGTATTCGGCAATCCCGTAACAAAATCCATCGATATACTATCCCATTTCCATTCCGGAATATCCAATGGTTGAAACAAACCACTAGGCTTCTGATGTTCCACCTTCGACTTTTGACAAGTCAAACACGCATACACAAATCGAGCCACATCCCTCTTTAAACCGGACCACCAAAAGATCTTCTTCAAATCTTGATACATCTTATTCGCACCTGGATGAATACTTAAATTACTTCTGTGTCCTTCCTCTAAAATCATCTTTTTCAACTCCGCGTCGTCGGGAATACAAATACGACCACGGAATCTCAAAACTCCAAAGTTATCAACCTTGAAATCCTCATCCTCATTTATCATTAAATCAACGAACTTCAAATCCAACTTTTGCTTTTCACTAACCGTTGCAAGAAAATCATTCGTAACATGCAACATACCAAGTCTCACACTTCGCGGCGTCATTTCACAAACCAAACTCAAATCTCTGAAATCCTCCAAAAGTTCCCATTCTGTCATCATTAATGCGGACATATGTAACAACTTTCGACTTAAGGCATCGGCTACCACATTCGCCTTACCCGGATGGTAATTCAAACTAAAATCAAAATCCTTCAAAAGCTCTAACCATCTTCGTTGTCTCATGTTCAATTCTTTCTGATCAAATAAATATCTTAAGCTTTTGTGATCACTAAAAACTTCAAATCTTGCACCATAAAGGTAATGCCTCCAAATTTTCAAAACAAACACCACCGCCGCTAACTCCAAGTCATGCGTAGGATAATTCTTTTCATGCACTCTCAATTGTCGTGAAGCATATGCCACAACTTTTCCATCTTGCATCAGAACACCACCTAACCCAATCAATGAAGCATCACAATATACAACAAATGGTTCATTAGGATTCGGCAAAATCAAGATCGGAGCCGTTGTCAACCTTCTTTTTAGCTCCATGAAACTCTTTTCACAATCTATATCCCAAATGAAAGCCTTTCCTTTACAAGTCAATTGCGTTAACGGAAGTGCCAACTTCGAAAATCCTTCAATAAACCTCCGATAATAACCCGCCAAGCCTAAAAAGCTTCGAATCTCCGTAACCGATCTAGGAGTCTCCCACTGCATCACCGCATCAATCTTAGATGGATCAACACTAATACCACTCCCGGAGATAACATGTCCAAGAAAACTTACTTCCGATAGCCAAAAGTCACATTTTGACAACTTAGCATATAATTGTTTCTCTCTCAAAATTTGCAACACAATTCTCAAATGCTCTTCATGCTCTTCTTGAGACTTAGAATAAATCAAAATATCATCGATGAACACAACCACAAAACGATCCAACTGTTCATGAAAAATACGATTCATGTATTCCATAAACACCCCCGGCGCATTAGAAACCCCGAATGGCATCACGGAATATTCGTAATGACCATACCGTGTCCTAAAAGCCATCTTCTGAATATCCTCTCTTTTCACACGAATTTGGTGATATCCCGATCTCAAATCAATCTTGCTAAAGACACGCGCACCAACCAATTGGTCCATCAAATCATCAATCCTTGGAAGCGGATACTTGTTCTTAATTGTCACCTTGTTCAACTGTCGATAATCAATACATAACCGCATACTTCCATCCTTTTTCTTTACCAACAATACCGGAGCACCCCAAGGAGAAACACTTGGCCTTATAAATCTTTTGTCCAACAAGTCATTCAACTGCTTCTTCAATTCTATCAACTCCGATGCCGACATACGATACGGTGCCATCGAAATCGGTCTAGTGCCAGGAACTAGATCAATAGAGAACTCAACTTCTCTTTCCGGCGGTACATCCGTAATATCCTCCGGAAACACTTCTGGAAAATCACACACCACAGGAAACACATCAATACCAATCTTACTCTCCACTGACCATGATGCAAACAAACCAAACAATTAAGCTTCATCCTCTAAAAGTTTCTTCAACTCTTTAGTAGATAGAAAACTCTCATCTTCATTATCTTCCAAAGAAGGAAACCTTACCAACTTATGATAGCAATCTATATGAACTCGATTAAATTGCAACCAGTTCATACCCAAGATTACATCCAATCCCTCCAACGGCAAACACACTAAATCCATCTCAAAGTCTTTACCATAAATGGTTAAAAGACAACTTAGACAAACCAAAGAAGTAGTTACTGACCCCATTGCTGGAGTATCAATAACCATTTCAATACCCATCAAAGACAACGCAACATTCAAACGCTTCGCGCACTCAGACGAAATAAACGAATGAGTCGCTCCCGTATCAATAACAGCAACTAAAGGTGTACTATTAATAAAGCATGTACCTTTAATCAAACGGTCTGCACTAGTGGTCTGAGTCCCCGCCAATGCAAACACCTTTCCGCCCGCTTGAGCTTGTTTCGGCTTAGTACACTTAGTACTAATGTGACCCATTTCTCCACAGTTAAAACACTTCACCATATTCCTCCTACACTCAACAGTAGAATGCCCAATACCTCCACAGTTAGAACATTTCCCAACGGCCTTCCTACACTCAGTTGCTTTATGACCCATTCCACCACAATTGAAACACTTAATGAACCCAGAACTTCCTCCTCTAGATCTCTTATCAAAGTTTCCCTTATATTTACCCTTATCAGCGGGGGTCACATAAGGTCCACTTCTAGCTTGCTGTTTCCCTCTCCTCTCATTCACACTCTTGTAATGTGTAGAACGAGCTTTGCTATCTTTCTCGAAGATTCTACAACATTCAGTCAAATCCGAAAACCTCCTAATCCTTTGATATCCCAGAGCTTGCTTAATCTCAGGACGCAACCCATTCTCATATTTAATACACTTTGAGAACTCAGCAGTAATCGCAGCATAATGAGAATGAAATTGAACCAATTCCACAAACTTAGCAGTATAGTCCACCACTGACATACCACCTTGTTTCAATTCCAGGAATTCCATCTCTTTCTTCCCTTTGACACTTTCAGGGTAATACTTCAGCTAAAACTCGGTACGAAACAATTCCCAAGTTACCTCTTCATTATCCACCTCAAGAATTTCACGCATACCGACCCACCAATCGTCGGCTTCTTCCCTCAGCATGTGAGATCCAAGCCTCACCTTATTCTCTTCCGCACAATCCATGACTCTGAAGATTCTTTCAATCTCTTTCAGCCAAAGTTGAGCACCATCGGGATCAAATCTTCCTTTGAAGACCGGTGGTTGATTCTTCCTGAACTCTTCATTAGCACTTACATTCGGCGCACCCTGCACCGCCCTAGCCATTGCTTCCATAGCAGCAGCCATCGCATTATCGTTTCTACCAGCCATATTCTGATCACTCCTAAAAATAACAACAAAGGTTAAACAACAGTTCAACCAACACAACAACGAGACAGACACGACTGACTCAACCTTGGCTCTGATACCACTTAATGTAACACCCCCTTTCTATACCCCCAAATAATCAAATAAATCATTTAGGCACGTATTGGAAATTTCATCAGAGTATAATTGTAAACACGGCATAAAAAGGTATGTCACATTATGCTTGAAATTAAACACATACAACACCTGCTCACAAAGATATGCAACAGTGGGGTAACTTTCAAACAACAAAGGATCTCAGTCCTTATACCCACATCTCAATATTTAGAATAAAAGCGGAAACATCTAAAATATTGAATAACAACCACATATATACCTCAACATATATATATATATATACATCATGTTTATATACACAAATTCATCAGCAAGATACATATGCAAATGTATCACAATAAGATCAAAACGTCCTAGCTACCCGGTGCTACATATCAGAGCCAACCGACCAAAAAGGTATGAAGACACACATCACAAAAGACCACCAGATACCTAATCTGCAATGCCTCGTAGAGCATCATAAAACAGCAGAAGGGTGAGAAATATTATCATAATAACAATGCATATAATCATATATCTCAACACAACAGTTTACACATAACACATTCTCACCATTCTACCATTCCACATAAACATACATATTATATTCATTCTTCAATGCATCATTACAATGATACAATTCTTATCACAATTCATCACATCTCATTCAATATACATCGCAAGGCATACATATATATATATATATGCATATACAAAACCAAGCATCTTCATCACAATGCTTATCATTCAACATAAACACATATATTCATGTTCATTCATCCATGCACAAATACAAGGATGACCAATGCAAATCATAGAGACCGACTCACGACTCTATGCAAATGCAATGCGGTACCGACTCATTTCATCTCAAGTTCAATTGAAGAACTTATTGGAACCATTGCTCGTTACTTAGTGTAACTCCCCGTCGGGCATACGATGTTCACCCATTGCTACCACCTCTCAAAAGGCTTACAATGTTTATGGATTGCTCCCACCTCTCAAAAGGCTTACAATCCGATTGCTCCCACCTCTCAAAAGGCTTACAATCATTTGTAATCATCGCCCCCACCTCTCAAAAGGCTTACGACGTTACAACGGATTCATCTTAGAACCCCACAATGCAAGAATGCACATCATGATGCTTCACATACAACATGACTCATGACACTCTTGACATGCATAATTATTCACAATATAGTCATGCATTCATCACACACAATCCACATACATTCACATCAATTGTGCCAAACGGCAACCAAATGTTTTCACAAATAACCAAACAATTTGATTTACGGTTTACCGGAAAAGTCGGTTAAAAGTCGGCTAAAAATAATATTTTCCATCATCATCAAAAAGTACTCATCCACAGCTTCGATTCGATATAAAGAACACTTAAATCCGATAAACAACGAAGAAGATATGTATATTTCAAAATAACGCGAAAACATAAACCGGAGGTCCGACACTACGAAACGGTTCGAAAATACTGTTCCAATTGGACTAGGTTTAGACCTCAAAACCATTTTTCCTAGAAAGAACATCTCGTTAGCTTCCCAACGCTTCAAACGGGGGTCAAAACCGACTTACGGTTCAAGAGATATGAATTTCCGAAGTTTCCCCGATAACCAGAATTTTCTGATTCAGCACAGTATGTATCGATACATAGGCTTATGTATCGACGCATAGAGGCCACATGTATCGATACATAGCACGCATGTGTCGACGCATGCTGTAGTGAAAATGCTGTTTTCTCAAATTTCTTCAGTATGTATCGACGCATAGGGGTTATGTATCGATACATAAACCATTTCGTATCGATACATAGCTGTTATGTATCGATTCATAGCCCTGTTTTTCTCAAAAATCAGATTTCTCAATTTACACACTTGCTGTAACTTTTCCGAAATGCCCGAAACTCGACTAAATCGAACATTTTCACCGAAACAAACATATACGCGCAACCACCAAATACATAAGAACAATTTAGAACACATAAACGAAATTTCTACGACGTTCGATTTTTCGATTAAATTTCAACCTTTCAAAAACCAGAATTTTCAAACATCACCAAATCGAATAAAAAGCACACTATACGACAACCTAACCTTACTCGATACAACTACGTAATTTATTTCGAATTCTAACCGTGAAAACATCGGTTTCTATCGATTTCCTACGATTCGACCTAAACGGAAACAACAACGGAAACATACCGAAAACTAACCGAAACATAACCAAACTTCATGAAACTTTAAACAGCAGCTCACATACATATAACCAACTAACACATGTATTTATACGACTTTTCGACCGTAAAAACATCGATTTCTATCGATTTCGTCAAATACGGCATAAACGGAAACATATGGAAAACCAACCCAAACATCAACACATGACACATACATAATGATACACATAGTTAGGATAACAATATTTCACACCCTTACCCGATTAAATTGACTCCGAAAGACTGATCTTGGTGATTTTCCACACTTTTCTCTTTGCTCTTCTCTTTTCTCCTTTTTCTCTCAAAATTCTGTTTTTCTCTCTTTCTCACCTCTAACTTTCTATTTCTATTCTTTTTTCTTTCTTATACTTTTCTTTCTTTCTATTTCTTTATATTTTCTCAAAATATCTACTAACTAACTAACTATCATTAAATGTGAAATATCTAAAATACCCTCCAATCTAATATTCCCCGCAAACTCTCAATAACGGTAAAATCACATAATATGCAAACATAACATATTCACACACCAATATCACAAATAACATAATTATTGCCCAATTAAATAAAAGACTCCACCAAATAGAATCAATCAACACAAAAATGGAAATATCAAAATCGGGCTGTTACACTTTGAACTCGAATGCACTTTGTTCTAACTAAAGGAGAAGAACAACTAATCCCATAACCACTAGACATGTGTTATGAGGTGATAATTTATATGGACCATAGCGAAAATAAAGACTAAACTAAAAATTAGCTTAAGGCAAGGATGATACCTAAAAAGAAAGGAAGGACGCAAAAATGTTATATATTATATGCAGAGTAAAAAATCTATGTTCCAAAAGATGGCAAATGCTTAAGCAAAGTATTCGAAAGAGGAAAATATTGTTCTCACAAAAAGGAAGTTGACTTGCAGGAATGGCAAAAAATTCATCCAAAGAATCAGGAAACCCTTATATAGAAGAAGCAAACAGAGGTTCACATCAAAAGGAAAATGTAAATTTAGAAATTGATAATCAAATTTCACCTTGTAAACATAAGCGAAATCAAGCTCACTTGAATGCCATAGAGATGAGCTTCATGCCCTAACTTGCGCGCCTAAGAAAATGTGCCTGAAAAAATCGAAGAAATGTCTCAATAATGGGAAATGCATTTAATGCACTTGTTTTATCTACTACTTTTTTAACTGCCTCTTGTCCTTCTCGCTTCCCCTTTATGGATGAATTTGGAAATATGATGTTAGCCGCAACTTCGAAAGACTTCTGGCTTGATAAACGCACCGACAAGGGTTAAGGGGAACTCTATTGAGTCAGTGAAATGCCTAATATAAGAAAGGTCCTAACATCCAGATCAATAATGCAAAGCCTAAAAAAAATACATCCATCATATATAATTAACAGATGTGAGACGAAGGGACACTTTTTCTGATCTCGTAATTTCACTTCAATTATCTTGGACTATGTAACTGACTTGGGTGGGTGTCCAATATCACACACACACGCACGTATGCACACGTGCACACATGCACACACCCACACACACACGTGTTTGTGCGCGCACACACACATGTACGTACACACACACCTTTAATTTTCTTTTACTCCAATTTATCAAAATTATATTTTTACAATATATCAAAATGTAAAGTTAATATAAGAAGTAATATAGTAAAAAATAAGAAGAATAAAATAATTATAACAAAATGATATCATTATATCGAATATCATTTTTACAAAATCTATTACTTGAAATAGATTTAAATGAATTATTAAAACCTTTGTACAAGAAAAGAAATCAATACATGAAAAGGGCTTTAGCAGAAGAAAGCTAGAAAAAGCTTGCAAATGGTTGAACGAAGATAGGTAAAAAAAAAAAAATTAAGAAATCCTTTTATAGGGGAGTTGAACCTACATGCACTCAAAGACCTTTTAGGCTTCTAATGAAACATTAAAGGGTTTGATACGTATCTGACGTGTTTGAAAGCCATGACTATTTAGTCTCTCGATAATAAATAATTATTGCTTACCATAAATGAAATCGAACGCATCCATCAATTAATTGACACTTGATATCTCCTAGCTGAGGTAAAAGTCACACATGGAACACTTAGCAGTGCCCCCTTCTTAACTAAGGGACTCGCCCCCAACTGAGGGACTCATCCGTAACTAAGGGATTCACCTCCTAACAGAAGGACTCGCTTCTAACTCAAGGACTCGCCACCAACTGCGGGACTCACTTGGAAAGAATGAAAGGCTTAAATTACATGGGTAGGAGCTTAATCACGTCATCCTATTCAAGTTTGTGTGCATGAGGGATTGTGGATGGATGTATTTGTAAAGACCAACAATAAGACGTTACCGGGACTAGTTCTCATCAGCGCCCGCCTAAAACATGTTGTATAGGGATGTTCCCCACTCCTCAGTTGGTTTTCCCTGATGGGAAATGATGATGGTGACTTGTAAATTGTCCATAACAACATATGGAAGTGGTTAAGCTCACGATTCCCTAAAAAATAGATAGTCAACAAGTCTCACGGTCAATGAGGAAAAGTTGCTACTCCTTAGGAGCCCCTGAATCCAGGAAGCCTCTATAAGTATCCCAACCTTAAGGTTGAGGGGGACAATCATATACTCACATAAAATACCCCTTAAAACAAAGTTTCTCACTTGTGAGCTTGCTCTAATTTCGTAGAAACACTAAAGCCTTCGTCAACCCATACAAATTTAGGGTTACTATGCATGTATACTTTTTATTTATCAAATATATATATATATATATATATATATATATATATATATATTTCTTTTACTCTAGCCAAATTATCAAAAAAAAATAATTTTACAATGTAATATATAACGTTAATTTTTTTTGTTAATATCAAAAGTTATATAGTCAAAAATAAGAAAAAACAAATATAAGAAAAAAAATGAAATCATCAAATAGAATATCACCTTTACCAAATCTATTATTTGAAAGAGATTTACAAAGAATTACTAAAACCTTTGTACAGCTATAACACATAATTCACAAGAAAAAAAAGGAAAAAGAAATTTGAGTCCAAATTGAAAACTCAAATAATCATACATATATGTTACTAGCTAGCTCTCATGGTTGATCTCCAATATTTTATCATCATTCATCACTTCATTATTTTTCACGAACATTTTGGAGCGTGGTGCTGCAAATTGTGCAGAGAACGACACTGAAAAATGATCAGGATCGTTGAAATAACCATCATCAAAATTCTGTAAATAAGAGTTTGGATCATAGAGAAACATAGATGAAGATGTTCTAAAAGTTTTCATCTTCTTTTCTCTCTTGATCTTCCTCCATAGTGTTTTCAACTTTGCTATCTTAATTTTGCTCATAACTTCATTAACACATACAATAGGATCATGGGCAATTCTCTCATAACTTGACCAAATATTTCTGTTTCTTGATCCTAGACAGTTGCAATTTTCAACATCCATGGTGTGTGGAGTAGAGAACAAAGGAAGCATAAAATGATTTAAGGAACCAATATGTTTGGAGTGAATACATTAAGACTAAGACTAAAGGCTATTAATATAGTGATGACATGAACCACTTTCCTTTCTCCATTTTCATTTTCCTCCTTTTCCAACTCATTAACATGCATACTTTGAACTAGATAGGACCAAGCAAAAGAAAAAGAAAAAAGTTGGATATTCCATCAATATTAAAAGTTCCTTTTGTGTCAGCAATTCAAATTGGTATGATATGTTTTTTTTTTGGGGAGATTCCTAGTAGTGATTTTAATCCTACGTAGTCACATGAGGCATCTTTTAAAGATTCATGTAGTCATATTATGTTTCAAACGTATAAGAGATCACCTAATAATTTAGTTATATATGCTTTTTTTTCTTGGGATAAAAGTATCTTTTTTTAGTGGAGACACACTTTACGAGAGTGCATACCACAATCTTGATAATGGTTGGCAGGATCCTCCTTCAAGTCATGTGTATTGCATTAGACACATCGCTCAAAATTTCATGCGGGAGATCAAAGACAAAACGCTAAGGAAGAAGGTTGTGAACGCAGGGTATGCACTAACAGAGCCTACCTTCAAACACTATCGTGATGAGATCAGACTGACAAACGCAGATGCATTGAGATGGATTGATAATATTCAATTGGAGAAATGGACAAGGGCATACGACAATGGCCAGCGATGGGCCCACATGACAACAAACCTTGTTGAATCAATGAACTATGTATTCAAGGGCATCCGAAACCTACCGATAACCGCTTTGGTAAGGTAAACATATTTTAGGCTTGGTGCACTTTTTCATACCAGACGTACAAAGTGGGGTTCTGTCTTGCAATCTGGGCAGCTGTTCAGTAATAGTTCAATGACATTCATGAAGGACGAAACTGCCAAAGCCAACACACATGTGGTCACATGTTCTAAGGCTCGACAGGACCCAACCAACTATCTTTCTGTTCTTCACCAAGTCATTACTCTATGCAATGTCTACAGCACAAGCTTTCAGGTGGTAACAAAGGAGGACTACTAGCCTCCATACAAAGGCGAAATTGTATCGCATAATGATTTGATGCGAAGAAAGTAAAAAGGTCGTCCTAATAGCACCCGTATTCGAACGTAGATGGATGCAATAAAATGGTGAAATTATGTAGTTCGTGTCGTCAGCCGCACTACAACATTTTTTACTTTAGGCAACGGAATAATAGACAAGGGCTGAAAAACCGTAGCTTAAAAGATAATAGGCCACAATTTTTTATCTGTAGACAAATTTTTAAATTTTTGGGTAAATCCGTTGCTTTTTCACTTTATACTATGCTTCTGTAAATGTGGTTGTTTCATAATCGTCGCATATTTACATAATGCCACAATTCAATTGGGCTACTTTGTTCTAAAACAATGCGCTATTTGGAAATATTGGGCAAAACTGGGTTCGAACCCTTGTCCCTTGTCTAACAATTTGTTTTGATATTAATGAGTTTAAATATTCAAAAAGCTTTTTATAATTATAAAACTAAATTCCTGGGACTCGAACCCACGTTAATAATGTGAAATACATGGCCCGCAACCACTACCACTAGGCTACATACATTTTCTTTACAATACTTTAACTTCTCATTTATTTAATAACATATCGAAGTTTTTTGTAAAACAATGTTTTCGAGACAGAGTTAAAAACTCACCTAAAAAGACTTAGGTTTCAGATTTTGTTCCCTATGCTTCATTTTCGATTTTGCCCTAATTAATCTTCATCTTCTTCCTTTCAATCGGTGCTTGTTTCTTCTTCTTGTTCTCGTGAAACATCTCTGCCATGGCTTTCACTCATTCATCTCCTGATTCTCAATCTCTTTCATTCGTTCAGTTTACATGTTCCTCTCACTTGTTACCTTTCATGTATTTCCTCTAGCTTCTGTTTCGCAGTCGTCCACCACCATCCGCCACCTCATCCGAAGGTATGTTAATGTTATCTAGTAACATTTGGTTTAAAAGAGATTTGGAAGGATTTGTGGTTTTCTTTGATTTCTATATAAAGCTCTTTATATATTTAGGTTTTCTATTGAGGTATCAATTTACTAGATTCAATAGAGTCTATTCTTCTAATTTTTCATATATTGTTGTTGTATAGTACTGATATGTTTGTGAAAATCTGTGTTAATATCCTTTAATAAAAAAGATTTGATTATGCTAATATGCTATATAATTTTTCTGAAATATGAAAGATCAGTTCTGCTTTGATTTTTGGTAATTAAGTAAGCTATTCAATTGCTCTCAAATTCTCTGTAGTATTACCGTTTTTCTAATGTGAAATTTAAATGTGTTCATAGGATGTGAACTATTTGTGAACCTAAAGGACTTGCAAGGACAAGAACAATGGAACCTGAACAATTAAGTTTATTTTCAGAGAGTTGTAATTCAAGAAATGTAAGCACTTTTATACTCTGAATTCAATTTTTCATGTGTCATATGAAATTTCTACATTTTTTAATTTTATGTTTGCCTACTTTAGTTGCAACAGAAGGATGTGAAGTATAAAATTTAAGGTGATTTCATTATAAAAACTGAGGAGTGAGTCACATATAATGTGATCCTATTTATTATATTATTTTTTGTTATTTTAAATCTTAAGTATGTGAAATAATTGTGTTGATTCAACTTGGAAATAGAACTAGCTTATGCTAAACCTACTCGAGAGTCTCTAAGTTAATCAACAGTTAGAACAAGGTACTTAATGGTTATATGAATTAACACTGCTTTTAGCAGCAGAAAAATAAGAGATTTGGTTCACGCTACTTGGATGCCACAGTTTATAATTTAATCTTCACAAATATGCAAATGAAGATGTTTCATCAAGAGCTTAGTTTATTGGACTTTTACCCCTCTCTATGTTTAGAATTATGGTAACCAAAAGTGTAAATTTTGCATTGTGCTTACCTTTTTTTTATGATAGAATGGGGTTGACCTTTTGATAAATAAAACATGTAAGTGGATATCTTATCATGTTAAAAAATTCAATTCAATGGGAGTGTTTGCTATAGTTTTTTGTCTTTTTGAATAGAGGGGGGATTCATACTCATAGACTCATGTTTGGGGACTCAAATTTTTGTACTAGAATTTATTTTAGTTTCCTATGCATTATAACCTTCCTCCACCAAATATAAAAGCTAGACCCTTTCCTAAATTATTCAATTTGGTTTTCAATTCCATCCAGGATGTTGAAGGGGTTCTTATTGCAAATATTGGAAGCTACATGAGAGGTGTAGATTTGTGGCAAAATGAAGTTGATAATTTTGAGAATTAAGATAATTTTGATCCACAATCTATGCACACCAAGATACTTGAATTGTGAGCATATCTGAAACATGACACCAGGGGAAGCTTCAGGTAAAAATGAATACATCGTTTATTAAAGGTTGGCTACTAAAACAAAAAAATGGCCGTACTTGGGATTTAACATTGATATAAAAAGAATGAAACTGACTAACCTTTTTAAAAATATTTATTTGATATATATTTAAGAATGCTCTAGATTAAAGAACTAGAGCTTGAGTGTTTATTTTTTATTAAATTTTTTAAAGGAGCAAGATCCCCATTCTTATTTGGCTTGAGTATTTTTTTTTTCAGTGGCTCACTTTTATATAATGTATTCTACCTTATAAACTAGAATAGTGGTATTATTCACTTTGACCAGAATTAAGATTTGCTTACATTTCACGTGATTCTACTAATTTGTCTTTATAATAGTGTATTTAGAGTTTAGCAGGTAATATAAATTAGACACAGTGAGAATAATAAAGTACTTATTCCTATTAATAATAACAAAGACAACATGTTACGCAGTCTCAACACTTTAAGTAATCTAGCCGGAGGAGAAACAACCATTTATGACAAAACTTTGTTAGAAAGACAAAGAGCAAGAATATACTTTCAACACCAATATCAGCAATTTTCTTCTTCTCCATAATTAGCTGAAAGAGTAAGTAAAATTTTCTTCTTCTACAATGAAATCATTTAAACATTTATTTGGTGCAAGATTGGTTGATTGTTTAGTATGTATTTTTCTGTTTATTTTTTGCTTTTGTGTAGGTTGGTAGAGAAAAAATTAGCAAGAGGATGAATATTTACAATTTAAAAAAGTTGGAATGCTTGATGGAATCATTAACTATGTTCAGTCTCTTCAAAGACAAGTTGAAGTTTGAGTTTTATTCCTGCTCAATTCCTTGCTGTTTAGTGAGCTATTTGCATAAATAGCATTTCTTAGTTTTCAAACAACTAATTTAACTAAGTTTGTTTGAAGATATTTATAAATTTAATTTATGGTTGTGACTTCTCTTTTTTAGTCCTATTGATTGTTGGTTATTGCCTTTGTTGTGCTATATATTTTATTATATATGTAGAATAAAATATTATGATAAATACAACTAAATTCAATAAGATATGTTTAGGAAGGTATGATCTCAATTCTCAAGCTTAAGATATGTAGATTAATTTAATAGGTTTATGTAAAATCTATTTTGATTTAATTTAGTTGATTATTTATTCTCAGTTGCTCCTTATACTTGAGGGTGAATTAGATCACACACGGATAAATAAAAAGCCGTCTCACTTTTTTTTTATAAATAATGTTAGATTGGGCAACGTTTTAGATCCGTGGCTAAAAATAACCGTAGCTTAATCTTGAAACTCAGCAAACATATTAGGCGACGTTTTAGAACCATGGCTTAAATTAAACTGTAGTCTAAACTAACATTGATATTTTATAGAATAAATATAATTAACTAAAAAAATCGATCAAAAGAGTACATATTTTCATATAATTTAAGATATAGTCAAGATGCATAAAAATAACCAAAGGAAAAGGAATGTGTAACTAATCGACCAAAAAACATGTATACATATCATATAATTTAAAACATAGTCATGATGTATGTCAGTTGGAAGTTTTTTTCTAACAATTTGCTTATCTGGGTTGGGTTTAAAGTGAAGTGGAAGTCGTGGGTAGCTTGTGTGTTCTATAATGATGTGGTGTTAGTTATGGGTGGCAAACTCATGAGATTAGCTTCTAAAATGATTTGAAACAAAGTGATCCTCTAACTTATTTTCTTTTCTTGATTGTGGTCGAGAGTATAAATTATTTAGTTTCTAGTTTAGTTTCTAGTGCAACGAAGATGGATCTTTAATTTGGGTTTAGGGTGGGATCGTCTTATTTAGTTGTATCTCATCTTCAATATGTAGACGATACCCTTAAATGATATATGCGATGAAGATATATCCCTTTATAACGCTGAATATGAACTTTCGTTTCCCTCTTTGATATTCTTCCTCATCGGCCCTGCTAACTTTTTCTTTGGCCTATGCTGCAGCCTCAGTGGTCTTTATTGGTAATGACTTGTCCCTACGAGGGGACCACTGCTATAGTGTTGAGTCGTCTTGTCTATTGGACTATCTGAGGGAGCCATTTCTCCATTCACGACCGTTCTTTCTACCGTCCTCTTGGTCATACAAACTCAATCTCCCTTTCTTTATTAATTCTCCGATGGTGTCTTTTAGATGGACACACTCGTCCATGTTATGCCTATGGATTTTTTGAAAATGACAAAATATTGACTTATCTGTCCTAGTTAACATTTTGAAGGGATGACACTACGGGAAAAGAGGGCGCTTTTTTTGCCCTATAAAAGCGTTGTCTAAGCCTGTGCTGTCGTAGGTAAAGACGGCGCTTTTTTATTTATGAAAAAGCGCTCTCTAAAAGAGAATTTTAGACAGTGCTTTTAAAAGCGCTGTCTAAAGTATACGTTTAAAATTTAAAATTTTTTTTATAAACTTTAGAAAGCGCTTTTTCCTTCAAAAGCGCTCTCTAAAGGTGCTTTTAGACAGCGCTTTTGAAAGCGCTGTCTAATGTATACGAAAAATGATTTTTTTATATACCTTTGGAGAGCGCTTTTCCCTGAAAGCGCTCTCTAAAGGGGACTTTAGAGAGCGCTTTTTCCTTAAAAGCGCTCTCTAAAGTATACCTATAATTTTATTGATTTTTTCTACGTATAAAAAATCCCATTTTAGCCTTTTTTTTTTATGCAGAAACCTGCATAGTTTCAAACCAGCATTTCTTATATAATTTCTTGCAACAACAGAATTCTTATACATTTCAAGAAATAGAATTCTTGCAACAACAGAATTCATATATACATTTCAATAAAATTAACATTCACAAAACTTACAACAGAATTCACAAAATTTACAAAATTCACAAAATTCTTGCAACAACAGAATTCATATACATTAACAGAATTCACAAAATTTACAACAGAATTCTTCTTGCAACAGAATTTTCTTATATTCACAAAACTAAAATTTACATTCACAAAACTATACATTCAAAAAATTCTTCTAAGAAGAAAGAATTCGCACAATTCTTCCGTAATATAATTCAATTGTTTCCTTGTGTAAGAAGAACACGCCATATCTTCGAAATACTACATAACAAAACAAAATACGCATTATTTAGTTAAAAATAATAAATTATATGACATATCCGATAAATATTAAAATAAATCCTAAGTTATAAAACCATGCATACCCTAATAGGAATCTCCAATTGTCCCATTTGAATGATTTCTCTCTTGAACCTCAAAACGAAGTACCCGCAGTCTATGCCATTACGCTGACGAGGGCACTACACATAGACAAACAAATAAGAAATAATATATAGATGTTTTGTGTTATTAAGTAGCATCACTAATAAGCAATATTGTGAAAATTAATATACCTCCACTTTGACCCATGTAATATTGGTTGATCTAGCCCGTGCTACTCGAGTCTCTCTTTGTGCACGGTATAGTAGTATAGCTCTATAAAAGAAAAACGTAAACTTTGAACAATGTCACAGAAATAATTAGATATACAAATACACACGATTATTTCGAACAGTCTCACTTACGTGTCAACCACATCCTTCATATTCTGATATGTGGACCAATCAGTATCCAATGATTTAAGATAATAGATCACTTCTGTTATAGGATTAATGGCAACCAACAACCAGTGTCCACTGTAAAATATAACAAAAGTTTAGATGGATAATTTCTACGCAAAAGATACAAATTAAAGATTAGAATGAAATTATAAGGAAAATCTTACCCGTTTCCAGTATTATACAGTAAAAGAAACAGACATTCTGTGTTGCTGGCCGTAAATCGCTCAAGTAAGTGGTCTCTTACTTCAATTGCATCCATACCAATTATCGGTGCATTAACAAGGCTGCAAGAGAAGAAACGGAATTTGTTTGACAAATTCGTCCCCCGCATGAATTTTTCATACATGCACCTTAAATAAAAACATAATAAACATTAGACTATTATCGTTGAAATGTGTAAATAAATTGTTCAACTAAATAAATAATAGATTGATTGGAGTACCAGATGTATGAATGCATAACACCGATGCCTAATTCAGTATGATTGAAAACCTGCTCCATGTCCTCTTTTCCGATTATCAAATTTGACATTGACAAAAGTGTTTCTAGACACGTTTGAAAGTGAGGTATTTTTTCCTTCACGGTCCTTGTAGGAGCTTTTTTCTTGCCGGTCTGTTGTGAAGGTTGAGCAGGAACCTAACAATCATATAAGTTAGGTAAAGTAGAAAATCATGAATTCGGATAATAAAATAACACTTAAAAGCTACCTCTCTGTGTGATTCAACAGACTCGTTTTGCAGCAAAACCCCTTTATTCTTTGCTGCGGGTTTTGTAGGAGTCTAACATTACCATGTAAAAAAAATGTAAGTAATGGTTCAGAATGATTTTCATAATCGTTCAGAATTGACATTTGATTACTAAGAGATTCGTAATGGTTTTCAACATACCACATCACCTATGGAAATGAGGTCTAACGGCCATGCAACAAACGAACCTATTGCATCCCGCAGCAATGTAACCTCTGAAACCGAGTCTGGTATAGGTAGTAACGCATCCGTATCTAAAGCGATATCAACCGACACTTTCAGATAACCTTGTGGGAGCAGATGATGGTGAAGTAACGCTCTCGCAAAGTTATGAACTTTTCCCTTGCCAACCATGCGATAAGTCGGAAACGACAAATACAGCTGGCAAGATGAAATGCCCTGAAGCAATAATAAATATGTAATTGTTAATATGTATAAAGGTAAAATAAAATAAATGTGTTAATTTAATTAAAATAAATATGTGCTAATTACCTCGGGAATTTTTTTTGGAGAATTGATACTAGCTTTGTCACTAGCATCTTTCAAACCGGAATCGCGCCTTTCCGCCTCATATCTCTCTTTATCCTGCTGCAATGCTTAGACTTGCGCTTGTAGTGCCATCATAGTTTGCATGATTTCTTGGGTGGTGGGGTTTTTTTTCTTTCATTGCTTATACAAGGATGATGGAGTCACACCAAATCCTTTACCTCTCACCCGACCGGGATACTCAGGAACATTTAGTACTCGACTAAGAATGCTCCTGCAATCATCCTCGCCTCCGGGTATGGATTTAGATAGATTCTCCTGAAATTCATTGATATATCGAAAATTATTAGTGGGATTAAAAATTAATTATAATTTAATAAAATTTCAATTAACTTTGAGACATAATGTTATACTTACACATTCTTCATAAACATGTTGAACATCTTCTGTAACAGCTCCACCCTTACCCACGCGAGCTTCCTTCCACAAAACATGGTCCGGAAGTGATGATTCTCCACTTTTAGACTCTTCTAACTACACATTTAGTTAATTAATAAGTTCATCAATTATAACACAATAATACAATTAATTAAATCATAGCATTAATATATACTTACCAATTTTTGTTGTAATCGTGCATATCCCAAACGCCCTTTTCTGTATGGATACGCGGGGTTTGATGCTCTTTCGCGATTAATGGCACTCAATTTCTGGATAAAAAATTTTAAGTCATATCAAAACAAACTAATGAAACACATATATAATACAATCAATAGACCAGACAAGACAACATTACATTGAATTCTTCGGTTTTCCGTTTGTCTACAAAAATGCCCCATTCTTGCGGTGTAATCACATCCGCATACAACGGTGGAAGTTCTGCTTCAACAAAATTTTTGTTCTCATCTCTAAGATATTTGTTTGATAATAAGGCTCTAAACCCTCTGTGTCTCTTTCCGGCCAATTGAAGACAATACTTTTGCCGGCTTTCTTCAATATTAAAGGACCTCTACGAAAAAACATACACATATAAACATAAAGTGTTTTAGTATAAGTAAATTAAAGACTTAATCATCAACAAAAATCTAATAACATCAATCATATTTGGTAAGTACCTGTATCTCAGTCCATATCTTTTCTTTACCGGCATCCAACGATTTACTCCTCCAATTATCACTAGTGATTGGAATGTGCTGACGGACAAGTGAACCAATGTATGAAGATAACATTGAACCGTTAGGCTCAACTAGTTGGTTCTGGTCACTCCAATGTACATCAAATCTCATCCCTTTATCTCTAGCACGGATGATTCTCTTCATAATGGTTTTTCCTCTTTTTATTTCATGTTCTACATTCGAAGCTTCATTCTGAGCTTCTTGTGTATCTTGTGTCTCGTGGGTGTCTTCCTGGTTATTAGACATTTTACCTGTAAGAAAGAAAAAAACAAAAATTAAATGAAAAATATAAACTCATAAAGCAAAAGAGTTTCTTACCTAGCCCTTTCATCACACATACTACCAAGAAATATAAACTCATAAAGCAAAAGTCTTTCTTACCAACACCCTCACTTCACTGTTAATGAATACTTACAACTTACAAAGCCTAAGCAAGTTAAAATGAAAATTGAAAAGGAAAAGAAAAATAATTAATAAACACTGAAATTGATACTTGTTTGTAACAGGTACCAAGTAAATAAACAAACACCCTTATAAAAGAATCATAAGATTCTGAGTTTCTAATTCTAACAAGAAATTGATACTTGTTAGTAACAGGTACCAAAAGGAGAGGTCAATAGTAATCCTACACAAAATATTCGAATTTTATCATCATTCTACACAGAAACTCTAGCTTTCACTGCAGGGTCATATTCTATTATATATACCAAACAAGAACAACAATAATAGTTTAAAAATCAAGAGAAATAAATTTATAAACAAAAAACATCAACAAAAATGTTGTTTTACGTTTCTTTTAAAAAAAAAGAAGAAGAAGTTGCAGGTGGTGGTAAGAAACACTTTTGCTTTATGACAAGAACGAACAACAATAAACAACAGTAACATGCAAGAACGATTGACAATAACGATGACAAGAACAACAACAACGAACAATGTTAGAAGTAAGAACAACAACAACAATGTACCTCTTCTTCGTCACGACGGCAGCAGTGAAGTCACGACAATGAACGACGGCAGCAGAACGACGGCAACCGCGAATGAACGACGGCAATGGCGGATGAACGACGGCAATGGCAAAGGGTTTCAGCAGAGAAGAAAGAGAGCAAGGGTTTCAGCTGAGAAGAAAGAGAGCAAGGGTCGAGAGAAGAAAATGATTAGAAGCAGTTTCAGAAAATGAAATGAAATGTGTTTTATATTTTAATTACTAAATGACCTTAGAGGGCGCTTTCCTTGAAAAGCGCTTTCTAAAGTGAGGAGACTTAAAGACCTTAGAGGGCGCTTTTCTTAAAGCGCTTTCTAAGGTTAAACTTTAGACAGCGCTTTTCTAAAGCGCTTTCTAAAGGCTATTTTTAGAAGGCTTATAACAGCGCTTTGTCCTTAGAAAGCGTTGTCTAAGGTTTACCTGAAAATGTCAAAAAATATAAAAATGAGTCTGGGGCGAGGGGGATTCGAACCCCAGACTCAAAGCATGGCAAACAAACACACAAACCTCCTTGACCAGCGGTACTACGCCCTCATCCATTGTTTATACTCACTCCATAAATATATAAAATACGGTGTCAACATATATATTTCAATATATTATTTGAATAATTTTAAATATAATTTAAAATAAATTAAAATATAATTTAATATAATTTAAATATATTAAATATAATTTGATATATTAATATAATTTAAAGTATATTTTAAATTATATATTAATATAATTTATATATATTAAATATAATTTAAATAAGTTAAAATGTTTGTATTTAAAACATATATATTTAAATATATTATTTGAATAATTTAAAATATAATTTAAAATAAATTAAAATATAATTTAATATAATTTAAATATATTAAATATAATTTGATATATTAATATAATTTAAAGTATATTTTAAATTAATATATTTTAAATTATATATTAATATAATTTATATATATAAATATAATTTAAATAATTTAAAATGTATGTATTTAAAACATATATATTTAAATATATTATTTAAATAATTTAAAATATAATTTAAAATAAATTAAAATATAATTTAATATAATTTAAAAATATTAAACATAATTTGATATATTAAATAATTTAAAGTATATTTTAAATTATATATTAATATAATTTATATATATTAAATAAAATTTAAATAAGTTAAAATGTTTGTATTTAAAACATATATATTTAAATATATTATTTGAATAATTTAAAGTATAATTTAAAATAAATTAAAATATAATGTAATATAATTTAAATATATTAAATATAATTTGATATATTAATATAATTTAAAGTATATTTTAAATTATATATTAATATAATTTATATATATTAAATATAATTTAAATAACTTAAAATATTTGTATTTAAAACATATATATTTAAATATATTATTTGAATAATTTTAAATATAATTTAAAATAAATTAAAATATAATTTAATATAATTTAAATATATTAAATATAATTTGATATATTAATATAATTTAAAGTATATTTCAAATTAATATATTTTAAATTATATATATTAAATATAATTTAAAAAAGTTAAAGTATATAATTCAAATATATTAAATATAATTTGATATATTAATATAATTTAAAATTCCTTTCCCTAACTAAAGGGCGTGGGTTCGACCCCCCCTTTTGCCATTTTTTCTGATTCTTGATGTTTTTCAGTATAATTGTGTCAAACAACAAATACAGCGCTGTCTCTGAAAATGTTTAGAATTGTTTTATATTTTAATTAGTAAATGACTTTAGAGGGCGTTTTTCCTTAGAAAGCGCTTTCTATAGTGAAAAGAAATTGAGCCCTATTAGAGCGCTTTCTGAAAGCGCTTTCTAAGGTGATACTTATAGCAGCGCTTTCTAAGGTGGCACACTTTTACATGCTTTTACAGCGCTTTTGAAAAGCGCTGTCTAAAGCCTTTCTTTTAAGGCGCTTTTTTTTAGCGAAATTTTTTTATTCTTTTTAGCAGCGCTTTTACATAATACCGTTGTCATTTTGGTGCTGTCTAATCATACTTTTGGCGTAGTGTGATGATATCTTACCACGACCTCTTTGAAGCCATTATTTATCGACTATTGAAAAGTCATCTTTCGATGGATTGAGGAGTGTATAATGAAAATTTGGCACCAAGACCTTAGTGAGCATCCTGATCTTTATCATCTCGGCACTTGTGCCATAACGGATATTCTTAGGCACCACGTGAAATTTCATTTTTGCCCTCAGATTCCGGATTTCCACATCCGGACGCACCAAATTTTTAAAAAACGCTGATATGTTTCGGATGTGCACGTCCGGAAGAATTTCTAATTTGCAAATCCGGAAAAAATCAAAAGAATTCCATAAAATCATTTACTTCTAAATATAATTAAGTCCAATATAATTAAAATTAATATCATTTTTTCAATATAATTAAATCCAATATAATTAAAATCTATATTAATTAAAATTAATAAGATATTTAATATGATTAATTTTTTTCAATATAATTAATATGATCAATATGGTATTTAATTCTAAATTATTTTTTTATATTGAAAAAATTAATTTAATTATATTGGATTTTAAATTATATTTACTTCTAAAATTAGATTTAATTATATTGGTATTTAAAATTACATGGTATTTACTTCTAAATTATATAGTATTTACTTCTAAATTATAATTAAAATTATATGGTATTTACTTCTAAAATTATTTTAATTATATTGGATGTAATTATATTGAAAAAAATCATATTAATTTTAATCATATTAATTTTAATTATATTGGATTTAATTAAATTGGATTTAATTATATTGAAAAAATCATATTAAGTTTAATTATGTTGGATGTTAATTATATTGAATTTAATTATATTTAGAAGTAAATGATTTTTTTCGGATTTGCAGATCAGAAATTATTCCGGATGTGCACATCCAAAAAATCCGAAATTTTTTAGAAAAATAGTGCTTTCGGATGTGCACATCCGGAAATTATGGGCAAAAACGGAAATTCGGTGGTGCCTAAGAAACATGGATGGTGTGATAAGAAACCACCAATAAAATTAACCACCGAATTAGCAACTACAATTTTGTAACCACATATTCAATCTTAATTTTGGTCACTAATAAATTTTTTCCTGTATTTTTTTTATTCTATATATAAAGTTTTTTTTAGATCACTAAAAATTTCACATTTTTACTGTTTTAAAAAATAAAATATATATTTATATAATAATATTGACAATGCAAATTTATTAAAATTTATAAAATAATATAATTTAATTGATATTTTATTTGTTACATTTTATTATATATATATATATATATATATATATATATATATATATATATATATATATATATATATATATATATATATTACTACGGTATATAACAAAAATAATGATATGTCCTAGTCATTAGATGTAATGCCCAGGCATGATATACTGCCATATAATGGGTTCAAATCCTAGCCGCAACGTTAAATTTTTAATTTATTTTACATGCTCTAACAACTTAAAGATGTCACTAAAATCAGTCACTAAATTTGGTACAAAAGTAGAAATTGATAGTTGATGAACGTTAAAATGATTAATTTATAAGTTTTTTTATCTCTAATTCAGTCACTAAACATGAAAATTCTAGTAGTGGATTGAAGTTGCTTAGAGGTTTCGCCTTGAAGCAAGTGATTTGTTTGATATGTGGAAGAATTAACGCCTTAGGAGATGAGATGATTGAAGAAGTTTCTAAGACCACATTGCACTACAACATTTTTATGACAACGAACAATACCGTTTCAAATCCTGAAAACACCGTTTCCATAAGATACAAAAATGGTGTTTAGGCTGTGGTAAATCGACGTGGTGCTATAGTCTTGCACAATGATTTTTATACCAAAAGGCAACACCTTGCTAATAACCGTTCTTTTAGGTATCTTTAGATACCGGTTTTCAGATTTCAACACGAACGTATTCTACCAGTTTTCAATTTAAATATGTTGTGATTTATATATTTTACAACAGTTTCGCACCATTGCTCATCTTAAAACCATTTTGTTAGACTCGTCTTTATATGATCTCTTGAGTGATTACATCAACTATTTAGTAGCAAATTAAGTTTTTTTTTTAAATAAACTAATATTAATAGAATATGGTGTAAGTCTATTTATTTTTGAACCTTGTAAATAATTATTATTAAATTTAATAGTTTTATTCATATACATTTTAATATGATCTTAAATTTTTAAAAAAATATACATAATAAAATAACATTATAATAGCATCATTCACATGATTTTCATCATTCAAAATTAAAATAACATCTTTAAAATGACCAAGAACATATATTAACATTACTTCTCTAAGAGCATGAGAAATAGTGAAATTCAATGATCGAACACGCACCAAACAATTGCACTATCTATTTCTTAACATCCAAGGAACTTTAGAAGGAGAATTATAAGCAAAGATGACAAGCTTTGAGTCAGTTTAGATCCACAAATTGTCCCAACTTTTCTCGACGGCGATTTCAATAGCGAATATGACACCTAAAAGCTCGTCATGAAAAGCATTGTTAATACCAAGATTCACCGAAAACCTCCGAGAAAACAACCACCATTGTCTCAAAAGACCCCAGCACAAGCAGATAATCCTGGACAGTCAATGGCCGCAACATCCGTGTTGTACTTAATCCAAGAGCCAAGAGGGGGGTTCCAAAAGATTTCCTTAGTGTGCGTACTTCTTGGAGGATGAACATTAATATGAAAAGCTTTAAGAAGAACAAAATCCCTTATGGAAGGGCTGGAAGTAAGATTGGTGTGATTACCCGCAATTTTAGAATTGGACACACTACATCATTTGGCGACATTAACACTAGGCGAGATATTATTGAAGCAAAATTGGTTTCTATGAAACTAGATAACATTAATAATGTTGATTATAGCAGCTTTGATAACAAGCAAACATTGCAGACTCCAAGTGGGATCAATATTCGACTAAAGCTCATTAGGAGAAAGTGGATGGAACGCCATATTTATGAGGCCAGAGAACCAATTCCATAACTCAGTGGCAAACTGACAAAAGAAGAAGATATGAGTGGAAGAGTCTTCATGATTCTTGCAAAGGTTGCACATGGACGGGTCATTACAACCACGGATCTTGAGGTTTATATCACAAGGGAGCCTATTGTGCATAAGCCTCGAAACAAGAAGAGATTTGGAAGGAGGGAAAGAAGGGTTCCAAATGGAATTACACCAAGACAAAAGAGGTCCTGATGGATTTATGTGAAGATAATGCCTCCTTCAAAGATAAAGATCCAAACGGGGAATGCTTCCAAACCAACTTGTCAACCTTAAAATCCAAGGGAATGTGGCATTTGTTGATGACTATAATGATTTGAGGGAAAAGATAATACCAAATAGCAGGGAAAAACCAGTTACCATTGGAAATAAAATGTTGAACCTTAGCAGAAAGGTTAATGAGAATGTGAGGATTAGGAAGATCCTCAATGAAAGGCTTGCCACACTAATTATCAAACCAAAACTCAGTTTTAGAACCATCCCTAAGCAGCCAAGAAGAGTTGTCCATGAGCAAGTGAAATTTGTGCTTAAAACTGCTCCAAAGAGAAGAGTATATTTGATGCTTATAGTACTCCTCTTCCTAAGCACCATATGCCTAAAAAGAGTGACTCAATCCTCCTGGGATTGAAGATAGTCCCTGCCCAACTTCATATCAGTAGCTTCATTGAGTTTAGAGATACTTTTAATGCCAAGCCCACCCTCCTTAATAGGTTTGCAAAGATTCTGCCAGAAAACAGTCACAGGCTTCCTCTTAGGGATGTCACCACTCTAAATGAAGTTTCTAGTCCACTTCTCAACTTGTTTAATAAGACTAATAGGCCAAGAGTAAATGACGATGCTATGAAAGATCATGCTATTAATAACACTTTACAAGTTGAACTCTGCCAGCAATAGATAAGAGAGAAGCTTTCCAAGTCGTGAGCTTATTCTTGATATTATCACTTATAGGAGACAAATGCTTAGTATTTGGTTTGCCCCTAAAAATAGGGACACCAAGATAAGTGAAAGAAGAGCCTCCAATTTGAAATCCAAGCTTTTGGGCAATGACTTGTAATCTACTGCTAGAGATAGAACCAGCATAAACAAAAGACTTAGAGGGGTTGACAAATTGACCAGAAATACTGGCATAATCATGGAAAAGCTCCAATAGAGAATCAATGTTATAATGTTTCCCCTTGCAGAAAATAACAACATCATCAGCATAAAGAGAGTGGGAAGGAATATTCATAGCTTTACATCCCTTGATCAAATCAAGCTTGCCCTGATCAACCAACCAGGAAAAGCCTTTGCTGAGGACTTCTTCAGCAATGCAGAAAAGAAGAGGGGACAATGGATCACCTTGTCTGACCCCTCTTTGCAAGAAAAATGACCATGAACAGAACCATTTATAGAGATAGAAATCTTAGCAGAATGAAGAATGGTGCTTATCCAATCACAAAAGGTGATGCAGAAGCCAAATTGTCTCAAAAACTTGAAGAGAAAACACTAATCCAAGGTGTCAAAGTCTTTGGCCATGTCAATCTTGAGACAAAAATTTGAAGAGAAAACACCAATCTAATGTGTAAACTGTAGGTTGTTTGTTTTGATAAATTGTAGGAAGTTTCTTCTGATACAATTGAATATGATAAAATTATGTGATATTATGAATATGATACAATTAATATTATTGTGATAACTTTATCACAAATGTGAGTTGTATTTTCTGTTGTGATATGATGAACAATAATACAGGAAAAAAAAAGGGATTATATATAAAAGCAGGATGATATTTGTTAATCCTAAAAAAAATATAACAATGGTTATACATCATAACCGTTATAATATCTCGTGCGATGTCCAGAAAAAAATAAATATCAAAACGGCGCAGCTAAGAATCGAATCTATGACCATTAATTTTATCACAACGGTCCTTTGGAAAATCTGTTGTGATAGGCGCGCACTTTCTAGTTTATTACAACGATTTTTGGGTCGTCATAGTAAGTATCAGATATACAACGACACTCTACATAACAACGCAAGCGCCCACGTGCTTATATATCTTTCTCAACCGTTGTTAAAAGGGTTTTCCGTAGTAATGATTGATAGATTTGTTTGGAAGAATGTTGAAAGCTTCAGATGTGATGGAAATGCAATCTTTAATGAGTCTGCCATGGATAAATCCTTTTTCCTCATTAGAAATGAGAGAGGGCATGATGGTACCAAGTCTATCAGCCAGAATTTTGGTGATGATTTTCAATTTGAAGTTGGCTAGGGCAATAGGCCTGAATTGATAAACTCTGTCAGCATTATCAACTTTGGGAATGAGCACTAAAGTGTTGGAGTTGAAGTTAGGGAGGAGCCAATTTATGGAGAAGAATTCTAAGACAACATTAATAATATCCTCTTTAATGATGTCCAAATGAGTTTAATAGAAACATCCACCAAATCCATCAGGTCCAGGAGCACTAGAGGGATTGAGAGAAAAAATAGCCTGGTGGATTTTCGCAGCAGAAGGAATCAAAGCAAGCATATTATTGATGTAATCAGTGATGGGATGAGGAATAACCCTTTGAATTAAGTCATTATCCTGCAGGAGAGAGGAAGAATAAAAAAGATTAGTAAAAGGATTGACTACATGAGAAGCTATATCCAGTTGGTTAGTAATGATATTATCCATCACTCTTAAGGCCACAATTCTCTTGATGGAGTGGTTGATCTTAGTGAGCTTATGAAAATAAGAATTTTTTCTATCTCCCTCTAAACCCCATTTGATTTTGGACTTTTCTTTCTAAGAAGTCTCCTCAACATTAAGAGCATGGTCCAACTCCAACATAGCAACTCTTTCCTGTTTAGCAAGAGTGTTAGAATGGCCTAAAGAAACAATATTGTTTTGCACAACATCAAGATTGACTTCAGCAATTTTAACTTGTTCATGCACATTTCCCAAAAAAGCCTTATTCCACTACAAGAAAATCATGTTTTAGCTGCAAATTTTTAGCGTCGGAGTCGGCGGTGCCATTACGACTCTCGAAACCGACGCTATATGAGGAAAATCATTTGTTTTATTTTTTTATTAGGACATTAATGGTAGTGTCGGCTTTTACCGACGCTAAAATAGGTGAATTTTCCCCATAAATTTTGTTTACCTCTTTTTTATTTATTTTTTTATATAATTATTTGTTTTTAGCCGTAGCGACGGCTACGACCGCCGCTAATATAGGTGCGAAATAATTTCGTTTCCCCCCACATATTTTGATTGCCTCCTTTTTATTTATTTTGCTATATGATTATTTGTTTTTATCTGTAGCGACGGCTGAGACTGACGCTAATATTGGTGCCAAATAATTTCGTTTCCCCCCACATATTTTATTTGCCTCCTTTTTATTTATTTTGCTATATGATTATTTGTTTTTATCCGTAGCAACGGTTGAGACCGACGCTAATATTGGTGCCAAATAATTTCGTTTTCCCCCACACATTTTGTTTGCCTCCTTTTCATTTATTTTGTTATATAATTATTTATTTTTATCCGTAGCGGCGGTTGAGACCGACCCTAATATTGGTGCCAAATAATTGCATTTGTTTAATGATTTATTTTAGTAACTTCAAACAAAACTATAAATTTTTAAAATATTAAAAAAAATTATTACTAAAAATTAATTTTATAAAATTTCAATTTTATTTATCATTTTAAACTTATAAGAATATATATAATTTTAAACTATAACTTAAGAAAAAAATCAAATAAAAATAAATACTAACTAAAACTATATTAATTAAATTAATTTTATAAAATAAAGTCTAAATTAAAAATAATAAAATAAATCCACCGTTTCCAATTTTGGTACTCTCGCTCGCTCGCTTCAGCAACTCAATTTTGGTACTCTCACTCGCTTCTCGCTTCATTTTCTCTTCAGCTTCAGCAACGATTCAGTACTCTCGCTCGCTTCACAATCGCATCATACTCGCCCGCTTCACAATCGATTCCCAAAATCAAAAGTTTTTTAGAAAATCCCAAAATCCCTAACGGTAATGTTCACTCTCATTTAATCTCTACACCACCGTTTCCATTTTTATTTTTGTTCTTCACAATCGATTTTGATTCTCACAATCAGTAGAGAACAACACGTCAGTGGACAAGAACTTTCATCTTTGGTGTGTTTCTGCTTTCATTTGCTGTAAGTTCTTTCTCTTTTTTTTCTTTCATTCTTCATTTTTATTTTATGTGCTTTTTCTTTATCGCCAGGCAGATGTTGTTATGTATTATAATTGATAGTCCCCCTCCTTAGGACTGGATAGGTTTTGGTGCAAACTTTGTTGTGTATTATAATTCATGCATTGGTTAGTTTGTTTACCAATGCTTAATCTTAGGACTGAAACATTTACCTAATCTTCGTGAAAGAGGTAGTGGATCAGTTGAAATTCTTCATTTCAAAGATTGTCAAGTTTAGGAAGATGGATATCAATGGGAGCTGAATTTTGGGAAGAAGTTTTAAGAAAAGCCATGCTGGCCTTCCGATAATACTGAGCCCTGTGATGTAATTTATATGTGTTTTCTCATAATCTTGTTAAATTGGTATTGCTTTTGTTGCCTTTCGTATTTCTGTTTGAGATAAAAAAGTGTTGCCATCAAGCATTTATGTTGTTGTGAGAAAAAAGTAGAAGATGTTGTTGTGAGAAAATAGTGAAAGGTGCAAGAGTTTGGCTTAGTACATTTGATAAGGCTGAAGAAGCTGCTTTGGCTTATGATAAAGCTGCTTTGAGAATTAGAGGTTCAAAAGCATGTCTCAACTTCCCAATAGAGAGAGTTACAAATACAAATAGTTAAAGGTTATTGGATTCTAGGAAGAGAGGGTTAACGGACAGTGATGAGTTTGTTGATGTGATGAATACTGAAGAGCCTGCAATGAAAAAGATGGCAGGGTTGGAAAAAAGGTTGGAAAATGATGTTTTTGTATAAGGTTGGAAAATGGTGTTTACCAAAGACTTAGAAAAATGGAGAGATAGTGATGAAATTGACATTGGATGTATGTTTGGATTGTTGAAGAAACGCACAAATGCATTGAAACTTTTTTTGGGTGAAACCCAAAAAGGAAAAGGATGAATCATTTTGGGTGACAAATGCATTGATGATAGTTCTAAGTTTTCCCGTTAGGTAGCTCTGTTTTAAGACTAGTTAATTAGAGGTAGCTCTGTTTTGTATCATTCATTCATGAAACTCTTAATCCTTTATTTAAGACTAGTTAATTAGAGGTAGCTTTGTTTTGTATCATTCATGCATTTTCTCAAAATGTAGTTGCAAGGTTTTAATGACCTTTAGTTCATTCTGCATGTTGTTTTTCCCACAAATTTCCTTGACATATTAGTTCATTTTTTGGCCCTTGTAATCTTTAGCTGATTTTTTTAACTTTGCAGGTTTGGGCCTTGGCTATAGGCAGCAAAACATAGCTGCTTGCAACTGGTGGTAGTGATGCTGTTGTCAATCTGTGGCTAGATTCCACTGCAGCTGATAAAGAAGAAGCTTTTTGTATAGAGCTTTGTTAAACTGACTGTATTTTCACAAATAAATTCCAAAATATGTATTTGTATTAATGCAATCAGAGAGAAAAATATTGAAGACTTTTGTTACAGTTTAATACAAAATGACAAATCACCAACTCTTAATTTCTAATATGAGTACTCCTGATTCTAATTAAATGAAGAAACTAAAATACATTACTATAATACATTACTGATTTCAAATTGTAGGTCAAACAGAATTTGGAATGGTCATGTCAGGCTATCCGAGATATTAATTTAGAGTGATATCTCATTTGTGAAATACGAAGTTTATACTTAAACCCTAAGTTTATACTTAAACTAGACTCCTGATTCAAACAGACTTTGGAATGGTCACGTAACAATGTTTTACTGAATACTTGTTTTTATTCCTTTCTTTAACTTCAGCGCATAATGTTTCTTTTGTAGATTTCACTGGTAATGTATATAATCATTACATTCACCTATTATGATTAGTTTAATACCTTCCCATTATTGTAACAAAATGACTTATGATTTTATACATTATGAGACGGCATGTGTGCTTCGCAATTCACTTTAGTTCATATTCTTGTCTGCACTTTTTTGAAATGGGTTTTATCAGATTACTATTTAGTTTGTTTGGTAAACAATAAAGATATGCTTGTTGTTTACTTGAATTATTTATTTCTTACAAGTCATTCATGGCATTATGTTGTGGTATACAACTGCCCCATGCTTTGGAAAATGTTTTGTTTGACTTTTCAACCCTCTTTATTACATTATTGTTATTTATTGATTAAACATTTTCTGACCCAACCACAATTTCATTAAACTTTCACAATTTCATGTAGAATTAAACAAACAGAAAGTTCAATCTAAATAAATTCCTTATGTTTGTTTAGAAACTTATGTTTGTTTTCCATGTAGAAAATGGATCGAAGTTGGATGTATGATAGAGTAAACTCCAATAGGTATGTGTTGCGGTGAAAATCGGATAGCAAATTATTAATTAATTTGCATCAGTTTCTTTTACAACCGACTTTGATTTATCCAAAGGAAAGGTTCAAGATCGTTAGAAAAACCTAAAGGGAAAGATCTAAGGTTCGGGGGTTGGTTACGCCTAGGGAAGGTATTAGCACCCTAAACGTCCGTAGTACTCTACGGGAGCCTCTTGTTTAATGTTATCTTATGTTTGCTAAAGGTTCTATGCTAAAGGTTGAAGACCCTAGGGGTTAGTATCTAAGTATACTCGATAAAGCATCGCACTTTACGCCTACGTATCCTCAGGAATAGAATCAGAGTATGCGTAGTTTTACTTCTACTGAATGATTGACTATGGCCAATATTCAGAGGGGCGATGAGTACAACTCATTGTAAGTTTAGGAACTCTCTAGATCTAGTTGTAATGGACCTATGTTGAAGTTTAGTTAGGAGGGGAAAGTGATAAATTCATTATGATGAATATCACTAAGAGTTGAGGAACTCTTCCTAAAGCTAGTTATGATTTCTATGGCTCTGATGAGGCCAAGAAACAAGGTTTCTTCCTAAGAGGTTACTTAGGTTAAGATGGGGGCTATGACTTTAAGAGTCAACACTATTAACCTTCCTTTGGAATAAGGGGAATAGATAACAGTTGTAAGTTACTAAGATGAAGAGATTAGTGCAAATACAATGATACAATAATACATGAATTAAGATAGTGAGATAAGATAAAATCATGATATCAATGCAAAGTGAGAATTAAACATGTTAGACAAAGATTAAATATAAGATGAAATAAAATGAAATGGTCTCTCCTTAATCATGATTTAATCGAGAAATCGATAATCAATGATTCTTGACTTTCATCGACTAAATGGAAAGTGGTCTCATGTTGATCAAAGTTTTGTCAACTCAATGAACTCAACCAAACCATGAGGTTTGTTATGTCATCGACCAAAATAAAGGCAATGGAATCGAAATAAAATCGGTCTCGTCTAAATCAAGATTTAGTCGAAAAGTCGATAATCTTGAATTTTTAACTTTCATCGACCAAAATAGAATCGGAATAAAAGACGAGTCAGTCTCGTTAAAATCGAGATCTAATCGACGAATCAATGATCTTAGATTTTTAACTTTCATCGACCGAAATAAAATAAAAGCCAAGTTGGTCTCGTTTAAATCAAGACTTAATCGATAAATCGATAATCTTAAGATTTTTAACTTTCATCGACCGAAATAGAATAAAAGAAAATAAAATTGGTCTCGTTTAAATCAAGATCTAATCGACGAATCGATAATCTTAAGATTTTTAAACTTTCATCGACCAACATAGAATAAAGTGGCCTCCTACAAATTTAGACTTTTGGTGATTTTGAAATAATCAACAAAGTCAGAATTTATAATATCATTAGCCAATGAAAAAAAAAAAAAATTTTAAAGTCACAAAAAAGTAATTAAAACAAGAGATCCATTTTAGCTAAAAAAAAACAAGAGATTTTTATAATAAAAAAACTAAAAGAAAAGGAATATTTAACAAAAAAGAGGGAAGAGGGCGCTGAAAAAAAAATGAGGTGTGTATTCCAGAAATCAAACGGGCTGGAACCAAGCCCATTATCCCATTTCCATCATTGAAACATGGTCATCTTTTAACAAGAATGGGGCGTGAGAAACCCAAAGAAATCATAGGCTCCAAAGCCCAAAACTGAAGCATGTTTCCAAGAACATTTATCATCAGTTTATCCACATTAAAACAAAATTTAATGGCCATTTAAAACACAATAACCAACTCAGCAAGACCAAAACAGAATTCCCCTAGTCATTTGTAAAACCACAACGTCAAAACGAGGCGACAAGAAGTAAAGGGAAACCCAAAAGGGTCAAGCGGTCAACACCAAGAGCACCATCAGGAGAAACACGACGAATTCAATCCCCCGACCTCTCAACGATCATTCTCACAACTCATTCTCAGTTTTCGAACCCAAATTAGGTTTGATTTGTCTCGTCTCTGCTTCAAACAATCTCTATATCTCTTTCGTCTCCTTCTGTTTTTCTGGAATCTGGAATGGGTTTGATTTTGTGGTTGTGGTTTGGTTGTGAAAGAAACAAACGTAGGGCGTTGTTTGGTTGCTGTGAGCAGTTGGAAGAGGGTTTAATGATTTTGTGGGTTTTGATTTGAAGAGGGTTTGAAGGGTTTGTATCGGGTTAGTGAAAACGAAGGCGAGTTTAAGTTATGTTAAAGGTTGTGGTCAATATCTTGTTTGGGAAAGGAGACGGATTGAGTTTATTTTTGGTTGTTGTTGATGTTTGATGGTGATGGCGGCGGTTGGACGGAGGGAGTTCTGGTGAGGGTTCTGTTGAACTGAATGCGTTTAAGTGTTGTGTTGCCGTTGAAGGAGGTGGAAGGTTTGTGAGAAATGGTTGAAGGAGGAAGAGGTTGTCGGGATTTGATTCTGGGTTTCTGATGATTGGATAAGCGCGGAGTTTATTGGTCTCTGGGTTTTATGACTGAGTTATGGTGGAAGGCGTTGTGAAGAGAATGATGTTGATGGAAAAGTTGGTTTGAAGTTGTTGAATGGGGTTGCTGAGCGAACGGAGGGAGAAGTGTAGTGATTGTGTCGTGGTTGTTTTTGGTTTACGAAGATGTGGCGGTGGTTTACGGAGGTTGAAGGAGGTGTTGTGTTAAGGCAAATGTTAAGGAAACTTGTGGTGGTTTAATGTTTGCTTAGAGCGGTAGAGGTCGTGTGAGTTTCAGTGGAGATGTGGGAAAAAAAATTGAAGAAGGTTGAAGGGCGTGGTTGTTGAGTTTCGGAGAAAGGTTGAAAGAGATTGGTGTTGGAGAGATGGAGAGCTGTAGCCGAAGGGAGCTCATGGTATGTTCTCCCCCCCTTTGAAAACCCCCCCTGCTGTACCTATATCCAGAAAAAACTTGTTTTAATTTCAATTTGTAACCGTTGATCTGTTGTCCTTTTCACTGCAGCAGAGGGAGTGTTGTTCGTAGCAGGTTGAATGATGAATATGGTATTGCTCAGAACTGCTTTTGATGAATCAAAAGGGTGAGCTTAAAGTGGAAAAGTTGAGTTTGAAATTTGAATTGCTCTTTCCATTCCGAATTTGCGAGCGAAGAAGAGGAGGACAAACAGTGGGTTTCACTTCTTCTCAAACCACGTGGCTTTCTTCCATTGGCTGAGGCATTGTGTTGAAAAGTCAAATAACTTATACTTTGGTTTCCATTGGTTGATTAAACCTCATGTATGGATCAATAGAAAAATGACATTGGTAACTTCTTTCCTTAATAGAAATGGGTTAATGACAATTAATTAAGACTAACTAAATTAAAATGATTAATTAATAAAATAAAACTAAAAAATTTAAATAATATAACAAACTATTACTTATTTAAAATCAAATAATTAAATTGAGATTAAATTACCAACAAAATTAGTTAAATTAGAAACCTGCTAAATTAAATTAAATTAACTAGGCGATTTAAAATAAATCAAAAAGACACGTTAAAATTAAATTAAAAGGATAAAATAAAACAATGATAAAATGGAAATTAAGATAAAATACAAAGAAAAAAAAATCACACTACATCTAATAAAAAGATGAGGGTAAAATTTGGGGTACAACAGTTGCCCCTATTTAAATATCTTCACCTGATGACATGAGAGATGAAGATCCTCATGTGATCAACAGTGAAAGATATTTAAATACAGATAACCGAAAATTTTACCCTCAGATGCACACATGCAACGCAGCAAACATGATGTCAAGAAGATGCGAGAAAATGCAGACACAACAAGACACCAAGGGGTAAACAGGAAGCAAAAGGACCAAAGAGCTTCACTGGGGAGGTTAGTATCCATGAGAGACAACTCACTAGGGATACAAGCCAACCAACAAAAGAGACTCACTGGGGAGACTCCAAAGAAGCACTGGGGAAATGACCACATACAATCTCACTAAGGAAAGATCCGGGGAGATAGACTACTGGGGACAAAACAAACCCACGTTCTTCCTGGGCATGAAACCAGGAAGAAAAACCTGATCACTGGGGATCAGTCAAAAGAACAGACAACCAAGCAAAGACTTCCTGGGGATCCTTATACTGAAGAGTTCAAGATGGGATCTTCAAGAAAAGCCAGAAAGATAGAGACAAACTCTGCGCAACAGATAAGAGTCTTAAAGTTGAATAAAATTTATTCCAGGAAACTTAACTTAAAGCAATTCCAGAAAAGAAACAGGATAAGGGGGTGTTCAATGTCCGACACGATTCGAACAAGAACGGTTTTAAAACAAAAGATGATGCTTGACACGATTCAAGCAAGGTCCCAATTCAAGTTCGACACGATTCGAACAAGAACGGTTCTAAAACAAAGGGGTCAGTGTCCGACACGATTCGAACAAAGACTCTGTTCAGGTTTGACACGATTCAAACAAGAACACAGGAGACAGTGCTTGACACGATTCAAACAGAGTCTAAGTTCAAGTTTGACATGATTCAAACGAGAGCAAGAGGCAGTGTCCGACACGATTCGAACAAAGACTCTGTTCAGGTTCGACACGATTCAAACAAGAACCGGTTTTAAAGCACCAGACAATGCTTGACACGATTCAAACAAAGTCCAAGTTCAGGTTTGACACGATTCAAACAAAGTCCAAGTTCAAGTCTGACGCGATTCAAACGAGAACGGGTTTTAAAACACGAGACGATGCTTGACACGATTCAAACAAAGTCCAAGTTCAGGTTTGACACGATTCAAACGAGAACAGTTTTAAAACGGGCAGACAATGCTTGACACGATTCAAGCAAAGTCCAAGTTCAAGTTTGACACGATTCAAACAAGAACAGGTTTTAAAACAAGTAGACGATGCTTGACAGGATTCAAACAAAGTCCAAGTTCAAGTTTGACACGATTCAAACAAGAACAGGTTGTAAAAAAAATCTTTAATGTTAAACTTTTCGGGGAACAGTAAAAAGGTTTAAAGATTCCAATCTGGCGCGCAAAGGTTAAGACCGAACAAGCACGACACAAGGCAAACCGGGAATGTCTTTACTTCACTGGGGAAATAAAGACATGCACCAACAAAAGACCACAAGCAAAATAGAGCACAAGGATGCAAAGATGCTAGGGTATGATGCATATGCTTAGCTATATGCCAGGAACGATGCGAACGACATAAAACAGGAAAGAAGAAAGGATAACACAAGCCAACACCCTGAAACCCGAACATTAAAGGTAACCGGAGCAGTCTTCTCCACTGGAGATGGCAGATCCATGCCAAAAATACAATACTGTCTAATTCTTCTTGCACAAACTTGATTCCAAAACGTCTTGATACTAGAGTAAAACTTAGTTTATCTCTGTGTTTTCCTAAAACTTTTCCGCTCCTAAGAATCAGACGAGAATGACGAAGTTATTGTATTCAAAGACCAATAACAATTCTAGTGACTAAGAATTCTGTCGTCTAGCATCTAACTTCTCTGGGGATTCCTGCATAAAGAGCTGGGTTTAAATGGGAACATGGTTAATGAGTCAAGAATAGACTCTGGTGCTCAACTAAGAGTTGGTTGAGATAACACATAATCTGCTTCATGAAGGAAAATCGGTGGGAGCCAGAAAGGTAACCTCATTGGAGATAGAACCAAGGAATGGGCTCCAATAAAGGTATCTAGAATGATTGATCATCAAGGCTAAATGCAACTAGATGACATTCTAGAAAAGATCCGCAATGAAGGTTGAACCGAAAAACGGTCTTCACTGGGAAAAGATATCCAAAGTGATGGAACAACAGGTTCAAGTATGACCAGTTGACACTTTTGGAAAAAGAAGAACCTTATTGGAGATAAAACCAAGAAATGGGCCCCAATAAAGTATCTAGGATGGTTGATCATCAAGTCAAAACATGACTAAATGACATCCTAGAAACACCTCTAAAGTGATGGAACAACAGGTTCAAGTATGACCGGTTGGCTCTTTAGAAGTAACCTCTAAAGTGATGGAACAACATGTTCAAGTATGACCGGTTGGCGCTTTAGAAGTAACCTTGTTAGAGATAGAACCAAGAAATGGGCTCCAACAAAGTATCTAGAATGATTGATCATCAAGGCTAAACACGACTAGATGACATTCTAGAAAAGATCCACAATGAAGGTTGAACCGAAAAATGGTCTTCACTGGGAAAAGACATCCAAAGTGATGGAACAACAGGTTCAAGCATGACCGGTTGGTACTTTGGAAAAATAAAAACCTTATTGGAGATAGAACCAAGAAATGGGCCCCAATAAAGGTATAGAATCTGATAGGTTAGTACCGGAGTTGCGTAACTGAAGATAAGGCTTCCTGGGGAATACCCAATTACGGTTGCGAAGAGGTTGAATAGTACCAGAGATAGATAAGCTGCTTATAAGAGACTGCTAAGCTTCTTTAAAAGATTGCTGGTTCAAACATATGATGATATCACGATACTGTTGGAGAAATAATTATGTCTTCAATGAGAATCTGTAAAAGATTCTTCTGCGAAACACGGTGCAAAATAAAGGCACATTCAAAGATAGGTTAAAAATCACACCTGCCCGGGACCAAAGTTCAATCTAGGAACAAGCTAGAAAGAAAACGGTCAAACAAGATTCCAATTGAGGAATGAACTCAAATGGGGATTTATCTAATCCACATGTGGCAAAGATAACTGAACCAACCATCATCCACGAGATTCAAACTCTGTGGGGAATTCAGAAAAGAATGGGCACTTTATGCCTAAGGCTGACTTTCTATTGGAGAGAATAGACAAACCCAGTCACTTGGGGGGATAACCGCCAAAGTGAACAAAGATAGGAAAACACCAGAAAAAGGAAGCAGAAATGCAAAAATGGCAAGATGCATATGAGTGCTTATGCCATACTTATGCTTATGCTGACAAAACAGACAAGCGAAACTGGAGACGAAGAAAACATCTTGACAAAGATACCCAGCCAAACTCAAAGGGCTGGACCAATACTGGGGATGAAGAAGAATCTTCAACTTCATTGGTGAAAAGATTATTCCACTTGAGGTATAACGTCATGAGGATTGTCATCATGAGCTTGATTCCTTTGTTGGTGGAGAATCCATGGAGAAATGTCAAGATTAACTGACGTGACAGCTTATAGGGGAGCTATCAAAGGATATCACAAGAATAAAGTAATCCTGCATTCTGACTTGTATAATGACCACCATAATAAACAACAACCCTTGCAACAGGTAATCTTTAAATCTTCTCTGCCCCAGACTGTATGGTCTGTCGGAAGATGATAACAAGAGGATTTTATAGAAGAATTGGCATACAAGGTGCTTCAATATCTTCAAACTCTTGGAGAGATCTCGGCGTAACTGCCCTGGATTAACGGCGTTTGCACAACACAGCCTTTGGACTTGCTTCAGAATAGTTGTTGACAACTGGGGAAGAGATGCCCCAGACTGATTGGCCTTTTAGAGATTTACCGAATCTCGACCTGACTGCCTCTGATTAACTGATTTGTAGTCAAAAGGATTTTACAGAAGAATTGACGCACCAGATGCTTCAATGTCTTCAAACTTTTGAAAAGAAATGAACTTAGACATGGTTGCCCCAGTTCAACTGTATTTGTAATACACAAATGGTAGTAGAAATGACTGGGGGAACAAAACTTGCCCCTGCTGATAGGTCACTGGAGTCCATACTTGTCATAGATGACCTCAGGGAGACCTGCCCCAATATTTTGAACTTTGACGAGTTCTGCCCCTGATTCGGTAGATTGGTAAATCCTTCCACTGGGTTGCCCCTGACTGAGCTTCCTTTATCAAGTCGAATCCCCTAGCTGGCTGTATTTGTTGGGATTCTTTGATATTGAATTGTATTGCAAACAAGCGTTGTTCATTAAAATTGGCAAAATTTAATGCGAAATTTAATGCAAAGTTTAATGCAAAGTTTGAAAACAAATCATTGATAAAAAATGCACAGTGAAATGATTAAAAAGTCAAAAACAAAGATGGGTCTAGTCATCAAGGAAGTGACCAACATGCGAGTAGCAAAGATTATTAGGAGTCAGGTTACTCAACCTTGTCATAGTACGCTTTCAAAACAACCTTACCTTAATTAGGTCTTTTAGGGGTTGTAATGTGGTATGGTTCATGGTTCATGAAACAAAGGATAAAGGCTCAAATCCTACGCTCAGTTAACTCAAGATATACGTTCAAATCTCCAAAAAATAGGAAGTCATTTGATTTGAAAACTGACTGGCGTCTTATATGAAGCGCTCGCGTTTGAATGCATAACCGAGTTAAACTGAGAACTACCCTGCCCCACGGTTTTTTTTTTTTTTGTGAAGAAGAAACTCCTACTTCTCAGCTCGAAAGCGTTGACAAGGAATTGTCATCCTTCCTTCTCCAATGTTTAGGAAATGTGAAACAATGCCTTACATTCTCGGCGAGGTTAATTTGAAAGTATACCACAACAATTATGAACATGAGGTTTTCATCATCCTCCCTAATCTTTGCTTTAACAAAAGTTTGAAAAAGGGGTGAAACAAGGTAAATATTTTTAAAATAACAGTAAATGAGTGAAACGAATGAATTTAACCAGAAGATGCATAAATATTTCATTAATGTTGCCAATTTGAAAGTACAACAAAGCTTATAAGCAAATACAAAATCAAAATGCAAAGGAACACGATACAATTGCTGAAACAGCCAACAGATTGCCAGCTTTAGGGAATCAAATGCAGAAAATCAAAGAGGAGCTCAATCACAATCCCTCTTGGTCTTGATACATCTTCCACAACATTACTTATCTCATGAGCGGGTAAGGACTGTTCTTGATGATAGGCTGGGAGCCGTCGAAAGACAAAATGTTTCTCTCCACTAAGTCCTTCACAATATGCTTCAAAGCAAAGCAACCTTCTAAATTATGGCCTGGTGCACCTTCATGGAATGTACAATAAGCATTGGGATCGTAAGACGGTGGAAGCGGATCAGGAGGTGGGCCTGATGACCTTGTAGTTATTAATTCTTGTTGCACCAAAACAGGATACAATGTTGTATACGTCATAGGAATCGGAGGAATCGGAGGCCTTCCACCCTTTCTTTTGCCTAGAATATTCTGACGAGAAACTTGAGTCTGTTGGCGATGAGCAGGAGTGTTGGGCGCTCGTTGATATACTGGTGGTTGAGGAACCGGCTGATAAACAGAAGCTTGGTGGTTGAATGTTGGCGCGATGGCGGCCACATAAGGTTGCTGAACAGAATAACACTGTTGTTGCTGCTGACGTTTCCAGTACTGATTTTTCCTCCTTTTGTTCGTCATTACTGCACTGGTTTCTCCTTCCCTTTTGAAGGATTTCTTGGCATCGTCGTTTGAACTATCAGCTTTCTTGGTCATTTTTTCCACTCTTCAGACCAAGCTCTACTTTAATCCCCACAGCCACAATATCGGAAAAACTAGCAGACACGCTACTGATCATCCTTTCATAGAATTCTGGTCTCACCGTGTCGACAAACCAATCAGTTAACTCTTTTTCAGATAAAGGTGGCTCTACCTGTGAAGCCAGCTCTCTCCATCTTTGTGCATATTCTCTAAAAGACTCAGTATCGCGCTGTGACATACTGAGTAGTTGTCTACGATCTGGCGCCAGGTCCATGTTATATTTGTAATGCTTTACAAAAGCATCAGATACGTCTTGGAAACATTGGATCCTAGATTGGTCCAAGGTTAAATACCACTTTGCAGCAGCTCCTTTCAAACTATCTTGGAAGCAGTGGATCATCAACTTATCATTATCCATAAATGCAGCCATTCGCCGATAATACATGACCAAATGCGACTTAGGACAGGTCGTTCCTGAGTAGAGGTCGAAATTGGGTAGTTTGAATTTCGGTGGAATTACCAAGCCTGAGACTAAGCACATGTCTTTAACATTAGTATTAGATTCATTGCTCCTCTCCATTGCTTCCAGTTTCCTCCGCATTGTCTCTACACTTTCCTTCAACCTTTTATGTTGATTGTCCCTTTCTTCGAACCTACTGACATGATCATGAACCAGAGGTGGATTCCGAAAAACTAGGTGCATCTGGGCTTGCACTGTTGCTGGATTGAAGGTAGGAATAGCTTGAAAATCCTTACTAACCAAAGGAACAAATTGTTGAGTAGAAGTGACGGCTGGAGCACGCATGAAGTTAAAAGGCATGCCCAAAGTGGGGTTCACAATAGTAACGGGAGGCTCTACAGTTGTAGTGATAATCTCGGAGACTACTGAAGCTTGTGTATCCATCCTGGCACTTATAACTTGAATTGCTTCCATAATCTGCCCCATTCCTCCTCGGAGCTCACTCAATTCATTGTTGACTCTGTCCATCTCGCAGTATTGTTCAGACATCCTTTGTTGAGTTTGGACTTGGGTAACAACTCAAAGATGATTCTGAAGGGAAAACGACGACATGAGACGAAGACAGAGAGGAAATGCACATGCTAAGATGCAAATGAGATGCTAATGTAAGCCAAATGGTTTCAAGGAACTCAAAGGCAAGTTGCGAGAAGTTCTTTTTGGAAAAACTGAAGAAGTTTTTTTGTTTTAAAAATCCCTGATCTGTATTGATCTTTTGAAAAGGAAACAAACATTTGAGTTCCTCGAGACCAAAGGGCTAGGAATGCTTGAATGTAGAGATGCACAAAGCACACAAGCACAAACAAAACATACAGATCCTAGGTTTAGGGTCTCATGAATGGAGCCATGGTCTACCCATCCCAATAGGTATGTACTACTGGTTTTCACCTGCCGAACAAGGTTCTAAAGAGGTTCCCAGAGTCGACAATCCATCTTTCGGATTTTAAGGACTTCCCAGATGACTTGGTAATCGATAAAATTCTCAAGAGGATCTCGTCTGAGTGCAGTATCGCGTGACAACCAATTCAGAAATAGACTCCATCATGGTCTCCGCACTACATCTAAAAGGCTTAGTGGGGTTTGGTAACTACGGTTCTCAGTATTCCGGGCACCCAGATCGAGAGTAGCAAGCTTTCACGAATGAATTCGTTCAACATAGCTAGACTCGAGAGGGCCTCAACTGAGTGATGGTGTTTATCAATTCGACCTTTCAGGATTCGACTCCCTCAAAGCTTCCTTGAATACCATCGATCTATAATAAGCGTGCACTCAAATCCGGGTATAGGATTTATCTCACTCAAAGATATCAACCCAAATCAAACAGGATAAGCAAAACATAAAACAGATATGACAGGTAAGCATACAAGCAATCATACAAGTAGATAAGCAAACATGAATAACATAAAACAAAATAGGCTTAACCCTCTTAGAAAAGGACCAGCGATAGGTCTTACTTTCCCCAGTGAAGTCGCCATTTCTGTTGCGGTGAAAATCAGATAGCAAATTATTAATTAATTTGCATCAGTTTCTTTTACAACCGACTTTGATTTATCCAAAGGAAAGGTTCAAGATCGTTAGAAAAACCTAAAGGGAAAGATCTAAGGTTCGGGGGTTGGTTACGCCTAGGGAAGGTAATAGCACCCTAAACGTCCGTAGTACTCTACGGGAGCCTCTTCTTTAATGTTATCTTATGTTTGCTAAAGGTTCTATGCTAAAGGTTGAAGACCCTAGGGGTTAGTATCTAAGTATACTCGATAAAGCATCGCACTTTACGCCTACGTATCCTCAGGAATAGAATCAGAGTATGCGTAGTTCTACTTCTACTGAATGATTGACTATGGCCAATATTCAGAGGGGCGATGAGTACAACTCATTGTAAGTTTAGGAACTCTCTAGATCTAGTTGTAATGGACCTATGTTGAAGTTTAGTTAGGAGGGGAAAGTGATAAATTCATTATGATGAATATCACTAAGAGTTGAGGAACTCTTCCTAAAGCTAGTTATGATTTCTATGGCTCTGATGAGGCCAAGAAACAAGGTTTCTTCCTAAGAGGTTACTTAGGTTAAGATGGGGGCTATGACTTTAAGAGTCAACACTATTAACCTTCCTTTGGAATAAGGGGAATAGATAACAGTTGTAAGTTACTAAGATGAAGAGATTAGTGCAAATACAATGATACAATAATACATGAATTAAGATAGTGAGATAAGATAAAATCATGATATCAATGCAAAGTGAGAATTAAACATGTTAGACAAAGATTAAATATAAGATGAAATAAAATGAAATAGTCTCGCCTTAATCATGATTTAATCGAGAAATCGATAATCAATGATTCTTGACTTTCATCGACTAAATGGAAAGTGGTCTCATGTTGATCAAAGTTTTGTCAACTCAATGAACTCAACCAAACCATGAGGTTTGTTATGTCATCGACCAAAATAAAGGCAATGGAATCGAAATAAAATCGGTCTCGTCTAAATCAAGATTTAGTCGAAAAGTCGATAATCTTGAATTTTTAACTTTCATCGACCAAAATAGAATCGGAATAAAAGACGAGTCAGTCTCGTTAAAATCGAGATCTAATCGACGAATCAATGATCTTAGATTTTTAACTTTCATCGACCGAAATAAAATAAAAGCCAAGTTGGTCTCGTTTAAATCAAGACTTAATCGATAAATCGATAATCTTAAGATTTTTAACTTTCATCGACCGAAATAGAATAAAAGAAAATAAAATTGGTCTCGTTTAAATCAAGATCTAATCGACGAATCGATAATCTTAAGATTTTTAAACTTTCATCGACCAACATAGAATAAAGTGGCCTCCTACAAATTTAGACTTTTGGTGATTTTGAAATAATCAACAAAGTCAGAATTTATAATATCATTAGCCAATGAAAAAAAAAAAAATTTTAAAGTCACAAAAAAGTAATTAAAACAAGAGATCCATTTTAGCTAAAAAAAAACAAGAGATTTTTGTAAGAAAAAAACTAAAAGAAAAGGAATATTTAACAAAAAAAAGGGAAGAGGGCGCTGAAAAAAAAATGAGGTGTGTATTCTAGAAATCAAACGGGCTGGAACCAAACCTATTATCCCATTTCCATCATTGAAACATGGTCATCTTTTAACAAGAATGGGGCGTGAGAAACCCAAAGAAATCATAGGCTCCAAAGCCCAAAACTGAAGCATGTTTCCAAGAACATTTATCATCAGTTTATCCTCATTAAAACAAAATTTAATGGCCATTTAAAACACAATAACCAACTCACCAAGACCAAAACGGAATTCCCCTAGTCATTTGTAAAACCACAACGTCAAAACGAGGCGACAAGAAGTAAAGGGAAACCCAAAAGGGTCAAGCGGTCAACACCAAGAGCACCATCAGGAGAAACACGACGAATTCAATCCCCCGACCTCTCAACGATCATTCTCGCAACTCATTCTCAGTTTTTGAACCCAAATTAGGTTTGATTTGTCTCGTCTCTGCTTCACACAATCTCTATATCTCTTTCGTCTCCTTCTGTTTTTCTGGAATCTGGAATGGGTTTGATTTTGTGGTTGTGGTTTGGTTGTGAAAGAAACAAACGTAGGGCGTTGTTTGGTTGCTGTGAGGAGTTGGAAGAGGGTTTAATGATTTTGCGGGTTTTAATTTGAAGAGGGTTTGAAGGGTTTGTATCGGGTTAGTGAAAACGAAGGCGAGTTTGAGTTATGTTAAAGGTTGTGGTCAATATCTTGTTTGGGAAAGGAGACGGATTGAGTTTATTTTTGGTTGTTGTTGATGTTTGATGGTGATGGCGGCGGTTGGACGGAGGGAGTTCTGGTGAGGGTTCTGTTGAACTGAATGCGTTTAAGTGTTGTGTTGCCGTTGAAGGAGGTGGAAGGTTTGTGAGGAATGGTTGAAGGAGGAAGAGGTTGTCGGGATTTGATTCTGGGTTTCCGATGATTGGAAAAGGGCGGAGTTTATTGGTCTCTGGGTTTTATGACTGAGTTATGGTGGAAGGCGTTGTGAAGAGAATGATGTTGATGGAAAAGTTGGTTTGAAGTTGTTGAATGGGGTTGCTGAGCGAACGGAGGGAGAAGTGTAGTGATTGTGTCGTGGTTATTTTTGGTTTAAGAAGATGTGGCGGTGGTTTACGGAGGTTGAAGGAGGTGTTGTGTTAAGGCAAATGTTAAGGAAACTTGTGGTGGTTTAATGTTTGCTTAGAGCGGTAGAGGTCGTGTGAGTTTCAGTGGAGATGTGGGAAAAAAAATTGAAGAAGGTTGAAGGGCGTGGTTGTTGAGTTTCGGAGAAAGGTTGAAAGAGATTGGTGTTGGAGAGATGGAGAGCTGTAGCCGAAGGGAGCTCATGGTATGTTCTCCCCCCCTTTGAAAACCCCCCCTGCTCTACCTATATCCAGAAAAAACTTGTTTTAATTTCAATTGGTAACCGTTGATCTGTTGTCCTTTTCACTGCAGCAGAGGGAGTGTTGTTCGTAGCAGGTTGAATGATGAATATGGTATTGCTCAGAACTGCTTTTGATGAATCAAAAGGGTGAGCTTAAAGTGGAAAAGTTGAGTTTGAAATTTGAATTGCTCTTTCCATTCCGAATTTGCGAGCGAAGAAGAGGAGGACAAACAGTGGGTTTCACTTCTTCTCAAACCACGTGGCTTTCTTCCATTGGCTGAGGCATTGTGTTGAAAAGTCAAATAACTTATACTTTGGTTTCCATTGGTTGATTAAACCTCATGTATGGATCAATAGAAAAATGACATTGGTAACTTCTTTCCTTAATAGAAATGGGTTAATGACAATTAATTAAGACTAACTAAATTAAAATGATTAATTAATAAAATAAAACTAAACAATTTAAATAATATAACAAACTATTAGTTATTTAAAATCTAATAATTAAATTGAGATTAAATTACCAACAAAATTAGTTAAATTAGAAACCTGCTAAATTAAATTAAATTAACTAGGCGATTTAAAATAAATAAAAAAGACACATTAAAATTAAATTAAAAGGATAAAATAAAACAATGATAAAATGGAAATTAAGATAAAATACAGAGAAAAAAAAATCACACTACATCTAATAAAAAGATGAGGGTAAAATTTGGGGTACAACAGTATGGTTTAAAAGATGAATTTGTTAGTGGAGTTGAATATTTTGTCAATAAAGCCATGAATCAGCTAGAATTTTTAAACGAGGGAGGGATAAGGTGTCCTTGTGTAAAATGCATCTGCATTCCCCTGAAGACGCCTAGTGAGGTTAGACATCACTTATACAAAGGCGATTTTTTGCCCAACTATTACACATGAACTGATCATGGAGAAGAGAATCAGAATGTAGACTTTGATGGTCATTCTAGTAGTGGTGGAAATGTTGGTGGAGATAATGCGGGTGATGAAGAACAATTTGATACAATGAATGAAATGGTGTATGATGCTAGTAGGCAATTTCTTAATGTTCCCAATGTGAATGCTAATATGGACAACGAAACAGTTAGTGAGGGCGAGGTACCAAATGAAGAAGCTCAACGATTTTATGATGTATTGATGTCTGCAAACCAACCCATTTACGAGGGAGCTTCTGAATCTAGACTATCTATTTCAGTTAAGTTGTTGGCTGCCATGTCTAATTGACATGTTCCTCAAAAGGCCATGGATTTTTTCACTCAAATGCTTATTGATGTTTGTCCATCAAATCAATGTTTACCTAAAAATCAATACCAAGTGAAGCAGTTGGTGTCTATGTTGGGATTGGAGGTTGAGAAAATTGATTGTTTTGTGAATGGATGCTTATTATATAATAAAGAAGATAACACTTTAACTAATTGTAGAGTTTGTGGGGCTGCTAGGTATGTTCCTCGAAAGAGTGGGATGGGAAAATTCAAAGATGTGGCAGTGAAGAGAATGTTCTATTTTCCAATCATTCCTAGGTTACAACGACTTTATGCTTCAAAGGAATCTGCAGCTCAAATGAGATGGCATCGTGAGAAACGAGCAATCCAAATGTTCTGCGTCACCCATCTAATGGAAAAGCATGGAAACACTTTGATGAAGTTTATCCAACTTATGCTAGTGACCCCAGAAATGTAAGATTGGGTTCGTGTACTGATGGGTTTACACCTTATATTCAAGCCTCTAGTTCTCCGTATTCATGTTGGCCGATAATAGTCACACCCTACAATCTCCCTCCCGAAATGTGCATAACCAAACCATACCTATTTTTCACTTGTCTTGTACCTGAACCGTACAACCCAAAAGCTAAAATAGATGTCTATTTGCAACCATTGATTGATGATTTGCTGCGTTTGTGGAGAGATGGCATTGTGACATATGATATCTCTATGAAGCAAAATTTTGTAATGAGAGCGCATTTAATGTGGACAATCAATGATTTTCCAGCATATGGTATATTGTTTGGATGGGGGACACAAGGTAAATTAGCATGCCCTTATTGCATGGATAGTGCATAGGCTTTCACCTTAAGATATGGTGGAAAACAATCTTGGTTCGATTGTCACCGTCGGTTTTTAGCAATGGATCATCCATTTAGAAAAAGTAAAAAGAGATTTACAAAAAACAAGATAAAGAAAAAAAAAAAACCACCTTATATGTTTACTGGCCATGATCTCTGGGAAGTTGTTTGTGATTTTCCAAAAGTTATAGATAGTGACTGGACCACCAAATTTCCAGGGTATGGGAAACATCATAATTGGATCAAAAGAAGTATATTTTGGGATCTTCCATACTGGAAAGACAACTTGTTAAGGCATAACCTTGATGTGATGCACATAGAGAAGAATGTATTTGATAATGTGTTTAACACTGTCATGAATGATCCTACAAAAACAAAGGACAATGAGAAGGCAAGATTGGATTTACCTCTTAACTGTTTACGTGGGGATTTAGAGTTGCGTCCTTTACCTAATGGAAATATGGCTAAGCCAAAGGCAAAATTTTTGTTGACTCACGAAGAGGCAAAGCTAGTCTGTAGATGGATTAAGGAACTAAAAATGCCTGATGGCTATTCCTCTAATCTTTCTAGATATGCTGATGTCGCCAAGGGTAGGATGAAGGGGATGAAATCCCATGACTGTCATGTATTCATAGAGTGTTTGCTTCCAATTGTGTTTCGTTCCTTGCCTAGTGAGATATGGAAGCCGCTAACTGAGTTAAGTCGTTTTTTTAAAGACTTGTGTTGTAATACATTGAAGTTGGAAGACCTTGTTAGGTTGGAACAGCACATTCCCATCATCATATGCAAGCTAGAAAGAATATTTCCACCAGGTTTCTTTGACTCGATGGAACATCTCCCAATTCACCTACCTAATGAAGCAATTCTTGGTGGTCCTGTACAATATCGTTGGATGTATCCCTTTGAAAGGTAAATGATGTGTAATTTTTTGTAGATTACTTTAATGAAATAACATCTTTTAACCGTTTCACTCTTAGATGGGAGACTACAAGCGTTCAGTGAAAAATAAAGCCAGGGTTTAAGGTTCAATATGCACTGCCTATTTGCATCGTGAAACTACTTATTTTTGCTCTCACTATTTCAAGACAGTTAGTTTGTTGCCAAGTACAAGTTTCAGAAACGACCCTGGATCATCATATCATGAGAATGTCCAACCAACACTTTCTATTTTTAACAAATGTGGTCGTCCTAGTGGAAAGTCTCGGGACTACTGGGTGCTTGATAATGAATGACATTCTGCTCACGTGCACGTCCTAATCAATTATGATGAGATTAAACCGTACCTCGAGTAAGTACATTTTGTTAAACAACTGCTTTGTTCTTAACCATCGTGTATAAATACTTCATAAATTTTAGATTCGGTGTCAGATTGTTCATGCAATATCATCATATCAATGAGGAAGATGCTTCTGGTCTTATACACGAGCAATTTCCTTCATGGCTAAAGGAATATGTAAGTTTACTTCTCACATTGATGTAGTTTGCCAATGTAATCACTCTAAGGTTAGATGTATATTTTTTTAGATGAATGGTGAGAGAAATGGAACACCTAGCCCATACGTGAAGGCATTAGCTCTTGGTCCTAATCCTAAGGCAACATCGTGGCACATCTACTTTGTTAACGGGTACAAGTTTCACACTGAAGAATGGAGTCATGGTAAAAAGACTAGTAATTGTGGGGTATATGTTAAAGGAATTACAAATGGAGGAGAAGATGATTTCTACGGTATCATCCAACATATCCTTCCATTGGAATACCATGGCTTTAGCAACAAGATTTCCCTATTTTATTGTGCTTGGTTTGATCCAACAAATAATAGTGGCACAAGAGTTAATAAGGAGTACAATATTATTGACATAAAGATGAATAAACGATATCCTCAATATGATCCGTTCATTCTTGCACAAGAAGCAAAACAGGTGTATTATGTCGCATATCCAGATATGTGTAGAAACATGCGTGGATGGTGTGCTGCAATCACCACAAAACCAAGGGGTTACCTGGAGATAGATAACACCGAGGATGAAATGCTTTATCAATATGATGAAATGTCACTAGTTGTGCCTATTACAGAACTTGAACAAATACGTGGTTTAGCCGATGAAGGATTAATTGATGAGGTCGAGCCAGTACTAGTGATAAATGATCCAATTATTTAAGATGGAGAGAACAACGATGTAAATTAGCTGTAGTTTTTAGTTTATAATAGGCCAGGGTAGTAGTGCCATGATGTCATCCCTTATCAACATGAATTTCAAATGTAATCAAATCAATCTGATAATTATGCAGGTTATTTTTTAAGTTGTTTTAAGGTTATTTTTCCAGCCTCACAAAGTATTCAATCTCAGGGCATTTCTTCTTCCTTGGCCATTCTCTCATATCATGGAAATCGAAGAAGAAGAAGCAAAACACAATTTCATGTTCCTCTATTGAACTAGAATATAAAGAGCTAGTTGTATCCACAAGGGAACCTTGGTGGATTTCATTTCTCATGCATGATTTTAAATGCTATGCAAATTGTTGTGAATCCTGTTTTTCATGAGCGCATCTAGCATTTGCATACTTCTTTTCACATTGTTAGGCTCTAGGTACAAGAACAACTTATAAAACTCTTGAGCAATATTCTAAGTAATTGAGAATTTTTCCATCTAATTCATGACTCTTCTAATGCTTATTTTAAACGTTGTATGTTTCACTGTTAGAAAAGTTCAAGACATGTCATAAGGTGATGCTGATGCAATTTACTATATAGAACCATAGGAATGTATAGAATTTTCTTAATTTATAACTGAGGTTACTCTTAATAAAATTTACATTATATACACATAAGATAAGAAATAAAAGTACACCATATCAATCACACAAGTGTTATAGCACAATCACAAACATACATTTCACCTTCTACAATCAAGCATCTGACCAAGTAATGTCAAGGTCACCCCATTGTTCTTTAGGCACACCTAAAGCTTTCCACTTGAATCTTTCTAGTACCAGTTTCAAACGAGCAATCTTTTAACTATCTCTTATTAGTATTTAGACTTTGATACTTTAGATACATATTTGATTTTGAGATGTATGTTTTGGAGTTGTACAATTTTGTAGTATTCAACTTTGATACTTTACACTCATATTTGACTTTGATACTTTACATACATATTTTCTGTTTTAACAGACTCTTCCAGGACCAGTTACTGACCCTTCAAAGCTCCCCAAATGGAACTATGATGGTTCCAGCACAGGACAAGCTCCTGGAGAAGATAGTGAAGTTATTTTATAGTATGTTTTTCTTTAATACTAGTTTTTACACCATCTAAATTATGTTCAAATGTTTTCTTGGATTTTCTGAAATTCACTTATTTGGGGTTTGATTAAAAACAGCCCACAAGCTATTTTTAAGGATCCATTCAGAAGGGGTAACCATATCTTTAAATTTATCTATGGTTTATTTAATTGAATTTAGGTTATGTGTGATGCATACACTCCTGCCGGAGAACCAATTCCTACTAACAAAAGAAACGCGGCTGCCAAGGTTTTCAGCCATCCTGATGTTTTTTAACCAATAGTATTAATTGGTTTTTGCCTAAATTATGTAGATTTTTGTGGCTCGTACTCTGTGTAATTTGAAATGACAAAAGAAGGGTCAAAGAAGGAAGCACCAACGGGCAAGAAACCGTAAGATGACAAAAACTTTCACTGTTTGCTTTCTTTAAAATTTAATATCTTTTGATGCATTCTTGTTAATGCAGTGTTGTTGATAGATTATGCTGGACACGACATATGCCACCTGGGACTCTAGCTATAAACACATCTCGCATGAAGCATGACACAAAGAAAAAAAGCACCACTTCTAACATGCATCAAAGAATGCAAGCACCACCAATTCGGACGACCGCAACACCACCACCGCCTCATACAACCGCAGCACCACCACCTCCTCATACAACCGTAGCACCACCACCGCCTCATACAACCACAACACCACCAACACCGTCTAAAACAACTTCAACACCACCACCACCTCATACAACTGTAGCATCACCATCACCTCATACAACCGCAGCACCACCACCGGTTTAGATAACCGAATCACCACCGTCTTTTGAGGAATGCACATTTGTTCCTACCCCGGGAGTGACACAACAAGTTTTGCAAGGTACAGCTGTCCATCACACCACGGTAGCGGTGGAGGAAGAGGAGAGGGACCAAACAGCTCATGATGAGGAAGAGGAGGCCGCGGAACAAGCATTTTCTGGTGGGTAAAGGCCAATGATTAGCATTGTGGGCCAAGGGTAAGAAATTTAGTAGAGTACGCGTTTGTTTTCTTTCTTTATTTTTTTCTTCTTTCTTTTTTCTGTGCTCTTGGTCCTTTGTTTTTTCTTGGTTTCAATGGAGGGCTGAAACCTGGTCTGGGGAGAGGAGAGAATATGCTAAAATGGTTCTAGTGATATATGGTTTTTGTTGACACTGAAAGTTTGCGCTAGTTGCATCATGGTTGATCTGATGGTGTGTGAGAATTATAGGTTCTGTTTGCGAATTCCCACTTGTGGTTCTGATGCAGATGCTTATACTTAGTTGGATAGTGGCATCTGTGATAGATCCCTACATCTTTTTTGTGGGCTTTAGTTTACAAAGTAAGATGCTTATACTTAGTAGAATTAAAATCTTTTGTAAGAATTCTGTTGCAATGAAAGAGTTGTTTGGCGTCAAATTTGAAGAAATTGATTGTGTAGTACTGTATATGTAGTACTCTATTTTCTTCACTAGTAATAACTCATTGTTTATTACTTCTGTCGGCACAATGGTTGTAATTTATGTTTGTTTCTGTTTGATTTATGTTTTGTAGGTTATCCAAAAGCGATGTTGTTGCTGCAGCTATTAGAAAAGTTTTAATAAAAAATTAAAAGGGAAATTTCATGCGGTATAGTGAGCTTAAAAGAGATGGTAGAACAAAGGAGAGAGCTGAATACTTTAAAATTTTTAAAGTAAGACGTAATTTCTTCATGCTCCTTATATTATTCAAAAGTTATTATCAGTTTCCTCATTATGCAAAACTAATCATATTTCTTTTGCCAGGATTTTGTTCAGTGGGAGCCGTGTGATGACAGCAAAATGGAAGATTTGTTTCACAAAGCTTGTTGTAAAAGGATAGTTGATATATTTGGTAAGATTAGGCGAAATAGGACAAAGCCGTCTTGGATGGGTGAAAAGGATTATGCGTATCTTCTTAAGAGGTGGGAAACTGAAGAATTCAAAAAGCTCTCTGAACAAAATAAGATTAATCGATCATCAACTAGAGGTGGGGCGGTCCATACCACAGGACGTAGAGCTCATCATGATGTTGCTCTAGAATTGGTGTGTATTCTAATTGTAATTATAATATGTGCCAAAATATTTATATCTGATATTCATTGTAACCATATATATGTTGTTTTTATTTTTAGGAGAAGAAGTTAGACCGACTACTAAATCCTAACGAGCTCTTCATGGCCACCCACAAAAAGAAGAATGAGCAGTGGGTTTACCGTCGTGCAGAAAAATCACATGTAAGTCCTTTCTTAATCTTCTTAAATTATATATATAATAGCTGCTCTGGTTTATTACAAAAGGGTACTGCAACTAAGAAATGTAGAAAATTCTGCTATGATCCAGTGCAATTGAAAGATGCTTATAAATGTAGCTATTTTGTGTGATTTGATATAAACTATTAGCGATGATCCAGTGCAATTGAATGCTTGGAAATATAGGTGTTAAATTCTGCTATGCTTAGTTAGTGGAAGATTTTTCTTAGTGGAAGATTTAAATTCAGCTATGATTGGAAATATACGGGTTGGATTCACATTGTGTCATTAGGTAAAAGACTTCACTAACTGCAATACTTGAACATAATATTCATTCATCATTTAGTAATACCTAAATGCCATAACCTTGCAGCAATTAGATCGTTGGTGTAGATAATAAGATAGGATATGGACATTGCATGCAAAAAAGTAATGATAAAGACGGTACATGAATTTGTCAAGGCCTGTGACATATGCTAGGGGAAAAAGTAGCCGTCACCACTTTTTCTACGTGTATATATTGTTGTTGTTCTTCTTGTTTTGAATTGTGTTGATGTGTTGTTTCCCTGTGCGTTTGTGTTGCTCGCTGCTTGTGTATTGTGCGTGTATGCGATTTCTATCTTCAATTCTTTTCTCCTATTTTTTTTCCTTTGAATGTGTGTGTGCTGCCTCTTTATATAGGCTCTCCAGTGAAATTTCTGATTTTGAATTTAAGTGAGTAGAATTTTATGTTGAAGCCTATTTCGGGAAGAACATATGAGCTTTGATTCTTTGCTCCCTGCTAATAATATTGTTTCCATTTTTGCTTGACTGTGCTTGATTTTGCCGTGGAAATTGTAATTAATGATGATGATCTGGTCTAAAACATGTCACCTTATTTTTTGAATTGTGTTGGAACTTGATGGAAAAAAACACAGGCTGTGATACAAACTCTCTTTCTAAAATTTTGTCCAGCTGATTAGTTTTTGGTTGAAGAAAAAAAAAAAAAAGGAGTTATGTTTGATATATATAGCTTTATAGAGTGTTGGAGAATGAACCCTTTATTCATACGTGCTATTTTGCCACTGATTAAAATCGATTTTTTCTCATTGCAAAACTGTGTGATGTACAGAATGCAGAGAGAAAAAAGAAGAGCAATGAGTTAGTGTTGTTGCTTATGTTGCTTGTTTGTAGTGTATATATTCTTCATTTTCAATGTTACAGCGAAAGAACTTAGACCCCACAAATGTGATAAAAGATTTGCATTATTATATGCTACCTCTCTACTACTTTATTGCTCACATTTATCTATATACATGTATTTTCATGCAAACTGCATTATTTTCACTTGGTGTGAAATGTGTTACTGAAATTTACCTATGAGGTTGTACAGTTTAGTTAATGAATATCTATGAAAAGTGAAAAATAATTACAAATTTGAGAGGTCGGTCTAATTCTGAAAATAATTACACATTTAAGAGGTTGTACTGCATTATTTGTTTTATAGTGTCTGTTATAGAATTCTTGAAATGGGGCTGATTTTATATGTCTCTTGTGTTTTACAGGAAGATTATTTGAACCGTCTGACAGAAGCCACTCAAACTGATAATAATGTGGATGGGTCAGAAAGGCTGCAAATTTGGACAGAAGCTGCCGGCGGTAAGTCGCACGGCCGTTATCATGGAACTGCCCGAATGGCAGTTAACATACAATATGGTGTGTCTTATTTGACACAAGTGACAGTTTTAAACCATAATAGATAGGGCGAGAGCCAAGCGATTGAGGCGGCTAGAGCTGAGGCTGCTATAGCACGTGAAGAGGCTGCATCAGCTAATGCACGTGCAGACAGAGCTATGGCGGAGACAGAAGATTTGAAAAGGAAATTTCAAGAATTTCAAAAAGAGATGTTTCCTTGGAAGGCGAGTCAGGTGGGTCTTTCCACTGCTCCTTCTTCTAGTGTCTATCCTAATACTCATGGCCATTATGATGATGACTCTGATGAGCAATCATTGGATCTAGAAGATATGAGTGATTGATGTTAAGTCATATGCATTCTCTTTCTTTATTTTGGGATTTGTTCAAATTATTGAGGATTTTCACAAATTTGATATTGTGTTGGTCTTTGACATCTTTATGTAGCAATATTGTGGATTGGCACAAGTTTAATATAGTGTCAATATTTTGATGTAACTTTGACATCTTAATTAATGTAGCAATATAATAGATTTATACAAGTTTGTTATTTTGTGTTGGAATTTTGATGTGATAATATATCAATAAATAGTTTGAAATTAAGAATAGGGTCAGTAAATTTAATGCAGCAAATAAATTTGATTTTTATCAGGAATAAATCTAAATAAACGAATGCTACGAAAAACCAAAAAAAGTTTAGCGGCGCCTACAACCGACGCTACAGCATTTTTAATAACATCACAACGTCAACAAAAACCGCCGCTATATTAAATTCAAAAATTAAATAAAATCCATAGCGTCATTTATTTGTGACGCTAAAATATACTATACTGGATAGGTAGCGACAGTTTTTAGCGTCGTAATGTTAAAAAAACCCAAACTAGTGTCTCTAAAAACCGACGCTACATGGTCATAGTTAGACAATAGTGTCGCCCATAACTGACGCTAATTCAATAAAAAGATTTTTTTAGTGTCACTTTAAACCGCCACTATGTGAACCTTATGTCGACAACAGCCGTCGCTACAGTTAAAAAAATTGTAAACTAGCGTCGGTTTGAGTAATTTACGTCACACTAGCGTCACAACAGCCGACGCTAAGTTAGCGATGGCTCATAATTATGTTTTGCTACAATCTTTAAGATGTCCGCCCCGACACTGACGCTAAGCCGTTGCTAACACGGGTTAGCGTCCGTTTTTAACCTCTTAGCGAGGCCTTTTGGCCGACGGTATTACACTGTTTTTTGTAGTGTTCCAATTTTTAAGATTACTCTTGAGGATCTTGAGCTTTGAGTTCAGGATGTGCATAGGACAGCCAACAACCATGGTATTCCAACTGTTTTTTATGAGACTTTTACAATCATTGTGAAGGTTCCACATATTGAAGAATCTAAAAAGAGAGGGGCGCCTTGTAGAAGAATCCATGACCTGCAAAAGGATAGGAAAGTGATTAGATTTGTTTTTGGTTAAAGTAGAAACTGAAATGGCAGAGCAAACATTAATAAGATCAAAGTTGCAGATGGATTTGTCCAGTATTTTTTGAGTATTGTTGATGCATTTTTTACCATTGTTCCAAGTGAATTTCATGCCCAGGGTAGGGAGA